>CM060665.1:4101599-4701599 GCA_030686955.1 Odontamblyopus rebecca
GACAGCGTCTGAGCCGAGTTCTTCCCCGGTTTTGGTGCTGATGAAAGTGTCAAGTTGGCTGGGGACACGAAAATAAAGCGTTTTTCTTCTCAAAACCATATGTGTTCAAAAGAGTGACACATTTGCGTCACAAAACGGTGAACCACAAAAAAGTCAGAGCTCTTGGTGCTATTTTCTCTCCGGTCGTATCACTGCTCGCTGCACGCACGAATCCAACACCTTTTTCAGTAGTTCAGCAGTGTTTTCATGCTCAGACTTTTGACCGCCGCGACATGAGAGAGCTAATGAGTGATAAGTATATAAGCGTCTATAAGCTATATAAGAATATATATAAAAAATGGTGCAGACTTGTGATTTTCCAGGCTGGAACAATCAAAAATTTGGGCATCAGTATATTCGGGTTCATACAGATCTCCCCTTGGCTCTGTGCTGAAGCCCACGTCTTCATCGTCGCTGTCGTAGTCACACATGTCGTCGTGAACTTTCCGAGCAGGAAACAGTGAAACAGGCGCCACCTGGAGGCAGCAGTGATACGACCGGAGAGAAAATAGCACCAAGAGATTATGAGCTCTGACTTTTTCCCCGTTCACGTTTTGTGACGCAAATGTGTCACTCTTTTGAACACAGATTGTTTTGAGAAGAAAAACACTTTATTTTCATGACTCCAGGCAACTTGCCGGACACTTTCATCAGCACCAAAACCGGGGAAGAACTCGGCTCAGACGCTGTCGGGAGGTGAGTCAGTGCTGATGCGGCACTGGTGATGGAGACGAACAGATTCATGTCAAAATCCCAAAATATCCCTTTAACTAAAGTTTGATTTTTCGTCCTGTTACTATTCTTTTACCGATAAGATTCAAATCGTAGCCTTGACGCTGCACGTTTGCCCGATCTCTTACAGCAAGAGCCGCTCCGGATCGATAATGTGCAACTCTACTGCTGCCCCGAGGAAATAAACACACAAAGAGGAGAAAACCCCACGACATAATCCAACTTAATAATGAAAATAACTTAAAAATGTATGAAGTCAATAAGTGTTCCTCTGTGTTTTAACGCTGTATGAAGTGATCGTACATCTCACGATTTCAAACTGCCCACACTGTGCATCTTATCGTCTTAAAAGTGAATGAAAACATCTCCCCTCAGCCTTTCCCTCAGTCCCTCAGTGTCTGTAGCGTCTTTGTGAACACAGAGGAACCTTTAATCCCATTGAACATGTGCAGCACCAAACTGTCCTGGGGTTAAACATTCCAAACATGCACAATACAGAACCGCCAAACGTCCATTTTAAACAAAATGTAGAACAAATAATAAACTGGAGTTATATTTATCCTCAGACACTTTCAGCGCTCTGGAGACGCTCCTCTGCGGCTCGGAGCTGTGGTCAAACGTACGTGAGTCAAATGTCACGCTGCACGATGGTTTATTTACACAGGCTGAGTCAAACGTGAAATAAGAACAGTAAGACGCAGCGAGAGGAAGTGAGAGGTCACCCCCAGACCGTCTGTCTCCATGGAGAACGCCCCAAAGTTTAGCTGCGTTTTCCTCCATCGACCCAAACCATCTACAACAGGTCAAATCCTACAGAGAGTTTAGAAGATCTGGAGATGGTCCCACTGCTCCTGACAGGTTTCCCCAGCGATATTAAAGGGGCCGTCCTGGATTTTGGACATAGGGCCTCATTTACCTGTGAGCCAGTGTGTAGTCGATGTGTGGAGACACTTGTTTAAATCTTCCTCCAGTCCTTGTATTTGCAGAGGTGCTGGTGCTGGGCTAGTGCAGGTCAATGGCCACAGTCGTCCTGCCACTAAAAACAGTCTGACCCACTCCACAGACCCGAGGAAAAACTATTAGAGCTCCAGACTGTCCCTGTGAACGTCTGAGTCACAGAATCATTTTAGAAGTAAAACTAACCTTGGATTGGAAGGATTTCTGTCTGAGCAGCAGTGAGTTGTTCTTCCTGACAGAAGCTCGGCAGCGGCGACTGATATTTGAGAAAATAGTCCCTCAACATGCGACGATTCAGGCGATGCAAGGTTAGTTCAACTAAAAAAATTACATTTGTTTACGTTTTACAGAAACGATGTGTCAGCTTCTGTGGGACTAAAGGACTCGACTCAGTGGAATATGAGTGTTCTCTCTGTGACAGAGGATGTTCTGTTGATGGCGAGTCTGTTCTGTGCGTATGTCGCGTTGGAGATGTTCATGTTTTCAGAGATCAGAAGTGTGCAGGTTTAGCGCAGTTGTTTATTTACGAGTCATTTCATTTTAATTATGTCGGTCACTTTATATATTTTGGCTTCTGTTGTGATGCAAAGACTGAAAAGTGTTTGTCTTTTGGACTCACTCGACTGTTGCAGTAACCGGGACACTGCGTAAACCTGCACCAGGACCAAACCGGGACACTCAAAAAACCCGATCATACCCGGGACACTGATGTGCAGGTAAACACACTCTGAGGAATATAGTGATCTCCAAGGAGCCAGAGCCGAGACGTGGGACTGTGGGGCCACAGCTCCAGTGTTTGTGCTGTGAGACGCAGCCTCGACTCCTTACGCTACGTTACACACAGCAACATTTGGTTTGTCGACAAATTGTTGTTGTTTACAAACAAACAAACTTTTTAATGATCAATTATCCATTAGTCGACTAATCAGGCCCATCCCTAATACTTAGTGCAACGCAGATGTTTGTATTGCAATCTTCACTATATGTTTATGTAGTTATGTTACATATTTATGTAGCTGAGTATCACTGGCCTAAATTATCGTCACACTGGTTAAAAGAATTTGAGTTCCATATTTTCACAGTTTTGCAGAGTAAGATTTTTGTGAGGAAGGAATTAATCGTCTGTTCCAAATCGCCGCCTGGCCTCAAATAAACACCTGGTCTGTTAAGTGACTGAAACAAATAAACGCCACGGCTCTTATTTGGTGTTTTACGGTGCACTCAGGCACAGAATGTGATCTTTAAATGGCCTTTAACAGCCCTGGTGGAACAGTATGTGCCCAAACCTGCAGTCTCACGCTCGTCCCCTCTCACGTTGTAAACTGCGTCCAGCTCGGTTGTTTTTTCGAGGCGTAGACGCACCAAAACTTTGCGCCGCACGTTCCTGTTTGAGAGACGTTCCCACGGTAACGGTCCGAGGTGGGATCGAGAAATTGCAGAGGCCGGACGGGAGGACGGGAGGACGGAGGAGGACGGAGGTGCGACTGAAGAGCGTCACTGATAAAAAGAGCGACGGAGAGAGAAAGCAGTTTTTAACGGCGCTCCGGAGCCGGCCTCATTAAACAGGACGAGGTTGCGTATCATGTGGGCCCCGGCGGAAACGGCCCCGGTGAGGCATCCCAGGGCCCCGCACCGCAGCTTTACGGGAAGTGTGAATGCGGTGTGCGTGTGTGTGTGTCGTGTGTGTGTGTGTGCGTCTGTCATTATGTCTGTGGTGGGACATGATGTCAGGCCGCGCTGGAGTAAACAACAGCAGCAGCAGCAGCAGCAGCAGCAGCAGCAGCAGCAGCTATAGGGGCCGGCAGATATGAACGCTAATATACAGGCTCCCTGGGGCCCTAAAAGTCTATAAAAGGTCTTAAAAAGTCTTAAATACGACTATAAACGAGTTCTGAATGAGATTTTATCATTAAAGTGGTCTTAAAAAAGTGGTCTTAAAAAAGTCTTAAACCTGGGGTAGTCTAACCTGGGGATACGGTGATATAAAGCTGTACGTAAGATGAATGAGAGCACAGTGTGGCTTTAAACCTTCCCGTCGTCATGGAGACCAAACCAGACCAAGTTGCAGGTCGGATCTGTGGAGAGGCGACCCCGCTCACGGTCAGAACGCCTGTTTTTCTGGGGTGTTTTTGAGCTGTAAAACCACCTGCGATTGAATAAATGTAAAGCAGAGCTGTTTAATGTCACACTGCGGAACATTCCAATAACGTATCCATAGAAACAAGCAGGTGACGGACCCCCAACAAGAAAAAAATTACACAATGTACCTTTATGTCATGTTATAATCTTGTTTCCTCCTCAAAAACAGACCTGGAGTTGTGTTTTGTATCATTCATGTCTGTTTACGTTTCCAAAGCTCAAAACGCTCTGTTCCACCCTGTGATGTCATGAGGTGGTAGTTTTCAAGTGAACAGCTCCACTTTTAACCTTTTGTTTAGTAGAAATGAGTAATCCCACGACTGAAATCATCCAAATGATTCTCGTGTATGGAGCTTAAAAACACAGCGGAGCACTTCCTGTATTACCGCATGACATCACAAGGTGGAACAGAGAGTTTTCTGTTTGAGAGAAGAACTCTCTCAAACAGATGAAACATTAGAATAATAATACAGTTTAATGATGTAATAATACAGTTTAATGATGTAATAACTGTTTGTATAATACTGTATTTTGCTTGTGCTGCTGGTGCCTCAGACTGATCCTACTTTAAAAGTTGATTTTAAAAGTTGATTTGATTGATTGTTTGGGGGTTTATAAATCATAGGTGGAGGGTTGGGTTCTCTCTTCTCTCTGTTCTCTCTCTTCTCTCTGTTCTCTCTGTTCTCTCTGTTCTCTCTGTTCTCTCTCTGTTCTCTCTGTTCTCTCTGTTCTCTCTGTTCTCTCTGTTCTCTCTGTTCTCTCTGTTCTCTCTGTTCTCTCTCTGTTCTCTCTGTTCTCTCTGTTCTCTCTGTTCTCTCTCTGTTCTCTCTGTTCTCTCTCTGTTCTCTCTCTGTTCTCTCTGTTCTCTCTGTTCTCTCTCTGATCTCTCTCTGTTCTCTCTGTTCTCTCTGTTCTCTGTGGGGTCTCAGTAGGTGGTTGTGGTTGGTCCTCCCAAAGTTCACACATGTGGTGAAGGAGCCATGACTGAACTTTATGAATGAATGTGTGAGTGACTTGTTCACACATTTCAGTGTCTCGGTGTCCGTCTATAGACACAAGAGTCTTTAAGGATCTTTAAGAGTCACAGAGGATCTTTAAGAGTTACAGAGGATCTTTAAGAGTCACAGAGGATCTTTAAGAGTCACAGAGGATCTTTAAGAGTCACAGAGGATCTTTAAGAGTCACAGAGGATCTTTAAGAGTCACAGAGGATCTTTAAGAGTCACAGAGGATCTTTAAGAGTTACAGAGGATCTTTAAGGGTCACAGAGGATCTTTAAGAGTCACAGAGGATCTTTAAGAGTCACAGAGGATCTTTAAGAGTTACAGAGGATCTTTAAGTGTCACAGAGGATCTTTAAGAGTGACAGAGGATCTTTAAGAGTTACAGAGGATCTTTAAGTGTCACAGAGGATCTTTAGGAGTCACAGAGGATCTTTAAGAGTGACAGAGGATCTTTAAGAATCACAGAGGATCTTTAAGAGTGACAGAGGATCTTTAAGAGTTACAGAGGATCTTTAAGGGTCACAGAGGATCTTTAAGAGTCACAGAGGATCTTTAAGAGTCACAGAGGATCTTTAAGAGTGACAGAGGATCTTTAAGAGTCACAGAGGATCTTTAAGAGTCACAGAGGATCTTTAAGAGTCACAGAGGATCTTTAAGAGTCACAGAGGATCTTTAAGAGTCACAGAGGATCTTTAAGAGTCACAGAGGATCTTTAAGAGTCACAGAGGATCTTTAAGAGTTACAGAGGATCTTTAAGTGTCACAGAGGATCTTTAAGAGTCACAGAGGATCTTTAAGAGTCACAGAGGATCTTTAAGAGTCACAGAGGATCTTTAAGAGTCACAGAGGATCTTTAAGAGTCACAGAGGATCTTTAAGAGTCACAGAGGATCTTTAAGAGTCACAGAGGATCTTTAAGAGTCACAGAGGATCTTTAAGTGTCACAGAGGATCTTTAAGTGTCACAGAGGATCTTTAAGAGTCACAGGATCTTTAAGAGTCACAGAGGATCTTTAAGAGTCACAGAGGATCTTTAAGAGTCACAGAGGATCTTTAAGAGTCACAGAGGATCTTTAAGAGTCACAGAGGATCTTTAGGAATCACAGAGGATCTTTAAGAGTCACAGAGGATCTTTAAGAGTGACAGAGGATCTTTAAGAGTCAGAGGATCTTTAGGAGTCACAGAGGATCTTTAGGAGTCACAGAGGATCTTTAAGAGTGACAGAGGATCTTTAGGAATCACAGAGGATCTTTAAGAGTCACAGAGGATCTTTAAGAGTTACAGAGGATCTTTAAGAGTCACAGAGGATCTTTAGGAGTCACAGAGGATCTTTAAGAGTCACAGAGGATCTTTAAGAGTCACAGAGGATCTTTAAGAGTCACAGAGGATCTTTAAGAGTCACAGAGGATCTTTAGGAGTCACAGAGGATCTTTAAGAGTCACAGAGGATCTTTAAGAGTGACAGAGGATCTTTAAGAGTCACAGAGGATCTTTAAGAGTCACAGAGGATCTTTAGGAGTCACAGAGGATCTTTAAGAGTCACAGAGGATCTTTAAGAGTCACAGAGGATCTTTAGGAGTCACAGAGGATCTTTAAGAGTCACAGAGGATCTTTAAGAGTCACAGAGGATCTTTAAGAGTCACAGAGGATCTTTAAGAGTCACAGAGGATCTTTAAGAGTCACAGAGGATCTTTAGGAATCACAGAGGATCTTTAAGAGTCACAGAGGATCTTTAAGAGTCACAGAGGATCTTTAAGAGTCACAGAGGATCTTTAAGAGTCACAGAGGATCTTTAAGAGTCACAGAGGATCTTTAAGAGTCACAGAGGATCTTTAAGAGTCACAGAGGATCTTTAGGAATCACAGAGGATCTTTAGGAGTCACAGAGGATCTTTAGGAGTCACAGAGGATCTTTAAGAGTCACAGAGGATCTTTAAGAGTCACAGAGGATCTTTAGGAGTCACAGAGGATCTTTAAGTGTCACAGAGGATCTTTAGGAGTCACAGGATATTTAAGAGTCACAGAGGTTCTTTAAGAGTCACAGAGGATCTTTAAGAGTCACAGAGGATCTTTAAGAGTCACAGAGGATCTTTAAGAGTCACAGAGGATCTTTAGGAGTCACAGGATATTTAAGAGTCACAGAGGATCTTTAAGAGTCACAGAGGATCTTTCAGAGTCACAGAGGATCTTTAGGAGTCACAGAGGATCTTTAAGAGTGACAGAGGATCTTTAAGAGTCACAGAGGATCTTTAAGAGTCACAGAGGATCTTTAGGAATCACAGAGGATCTTTAAGAGTCACAGAGGATCTTTAGGAGTCACAGAGGATCTTTAAGAGTCACAGAGGATCTTTAAGAGTGACAGAGGATCTTTAGGAATCACAGAGGATCTTTAAGAGTCACAGAGGATCTTTAAGAGTCACAGAGGATCTTTAAGAGTCACAGAGGATCTTTAGGAATCACAGAGGATCTTTAAGAGTCACAGAGGATCTTTAAGAGTCACAGAGGATCTTTAGGAGTCACAGAGGATCTTTAAGAGTCACAGAGGATCTTTAAGAGTGACAGAGGATCTTTAAGAGTCACAGAGGATCTTTAAGAGTCACAGAGGATCTTTAGGAGTCACAGAGGATCTTTAAGAGTCACAGAGGATCTTTAAGAGTCACAGAGGATCTTTAAGAGTCACAGAGGATCTTTAAGAGTCACAGAGGATCTTTAGGAGTTACAGAGGATCTTTAAGTGTCACAGAGGATCTTTAAGAGTCACAGAGGATCTTTAAGAGTCACAGAGGATCTTTAAGAGTCACAGAGGATCTTTAAGAGTCACAGAGGATCTTTAAGAGTGAACTTCACACTGAACTGAAGTCAAGCCTTTCAGAAGCCTGGAAACAGCGATAGTCGAGGATATAAATTAATACATAGTTTGTAAAAAGAACTGATCACACAAGAATTTCAGTTTGGCTTCACTTTTGGTTTTGTTTCAGCCACTACACATATGGGCTCTAAGGAAATGCATTTTTTCTCTGGATCATGGTGGATTTGTACGTATTTTCAAATCATATTGAAGCATTTATGGAAAAGATATTATTTATGTTTTGAAGGGAAAAATCACACCAAATACTGATTTGATTTAGATTTCTCTTTTGTTCATTCACTGCATTTTATTGATTGATGAAAATAAATGACAAACACTTCCATTGACGGCGTTCCCAGTTTACAGCATTCTTTAATTATGAATAAAAATAATTTAATTCTGAATAAATTTAATTCCACTTGTACATACTTTATTCCTAATGAAAATGATTATTTAAGTGGAATGTTTCTTCTGATTTTAAAGCCGAATGAATTTCTTCCTGGATCATGTAAACGTTTCTTCTTCTTCTAAATAATCCCGGTGGTTGGTGCTCGTTGGCTCGTCCTTCGATCCGGCTCCTCCAGTCGTCTCTTGGGACTTTCCTCCACGTCTCTTTGGATTTGTGAGCGGGATGTGGGAGTGGGCTGAGGTGTGGCAGCCTCAGACTCAGTTTGTCTTCTTCCTCCTTCTCCCACACTCTTCCCTTCTCCTCCTCAGCTCACAGACGTAAAGCGTGAGGACAGAATTCTCCAGCTGCTGCTTCATTATCATCGGAACCACTGCGGTAAAGTTTGGATCGTGTTTGTGTCGGCGGCGAAACGACAAACCGAGATGACAGAAAAGCTGGGAGCAGCTGAAGTGTGGGTTTTCTTCCCAAAGACGGAAATACGTTTGTGTCGCTGTCCAATCAGAACCTTCCCCACCCCCAGACGCTGAGAACTATTAAATAAAGACCATTTAACGAGTTTTCCATGGAAACCTCAATTCAGAATTATTATTTCCTTGTAAACTCGAAAAAAATTTTTTTAATTCCAAACTTTTTAAATCAGAACAATTAATTGAAATAAAACAGTCTGAGTTTGGTCCTGGTTTACCCCTAGTTTAGACCTGGTTTAGTCCTGCTTGGGACTTTGTTTAGACCTAGTTTAGACCTGATATAGTCCTAGTTTAGACCTGGTTTAGACCTGGTTTAGTTCTGGCTTAACCCTGGTTTAGACTTGGTTTAGATCTAGTTTAGACCGGAAATGGTCCTAGTCTAGACCTGGTTTAGCCCTAGTTTAGACCTGAAATAGTTCTAGTTTAGACCTGGTTTAGACTTGAAATAGTCTCGGTTTAGACCTGAAATAGTTCTAGTTTAGACCTGGTTTAGACTTGAAATAGTCTCGGTTTAGACCTGAAATAGTTCTAGTTTAGACCTGGTTTAGACTTGAAATAGACCTGAAATACTCCTGAAATAGTCCTACTTTAGCCTTGGTTTAGACCTGGTTTAGACCTGGTTTAGACCTGGTTTAGACCTGGTTTGGACCTGGTTTAGCCCTGAAATAGTTCTAGTTTAGCCCTATGGTTTACCTCAATCCATTAAACCTCAGTTCAGAATTATTATTTCCGCGTAAACTCAAAGGAGAATATTTAAATTCCGAACCATTTAACTCTGAACCATTAACTCAGAATAAAAAAAAACACATCATATAAACGCAGCCAGTGAAAGTTAAAACACGTCCCCGTCCTAATCGTCCAACAGCCCCATGAGAAACCCCATTGTCCTCGTCAGCTCCGGCTCCCTCCTCTGCTCCGAGCTGCACTTGTCAATCAGGAGGAAAGAGTCATTAAACGCTCGTCTGTAATTACAGTGTTCTGGTCATGTCCGCCCTCCCCCAGCCCTGCTTCAAGACGTCTAATTGACCCAGGCAGCGTGTGGGGATTAGAGGCTGCTGGTTTGAAGCCCTCCCTTTGCCCATGAGCAAACCAGAGACCCCAAACCGCAGCTCATTTTACTGGGCATGTCGAGGGAATATCATAAATGCGGCGCTGTAAACAGGCTGGAGCGGGGGCGGCCGCCGCTGTGAGAAACGAGCGCGGAATTATGAGAATGCTGTTTGGGAAATTTGACGGTTTTATTGTGAAAATGTGGCGCACAAGTGGAAAAGTCCTGCGGTCCATTATCGAAGGGCCCATATTACGCTATTTTCTGATCTCTGTTATGATGTCGTGTCCTCGTCGAAAACACGCCCGGGGTTTTGTTTTGCTTCACTCACACATGTCGAACACACGAAGCCGGCATGTTTACGCCGAGTTCTTCTCAAAAAAACGAAAACACTCTGTTCCAAGAAGCGCTCCACTGGGTTTTTAAACTCCGTACGCCTTCACTAGACAAATTATTTCAATGATTTGAGTTGTGGGATTGCTCATGTCGAGGGGTGTAACGATATCCAAGTCTCACGGCACAATATCTATTGCGATATCGTGGGAAAGCTCACGATATTATGTAGGGATGTAATGATAACGTAAATCTGGTGATATCGTATCGTCAAAGGTCTCACAATAATATCGTGGACCATCACAATATATCGAATCCCGAGTCTCTTTGCTTAAATGAACAGTTCTGATGCAGAAATAGCACAAAAAAAAACAGAGGGAACTACATAGACCATGATCCTTTGCTCTGTTTCAGTGCAGACGACATGAAGAAATAACTGTTCTAAGCACTTTTACATCTTCATTCTTTGGATTAAGTCTTGTGAAGCATTTTTAGAAGAAAAAGGAGCAGATTTACCACAAAATATTGCAATAAATATGTTACGTTGAGATGTTTATGGTGAAAATATCGTACAGAGAGATTTGGATTTTGTTCCATCTCTAATGACAAGAAATGTTGCACCAAATGAACTGGTCAAAGCATTTTAGAGTCAGTCTTGTTATTCTGTAGAATATCGTAATATCGTGAGCTTTCCCACGATATCGTAATAAATATCGTACCACGAGGTTCATACAGTGACAGTATCATATCATGAGACTTGGATATCATTACTATCGTTCCTAATATTACTCTACTTTTACAGGTCCCAGTGCTACACTGCAAATTTCTCTGATCTGGCCAAGATTTTAAAACTTATATCAGGTCATTCATCTTGTTTTCAGGTTTATTATCTGCTCACTAGTTCTGAATTGGTTGTCTAATCTTAAACATTGTCACATATATTTCTTCCATGACTCAACTCGTCCAAAAATCTTAAATTTAGGTAATAAATGTTTCAAAGAAGAAGCTACAGTCCATTTACCAGAGTTTTCCCTCCAACACTTCACTTGTTTTTAGATTCAGTGATGCAGATCTGCTTCATACTCAAGTCTGTTTACCTCAAACGGAGCGTCCATAAACTTATTTCCAGCCCCTGAACACTCACAGAGACGCTTCATTCTAGTTTAGAGGTCGTTTATTTGAAGAGAACTTGTCAAGTAAAATGATCTTGCTGCATGGACAGATCCTTTCACTATGTTTAAGTCATTTTCTGATAGATTTAAGTGTTTATATGTTACATTTTGGCCCAGTTTTTTTGCTGTGTACACTGTGGTCATTATTCAGTCTCTCCACGCTCACTGATGTAAGACTTGTAGCCACAGCCGCCCCGGGGCAGGAGTTATGAGACCATTAATATGACATGTAAACAGCTATTATCACATTTGTTTCTGATCGTGGTCTCTCTGATCGCTCACGCCAGAGTTTGTGGTTTTCACATCATTTAAACCGTCACTGGAGTGTCCACAGACTCTGACCAGTCATCAGAGGTCAGAATGAGCTCACATGGTCTGAGCTGACCATGTGAGTCTGGGAGGAGATACAGGGTTCCTCACCGTCTGGAAGGAGATACAGGGTTCCTCACAATCTGGAAGGAGATACAGGGTTCCTCACAGTCTGGAAGGAGATACAGGGTTCCTCACAGTCTGGAAGGAGATACAGGGTTCCTCACAATCTAGGAGGAGATACAGGGTTCCTCACAATCCAGGAGGAGATACAGGGTTCCTCACCGTCTGGAAGGAGATACAGGGTTCCTCACTGTCTGGAAGGATATACAGGGTTCCTCACTGTCTGGAAGGAGATACAGGGTTCCTCACAATCTGGGAGGAGATACAGGGTTCCTCACAATCTGGAAGGAGATACAGGGTTCCTCATCGTCTGGAAGGAGATACAGGGTTCCTCACAATCTGGAAGGAGATACAGGGTTCCTCACAGTCTGGGAGGAGATACAGGGTTCCTCACAGTCTGGGAGGAGATACAGGGTTCCTCACAATCTAGGAGGAGATACAGGGTTCCTCACAGTCTGGGAGGAGATACAGGGTTCCTCACCGTCTGGGAGGAGATACAGGGTTCCTCACAATCCAGGAGGAGATACAGGGTTCCTCACAGTCTGGGAGGAGATACAGGGTTCCTCACAGTCTGAAGTTCTGCAATCCAGGAGGAGATACAGGGTTCCTCACAATCTGGAAGGAGATACAGGGTTCCTCATCGTCTGGAAGGAGATACAGGGTTCCTCACAATCTGGAAGGAGATACAGGGTTCCTCACAATCTGGGAGGAGATACAGGGTTCCTCACAGTCTGGGAGGAGATACAGGGTTCCTCACAATCTGGAAGGAGATACAGGGTTCCTCACAGTCTGGGAGGAGATACAGGGTTCCTCACCGTCTGGGAGGAGATACAGGGTTCCTCACAATCCAGGAGGAGATACAGGGTTCCTCACCGTCTGGAAGGAGATACAGGGTTCCTCACTGTCTGGAAGGATATACAGGGTTCCTCACTGTCTGGAAGGAGATACAGGGTTCCTCACAATCTGGGAGGAGATACAGGGTTCCTCACAATCTGGAAGGAGATACAGGGTTCCTCACAGTCTGGAAGGAGATACAGGGTTCCTCACAGTCTGGAAGGAGATACAGGGTTCCTCACAATCTAGGAGGAGATACAGGGTTCCTCACAGTCTGGGAGGAGATACAGGGTTCCTCACCGTCTGGGAGGAGATACAGGGTTCCTCACAATCTGGAAGGAGATACAGGGTTCCTCACAGTCTGGGAGGAGATACAGGGTTCCTCACAGTCTGGAAGGAGATACAGGGTTCCTCATAATCTGGGAGGAGATACAGGGTTCCTCACAGTCTGGGAGGAGATACAGGGTTCCTCACAATCTGGAAGGAGATACAGGGTTCCTCACAGTCTGGGAGGAGATACAGGGTTCCTCACCGTCTGGGAGGAGATACAGGGTTCCTCACAATCCAGGAGGAGATACAGGGTTCCTCACAATCCAGGAGGAGATACAGGGTTCCTCACAATCTGGGAGGAGATACAGGGTTCCTCACATTCTGGGAGGAGATACAGGGTTCCTCACAATCTGGAAGGAGATACAGGGTTCCTCATCGTCTGGGAGGAGATACAGGATTCCTCACAATCTGGGAGGAGATACAGGGTTCCTCACAGTCTGGGAGGAGATACAGGGTTCCTCACCGTCTGGGAGGAGATACAGGGTTCCTCACCGTCTGGAAGGAGATACAGGGTTCCTTATAATCTGGCAGGAGATACAGGGTTCCTCACAATCTGGGAGGAGATACAGGGTTCCTCACCGTCTGGGAGGAGATACAGGGTTCCTCACCGTCTGGGAGGAGATACAGGGTTCCTCACACTCTGGGAGGAGATACAGGGTTCCTCACAATCTGGAAGGAGATACAGGGTTCTTTTATGCAAAAATATCAAGTATAAAAACTCGTCCGTGCCCTAGTCCATAAAATGTATTAACAACGTGCAGGTGTGTGGAGCCTGAGTGACATTGTCTAGTTCAGGTCAGGTTCTTCTTTTGTCTTTTGTTATGTCCTGTCTGTTCGTTAAAGTGTCAAACATCAGTTTATAATAAAAACTATTTTTATTGTAGTTCTGTGGAGTCGACTGAACAAAGGATCGCTGATTCCTGTTTCTCGTCATGAAGTTCAACAATTACTTTCTAAAGGTCTCCACACACTACAGGAGAATTTGCCAGATTTTGGCTGCGATTTCTTCTCCTCGAGTTCAGGAGGCGTGACCCGACTTTTTGTCTCCGTGTGCGATTTTGAAGCCGCTGCTCCTCATGTGTGGAGTCAGTGTCAGATCAGAACCACCGAATATCAACAACGCGACGGAAACAGACGATAAAACAGAGTCAGGGGCAGAGGAGCGACGGACACAGAGACGCAACAAACAAACTCAGGATAGAGTGAAAATAAAGACTTTATTCCTCACCTAATGTAAAGTGGTAAATTTAAAGTGCAGCGTCTGATCCACATTATCCATAGAAATTGTCCTCAGCAAATAATGACTCCAGTCCACAAAACCACAATTTGAATCCAGTTTGAGTCATTCTTTGAAAGTAAAAAGGTGAAAGTTGTTCCTCATGTGTTTGTTTATGTCCACAGAGCGTAAATCTGCAGATCAGCGACAGTGACTCTACTTCCTGTGGACTTTATCTCCTCTTTTCTGCTTTAAAAATCCTGTATCTGAAGTATTGCTCCACATTTCACAAATAATAATAACACAATTTGACTTGTGTCTAAACTAGAAGTGCAGAGCTCTGATCTTTGAACACTTCAGAGTCTCAGAGCGAGTGGTTTTACTGTAGACAGGAAACAGCTGACGTGATCGCGCTCACAGCTTTACAGCCTGTTTTACGCAGACAGATCCTGCTGACGTCTTGTCTTTAAGTCTCATAAGTTTCTCCTCGTGTCTGTGGTGTTTGCGCATTTTGACGCACGTTTAAAAATCGTTTAAGACCGAAAAAATCCTCTAGTGTGTAGCGGCCTTAAGACGGCAACGTAAACGCGTCGCTATACAAGAAGACGACATGTTTTTCCACGAAACTGCAACGATTTTTCAGGTAAGTCCTTCTAACAGCAAAACTTCAAATAAACCAGAAAGAATAAAATATCAAAATTGAAATAGGCACTGAGACTGTTATTTGAAATAAACTTTAAATTAAATATTGGAAATAGAAGTCAAAATCTGTTTATGTTGGACACTAAAACGGAATAAAGAAATAACAAACTGTTTTTCGTTCTTAATTGAAATCCAAAAGAACGAATGGTGCACGGACGTTTAATTTGTGTAAAATGTGCAATGTTTACGTGCGCCAGCGAGTCACACCGCACCGTTTCTCTGGGAGGTTTTAAAACGGTTTTATCGACCGTACTGAATTTATTTGCTGTCAAGATAAGCAGCTCCAAACAAAATAATACAACTGGAATGATGATGCGGCGACCACAGCTTCCGGACTAAGGTGGCTGGTGTGTAGAAACGCGGTTTACTGATTCACCATAGGGCCTTATCTCCCCGCGAGGCTGCGTCAGGCCCGGGGCTCAATGACAGTGTCAGGCCTGTAAAGTTTTACAGCTCTTAATTAAAGTCAGGGTATATTTGCCTGGAGCCTGCAGGACGCCTGTGGTCACTGTCTCCATCTCTCATCTCACACAACACGCTTATTCATGACAACCAACCTGGCAACCGCCGCTAAAAACAGCCACGCTCTGACTGGAAAAGTGCCATTTTATTCTCAGAGATCAGAGGTGGGCACAGCAGCCAAAAATTGTACTCACATAAGAGCGCTGTTAGTCAGGAGTGGTCAAGTAGTGGTCCAAGAAACGTCTCAGGTAAAAAAAAAAAAAAGTATCTGGAGTCGCTGCTCAAGAGTTTTAGTCCATTTTGGTCCATGTAGTTTCTATCTCCCCAGAAAAGATATAAAGGCCACAGTTACATGATGTTTTTTAATTCTGAATTGTAAAAAATTTTCACCTTTCAGTTTACATACAAATGATAATTCTGATTTGAGGTTTCCATGGAAAACACGTTAACGAGACAAACTGTTTTTTTTTCTCTCCTCACGCTTTCCGTCTGTGAGCTGAGGAGGAGAAGGGAAGAGTGTGGGAGAAGGAGGAAGACGACAAACTGAGTGTGAGGCTGCCACACCTCAGCCCACTCCCACATCCCGCTCACAAATCCAAAGAGACGTGGAGGAAAGTCCCGAGAGACGACTGGAGGAGCCGGATCAGAAGGACGAGCCAACGATCACCAACCACCGGGATTATTTTGAAGAAGAAACATTTTACATGACAGTTTGGGCCCAGAAATCTCCCACGGAGCACAATGCATTTTGGGAATTTTATAGGATTCTTTTCTATTTTCACAACGTAAACTTTTTAAAATGTTTAAATCCTCAAAGTGTCTAAAAAGTGATCTTTGTAAGACTGAACCTTGCCTCCGCTCTAGCAGCTCTCGCTCTGATTGGTCCGAACGCTCCATGCTGCGCTCCGATTCGTCCAAACGCTCCATGCTGCGCTCTGATTGGTCCGAACACTCCATGCTGCGCTCTGATTGGTCCGAACACTCCATGCTGCGCTCCGATTGGTCCGAACGCTCCATGCTGCACTCTGATTCGTCCAAACGCTCCATGCTGCGCTTTGATTGGTCCGAACGCTCCATGCTGCGCTCCGATTGGTCCAAACGCTCCATGCTGCGCTCTGATTGGTCCGAACGCTCCATGCTGCGCTCTGATTGGTCCAAACGCTCCATGCTGCGCTCTGATTGGTCCAAACGCTCCATGCTGCGCTCTGATTGGTCCAAACGCTCCATGCTGCGCTCTGATTGGTCCAAACGCTCCATGCTGCGCTCCGATTGGTCCAAACGCTTTATGCTGTGCTCTGATTGGTCCAAACGCTCCACGCTGCGCTCTGATTGGTCCAAACGCTCCACGCTGTGATCTCATTGGTCCAAACTCTCTGCACCGTGCACGTTACAGACGTCACACGGGTGGGAGGAAAATGATTAAAATAATTTTTGGGCCATGAGCCAATGGGGACAGACCCCTGAAAACAACACGACGCCATCTTAGGTTCACCAAAGAGTTTATTTCTAATTCTGTGCTGTCAAATATATTCCTCAAGAAGAAATGAAAGTAAAAGTAAAAGTACATTAGGATGGTCCGTCAAAGTGTGGTAAAAAACAAAGTTAGAACCCTGCGTTAGGTTTTAGCCTCCAGAAGATGATTTAGGAAGAAATTTGGAAGAAAAAGGAGTTTTGTGGATGTTTTGGAGGTTGCTCAGGCTGCATGAAGTTTCCTGGAAATTGACTCATTTTGCGTTTTCAATTAACTTTTTATGGCCTTTAAGGAGTTTCTTAGCAACTTTTATGGACTTTCTAAGTAATTTTGATGCAAGTTTCAGTTTGTGTTTGCAGAATAAAATGACAAATTATTCAAATACGTCTTATTTATTTGATTCGGCATGTTATAATATTAGTATAGTGTAGCCGGCAATTTTCAAGTGTTTTGAGGAATCTTTAAATATGCATAAAATTTGGACCCAAATATTTTGGCCAGATATGGAACCAAATAAAGGGTTCTAATCTAAAGAATGTAAAAAAAAAAAGTTTTCGGACCAGTCTAAAGTTCATGAGTGAACTGAACTGTGCAGCACTAACTGGTATTTAGTATTTAGCAGCAGTGATGTTGTATTATTCAGTGATCTACATCCAGTCTAAACTTGAGCCTATCCTACGTCTCCAAAAGCACTTTCTCCGCACTCTTCTCTCTAATTCTCTCTAATTTAATGTCCCATCTCTATTTTAAAATTTTATGATGATTTTTTATGTTTTGATTTGTTTGTCTCGTGATTTTAAGGTATTTCTTATTCTGTAAAGCACTTTGAATTACTTTGTGTACGAATTGTGCTGTACAAATAAACTTGCCTTGCCTTTTGTGAATAATATTTAGTGTAGGCTGCAGAAAACACTCTGTTCCACCTTGTGATGTCATGTGGTATCACAGGAAGTGCTCCACTGTGTTTTAAACTCCACCTTCACTAGACTCATTTGGATGATTTCAGACGTGTAATTGCCAAACTCAAAACTCGAGATGTAACAATAACCAAAATATCATGATATCGTATCGTCAAAGGTCTCACAATAATATCGTGGAGCATCACAATATATCGAATCCCAAGTGTCTTTGCTTAAATGAACAGTTCTGATGCAGAAATAGCTAAAAAAAAAAAAACAGAGGGAACTACATAGACCATGATCCTTTGCTCCGTTTCAGTGCAGACGACATGAAGAAATAACTGTTCTAAGCACTTTTACATCTTCATTCTTTGGATTAAGTCTTGTGAAGCATTTTTAGAGGAAAAAGGAGCAGATTCACAGTTTTATATTGTAATAAATCTGGTACAGTGAGATGTTTATGGTGTGTCCAGGTTTGTTGTTGCTGAGGTAACAACATTCCAACCTGGATTACAGAGTTATTTTTGCACAACATGGACCGTTTTGGTAACCACCCTTCACATTCTGTTGTATAAAGTAGCTTATTCTATAGGTCTTTTACCAAATAAGAGTGAACCAAACTGTCTGACGGGAGCAGTAGGAGAGGCTGACCGGTGAGAGCGGCAGTCGGCTTGTGGCCGGGCGAATGGAGGATGGGGAAGGGTTCAAAGTGGATGGTCAGGAGGAGCTGTGTGACTCATGCTTCTCTCTGGTCACACTCAACATATATTTATCAGTCCACCAGCGCTGCTTTTGGAAGCTCCCTCAAAACGCCTTACACATCGTCTATGCAGTCTCGCTCACTTCCTGCTCAAAGACGGAAAAACGTCCACAATATTTGGTTGAAATGCTTCGCCTGTCATGATAATTACTATATTGACTGCAGAGTATGATGGATGCTCGTGTTTTTAGGCCCAGGGTTTATCGTGTGGACCTTTTCCAGCTTTTCTTACCTTTGTTGAGAAGATTTGATCAGAAGAATATTTAATAATCCATGACCATAACAACTAACTAATAACTATAAAGTATTGTTGCCACGATATTAAGATTTCAGCGTGCGGTGTGCGTGAAGCGGGGCCAAAAGTGCTGATTTGTGCATCTTAAAGGAACATGTGAGGACACTCAACACACCCGCTTTCTCTTCACTCAGTTTAATTCTGAAAAGGACTGAACGGATGTGGCAAAGGAGAAGGCCACATGGTGTCCTCCTAATGTTTCACGAGGAGTTTACTTAGATCTACAGCCCACTGCACAAACAAACAACGTCTGTTTAGGGTCATTTTTGTATCAATCCGAACTCGGTCGACTGAAGGTGCAGACTGTGACTCCAGATGATGTTTTTTTTTCCCCAATGTCTTCCGGACGTCCAGCATTGACGTTCCCAGGGCGTCCGGATGAGGAAATGAGGTCGCAGCCGACGTCTTTTCCACCTTCAAGGCTCAAAGTGCTTTACAATAAGGAACCACTCACCCATTCATGCACACAGTCATACATACATTCATACATACATTCACTTACACATTCATACATACATTGGTGGTCTTGCCCAAGGACACAACGACAGCCTTCGTCTGTGGGAGCTGGAGTCACACCACCAACCTGTGGCTCAGTGGATCCAACCGCTCAACCAATGATGTTTCATGTCGAGACAAACGCTCGACCGACTGAGCTACACCTCCGCCCTTTGGACCGTTGAACTCCTGGGCCCATAGGATTATAATCATTTTTGTAGGAATAGGCTATAATTTTCCACAAACTGTTATTTTCCAAATAAATAAACCTACATAAATACGTAAATTAGTTAATAAACAAAATATCATGTACTCAAATAAATAATTAGTAATAAATGTTTAATCACAAATTATCAAAAGGAATATCAATGAATAACATTTATAACATGAACAATGTTGATATTTGTCATAAATGTTAAAAACAGCCTCATTTGAGCAAGAATTATCCCTCATCTGGAGGTCCTGGGAGCGTCAACACTGGACGTCCGGAAGATGAAGACGAAAGGATGTCATCTGGAGTCACAGGCTGCACCTTCAGTGGACCCGGACTGGACGTACAAAAAAGACCCTAAAAAGATGCACAAAAAAGACCCTAAAAAGGTCATGAATAACGTAATTTTCCTGCCCCTGTGTCAGACGTCCTCATGAAGTCCAAAAGTTTCCCACGGTTAAAATCTTTAACTGCAGATTGTCGTCCACGTGGGCTCATCGTGAGACGTCCAAATAGTGGACGTAATTTGCAGGTTATTTAGTCCAGAACTGTTTAGTGCAGAGGTGTCCAAACTTTTTTCATCAAGGGCCACGTATTAAAACACAGACCAGCGTGAGGGCCAATCGAGGGTCATAGACTGAGGGTCAAAACAGTGACTAACGCAAATCTGTGCATTTATAACAGGTTTGAATGACCCTCCAGACCTTTGTTCAGGCTTAAACCCTCAAAAGGACACACAAAATTTGCTTAATCAAAGTAGATTTCAAAAACATGCAGTGAAAAGTACGACTTGAGGTAGTATGGGCCAATTTACCTGGAAGCCTGAGGGTCTGAGGGCCACATTTGGCCCCCGGGCCATAGTTTGGACATGCCTGGTTTAGTGGGACAGTACTAAAGATACGGCTTTAAAAGATGCATTCCTTTGTGCTTCGGTAATCGATGATTCTGTATTTGTTGCTCTGTCTCAGGAGCCCTAGGAGCCTCCACACTTTAGCGTTTTTGCCTCCACACTTTAGCGTTAGAGCCTCCACACTTTAGCGTTAGAGCCTCCACACTTTAACGTTTTTTCCTCCACACTTCATTAGAGCCACATTAAAGTCACGAGTCCAGAAGAGTCACACAGAACCAAGCTCACAGCAGCCAGTGAGTCACAAACGGTCAACATGAAGCAGAGAAGAGCTGACGTCACAGAGGAGATCCCAGGAGGAAACCCACTGACGCAGGGAGAACATAAAGGCTCGTTTCAGCCTCAGAATCAAACCAGAATCAAACCAGAATCAATCCAGAATTGCACTTTGCCTGGTTCTCCCCCATGTGGCCTTCTCACCCTGTGGTCAGCTGCAGTCTCAGGATGTGTGGAGGCCGTGTTGTATCTGCCAGAGCATCAGAGGAGTGTGGATCTGATCAGTAAACAGCAGAACCATGGAGCTCCAGGTCTTTCCTCCTAAACTCCTCAGACTTACAGGGTGAAGGATCTGGAGGAGCCTCAGTGCTGCCGAGGCCCTGAGCTCCTCCAGATCCTCCTGTGTCTCTGTGGGCTTCTCCCTGTGTGGGTCCCACAGTAGAACTCTGGAGCCGACACAGTTCATCTTCTTTTCCATCGCTCTTTCTCTTCAGACGATAACAGACCCCTGCTCCTTATGTCCTTATCTTCCAGCTCTCTCTTCGTCTATCCTGCTCTCTTTCTTTCTCTCCATTTATCATGCTCTCCTTTTCTCTCTCATCTATCCTGCTGTCTTTCTCTCTTCGTCTATCCTGCTCTCCTTTTCTCTCTCATCTATCCTGCTCTCCTTTTCTCTCTCATCTATCCTGCTGTCTTTCTCTCTCATCTATCCTGCTGTCTTTCTCTCTCTCCATCTATCTTCTCCTCTCTCTGTCTATCCTGCTCTCCTTTTCTCTCTCTTTCTCTTTGTCGATCCGGCTCTCTTTCTTTCTCTCCATTTATCATGCTCTCCTTTTCTCTCTCATCTATCCTGCTGTCTTTCTCTCTTCGTCTATCCTGCTCTCCTTTTCTCTCTCATCTATCCTGCTCTCCTTTTCTCTCTCATCTATCCTGCTGTCTTTCTCTCTCTCCATCTATCTTCTCCTCTCTCTCTATCTATCCTGCTCTCCTTTTCTTTCTCTTTCTCTTCATCTATCCTGCTCTTTTTCTTTCTCTGTCTATCCTGCTCTTTCTCTCTCCATTTATCCTGCGGTCTTTCTCTCTCTCATCTGTCTTCTTCTCTTTCTCTATCTATCCTGCTCTCCTTCTCTCTCATCTATCCTGCTCTCCTTCTCTCTCTCTCTTTCTCTCTCTCTCATCTATCCTGCTCTTTCTCTCTCTGTCTATCCTTTGTCACTCCTTTTCTCTCTTTCTCTCCCTTTCTCCATCCTTCTCTCTCTCTCTCGCTCTCTCCCTCTTGCTCTCCATCGTCCTCTCTTTCTCACTTTTCTTTCTTTATTCCTTTCCATCTATCCCTTCTAACTCCTTTTCTCTTTCCATCTATCCTTTCTCTCTCTATCCTTTCTCTCTCCATCTCTCCCCCTCTCTTCTCTTCCTCTGGTTGTAAAGGGCTCAGATCTGTTTTCTTGTCGTTTGTAGCTCCGTCTCTCGCTCCCAGATCTTCTGCGTCAGAGCTTCACCATCTGAGAGTCCCGAAAAGTCCTGTAAACCGACACTGCGCCACTCAGAGCCTAAATACTCACATACTGTGTGTACTGTGTGTACTGTGTACTGGTGTGTACTGTGTACTGGTGTGTACTGTGTACTGGTGTGTACTGGTGTGTATTGGTGTGTACTGGTGTGTACTGTGTACTGGCGTGTACTGGTGTGTACTGGTGTGTACTGTGTACTGGTGTGTACTGGTGTGTACTGTGTACTGGTGTGTACTGGTGTGTACTGTGTACTGGTGTGTACTGGTGTGTACTGGTGTGTACTGGTGTGTACTGTGTACTGGCGTGTACTGGTGTGTACTGGTGTGTACTGTGTACTGGTGTGTATTGGTGTGTACTGGTGTGTACTGTGTACTGGTGTGTACTGGTGTGTACTGGTGTGTACTGGTGTGTACTGTGTACTGGTGTGTACTGGTGTGTACTGTGTACTGGTGTGTACTGGTGTGTATTGGTGTGTACTGTGTACTGGTGTGTACTGGTGTGTACTGGTGTGTACTGCATGTACTGGTGTGTACTGGTGTGTACTGTGTACTGGTGTGTACTGGTGTGTACTGTGTACTGGTGTGTACTGGTGTGTACTGGTGTGTACTGGTGTGTACTGCATGTACTGGTGTGTACTGGTGTGTACTGGTGTGTACTGGTGTGTACTGCATGTACTGGTGTGTACTGGTGTGTACTGTGTACTGGTGTGTACTGTGTACTGGTGTGTACTGGTGTGTACTGCATGTACTGGTGTGTACTGCATGTACTGGTGTGTACTGGTGTGTACTGTGTACTGGTGTGTACTGGTGTGTACTGCATGTACTGGTGTGTACTGGTGTGTACTGGTGTGTACTGGTGTGTACTGTGTACTGGTGTGTAGTGTGTACTGGTGTGTACTGCATGTACTGGTGTGTACTGTGTACTGGTGTGTACTGTGTACTGGTGTGTACTGTGTACTGGTGTGTACTGCATGTACTGGTGTGTACTGTGTACTGGTGTGTACTGCATGTACTGGTGTGTACTGCATGTACTGGTGTGTACTGGTGTGTACTGTGTACTGGTGTGTACTGGTGTGTACTGTGTACTGGTGTGTACTGTGTACTGGTGTGTACTGTGTACTGGTGTGTACTGTGTACTGGTGTGTACTGCATGTACTGGTGTGTACTGGTGTGTACTGTGTACTGGTGTGTACTGGTGTGTACTGCATGTACTGGTGTGTACTGGTGTGTACTGTGTACTGGTGTGTACTGGTGTGTACTGGTGTGTACTGGTGTGTACTGGTGTGTACTGCATGTACTGGTGTGTACTGGTGTGTACTGCATGTACTGGTGTGTACTGGTGTGTACTGCATGTACTGGTGTGTACTGTGTTCTGGCCGTGCAGTCGGCCCCGGTGGAGCCGCAGTGGTGAACCAGTGTGGTGCCCTTGAAGTGGTGCTGAGGGATTGTGGGTAAACATGTTGTGAGTTAAGCATCTGACCAATCAGTGAGCAGCAGCTCCTGATCACTGCCAGTCCTGCTCTCCTCCTGCTCCCTCTATCCTCCACCTCCTGCTCCCTCTATCCTCCACCTCCTGCTCCCTCTATCCTCCACCTCCTGCTCCCTCTATCCTCCTCCTCCTGCTCCCTCTATCCTGCTGCTCCCTCTATCCTCCTCCTCCCTCTATCCTCCTGCTCCCTCTATCCTCCACCTCCTGCTCCCTCTATCCTCCACCTCCTGCTCCCTCTATCCTCCACCTCCTGCTCCCTCTATCCTCCTCCTTCTGTCTATCCTCCTCCTTCTGTCTATCCTCCTCCTCCTGTCTATCCTCCTCCTCCTGTCTATCCTCCTCCTCCTTCTCCCTCTGTCTATCCTCCTTCTTTCTTTCTGTCCATCTCTGTTTCTCTCTCCTGCTGTAGAAAAGTGCTGCATATTTTTGAGCAGCTTCGTAAATCTGCCCCAACAGCAGATGTTCCTCCAGCAGGTCCACAGAGATCAGCCTGGAGCTCAGAAGTTCACAGACAGAGATCAGCCTGGAGCTCAGAAGTTCACAGACAGAGATCAGACTGGAGCTCAGAAGTTCACAGACAGAGATCAGCCTGGAGCTCAGAAGTTCACAGACAGAGATCAGACTGGAGCTCAGAAGTTCACAGACAGAGATCAGACTGGAGCTCAGAAGTTCACAGACAGAGATCAGCCTGGAGCTCAGAAGTTCACAGACAGAGATCAGCCTGGAGCTCAGAAGTTCACAGACCCTGACAGAATTTGGTTGATTTCTTGTCCGTCTTTCAGAGAATATGAATGAAAACACAAACACTTTTCTTTCACTCACGGTTGGTGCTTTGGGTGAAGCCGTTTATTACCAAACACCTGTTTCCTCTTTTTAAATCATAATCCACTTTATTTCTGCAGCACATTTTACAAACACAGCAGGTTCCAAAGTGCTGCACACACAGCAAAAAGGCCAAAACAATAAGAAAAAATACACATTTTGAGGTAAAAATGCCCTATTTTAAGTGAAATTTTCTGCCAGTGCAGGAAGAAATTTCCACTCACCAAGTTTTCTTAAAACAAGACGAAATACGAATCTTGTTCTAAGCAGAAAACACGAGTTTCAAGTATTTATGGCAAGATTTTTCACCTTATTGGTTTGAGAAGGAAGTTAAAGAGGCTTAACCTGGACTGAGTTAATATAAAAAGTGCTTAGAATAAGTTGTAATATCGAGATAAGATAAATCAGGATGAAATATCTTGAAACAAGTAAAAAAAAAAAAACTCATTTTATTAAGTAAAAAAATCTTACAATGGGTCTTTTAAGATGAATCTGCTCAATTCAAGTCAGTTTAACTCTGCTAGAAAATCTTTTGTAGTGCAGAGATAAAACAAAAAGAAGAATGCTCAAATTTGGTCAAACACTGCAAGAAACAATATCTTGGTAAAATGACTTAAATTAAGAACATTTTACTTTATTTGAGCAGATTCATCTACGTCTCTAAGTATTTTTTTCTTAATTCAAGCAACATTTGATTTTATTTCTTACTTTCAGTGCAATAAGTTGTTGTTTTTCTTGTTTTAAGTGTAGCCAGATGTATTTTCGTATTTTATGTACAAAAATCTTGCTGCACTGACAGATCGAGTGACATTTACTCAAATCCTGGTAAAACTTTCTTAATCCAAGTCATTTTAGCTTCACTAGATTTAGTTTTTTGCAGTGCACCAGTCCTAAAACAATAAAACCAGCAAAATCCAATTAAAGCAACATCATAGCAGCAGTTGTGCAGTTTAAATGGTCGACATTTAACCTGTGAACATCTACAGCCTTTAAACTGCACAAATCTCTCAGTCTGTGCTCATATCAACATCACAAAATCGATGTTTGCGCGCAGTGATACGACTGGAGAGAAAATAGTACCGAGCGATTATGAGCTCTGACTTTTTCGTGGTTCACCGTTTTGTGAGGCAAACGTGTCACTCTTTTTAACGCATTTTGTTTCGAGAAGAAAACGCTTTATTTTCGTGACTCCAGCCAACTCGCCCGACGCTTTCCTCAGCACAGAAACCGGGGAAGTGTTGACAGTGTTACGCCAAAAATCCCGAACTATCCCTTTAAGATATGCTTCGGTTTCATCGTAGGCGCAGGGAAGGAATGTCCCAAGAGTAAAATGATTTGTTCTAAGTTATCAGTGTGAGAATAAATGAAACAGTTTCATTTAAAACAATATTTACCCTGGTCTCGTCGTGCACTTGTGCAGTACAGTTGTCCACAGACACTGGGCCTTTTGTTCCTGCGGCTTTACTGGGAGTCCCCACTCTCCCTTCCTTTGATAACGTCCCTCCCATCGCCGTATTCTCCATAAAACCGCTCACCGATTCGAAGCTTCCTCCCTCTGCACGACCTGCGCTTTGTGAAAATATGAATCTCTGCAGCCCCCAGAGACGAGGCAGGAAATACTCGTCTTTTATTGGTTGATAAGTAAACGGTTAACTCTGTGGTGATGTATTCTTTTTTGTTTTCCACTTAATCATAAACCGATCCACTGTTGTAAAGGCTCTTATGACAGTCCGGACAGTAAAAAGTACCACACGACTTAGTTTCACCTGATGTATGTTCGAAAAAATTGATTTTGTGTCCAGCAAATGAAGACTACACAAACAAAACACGCAAAAATATAAAGATGTCATGGTTCTTCCTGAGTACTGACCTGGTTTTGGGGTAGAATTATACCAATTATGACCAACTGTTTAATTAATAATGGGGGATATTCATCGTCAGCTCCAGCAGGTCCACAGGGACGGACCTCCTGCAGCAGCTGAAGAAGGACGAGCTTCAGCCCGGCAGCAGAGCGACCAGACGCCCCCGTTTACCCAGGACTGTCCCAGTTTTGAACCCTGTGTCCCCCGTCCCAGCAGATTTATCTAAAACCAGTGATTTGTTGCAGTTTTATACAAAAAAATGTCCCAAATGTCTCCGTTTTGGACCAATCTGATCCCCGCCAACAGTAAAGAGAGGCATGAACTGACATTTGTTGAGGTAAAATGCAGAAAAGCTGCTTAAAAATGACCAAAACACAAAGAAAATGTGACTATACTGACTCACATGTTGGTCTTGGATGGTCTCTAATATATTATGCATACTCATTTTCCTTAATTACACACTCGATTCACAATTTTAAACATGACCCAGTTTTTTTTTATATTTATTTTGAAAAGCTGGTCCCTCTGTGCAGCCGAGCGTTGTGGACGATCTCTCCAGAACCTGTGGGCAGCAGGTTAGATCACAGCTGACTCTTCTCACCCGGACACAGACTCATTTGCCTATTTTACAATACTCACAATATTCATCTAAAATGACTCAATAAAAGTGCGCTGATTTCTCTGTTAGAAAACTGTGACCCCGACACGACCCCAAAGCGTTTTTACAGTTTAAATGGCGTCGATTTGAGCTCCTGAGGCAGAAGTGGAGGAACAATAATCATTTTTAATTGTTTTGGTTTTATTGTGTGTTTGGAGCAGTTAAACATCAACTTGTGCAGGTCGGATCTGTGGCAGAAGAACTACGTTAGATGACTGAATAGTCTGGATTTAATATTTGATTTTATCGTTATCATTTTTATTACATCGTATTTTATTTTGTTTCCATGTGTAGAAAATGTTGTAAGGTGCTGTATAAATAAAATATCACGATATTTTAATAGGAAACTCACACTGTAACCTGTGATATTAGCGTTAAATATTACAGATTTAACACTGTTTAATATAAAGATTTCAGTATTTCCAGTCATTTCTTTCTCTTCTACAGTTGGGAGTTTTATTTGACAG
The DNA here is from genome assembly GCA_030686955.1 of Odontamblyopus rebecca. Lineage (NCBI taxonomy): Eukaryota > Metazoa > Chordata > Actinopteri > Gobiiformes > Gobiidae > Odontamblyopus > Odontamblyopus rebecca. The sequence continues at coordinate 4,128,778 of CM060665.1, forward strand.
AAGATACAGTCCTGTCGAAATGAGCTCCTCTGCTCAGATTCATATAAATGAGTGAATAATGTTGATTCTACAGTGTGTCATTATTCACATTCATATTAATGACGCTGTGTTCAGACCGCAGGGTCCAAAAACGCCCTGGACGCCTCCGTTTGGACGTCTTTGCGTTTGGATTCAGACGCCCCTGACGCCCCTGACGCCCCTGACGCCCCTGACGCGCATCTTAGACTCTGTGGACCAACGGGAGAAAAATACTTAACGCGTGTCCAGGGCGTCAGCTGTGGTCTGTGAGTGCCGTGTTTTTCCGGTCGAGACTTTAGTGAATTTATTACATAAACACATCAGCAGAGGCCGGGCCGGGGCTCCGGGCTGCAGTCCTCGGGTCTTTCTCTTTCTTCCAGATAATAACATCGCTACGTCACTGTATAGTCGTCCCTGATTGGTTAACGCGGCACGTCCGACTTTCAGCTTTTTCAACTTTTGATGACGACGCCTGAATACTCAAGACGCGCCTAAAGACTGAACGGACTGTAAGTGAATAATGGTGATTCTACAGTGGGTGATTATTCGATGGTTAAATCGTCGATATGTTGCTCCTTTAGTCTGAGCCTGTTTGAGCAGAATAAGACTGTCCAAATGAACTACGCAGATTCATATAAATGAGTGAAAATGTGACATAACTAAGGCATAAAGTGTGATCACTGTGTGCAAACAAAGCCTCAAAGCCGCCGTCTCTAATCCAAAAGAACATGTAGTAAAACTGGAGGTTCACTTTCCTGGATTTGTACGACTGTAAACAGAAAAACATGAAGGAGCTTATTTCGATGGGGCAGCGTGAATCGATCGACGTCACTGTCGATTCAGGCTGCGGGAGCTCATTTCCACAGAACACCGGAAACTCCTCGACGCTCACTTCCTATTTGGAGCAGCGGCTGACGGGTCAGCTCTGTCCATTTATATATAAGTGTATGGACTAGACCAACTATAAAAGTAGCTGAGCTGAAGTGAGTTGAATCCACTTTCTGCACCTTTAATTCCTCCTCTCCCTCCTCCTGCTCGGCCGGGCTGCAGGCTGCCGGCTCTGGAGCTGGAGCTGGCCTCGGGAGCACAGCTGGCATGGTTTTCTGGTGGTGTAGTAAAATATAAATATAATAAGGAGGTTTTTGAGCTGGTGAATCCATTCTGAGCAGAGAAACATCGCCACACAGGCCACAGCCGGAGAGGAAATATCCCTCCTCCTGCAGCCCGCGGTCTGTACGCGACGCACTGCACCACGCATTAGCAGGACGCATTAGCAGGACGCATTAGCAGGACGCATTAGCAAGACGCATTAGCAGGAGGCATTAGCAGCACCGGAGCCCTGATACCAGCGTACACAGAACTCTACTTCAGTTAGAGTAACGTTACTGCAAAATTATATGGCTCCAGTCCAGTATAAAGTAGAGGGTTGGAAAGAGTAAAAAGTATTAGTAAAATTAGGGTGACCAGATTTTCAAAATAAAGAACTGTGAAATGAGCGCGTAATGGAGTCACATTTTCTTTGTGTTTTGGTCGTTTTTAAGCAGCTTTTCTCTATTTTACCCAAACAAATGACAATGTTTGCCTCTCTTTACAGTTTTGTGGGGGTTACATGCACCACTCCGACAGTGACGTTTAATCTAAACAAGAAATAGCCTTGACCGAAAAGTGTAAAAATGGGCGAGGTACAAACCCGAGACACCAACTGAATATATTAAAAGACCTTTATTACGCTGAGGGACGCCAACATGTTTCGATCAGCGAAATGGTATAAGTACGGAAGCTGGGGAGGCTCACAATAAATGCCAATGCCGCAACACAACAAAAAGCCACAACAGAAGTGACTGTGGGACTCTATTTGCCAACGGACCAAGCGAGGAGGATCAAGCGGGAAATTATTTCCGATGGCCAGACAGTGACATGTTTCTTTACTTTTCACATTCTTCTTCTTCAACTTGTCCCGTGGCCACTTCCGTTGTGGCGTTTGTTGTGAGCCTCCCCGGCTTCCGTACATAAGTGTGAGACCCACAGGTGTCCAGTTATATCACATGACAACATCACATGACTAAGGAAAAAAACCTGTAGAGATGATGGATGATGACCAAGTTCCCCAGTAGAACAGCGGAGTCCCCGGCCGGTCCACTGTCCAGACCCCCTCACAGACTCCAGGAAGGCCGGGTCCCCTGTTGTTGGGCCCATAGGTCAGAGATCTGCCCACCTCGTTCACCGAGGAGAACTCCAACACGCAGCGGCTGAGCTGTGGCCGATGAGCCCACACCGGCTCCCCGCCGCCAACGCCACAGAAATGGAGAGTCCAGCCCCTCTTGGGTCCCGGAGCCCAGGCGGTGCGTGGAGGTGAGGCCGACTATATCGAGTCGGTAACACTCGACCTCCTGCACAAACTCTGCTCCTTCCCCCAGAGCGAAGTGACATTCCATAACACCAGAGATAGTCTCTACTCCGGAGATCCAGTTGTCAGGGCGTAACCGGCCTCGTTCTTTTACTCGTCATAAGAGGCTTCTGAAGCGCTCTTAATCTGACCCTTCCCCAGGACCTGTTTGCAGTGACCCGACCAGAGGCACAAAGCCCCCGACAACACAGCTCCAGGATCATTCGGGCGCTCAAACCCCTCAAAACCGGGACTGTCCCAAGTAAATAGGGACGTCAGGTCACCCTAAAATAGTAAAAGTATTTGAGGAAACTGTTACTCCAGTACGTAAGTGTAAAAGTGACTGATTTATGAGAAAAATGAGACAAACTAAATCAGATCTAAAGGAGCTGCTTCTGTCACTTTAGATTTACAGCAGGAGGAGGAACCACAACTTTGACTCAAGTAAGAGTCATATGTTACTGAAATAAGAGAGGATGGTGTCTGAAAACTACTTCAGAAGTTCATTTATATTAAAAGTAACTCGTAAGACTCATGTCTGACTTTACTTTGACTCTGTTATTAAAGAATTAGCGTTGGACGGAAAATGATGGTCCACATTTAACTATTAAGTGCGCTATTTATACGTATTTTCTAAGGTTGTAATTTAAACGTACCTCCTCAGCTGATACAACACGACTGCGCCAAAGAAACAAGTCTATTTCTCACTGTTTTTTCAACTGAATAAACACGAGGAAGTGTACGTAAGATTATGTTTTTAAATTTTATTAACATGGCCACACGTATCAGGGTGTCCAGACCACTGTATTTACACAGGACAGTCCCAGATTTGGGCCCTGGGTCCCCTGTCCCAGCAGATTTATACAAAACCACTGATTTGTCCAAAGTTTTATACAAGAAATCTCCCAGATGTCCTTATTTTTGACCAGTTTGATCTAAACCAGGACTAAAATAGGACAAAACCAGGTCTATTTCAGGTCTAAACCAGGTCTTAACCAGGACTATATCAGGTCTATTTCAGACCTAAACCAGGACTATAACAGGTCCAAACCAGGTCTAAACTAGGGCTAAGCCAGGTCTATTTTAGGTCTAAACCAGGACTAAACTTGGTATGTAGGTAAGTTTATTTCTACGGCGCTTTTCACAGACACGTCACAAAGACACTTTATTTTTTATTCACTCAGGAGAAAGAAATGTCCCACATGTCCTTATTTTTGACCAGTTGCATCTAAACCAGGACTAAAATAGGACTAAACCAGGACTATTTCAGGTCCAAACTAGGTATAAACTAAAACTTAACCAGGACTATATCAGGTCTATTTCAGACCTATACCAGGACTATATCAGGTCCAAACCAGGTTTAAACCAGGACTACATCAGATCTAAACCGGGACTAAACTAGGATTAAACCAGGACTAAAATAGGACTAAACCAGGACTATAATAGGTATAAACCAAGTCTTAACTAGGGCTAAACCAGGTCTATTTCAGGTCTAAACGAGGTCTAAACTAGGGCTAAACCAAGTCTATTTCAGGTCTAAACCAGGGCTAAACCAGGACAATATCAGGTCCAGATCAGGTCTAAACTAGGACTAAACCAGGACTATAACAGGTCTAAACCAGGTCTTAACTAGGGCTAAACCAGGTCTATTTCAGGTCTAAACCAGGTCTTAACTAGGGCTAAACCAGGACTAAAACAGGTCTAAACCAGGTCTTAACTAGGGCTAAACCAGGTCTATTTCAGGTCTAAACTAGGGCTAAACCAGGCCTAAAATAGGACTAAACCAGGACAATATCAGGTCCAGATCAGGTCTAAACTAGGGCTAAACCAGGTCTATTTCAGGTCTAAACCAGGTCTTAACTAGGGCTAAACCAGGACTAAAACAGGTCTAAACCAGGTCTTAACTAGGGCTAAACCAGGACTATAACAGGTCTAAACCAGGTCTTAACTAGGGCTAAACCAGGACTAAAATAGGACTAAACCAGGACTGTAGCAGGTCCAGACCAGGTCTAAACCAGAGGAGCATTTGTTCAGCCCAAAGTGCTTCTGGAGGTCCCGTCCATAAACCGAGAATGAGACAAACTCTGCTCTGTGTCTGTCTGCGGGTGAAGACTCTGGGGACACAGGTTCAGTCGTGATCAGTGACATTTTAAACCGTCCGAGCGTCAGTTTTTCTTTCGCACAAGAAAAGTGCCGTGCGGTGGTTGTGGTGCAGTTCCCGGGGCGTCCACCGGAGGGGCCCGGAGCGAGCCCCGTGCTCAAAGTGACAGAGTAAACAAACAGGGGCTTTCAGGGGGCTTGTTCGCGTAGGCACCAATACACATTAGTGTCATTCACTTTTATTACGGTCACACAGCTCCGGGTTTGGCCGTTCGGACAAATCCTCTTTTGAGAAACCTCCTGAGAACAGAAGTGTGGGTTTAAAAAGGACACGGGCTTTTAAAGGGGCCGCAGAGGTGGTTATTTGTGAGGCAGAAGAAGAAGACTGAAAGACATGACCTAAACATTTTAAAGAACTGTGAAGAAGAAACCGCCAGAAGCACTTTTTATTTCATTTAATCAGAAGTCGGATGAGAAACGTGTCACCTTAAAAAAGTAACACGTAAAGAAGAGTCGACAAGACTTTCAAAATCTGGTCTTTTTGGTAATAATAAAATTGTGAAACGAGTAATTAAAGAAAATTAGTCAGCATAGTCCTATTTTCTTTGTATTTTCTGTAATTTTACTTATTTTTTTCTTTCTTTATTTAGCAGGGACAGTGAACATTAATCAATATTTTTCATCTGGAGTCCCTGGACAGACGGTAAACATGGTCACGCTAAAGACACGACAATAAGAAGGATACAAAAGGTGCAATTGTGCAAAACAGTTCAATTAAAAAGCAAACAAACAAAAAAACAGGTTGGTGAAAAACAGAGACACCTGCAATGCAAATTATGTTCCTCTGGTTTAGACCTGGAATAGTCCTATTTTAGCCCAAATTTAGTCCTGGTTTAGGTCTGAAATAGACCTGATACAGTCCTGGTTAAGTCCTAGTTTAGACCTGACATAGACCTGGTTTAGCACTAGTTTAGACCTGGTTTGGACATGATATAGTTCTGGTTTAGACCTGAAATAGACCTGATATCGTCCTGGTTTAGTCTTAGTTTAAACCTGAAATAATCCTAGTTTAGCCCTAGTTTAGACCTGGTTTAGACCTGAAATAGTCCTGGTTTAGTCCAATTTTAGTCCTGGTTTAGCTCAAACTGGTCAAAAATAGGGGCACTGGGACATTTCTTGTATAAAACTGGGACAAATCAGTGGTTTTGGGCTCAAAACTGGGCCTGCCCCGGGTAAATAGGGACGTCTGGACTCCCTAATCAACAATCACAACTTTTCGCTTGTATTGTGGCTGCATTAGGTCAAATGTCCTGTCAGGGACACAAAGGCCGTGCAAATGTCTGCCTCACCTCTTCAAAGATAATCAACAAAAAACCCACATCTACAGCACAATTTGTGTGATTTACAACGATGTAACAATAACGTAAATCTGGTGATATCGTATCGTCAAAGGTCTCACAATAATATCGTGGAGCATCACAATATATCGAATCCCAAGTGTCTTTGCTTAAATGAACAGTTCTGAGGAAGGAACTACATAGACCATGATCCTTTGCTCCGTTTCAGTGCAGACGACATGAAGAAATAACTGTTCTAAGCACTTTGAAACCTTTGGATTAAGTCTTGTGAAGCATTTTTAGAGGAAAAAGTCGCAGATTCACAGTTTTATATTGCAGTAAATCTGGTACGGTGAGATGTTTATGGTGAAAATATCGTACGTACGTTGGATTTCGTTCCATCCCTAATGACAATAAATGTTGCACCAAATGACTGGTCAAAGTATTTTAGAGTCAGTCTTGTTATTCTGTAGAATATCGTAATATCGTGAGCTTTCCCACGATATCGCAGTAAATTTCAGACCTTGAGGATATCGTATCGTGAGACTTGGATATCGTTACAACCCTAAAAACAACGAAATAAAAGAAAGAAATGCGCTGATTTCTCTGTTAGAAAACTGTGGTGTCCAACGTAAACATCATCACAACAAAGTGCCGTACTCGGGAATATTCTCCATGGGGATAAGTGAATTTTATGCCATACTGTGGAATGTTATCGAATATCATGAGCTTTCCCACGATATCGCAATAAATATCGTACCGTGAGGTTCAGACCGTGACCGTATCGCATCGTGAGACTTGGATATCGTTACACCCCTCATGTTTTATCTAAACATGAATGAGATTTCCCTCCCTCATTCCTGTGGAAGTTGTTCTGATCCTTCAGGGAGGTTTTGCAGAACAGTGAGGAGGAGCAGCGGCTCTAATCGGAGCCCCGGGTCCTCGTCCAATCCCCAGAAACATTCATTTCAGAAAAATTCCGTCACAGCTGTCTGTCCTGCACACTCCTGCGGTCTCTGTGTGTTTACAGTCCCAATGGCTGATGCTGTTTGTCAAGTGGAAACTTATTGCGGTTTGGTTAAACTCGTATTGCCAAGTGTGCATGCGACGGTCAATAATAACTGAATATAGAGTCTAGTCAAACAGGAGCGTGTGTGCTGTGCAGCCTGTGGTACCTGCGTGCCTTTGAGCCAGGCACTGGGAGTGTGAGCGGCACAGAGGCGCAGTGGTCCCCCGGGCAGCCCTGTGTTTGCTTTAGCCGTGCGGTGGCTAGCTCCGGCCGCTAACTCCAGGACACTTTTAGCGCTCTCACTTTTTTATCCTCTGCTTTATTTTCCCCGAGTCCTCCCCGGAACAGTCCTCTGCCCGGCTCTGGGCTGGGGCGGGCTGCAAACACGCACAGACTCAAGGATTCTGAAACTTTTATACTCACTTCAGGTAAATACAGTTTGAAAATGAATCTCTCTTTTTGAATTTTTCCAGAAAAAAGTAATTCAAACAACATTGTTAAGCCATTTTCTGATCTGTGTTCTAATATTCGTCATTATAAACAGACCTGGGGTTTAACGCACAAACCCTGCATGTTTACGCCGAGTTCCTCTCTACAGGAAGTGCTCCATTGTGTTTTTAAATTGCCCATCTCTACTGAACTAAAGGCAAAAGGAGCTGTTCACTTGAAAACAACCGCTGGATGACAACATTGCAAGACAGAACAGAGCATTTTGAGCTTTGGAGATGTAGACAGACGAATAAACCAGGACTATTCAAAACAAAACACAACTCCAGGTCTGTTTAGAATGACGAATATTAGAACATAGATCAGAAAATAGCAGAAAATTGGCGTTTTAATTATTTTTTGGAGGAGGAAATTACATTATAACACAGATTAGGAAATTGGATACTGTGAGTTTTGTCAGTGCGCTGCAAATGTCTCTGATCTGGCCCAGATTTTCAAACTTCTATCAGGTTTTTCATCTTGTTTTCAGGTTTATTATCGACTTACAAAGTTCTGAGACGGCTTCACTCTAGTCTAGAGGTCGTTTATTTTCAGAGAACTTGTCCAGTAAAATAATCCTGCTGCATGGACAGATCATTTCACAACTTTTCATTTTCTGATAGCGTATTTTTGGGATTATAAGGCGCAATATCAATGAACTGGTCTATTTTTGAGCCCTGTGTCCCCCTGTCCCAGCAGATTTATCCAAAACCACTGATTTGTCCCAGTTTTATACCAGAAATGTCCCAGCTTTGTTTCCATGCCATCAGCAAAGAGAGGCATAAATCGTCATTTGGTTATGTAAAATACAAAAAATATGCTCCAAAATATGCCACAAAACACAAAATAAACGTGACACTGGTTCACATGTTTGACTGCATAACAGTTTTCCTTAATTACGGCACTTGTTTCACAATTTTCTTATTACCAACCACCAAAATGTCCCAGTTTTTTGTTTTGACATTCTGGTCACCTGACGCAAAAGGACAGCACAGTCCTGGTTTAGTCCTGGTTTAGTCCTGGTTTAGTTCTGGTGTAGTCCTGGTTTAGTCCTGGTTTAGTCCTGGTTTAGTCCTGGTTTAGTCCTGGTTTAGCCCTGGTTTAGTCCTGGTTTAGTCCTGGTTCAGTCCTGGTTTAGCCCTGGTTTAGCCCTGGTTTAGTCCTGGTTTAGTCCTGGTTTAGTCCTGGTTTAGTCCTGGTTTACTCCTGGTTTAGTCCTGGTTAAGTCCTGGTTTAGTCCTGGTTTAGTCCTGGTTAGTCCTGGTTTAGTCCTGGTTTAGTAGTCCTGGTTTAGTCCTGAGTCCTGGTGTAGTCCTGGTTTAGTCCTGGTGTAGTCCTGGTTCAGTCCTGGTTTAGTCCTGGTTTAGTCCTGGTAGTCCTAGTCCTGGTTTAGCCCTGGTTTAGTCCTGGTTTAGCCCTGGTTTAGTCCTGGTTTAGTCCTGGTTTAGACCTGGTTTAGTCCTGGTTTAGTCCTGGTCCTGGTTTAGTCCTGTTGTGTAGTCCTGGTTTAGTCCTGGTGTAGTCCTGGTTTAGTCCTGGTTTAGTCCTGGTTTAGTCCTGGTTTAGTTCTGGTTTAGCCCTGGTTTAGTCCTGGTTTAGTCCTGGTTTAGTCCTGGTTTAGTCCTGGTTTAGTCCTGGTGTAGTCCTGGTTTAGTCCTGGTGTAGTCCTGGTTTAGTCCTGGTGTAGTCCTGGTTTAGTCCTGTTACAGTCCTGGTTTAGTCCTGGTTTAGTCCTGGTTTAGCCCTGGTTTAGTCCTGGTTTAGCCCTGGTTTAGTCCTGGTTTAGTCCTGGTTTAGCCCTGGTTTAGTCCTGGTTTAGTCCTGGTTTAGTCCTGGTTTAGTCCTGGTTTAGTCCTGGTTTAGTCCTGGTTTAGTCCTGGTTTAGTCCTGGTGTAGTCCTGGTTTAGTCCTGTTGTTTTCCTGGTTTACTCCTGGTTTAGTCCTGGTTTAGTCCTGGTTTAGTCCTGGTTTAGTCCTGGTTTAGTCCTGGTTTAGTCCTGGTTTAGTCCTGGTTTAGTCCTGGTTTAGTCCTGGTTTAGTCCTGGTTTAGTCCTGGTTTAGTCCTGGTTTAGTCCTGGTTTAGTCCTGGTTTAGTCCTGGTTTAGTCCTGGTTTAGTCCTGGTTTAGTCCTGGTTTAGTCCTGGTTTAGTCCTGGTTTAGTCCCTGGTTTAGTCCTGGTTTAGTCCTGGTTTAGTCCCTGGTTTAGTCCCTGGTTTAGTCCTGGTTTAGTCCTGGTTTAGTCCTGGTTTAGTCCTGGTTTAGTCCTGGTTTAGTCCTGGTTTAGTCCTGGTTTAGTCCTGGTTTAGTCCTGGTTTAGTCCTGGTTTAGTCCTGGTTTAGTCCTGGTTTAGTCCTGGTTTAGTCCTGGTTTAGTCCTGGTTTAGCCCTGGTTTAGTCCTGGTTTAGTCCTGGTTTAGTCCTGGTTCAGTCCTGGTTTAGCCCTGGTTTAGTCCTAGTTCAGTCCTGGTTTAGTCCTGGTTTAGTCCTGTTTTAGTCCTGGTTTAGCCCTGGTTTAGTCCTGGTTCAGTCCTGGTTTAGCCCTGGTTTAGTCCTGGTTTAGTCCTGTTTTAGTCCTGGTTTAGTCCTGGTTTAGCCCTGGTTTAGTCCTGGTTTAGTCCTGTTTTAGTCCTGGTTTAGTCCTGGTTTAGCCCTGGTTTAGTCCTGGTTTAGTCCTGGTTTAGTCCTGGTTTAGTCCTGGTTTAGTCCTGGTTTAGTCCTGGTTTAGTCCTGGTGTAGTCCTGGTTTAGTCCTGATATGGTCCTGGTTTAGTCCTGATGTAGTCCTGGTTTAGTCTTAGGTTAGTCCTGTCTTTGTCTTAGTTTAGTCCTGGTTTAGTAGTCCTGGTTTACCTGGTTTAGTCCTGGTTTACCTGGTTTAGTCCTGGTTTAGTCCTGGTAGTCCTGGTTTAGTCCTGGTTTAGTCCTGGTTTAGTCCTGGTTTAGTCCTGGTTTAGTCCTGGTTCCTGGTTTAGTCCTGGTTTAGTCCTGGTTTAGTCCTGCTGGTAGTCCTGGTTTAGCCCTGGTTTCGTCCCTGGTTTAGTCCTGGTTTAGTCCTGGTTTAGTCCTGGTTTAGTCCTGGTTTAGTAGTCCTGGTTTAGTCCTGGTGTAGTCCCTGGTTGTAGTCCTGGTTTAGTCCTGGTTTAGTCCTGGTTGTTGTAGTCCTGGTTTAGCCCTGGTTTAGTCCCTGGTTTAGTCCTGGTTTAGCCCTGGTTTAGTCCTGGTTTAGTCCCAGTTTAGTCCCGGTTTAGTCCTGGTTTACTCTTGGCGTAGTCCTGGTTTAGTCCCGTTGTAGTTTTGGTTTAGTCCTGGTGTAGTCCTGGTTTAGTCCTGTTTAGTCCTGGTTTAGTCCTGATTTAGTCCTGGTTCAGTTCTGGTTTAGACCTGGTTTAGCCCTGGTTTAGCCCTGGTTTAGTCCTGGTTTAGTCCTGGTTTAGCCCTGGTTTAGCCCTGGTTTAGCCCTGGTTTAATTCTGATTTAGACCTGGTTTCATCCTGGTTTAGTCCTGGTTTAGTCCTGGTTTAGTCCTGGTTTAGTCCTGGTTTAGTCCTGGTTTAGTCCTGGTTTAGTCCTGGTTTAGTCCTGGTTTAGTCCTGGTTTAGTCCTGGTTTAGCCCTGGTTTAGTCCTGGTTTAGTCCTGGTGTAGTCCTGGTGTAGTCCTGGTTTAGTCCTGTTGTAGTCCTGGTTTAGTCCTGTTGTAGTCCTGGTAAACACCGTAGTAATCTTAAGTTTTCATTTCGTGACTGAAATTCTTGATGTCGTAACTTTTCAGTTCGTTTTCTTATGGATGAAATACACACAACACATTTTATGTACGACTGGACTCACTCGAGAGTTTGTAGATGTTTTTGGTTTTGAGTTCGGCTGCAGATTTCTGTCCTGTGCGAGTGTTTCTGAGGCTTTCGTGTGACAGTCCATCCAGCGGTGCGGCTCCGTAGCTTAACAGTCCCACTAAAACATTTTGACAGATTTTTGAGCGTCGTGGACCACATAAAATCAGCTCGAGGTCAGCGAGCACAGCCAGAATTCATACATAAGGCGCACTGTCAATTTGTGAGAAAATAAGAAGATTTTAAGTGCGCCTTATAATAAAAAAAAGTGTTTATATCTTACATTTTGGCCAAGCTCTTTCGCTGTGGGCTGTGGTTTGTTCTGGAGCAGAGGAAAAGCCCAAGATTGACTCACGTTGACTCACGTTGTTGCTGATTATTCATGTTTTGATTTGTTTGTATTGTGATTGGACCGTGTTTCTCGTTCTGTAAAGCGCTTCGAATCGGTTTGTGTACGAACTGCGCTGTACAAATAAACTGGCCTCGTCTCGACCTTGCCGACTTTAAAGGTGCACCGCGTCACCTTCTGGTTTCCATGGAGATTTGATGGCGTTGTCTGGAATGTCCTGACATTAACGTGGCTACGGTTTCGATGACTCATTCCTCCATAAATATACAAAAGCGTGATTCAAAACTGCACACAGCAACTTCACAAACCTGATGTGCGGTAGTTTCGTTCGTGGGGTGAACGTTGGGGTGGTCCATCGAAGCAGAGTGAGAAATAAAGACGGAAAAGCTCGATTAGAACCCTGCATTAGGCCTTAGCGTCCAAAAGATGATTTAGAAAGAAATTTGGAAGAAACCGGAGATGTTTTAGAGGTTGCTCAAGCTGCATGTTTCCTGGAAATGGACTAATTTTGTGGTTTCAAGTAACTTTTTATGGCCTTTATGGACTTTTTAAGGAATTTTCATGCAAATTTAAGTTTTTGTTTGCAGAATAAACTGACAAATTATTCGAATACGTCTTATTTATTTGGTTTGCTATGTTATACAGTTGTGCTCATAAGTTTACATACTTTTACAAAATTTATGAGTTCTTGTCCGTCTTTCAGGGAATATGAATGAAAACACACAAACTTTTCTTTCACTAGTGGTTAGTGCTTCTTGGGTGAAGCCGTTTATTTTCAAACTCCTGTGTTTCCTCTTTTTAAATCATAATGAAACAGAAACTACACAAATGACCCAGTGAAGCTGGAGTCTTTTGTGATAGTTGTGGATGAGGCTCTTTATTTTCGCTGATGGTAAAACTGCCCATTCTTCTGGGAAAAGGCTCCAGTTCCTGTAAATTCTTGGGCTCCTGTCTGACTAAATGTATGACTCTAGCAGGACTAAAGCAGGACTAAACCGGGACTAAACCAGGACTAAACCAGAACCTTCACTTTATTCTGCTGGAGCCAGTGACAGCTCCACTCGCCTTTGTGTTTTGGATCATTATCATGTTGAATATCCAAGTACGTCCCATGTGCAGCTTCTGGACCAAGAAATCGTCAATTCTGCCAGAGGATGTGAACTTATGAGCCCAACTGTAGTATAGTGTCTTGAGCAACCTCTACATATTAATTCGTTTGCATGAAATTTGGAGCCACATACAGCTCTGGAGAAAAATAAGAGACCACTGCATTTGTTTTTCTGAAATCAGCGTCTGTACATGTGTGACGGCCGTTTTATTCCAGCGTCTGTTGAATTCTACACAAACACACAAACAATGACAATATTTTTATTTGGAATTTGGGACAAATGTTGTCAGTAGTTTATAGAACGAAACAAAAATCTTCATTTTACTCAAACACAAACCTATAAGTAGTGAAATCAGAGACACTGATGCAGTGGTCTCAAGTGTTTTTTTGTTTTTTTCAGACCTGTGTTATGGGCAGATATGGAACCAAATGCAGGATTCTTCTGCCCTACAAAGGCAAAAGACCTTAAGTCACCAGAGAATGAAACTGAGAAAAATGACTTCAAAGGTTTTTTTTTTCTTTTTTTTGGATGTTACGGTTGTCATAGTCCTTTATTCTCTCATTAAAACAATCAAACTGGCTCACGATATTTATTCACATGATAAAGGAGGTCTCAAATTAGCCAGGCTGGTGTCACCTAGTGCCTCCGCTCAATTTAACTTCTCTCCAGCGACTCGTCAGGGGTCACAGTCACTACACGGTTTGAAAAAACAGATGTAGTTGGTGCACCGGCCGATCAGTGAAGCGGTGTGTCGGCCAGAACCAGCCCGAGTTGCGACAGCGACTGCAGACGCCATGTGCACACGACCAAATAGCAGAGATTGGTTAAATTAAAAAAATTACCCGCCCACCGTCGAGCGAACGAATCCTAATGCTGCGAAGTCGACGGTTTCCACCAAGTAAAACCGGCTCATGAATCAGGCTCGTCTGAAATACGCCCAAAATGACATGAACTCATTTCTGACCAAACCTGATGTGACGGCGTTCTGTCTTTGTAGGGCGGTTTAATCTAAAGAATCTAAAAAAAAATTAAAACATTTTTGGACCACCCTAATGCTGATTGTGTTGTGACAGCGCTCTGAAGGGGGAGCAAATTAAGTCAAAATTCGAGAATCATAAAAACGTGTCATGTCTTACGTGTCCAGCCAGAACCACAAGCTTTGACAAAACTTTACAAAGACGAGTGGATCTAAAGCTGTGTCCTGGCCTCATCTCGTTTCTCTTTCCTCGCTTCCTTCTCCTCGATTCCTCTCCTCCATCCTCCATTTTTCAGCTGTCGATCAAATGTGTCATATTCAGTGTTGCCCTAAAGAAAACCACAGGAGGAAGGAGGACACCTGAGCTTCAGGAGAGGACGCCGGAGAAAAGAATCAAACTTTATTCGTGGGACTTCCTCGCTTATTTCCTGCAGAATCGAGGAGAAGGAAGCGAGGAAAGAGAAATGAGGAGCGTCCCCGTGTCCCTGATTCCAGAGGGTGACTGACAGGAGGATTTCCAAAATAAAAACTGGGACATCCCTGGTTTGTGGTGGTTGGTAATAATAAAACTGTGAAACGAGTGCGTAATTAAGGAAAATTGTTGTCAGCATCGTCACATTTTCTTTGTGTTTTCGTCATTTTTAAGCAGCTTTTCTGTATTTTACCTAAACAAATGACACTTTATGCTCCTCTTTACTGTTGGCAGGATCAGATTGGTGAAAAATAGGGACATTTCTTGTATAAAACTGGGACAAATCAGTGGTTTTGGATAAATCTGCTGGGACAGGGGACACAGGGCTTAGAACTGGGACTGTCCCGGGTAAATGTGGACGTCCGGTCACCCTAGAATTAAGCAATCAGTCAGACTCATGCTCAAAAACAAACATGACACACAAAAAAACAGGAAAAACATCACAACAGCATTAAAGAAAATGCATGGATTTTTTACAGAATCAACAACCGAAGCACCAAACTATGACATATCTCAGGTAAAAGAAGTGATACAGGGTGACGCAAAAAGATCAAGATTTTCGGTGTAAAGTTTTATTTTTGTTCTGTTTTCAGGTTGAGCCGTTCACTCCCAAACAGAAGTCACTTTGCGTCTTGGGATCTGCTCGCACACACTCACCCCAGACTGTGCAGCTTCAATGGAAAAACTTCACAAGTGCCGTTCTTACATGTGGCCTGTCGAACATGCACGTACCCCTCAGATTATATTTATTCTCTCTCGGAGTAAACATTGCCCGTAAAGAAGGAGGAATTTCATTACGTTTGAACTTTTTATGTGTTTATTGTGTAGAGTGTGGATGAATGAACCGTGAAATGTAGGACCGGCCTCTCGAAGGTGCGGAAAAGCGACTAACCCTAACCTAAATTTTGTAAAATATGGTTGGATGGTAATAGTGTCAGTTTCTTTACCGTCATTTAAAAAAAAAAATCTGCATAAGGACCTAAAACCAGAGCTGGAAGAAGAAGAAAACCCGACTCATCTTCAAATATAAAGCTGCAATTCTGTTTCTGAAGGGTTTAGGTGCAAGAAACAAAATAAATCTTAATTAGTCGCGGTGAAATGCTGAGGTTTAACGGTATAAAAATGTGGATACGGCCTCAACACTCATGTAAAGCGTCATGTTTTCAGAGCTCTGAAATGAATGAATTATGCTTTAAATTGAGTTTGTTTGATTTTAACTTTTGTCTCTTGGACAAAAAACAATATCTAGGTCAGTTAAAATGACGTAAATTAAGAACATTTTACAAGTGTTTTTCTCTTAATTCAAGCAACATTTCATTTTATTTCTTATTTTAAGTGCAAAAAGTTCTTATTTTTCTTATTTTAAGTACAAAAATCTTATTGCACTGGCAGTTAATTTTACTTGTCAAGTGAAATTTACTCAAATCATGGTAAAAATGTCTTAATCCAAGTCATTTTATCTTGACTAGATTGTGTTTTTTGCGCTGTACAGTAAGTCGTAAGTGAAATTATAAACCCAAACTTGCTGCTTTTCTTTCTCGGAACTCTGTCATTGTTTAATAGGATTTGGCATTAAAAGTTCTTTCACTTAAGCTTAAACCCTTTCGGTCGTGATCCGCGTTGCTGCCGTCTCGTGTTTTGTTTTGTTTTGTTTCTCCAGTGCTGCAAAAATGACCGAATAAACAACTACTTAAAAACTGCAAAAGCTCAAAAATAAAAAAGAGTTTCTCAGCGTGCCAGTCAGGCCGCCACAAGAGCAGCTCGTTCACAAAGTCGCTCCAGTAAACAGCGCCCACTGTCCCGGAGCTCCGCAGTGTGACAGGCTCCATTTCCCCCATTCACAAAAGCCATCGGGTGCAGACTTTTCCCTCTCATGATGAAGGCTTACAGGATTTCAAACTCGACCGCAGTGGTCCGAGGCTGCAGGACTTGTTTATTGTGGCTTGGGGCTGGTGTGTATGTGTGTGTGAATGGAGGAGGAGGAAGAAGAAAAAGAGGAGGAGGAGGGAGAAGGGGGCCCATGTGGTGAAGTGGTGGAGCTCCAGCTGGTCTTACCTTGAGCGTAACGTGGTCCAGCCCCCATTACAAGCCCCGCCACAGGCCACAAGCACGCAGACTCCCCCCACCCCCCCCGAGTGCAAAACAGCCTCTTGTTTACCAGCTAATGTCCGGCGCTGGTGCTCATTTCCTCTGCACCAAACTCCTGCGGTGGATTTCGCATTTTCGTCTGCCCCAAATGTAATCCTCCCATTTATTGCCATTATAAAAGCATCGCACCGCACCGCGTATTTTTCTGCTCGCGTTCGTGCCTGCGCGAAACGGTATTTTTACGGCGGTGGCTTTCGCGATCCGCGGCGAGTCGAAGCCCGGCCAATCCTAATTGTCGAGCCGAAACGGGGGCGGGGCTCGCGCGGGGGCGGGGGTCTCCGATTGGACGTGTGATTTTTTTGATAGCATCCAGAGGAATTTTTACAGCCGCGAATGGAATCCCAATCCACAGACTAATATATATGTCTAACACTTTCCCCTGTTTTGGTGAACACGAAATAAAATCCGAAACAGCGTCGGTATTTAAGACTTGTTTAGCGTTGAAGGTAGAACAGGGACTTTGTCAAACGTGATCGTTCGGTCGTCATGGGGTCGATCGATACCAAAAAAAAAGCATTGATTCCCTTAGAAAAATAGCTATAGTTACATTTCTAAAAACTTTACATTTACATTTTAATTAATATTAAGTGTGGCGAACAACAGGGGGCGCCTTTACTTTTTAATCACCTGACGCCAACTTCCTGTGCCAGTGCAAGTCGGGCTTAAATATATCAAGCGTTCATTTTATTATTTTAGCTCTTTTAAACCAGTTTAATAGGGTTTAACTGTATTTTTAGAGCTAAAGTTAAACCCATGGCAGATCTTTTCCCCCCCGAGTGTTTGAAATGTTAAGGTAGGACAGGTGTTGTTTTTAAACTTAACATAGTTTTAATCCTTTTAATAATTGTCTGTCTTTTTTATCGCAGGATTGGTCTGCTACTGTTTTGTTTGTTTTGTTTTTGGTTTGGTTTTGCACCATTTTCTTTTTTTTTACATATTAATGCATGCGATTAATCACAAAAAATATCGCACAAATGTTTTTTTTAACGCAGATTAATCCCACAGTTTATTCCGAAAGTTCCTCTGTGGAAAGTGCGGATGGTCCTGAAGGCGGCGCAGGTGATTAGGTCAGTGATCAGGTCCATACGCGGATGTGAAGACGACGGATGAGACTGTGTAAGTTTCTCTTCAAAAAACTGCCCCACGGGACTTTTTAAAAATTATTTAGTATTATTTTACAGACAATTTCTGCATAACAATTATTTTTATCACATCGAAAAATGAAGAGCAAAAGAAAAATTCCATTCAAAAATCCAAATAGTGACACTGATCCTGAGTCTTTTTCCCTGCGGACGAGTGGAAGTTTTTCAGGATTCAGGGTTTTTGTACAGCCCCCACACCTGTTCCTCTGTGGTGATGTGGTGAGGAGGGTGTATTCAGAGCAGTCCGGCCCTGGAACAAGTCTGAAGCGTCTCGTAGACGGGTGAAAAAGCACCATAAAGGGCCCCTTCACACACTGGACAACAGCCATGAACTATTATGCAGATATGCCTCAAGCACAGGTCACACTTCAGAACAAACACAAACTGTAAACAAGCAGAGACACAGAACGGGAGATCTCTCAAACAGTAAACACTCTGTTCCACCTTGTGATGTCATGCGGTGATACAGGAAGGAAGTCCTCCGCTGTGTTTTTAAACTCCGTGCACCTTCACTAGAATCATTTGGACCATTTCAGCCCTGGAATTTCCAATCTCTTCAAAATAAAAGATGAAAAGGAGCTGTTAACCTGAAACCGACCTCTTCATGACATCACAAGGTGGAACAGAGCGTTTTGGAGCTTTGGAGATGTAGACAGACTAATAATAAAGAGTTACTCAAACGTGTGTGAATGAAACAAAACTCTCCAGGTCTGTTTGTGAGGAGGGAACAACATTATGACTAGGAGTGTAACGATATCCACGATACGGTCACGGTCTGAACCTCACGGTACGATATTTACTGCGATATGGTGGGAAAGCTCACGATATTACGATATTCTACATAATAACAAGTAGGGATGGGCACGATTAGTCGACAAATCGATAATTGATCGTTAAAAATTTCGTCAGTCACGTTCATTTTAATTGACAAACGTAGCGTAAGGAGTGGAGGCTGCGTCTCACAGCACAAACACTGGAGCTGTGGCCTCACAGTCCCACGTCTCGGCTCTGGCTCCTTGGAGATCACTATATTCCTCAGAGTGCGTTTACCTGCACATCAGTGTCCCGGGTATGATCGGGTTTTTTGAGTGTCCCGGTTTGGTCCTGGTGCAGGTTTACGCAGTTTCCCGGTTACTGCAACAGTCGAGTGGGTCCAAAAGACAAACACTCTTCAGTCTTTTCATCACAACAGAAGCCAAAATAAATAAAGTGACCGACATAAATAAAGTGAAATGACGTTAAATAAAGAGCTGCGCTAAACCTGCACACGTCTGATCTCTGAAAACATGAACATCTCCAACGTGACAGACGCACAGAACAGACTCACAGCCTCATCACATCCTCTGTCACAGAGAGAACACTCATATTCCACTGAGTCGAGTCCTTTAGTCCAACAGAAGCTGAAGAATCAGCACAAGGAAATAGCTGCTTTTATCAGTGCTTATAGTTTATGCAAATGAGCCATTCGGTTTTAAGTTTTGTTTCTGTAAAACGTAACGGGCTGATGTGCCTCTATAGTGGTTATGGTTTATATGTTGTTATGTATGTTATGCAGATTAGTAATAGTAATAATAGTGATGATTATTTTTAATATAAAAATGTCAATGTTTAATCAAAAATCGATCGATTAAGAAGATTTAATCGAATTGCCCATCCCTAATAACAACACTGACTCTAAAATGCTTTGCTCAGTCATTTGGTGCAACATTTATTGTCATTAGGGATGGAACGAAATTCAAATCTCTGTATGATATTTTCACCATAAACATCTCACTGTACCAGATTTATTACAATATAAAACCGTGAATCTGCGACTTTTTCCTCTAAAAATGCTTCACAGACTTAATCCAAAGAATGAAGATGTAAAAGTGCTTAGAACAGTTATTTCTTCATGTCGTCTGCACTGAAACGGAGCAAAGGATCATGGTCTATGTAGTTCCCTTTGTTTTTTTAAGCTATTTCTGCATCAGAACTGTTCATTCGATATATTGTGATGATCCAACATATTATTGTGAGACCTTTGACCACACGACATCACCATATTTCAGTTATTGTTGCATCCCTAATTACAGTATAACATAGTTTAAAGCTTGTAATCGTCAATTTTTGCGTAATATAGGACGTTTAAAGATAAAAACATATTTATTTTGAGTCAGCATTTGCTTTTTTTTTTTTTGTGTGCGTGGACTTTAATGTGGCTCAAACAGCTGTCTCACCCTCTGTAATAAGTGTGAATATTAATATTTGCGTCCAAAACCTCCGCTCCGGTCTCATCTCTCATTATGTGTGTGTCACGGCGCGATTCACACACATGGTAAACAGCGCCTTTGATGTGTCCTCTCTCCCGGGGCCCTCGGCGTTTGTTGGTGGGGCCCCGGGTGTGTGTGGGTAACCCCGGTGCCCATCAGAGCAGGCTGGCACCCCGCTCCCTCTTGTCGCCCACCGCAGCCTTTACAGCGCTCCCAAAATGAATGAGCACGAGCCGGGGATGGGCCTGTCATGTGGACGCAGAAGGAAAAGAGGACGATGTCAAGACAGAAAACTACTCCCACTCGGAGACATATCTGCTTTTTCATTTGCGACGTGAAAGACTTTGATTTTCCACCAACGGATCCGTGCTGCGGTATCAAAGGAGGCTCCAGAGACGGATCGATATATCGGTTGGCTGATGTCCCGCGCCAGTATTCGTGCGTTTTAGCGTGTCTGATACCGGCCACTTCGTTAAAGCAGTTTCATTACACAGAATCGACTTTTTTCAGAGCTTTTAATCACACTTTTTGAAACTTTTTGTGTTGTTTTTGAGCTTTTTGTTTCATTTTTGAGCAACGAAACCACCTGTAAGTGAATAAATGTAAAATAGAGCTGGTTAATGTCACACTGTGGAAGATTCCAGGCAGAGCAATGACGTCTCTACCAATTTACAGGACGATTTTGACACAATCCTTAGTCGTACTATAACAGATCCGTGCTGCAGTATCAAAGGAGGCTTCAGAGACAGACCAGTATATCGGTTGGCT
Source organism: Odontamblyopus rebecca (assembly GCA_030686955.1). Lineage (NCBI taxonomy): Eukaryota > Metazoa > Chordata > Actinopteri > Gobiiformes > Gobiidae > Odontamblyopus > Odontamblyopus rebecca. Next base: position 4,149,152 of record CM060665.1, read on the forward strand.
GATATTTCGTGCCAATATTTCTCCATTTTACAGTGATTCGTGCACGTTTGAGTCTTCTTTAATCGCTTATTTTCAATTCAATTCATTCTCCAAGTTTCCAGTATTTTCTTAAACAGTGACAGTATCAAAGGAGGCTTCAGAGACAGACCGATATATCGGTTGGCTGATATTTGTACGTTTTAGCGTGTCTGATATCGCCTGACGATGTTTGACCACTTCATTAAAGCAGTTTTATAGACTTTTCAGAGCTTTTAACTGCACTTTTTGAAACTTTCTGTGGTGGTTTTGAACTTTTTGAGTTTTATTTTGAGCTATAAAACCATCAGGAGGCTTCAGAGACAGACCAGTATATCGGTTGGCTGATATTTCGCGCCAATATTTCTCAGTTTTACAGTGATGAGTGCATGTTTGAGTCTTCTTTACCGCTTATTTTCAATTCAATTCATTCTCCAATTTTCCAATATTTCAGCGGCAGTAGCAAAGTAGGCTTCAGAGACAGACCGATATATCGGTTGGCTGATATTCCGCGCCAATATTTGTACATTTTAGCATGTCTAATATCGGCTGACGATGTTTGACCACTTCATTAAAGCAGTTTTATAGACTTTTCAGAGCTTTTAACTGCACTTTTTGAAACTTTTTGTGGTGGTTTTGAACTTTTTGAGTTTTATTTTGAGCTATAAAACCACCAGGAGGCTTCAGAGACAGACCGATATATCGGTTGGCTGATATTCCGCGCCAATATTTATACATTTTGGCATGTCTAATATCGGCTGACGATGTTTGACCACTTCATTAAAGCAGTTTTATTACACAAAATCGACTTTTCTGAGCTTTTAACCTCACTTTTTGAAACTTTTTGTGCAGGTTTTGAGCTTTTTGAGTTTTATTTTTGAGCTATAAAACCACCTGTGATTGAATAAATGTAAGGCAGAGCTGATTAATGTCACACCGTGAAACATTCCAGGCAAAGCAATGACGTCTCTACCAATTTCCGGGACGATTTTGACACAATTTTTAGTTGTACTTCAAAAGATCTGTGCTGCAGTGTCAAAAGGGGCTTCAATTCATTCTCCAATTTTCCAATATTTTCAGCGGCAGTAGCAAAGGAGGCTTCAGAGACAGATCGATATATCGCTTGGCTGATATTTCGCGCCAATATTTGTACGTTTTAGTGTGTCTGATATCGGCTGATGATTTGCAGCCTGGACTGATGTTTTGACCACTTCATTAAAGCAGTTTTATTACACAAAATCGACTTTTCTGAGCTTTAAATTGTGATCGTGAGTGATTTTCAAAACACTATTTTGTGGATTAACCTTTGTACTAAGTTTTTTTCAACAAATTTTCCAATGTTTTCTTAATCAGCTGCATTATTTCAGAGACACATCAAATGGTTGGCTGATATTTCACGCCGATATTTGCACATTTTAGTGTGTCTAATATCAGCTGACGATTGTTTTTTATTTATTTATTTATTAGTTTATTTGTCAGGGATTGTAGAAAAACACTGCCACCAAATAAGTCCCGGATGTTATGTACATAAGGCTCATTTGCAGCCCCCGTCTCTGGTTTGGCTTTTAAAAATGTCAATACAAGCACGAATAGAAAAACTGTGAAATTTGTAAAATACACAGTCTAAAAAACAGTAAGAGGAAGGGATCTGCCCTTTGAGACAAATCTGGTCCCTTTACACCATGAGTCCATCTGCAGTTTAGTGCTGCACTGTTGATTCTTGATCCAGAGCTTCAGCTTTAATGAGAAAAGTTTCAGGTTCGACTGAGACTTTAGCTCCAGAGGTAAAGAGCCCTGTTCCTTTGACTGAGAACATCTACATCTCTTCACTCTGCAGCTCCCACTGACTCCAGAGCGACGCTTTGACCACTTCATTAAAGCAGTTTTATTACACAAAATCGACTTTTCTGAGCTTTAAACCGCACGTTTTGAAACTTTTTGTGTTGGTTTTGAGCTTTTGGAGTTTTTAATAGTGCATTGTTTAACTGTTCTGGGGGAGGGTCCATCAAATGCTTCTTCCCGTGCTTCGTCTGGAATGATTTTAAACCTTCATAGGCTTAACTGGCTGATATTTTGCGCCAATATTTGTACATTTTAGCAGGTCTGATATCGGCTGACAATCCGCAGCCTATAGACCCATGTTCTGACCACTTCAGAAAAGCAGTTTTTTACGCAAAATCACCTTCAAGATGACATTTTGACACTAAACTCAACTTTCACTTTCACCGGTCCACTGTGACGTCCTAACTTCGTTCTCTGATTTCCCAATATTTTCTTAATCGGTGATACACGTAGGATTCAGCAGTGTCGCGTCGTCGTCATTTTGGTCCAAATGTAAAAAAAAAAGCTCTGCTCTAGTTTGTTGTGATGACGTTTAAGCCCACGTCAGCTCCCACTGGACACCACAGTTTTCTCCCAGTGGACTTTCTTTTATTAAGTTGTTTTAGATCAATATTGTGATTTAAAATGTCCAAATTATAACTCTCTATTATAGCTAATGCTCCACCGAGGTAATAGATTATACATAAAGGACACACAAGCTTTATATGACTTCTTTATTTGGACTCTTTAGCACAAAAGGCACTGCTCGGTGACAGGTTTAAAGTGAAACAAAACTATGGGAGTCCAAATATTATTGCCATCATTTTTCCTCATTAAAATATTCTGAAGTAGAACAGCGAAATGCGCGGACATTGATCGAGTTTAAACCTAAAATCGTCTCTCTGATCTGAACGGTCACTCCCTAAACCCCAGAACTAGTGCTAGTGCAGCCTCTGCAGCTCAGGGAGGGAGTTCTGGAGGTTCTGAGTTTCGCCTGAGGCCTGTGCATAAACTGAGAATGAGACAGACTCGGACGGGTCTCTATCTGCAGGTGAAGATCAGTTGGGATTGTAATACCTTTAAAGATAAATTAGTTTTTTTTACAAGTGAAGGAAGTGTCTGGGGTGAAGGAAGACTGGGAGTCCCTGCTTAGACTGCTGCCCCCGCGACCTGGCCCTGAATAAGCGGAAGAAACTGGATGGAGTTTTATTGTCTTAACGAGGACTAGTGGAGTTATTTAGAGCTTTGTTTTATATTTCTATTGGATTTGTTTTACCTGTTTTTTGTGCAGCACTTTGGAAACGGTTTTGTTTATGAAATATGCCATAGAAATAAAGTAGATTGGACTGGATTGGTTTAAAAATAAAACGTAAGACCGTTTCTTTAATTAAAATAACAATCCTGTTCCTGTGTTATGGCCCCGGCTCAATGGACAGCGACCAGGACGGGAGGACACGACAACAGAGACGGTTTACGCTTTTCTCCTGGAGCATTTATTCATGAATTACAATAAATATGTGCAAGTGGTGCTGCAGTGCGTTTGGAGGTCGACGGGACCAGGTGGAGTCGAGCCAGAGGAGCAGCCATGGAGGTGGGAGGCGGGTCCCTTTTATAAGTGGAAGCACTGGGCCCTACTGCGTCCGGGTCATCTCAAAATCAAACTATTATAACAAACACGGCACAACAGGGCCATGACATCCTGATTTTTAAATATAATAAGAAAGATGAAAAACAGAATTAGTTCAGTTTTCAGTTTTGCAGTTTGCAGTGCTCCAAAGTTATTCCTCGTTTACACTGCAGAAAAGGCCTATCAAAAAATAAGCAAAAATACCCTTTTTGAGGTAAAAATGCCCTATTTTAAGTGAAATTCTCTGCCAGTGCAGTAAGAAATTTTCACTTACCAAGTTTTCTTAAAACAAGACGAAATACAAATCTTGTTCTAAGCAGAAAACACGAGTTTCAAGTGTTTATGGCAAGATTTTTCACCTTATTGGTTTGAGAAGGAAGTTAAAGAGGCTTAACCTGGACTGAGTTAATATAAAAAGTGCTTAGAATAAGTTGTAATATGTAGATAAGATAAATCAGGATGAATATCTTGAAACAAGTAAAAAAAATCTCATCTTATTAAGTAAAAAATCTTAAAATTGATCTTAAAAGATGAATCTGCTGAATTCAAGTCAGTTTAACTATGCTAGAAAATCCTTTTTTGTAGTGTGGCTTATGCATTCTCAGTTTTTAAGAGCTTTTCGCCACCTCCAGAGACCAGACCGGAGTTTTCACATCACAGTAAGGCTATAAACATTTCCATGCTAACACGCACTTCCTGATTATTGGACAATAAAACGCTTTGCCGATACGCAGTGAGCTTATTTGGACCAGCCTTACAATATTTCTGTAGCGGGCGAAACAGCACGGGGAGAAGCCGGGTCCCGGGTCTTTGTGGAGCTCCTTTTACCTCCACCAGAACAATCTTTGAATCGCTTTGAAACGGCGTGAGAATGTGCCCCGATCACTTTAAAGCCGAGTGCAGAGCGAGGGAGGGAGGGAGGGAGCATGTGACCACTTCACTCAGGGAGGGCATCAGGGACACACCTCTTTTTATGACACACGCTCTCACGCACAGAGCAGCCGAATACTGATAGTTACAGGAAAACATGTGCACTGGGACGGCCGGGAAGTACCATCTACGGCTTCTAATGTGGCTCTTTACATTGATTTCCACATACAAACGTTCTGTCTGACTGGAACGTTTGGATTTCACAACCAGAAGAATCAGAAATCAGAACATTAAAGCGGAAGATCCACTGTGTTTGTGTCTTCTCCAGAGTTATAATCTATGACACCTGTGGATCATTCTGCTGTAATGTGGACGTTTTAAATCGAAATATTCATCTAAAATGTTAAAAGAAACAAGTCCATTGGAAAACTGTGTCCAATAATAATAAATCAATAAAAAATAAAATCAAAATGAGCAAAACAAGGGCCAATCCCACGTCTCATGCACCCAAATCTCTCCTTTTTTTTAATGCACCGCACCAATGTTCCCTCTAATTTTTGTTCAGCGCTGAGCAAACTGAAATATCATGATAATAATCACGTCAGCAATATGTATTTATTTATATTTATTGACTTGAGTTCAGCATTTGTGTTTAATGACAGGATTAGAACCGGGATTGTGTTCACGATATTGAACATTTTAACCGTCTGAGCTGGAAAAGTACAGTGAAATTCAGCTGAACAGAAACATAAATCTGATATCAGTAATAAAGTCTCTGTACTCGACACTGTACAAGACAGAGGGACACGACACACCTCTGAAACTGACACAACATGGATTAAATATACTCAAATACTGGCAGCTTTAATCCTCCAGTACAGTTTTATCAGTGTCTTTACATTAAGTCCATATGAAATAGAATCTTATAGACAGGGTTAAATACTGTGGAAGCCTGTTTCCACCAGTAAAAGAAAAAAACATTAAGTTAAGTCAAAATTATGAGATAAGAAAGTCATAATTATGAGATAAAAATTCAAAATTATCAGATAAAAAGTCAAAATTATGAGCTAAAACGTCAAAATTATGATAAAAGTCAAAAATATGAGATAAGAAAGTCATAATTATGAGATAAAAAGTCAAAAAATAATTAGATAAAAAGTCAAAATTATGATACAAAGTCATAATTATGAGATAAAAAGTTGAAATTATGAGATAAGAAAGTTGAAATTATGAGATAAGAAAGTCATAATTATGACATAAAAAGTCAAAATTATGAGAGAAAGTCATAATTATGAGATAAAAAGTTGAAATTATGAGATAAGAAAGTCATAATTATGAGATAAAAAGTTAAAATTATGAGAGAAAGTCAAAATTATGAGAGAAAGTCAAAATTATGAGACAAAAAGTCAAAATTATCAGTTATAAAGCCATAATTATGAGCTAAGAAAGTCATAATTATGAGATAAAAAGTAAAAATTATGAGATAAAAAGTCATAATTATGAGATAAAGTCAGAATTATTATAAAAAGTCAAAATTATGAACTAAGAAAGTCATAATTATGAGATAAAAAGTTATAATTATGAGATAAAGTCATAATTATCAGATAAAAAGTAAAAATTATGAGATAAAAAGTTATAATTATGAGATAAAGTCATAATTATCAGATAAAAAGTAAAAATTATGAGATAAAATGTAAAAATTATGAGATAGAAAATCATAATTATGAGATAAAAAGTCAAAATGATTAGATAAAAAGTCGAAATTATGAGATAGAAAGTCGTTTATGAGATTAAATCAGTATATCTCTGACCCCACTGAGCCTCAGTTTTTACGTGATGTGAAACCGTTGAGTAAAATGGACCAAGACACTTCAAGGTTATTCAGAAGCTTTACAATTATATCACACAAGGGACCGGTAAACGTTTTATCCCATAATTATGACTTTTTATCTCATTATTATGACTTTCTTATCTCATAATTTGATCTTTTTATCTCATAATTTTGATTTTCTTATCTCACAATTTCGACATTTTATCTCATAATTTCGACTTTTTATCTCATAATTTTCACTTTAACATTTTAACATAACCATCTTTTTTCTTTTACTGGTGGAAATCGGCTTCCATAAAATCCTGTCTGGGCTGGTTTAAACAACTGTGGAGCAGTTCTTTGTGAACCACAATCCTCTGCAGAGATCAAACCGAACGTTTTCAAACACGATTGTACAAGTTCCACACTGCAGCAGATTTCTTCATTAAAATCTTCTGCAAATAAATAAACTCAACTTTACAACATATAAACAATAAAGCCGCTATCGAGCCACATCAGCCCGGGTGAGATTAGAATTCATCTTTGAGCACATTTGTTTACGTTTTACAGAAACAAAACAGAAACCACATGGCTCATTTGCATAAACTAAGAGCTGAAAAAACAGCTCAGTCCAGCAGATGCGAGTGTTTTCAAGTTGAGGAATGAAACGAAACACAACTCTGGGTCTGTTTGTCATGAGGAAACAACGAAAATAGCGTCTCGCAAGATCTTGTCATCCTGAACGACCACATCAAAGCACAACACAAGAGGACATTTGTTCAGGTTCAGTTCGCTCAGAAATATATTTAGAACATTCTTTTTGTCTTCTTTTTCTGTACAAACATTATCAACGAAGACGAGGGGGTGTTTACTTCGACTCACACATGAGACTCACTTCTCCACAGGCACCACACGGGGGCAGTGCTGAGTAGGGATGTGCCTAGAGTCTGACAACACGATACATATCGTACATACAGGGGGCGCCAGTGTCATAGTGTCCTTAGGCAAGACACATCACCCACATTGCCTAGTGTGAAAGTGGTGTGTGAGTGAGTGTTGGTGGTGGTCGGAGGGGCCGATGGTGCAGATTGGAGCCTCGCTTCCGTCAGTCTGCCCCAGGGCAGCTGTGGCTACAATAGTAGTTTACCACCACCGGGTCTGGAGTGAATGAATAATGCTCTGTAAAGTGTCTTTGAGTGTCCAGAAAAGCGCTGTATAAAACTGATGCATTATTATTATTATTATATCATTATATTCATGTCACAATTCGATATATCACAATATACCGATACTAAAACAGTGGGCGATACATCGCAATTTATCAATAATTACTTCTAATAATATTGTGAACTACAACTTCACGAGAACCAAATTGTATGAAATATAATTTATCTTTTTTAAATCATGAGAACAGTGAATGCAACTCCTGAAAAATATTATTTAAAAAATCAGATGCGTTTTGAATTGATTCGAGAATTGTGCAATGAAATATCACGATATATTACTGAATGAATTATGAGACGTCATTTCCGCTCAGCTGACGGCGGCAAACTCTGCAAAACTAGTGAAGATAAACGATCTGAGGCTGCGGAAAAGTCTGTAACCCTCTTTAGTCATTCGCTTTTGAGCCTGAAATCGTTTCTCTTCACTAGTTTTGTGGAGTTTGACACCATCAGCTGAGCGGAAATGAAGTCCTGTAATTACAGCAGAAATAATAATGAATAATTTTAGAAATAAACTCGCACAAATGAAACTGTCACAGCACAAAACAGCACAAACCAAATACAAACGTTTTCTATAATTTTCTTGAGTCTGTTTCACATTCTGAGGTTCTGGACGACGTCATCGACCGAAAATAAAACTGCAAATATCTGAAGAACCAGAATCGCACAAAGGAAATTTTGCAGCACAAAACAGCACAAACAATAGTTTTTGTGCAGGTTTGCGTTTGATGGGAGCCGACTTCACAGAGGTAACGGTGAGAATTCAGTCATTTTTCAAAATAAAACATTGTTCAGACTCGGATAATAAATAAAGTTCAGTCCTGGTTTAGACGCAGATGCTCCACCCTGGACATCAGGAGCAGGAGTTTGGTTCGGGGAACGAGAAACCATCATTATCTGGTTTTTCCATTATTCATTTAAACACAAAATCGAAAATTTTAAAAACTAATCATCCGTTTTTTTATTTTGGTTTTGGAGACAAATAATGAAGAAAAGAGTTGCTTTTTCGTTTTCTTATTTTGGTTTTATTTTGAAAACCGAATGAACGAACTACACACGGATTAAACCCCTTTGTGATTACGCGCCGACACGTTTCGCTCAGAGCTTCGCTTCGTTTTCCGAGGCCGAAGCAGATTTGAAACGTTACAAATGTCTCTGGTTCATTCTTGTGTTGCGCAACCGCCGGCCCCCGAGTCCCAGTGAAAAGCACTTATCGCCCGGGTCGGAGTTCACGTCTGTGGAAATACCTGAAGAACGATAAGTCTGTGAGAGAAAAGGGACCCGATCTGAGCCGAGGCGTTCGCGTCGGACTCGCACGGGCCGCACAGTTTACACGTTCACGCCTGGAGTCCTCACGGGAGGCTTGGTTATGTCGGGATTTGAGAACGAGCGCTCGATTTTTAATCCAGCAAAATTGTTCTTCTGTGAAAATGAAACGTATTTGACACGCAACAGTACTTTTACTTCTAGTTTTGGTCACTGTTAAGAAGTGACGAAAGCTTAAAGGTCTGAAATACGATGCAAAAACGGACTCTCGGGAGCTTTAAATCGTGTTAGGATCTTGTTACCGCCTCAAAAACAAACCTGGAGTTGGGTTTTGTTTGAGTCATTCTTTATTATTAGTCTGTCTACATCTCCAAAGCTCAAAACGCTCTGATCCACCGACAGAGTTTCATTTCCAGGTCTGAAGAACTTCCATATGATTCCAGCGAAGGTGTGGGGGAGCTCTAAAACACATTGGAGCACTTCCTGTATTCCCGCATGTGACATCACGAGGTGGAACAGAGTGTTTTCAAGCTGAGAGAAGAACTTGAAATCTGCAGGGTTCATGTGAATGAAACGAAACACAACTCCAGGTCTGTTTGTGACGAGGAAACTACATTAAACACAGATCAGAAAGTGTAATATGGACCTTTAATGTCAGCAGTTATGAAATGATTTGAACATTTGTGTTTCTTGCACCTCTCCCCTGATTTTGTTTTCTTACTTTTTTTGATTTAGACTTTGAAAATACCAAATCCTGCACATCGTTTATGTTCATTTTGTTCCTCCCTATGACACCGACTCAAAATCACAAGTTAAATCTTACATATAGCCAGTTACTCCTATAATTACAGTCCATCCATCCGTTTTATTCCGCTTTTCCAGAGCCGGGTCATTGGGGGCATCAGTCTAAGCAGAGACTTCCAGACTTCCTTCACCCCAGACACTTCCTCCAGCTCCTCCTGGACCCCGAGCCATACCCAGACCCAGACCCAGACCCAGAGTCCCTCCAGCGAGTCCTGGGTCCTCCCCGGGGCCTCCTCCCGCTGGGACACGAACACCTCCTGAGGGAACAGATGCTCCTCCCCTCAGCTGCTCCTCTCCACGTGGAGGAGCAGCGACTCTACTCCGATTTGCTGCTCTACTCCTGGTACTGCTCCTGTCATTCCTCCTGTCACTGCTCCTGTCTTGTTTATCCCAAACTCTAATAAATGAAGCACCAGTCCTGTTCTATTTCAACGCAAAAGTAAACCGTTCTAAACCAAGTTATCTTTACTGTTTGCTCCTGTCAAGAACCCCTGTCACTGCTCCTGTCACTGCTCCTGTCAATGCTCCTGTCACTGCCCCTGTCTGGTTTACCCCAAACTCTAATAAATGAAGCACTAGTCCAGTTCTATTTCAACCCAAATGTAAACCATTCCAAACCGGGCTATCTATACTGTCTGCTCCTGTCACTGTCCCTGTCATTGCTCCTGTCAGTTGCTCCTGTCACTGCTAATCCCCCAAAGACTAATAAATGAAGCACCAGTCCAGTTCTATTTCAAAATAAATGTAAACTGTTCTATACCAGGCCATCTATACTGTCTGCTCCTGTCACTGCCCCTGTCACGACTCCTGTCATGGTCCCTGTCAATACTCCTGTCACTGCCCCTGTCACAGGTCCTGTCTTTGCTCCTGTCAATAATCCTGTCTTTACTCCTGTCCTGTCCCAAAAGACTAATAAACCCGACATAACCAGTCCAGTTCTAGTTCAAAATAAAAGTAAACCATTCTAAACCGGGCCATCTATACTGTCCGCTCCTGTCACGACCCCTGTCACTGCCCCTGTCACTGCCCCTGTCACGGCCCCTGTCACTGCCCCCGTCGGTGCTCCTGTCCTGCTTACCCCCAGAACACTAATGAATGAAGCGCCAGTCCAGTTCTATTTCGGCCCAAAAGTAAACGGTTCTATCCCGGGCTGTGTACACTGTCTGCTCCTGTCCCATCTGCAGACATGAAAGGCGCCCTCCGATCAAAAAATACTTTACGGTGTTTGCGCTGACAAATAATAAAACATAAATTGTGGATAGGCCCGGGCCCGGTCACAGTCCAGCTCATTGAAAGACGTGAGACCGCTGATTCGGTCAGGATAAATATTTGAGGAGCTAATTTGGAGGGGCTGGTCAGTTCTGTTTGCCCAGCCCACACAGGCGCAGTCAGGGAGCCGGGAGCCAGGAGCCGGAGCCGGGAGGGAGCGGGGAGGTAGGGGGGGTGACGGTTAAGGTTAACAACAATAGCTGCTTCCATTGTAGTTTTGTTTATTTCGCCGCGAATCGAGAGAAATGACGAAAATGTCACGTTCTGATTCGAGAACACAAAGACTTCCTGTGAATATATTAGTAAAGAAGAGCCCAGGTTAAAACTTAAAAGTAAAAAAAAAAGTTCTCAAATATGTTTACATCAAAATAATACTCAAAAAAAAGTAGTAGTTGTCACAGATTAAGATTAAGCACACACAATATCCGGTTCATACGCAGCAAAAAGTGTTAAAATCGACTCTCACAGAATCAATTTTAACATTTTCTCAGCGTTTATACAAGTCCACTCTGATCTAGAGTTAATTTATTGTTTTTAATGAAGTAAGACTGGACCAAAGTTCCCGTTTAACCCCGAAATCGAGAGCTAAATTAACGTTTTGAGAGTAAACGGATCACACTTTTTCGTCTTATCCTGATTTAGCGAAACGACACACAGAGGTGCTTTATTTTGACACATTATTTGAGTTAGTTTAAGACGAAATTATGTAGAAAAGTGGTTCAAACTGGTCTTCTCTCATGGGAGGTGCCAAATTAACACTAAAGGAAGTTGAATTAACACCAAAGAAAGTTGAATAACACTAGAGGAAGTTGAATTGACACTAAAAGTTGAATTAACACTAAGGGAAGTTGAATTAACACTGGGGGAAGTTGAATTGACACTGAAAGTTGAATTAACACTAGGAAAAGTTGAATTAACATTAAGAGAAGTTGAATTAACACTAAAGAAAGTTGAATTAACACTAAAAGAAGTTGAATTAACACTAGAGGAAGTTGAATTGACACTAAAAGTTGAATTAACACTAAGAGAAGTTGAAATAACTCTAGAGGGAGTTGAATTAACACTGAAAGTTGAATTAACATTAAAAGAAGTTGAATTAACACTAAGGGAAGTTTAATTAACACTAAAAGAAGTTGAATTAACACTAAAAGAAGTTGAACTAACACTAAAAGAAGTTGAACTAACACTAAAGGAAGTTTAATTAACACTAAAAGAAGTTGAATTAACACTAAGGGAAGTTTAATTAAACTAAGAGAAGTTGAACTGGTCTTCTCTCATGGGAGGTGCCAAATTAACACTAAAGGAAGTTGAATTAACACCAAAGAAATTTGAATAACACGAGAGGAAGTTGAATTGACGCTAAAAGTTGAATTAACACTAGGAAAAGTTGAATTAACATTAAGAGAAGTTGAATTAACACTAAAGAAAGATGAATTAACACTAAAGGAAGTTGAATTAACACTAAAGGAAGTTGAATTAACACTAAAACATATTAAATTAACACTAAAAAGCTGAATTAACACTAGTAAAAGTTGAATTAAACTAAGGGAAGTTGAATTAACACTAGTGGAAGCTGAATTAACTTCAACCATATCAACTCTGGCAAATAAGACCGACCACTTAACCCCCACTTAACTTTCAAATAGTTAAAATAACACTTTGTGTGTTAAAAACAATCGAAACTACTTCTCCAGTATGATTATTGTAAAAGTAAATGTCGGCACAAATGTTCAAATCATTTCATATTGTCCACATAAAGAAACATGTACGGAAGCCTCACAACAAATACAAACGCCGCAACACAACAAAAAGCCACAGTGGAAGTGACCGCGGGGACTTTATTTTGTGACGGACCAGGCGAGGAGGATCAAGCGGGAAATTATTTACGACGGTCAGACAGCGACATCGATACTGGCCACAAAACAATAAATGACTTTTACTAATGTTTCCAACTTCGTTCACTTCTCTGTTCCTTTACTTTTCACATTCTTCCTCTTCAGCTTTTCCCATTCACTTCCCGCGTGATCCTCCTCGCTCGGTCCACCGGAAAAGTCTGTGGTCACTTCCGCTGTGGCTTTTTTTGTTCTGTACACACACTTTACACACACTTTACACACACTCACTGTACACACACTTTGCACACACTCACTTTACACACACTTTACACACACTCACTGTACAAGCACTTTACACACACTCACTGTACACACACTTTACACACACTCACTGTACACGCACTTTACACACACTCACTGTACACGCACTTTACACACACTCACTGTACACGCACTTTACACACACTCACTGTACACGCACTTTACACACACTCACTGTACACACACTTTACACGCACTTTACACACACTCACTGTACACGCACTTTACACACACTCGCTGTACACGCACTTTACACACACTCGCTGTACACGCACTTTACACACACTCACTGTACACGCACTTTACACACACTCGCTGTACACGCACTTTACACACACTCGCTGTACACGCACTTTACACGCACTTTACACACACTCACTGTACACGCACTTTACACACACTCACTGTACACACACTTTACACGCACTTTACACACACTCACTGTACACGCACTTTACACACACTCGCTGTACACGCACTTTACACACACTCGCTGTACACGCACTTTACACACACTCGCTGTACACACACTTTACACACACTCGCTGTACACGCACTTTACACACACTCGCTGTACACGCACTTTACACACACTCGCTGTACACACACTTTACACACACTCGCTGTACACACACTTTACACACACTCACTGTACACGCACTTTACACACACTCGCTGTACACACACTTTACACACACTCACTGTACACACACTCACTTTACACACACTCACTGTACACGCACTTTACACACACTCACTGTACACACACTCACTGTACACGCACTTTACACACACTCACTGTACACACACTCACTGTACACACACTCACTGTACACTCACTTTACACACACTCACTGTACACACACTCACTGTACACTCACTTTACACACACTCACTGTACACACACTTTACACACACTCACTTTACACTCACTGTACACACACAAGTATTTCAGAGAGTTCATTTGAAGCTCAAAGTCAGGAGTTAAAGACAAAGACAGAGACAGGGACAAACAGGGACAGAGACAGGGACAAACAGGGACAGAGACAGGGACAGGGACAGAGACAGGGACAAACAGAGACAGGGACAAACGGGGACAGAGACAGGGACAAACAGAGACAGGGACAAACGGAGACAGAGACAGGGACAAACAGAGACAGAGACAGGGACAAACGGGGACAGGGACAGAGACAGGGACAAACAGGGACAGAGACAGAGACAAACGGGGACAGAGACAGGGACAAACGGGGACAGAGACGGGGACAAACAGAGACAGGGACAAACGGAGACAGGGACAGGGACAAACAGAGACAGGGACAAACAGAGACAGGGACAAACGGGGACAGAGACAGGGACAAACAGAGACAGAGACAGGGACAAACAGGGACAGAGACAGAGACAAACGGGGACAGAGACAGGGACAAACGGGGACAGAGACGGGGACAAACAGGGACAAAGACAGAGACAAACGGGGACAGTGTCACCTGTCAACACCCCCTCCAAGTAAAAAATGTAATTTGGTTAAACAGTCGACATATTTGACCAGTGAACAACTGTTTTAAAGCTTTAGAAAATCCAGTGGAATATTTGTGTATGAAAAACTCAGTTGTTGCGCATAAAAGTGAAGATTTCTGTTTGCGATTCATAAATAATTGTAACAGAAATGAAATGTACGGATTTGAAATGTTTAATAAAGTCACTCTCAGGGAAAAGGCGACAGAAAACATAAAATGACTCTTTCTTCTGTTCCTTCGAATTCATTTCTTGTATGTTTAATGTTTTTTTATACTTTATGAACGGAATAAACAAATAAAATATGTCACTTTAGACTTACTCACTGCACAATATAAAATCTCTACATCTCTGAACCCTTCGACACACGTTTGAGTGATTTCTAAACCTCCCAGAACATTCACCCTGAACAGGAGTCTACGTTCACCTCGTCCTGGTGCTCACAGCCTGTCTGGGAGGGCATCTGGGGCAGAGACTTTACAAAATGACTCCGCAGAGAAGCAGGAATCAGAACCAAGGATTGAGAGGTGATTTCTCAAGAGCTCGGAGTAGAGATGCTGCTCCTCCTCAGCACCACACTGCAAAAGTCTCTGATCTGGTCTGATCTAAACCAGGACTAAACTAGGGCTAAACCAGGACTATATCAAGTCTAAACCAGGTCTATATCAGGTCTAAACCAGGTCAAAATTATAACCAAACTAGAGCTAAAATTAGAACTATATCAGGTCTAAAACAGGACTAAACCAGGTCTACACCAGGACTAAACCAAGGCTAACATTAGGACAAAATCAAGTCTAAACCAGGTCTAAATCAGGTCTAAACTAGGGATAAAATTAAGACTATATTGGGTCTAAACTGGGTCTAAACCAGGTCTAAAACGGGCTAAACCAGTTCTAAGTTAGATCTAAACCAGGTCTAAATTAGGTCTGAACTAGAGCTAAAATTAGGACTTATATTGGGTCTAAACCAGGTCTAAACTTGATGTAAAATTAGGACTTATATTGGGTCTAAACCAAGTCTAAACCAGGTCTAAATCAGGTCTAAACTTGATCTAAAATTAGGACTTACATTGGGTCTAAACCAGGTCTAAACAAAAACTAAAATTAGGACTGTATCAGTTCTAAACCAGGTCTAAACCAGGTCTAAATCAGGTCTAAACCAGAGGAGCATAAATTGCATCTGTTTTGCCCAAATCAAAAGAGGTGCTTCTGTTTTTAGTCTCAGATTTTACTCTGACCCACACGTGAGTGGAGAATGGACAAAGCTCCACGATCACGTCAGACTGACTCTACCTGGAATTTAGCACCTTTGAATTTATTATCAGACCAGGAACACTAAGCATAAACTTGTTTTAACTCGTTTATCTGGAATTTAGAATAATTTAAACCATTTTATCTAGAATTTGACATATGAGAACTTATTATCAGACCACGAACACTGATCATAAACTGGTTTTAAGTCTGTTGATCTCAAATTTAGCGTCTGTACAGTTATTTCCAGCCCATGAACACTCACAGAGACGCTTCATTCTAGTCTAGAGGTCGTTTATTTTAAGAGAATTTGTCCAGTAAAATGGTCTTGCTGCGTGGACACATCATTTCACTACTTTTAATTCATTTGCTGATAGATTTAAATGTTTTTTTTCTTAGATTTTGAAGCCTTTTTGCAGTGTACATGTAGTTATTTTGATAATGCTGCTCCTGTCACTGCTCCTGTCACTGCTCCTGTCCCTGCTCCTGTCCCTGCTCCTGTCTCTCGTGTTTTCTGCACTCAGTTTGTTCCCTCTGTACAAGTCCGTGTTTTCGTCCTCGCAGGGGCACACTGTACTTCCGTGCGTAAAAAGCCCCACACACTGCGCGCACATAACGTGATTTGCATCGATCGCGCCGCTGTTTACATCCTGCGCGCTGCCCGTCAGCCCCAGAGGCCGAGCAGTGGAAAAGTCAGCGGCCGCAGAACAGCCCCGGAGCGGCCGCTATAGGCTCCCTGCTGCACCCACTGCCCGGAGCTCTGTGCCAGCCGCCGCGTGCCCACGACCGAGGGGCGGGACGGGCCTTGAGGTGGGGTGGGTGGCGCACACTGAGAGACGCTGGCAGGGTGCGGTCTGGAGTGGCAGCCCTTGGATCACTCAAACCCTTCAAGTTGCAGCGTCAAGGAAAGTCCAGCAGCAGTGGGAGAGCGGCGCGCGTTGGGGACGTAATCTCGAGGAAGAAACGGCGGTGGAAACGGCGCTGCGCACGGATCACCGCCCGGGCCGTCACCCCCCTCCCTCCCTCACCCTCTCTGGAACTTCGACTTTGAACCTGTTTGTCTAAATCCGCGGACTTTACAACTTCCTCGGGCTCCGCTCCGCTTTTACGCGCAGAGCAGGGGAGAAAAAATGAGCTGAGCGCGTAACAGCGGTGCGCCACGCTGCCTCTCTCCCAACTCCGAAGCATGTGAAGCCGGCCTTGACAGTTCCCGGGGAGGTCCTGCAGACATCCACGCGTGTCGCTCCCCCCCACCCCCGCGCCTCCTCCTCCTCCTCCCCCTCCCCTGCCACCGCCACAGAGACAAACTCCCTCCATGCGGGTCTCGGCGCTCTTCCTCGGTGCGCTCCTCCTGTCGCTCGCACCTGCCGCCGATAGCTGCGGTCCAGGGAGGGCGTACGGCAAGAGGCGGCCCCCCAAGAAGCTCATCCCGCTGGCGTACAAGCAGTTCAGCCCCAACGTGGCCGAGAAGACCCTGGGGGCGAGCGGCAGACCGGAGGGGAAGATCACGCGGAACTCCGAGAGGTTTAAGGAGCTCACGCCGAACTACAACACGGACATCATCTTTAAAGACGAGGAGGACACGGGAGCGGACCGCCTCATGACGCAGGTGAGCGCGGCGCGGAGGACGCGCGGAGACTTTTGGAGACGCGGCAGTATGTAGGTTAGGGTGTCCGCGTTTGGCTCTTTTGCGTAATGGAAACGTCAATAATCCATAAGCAGGTTGAGGTAAAGTACGCGGGTCTGTGAGATACGGAGATATTTGAGATATCCGCGGAATTTATGGAGGAAAAATAGAATAAAGTACGAAAAAATACAGAAAAGAACCCTAATTCCGACCCTAAACCCCTGAAATCCTGGTTTAGTTCTGAGTTTGTCCTGGATTAGAGCAGGATTTAGTCCAGTCCTGGTCCTGATGTTATCACAGTTAAATAGTCCTGGTTTAGTTCTGGTTTAGTTCTGATTTAGTCCTGGTTTATGACATGTTAAATGCTGGTTTAGTCCTGGTCTAGTTCTGATTTAGTCCTGGTTAGTTCTGATTTAGTCCTGGTTTATGACATGTTAAATGCTGGTTTAGTCCTTGTCTAGTCCTGGTTTAGTCCTGGGTTAGTCCTGGTTCAGTCCTGAATTAGACCTGGTTTAGTCCTGGATCAGATCTAGTTCTGCTTTAGTCCTGTATTAGGTCATGTTAAATCCTGGTTTAGTTCTGAGTTTGTCCTGGATTAGAGCAGGATTTAGTCCAGTCCTGGTCCTGATATTATCACAGTTAAATAGTCCTGGTTTAGTTCTGATTTAGTCCTTCTTTAGTCCTGATTTACGACATGTTAAATGCTGGTTCAGTCCTGAATTAGACCTGGGTTCATCCTGGATGAAGACCTGGTTAAATCCTGCTTTAGTCCTGGATTAGATCTAGATCTGTTTAGGTCCTGTATTAGTTCATGTTAAATCCTGGTTTAGTTCTGGTTTAGTCCCAATTTAGTCCTGCTTTAGTCCTGGTTTAGTCCTGGTTTAGCTGTGGATCAGACCTGGTTTAGTCCCGTTTTAATCCTAGAACTGTCCCGGTTTAATCCTGGATCAGTACTGGGTTAGACCTGCTTTAGTCCTGGATCAACCCCGGCTTAGTCCTGGTTTAGTTCTGGATCAGTCCTGGTTTAGTCCGGGTTTAGTCCTGGATCAAGCCTGCTTTAGTCCTGGGATAGACAAAGATGCTGAGATATCAGCAGAATTTATGGAGAAGAAAAACTGAATAAAATATGAAAAAATACAAAAAAGAAAGAAAATTAAATGAACAAAAATAATAAATAAGACGTAATAATATTTGGACATATTTTTATCAGAGTAAATTCTTGGTCTTGTGCAAATTTTGAATGAAGCAGCATTTCTGAGCTCAGGGCCGAGTTTCACTGGTGTTTCACAAGTTCTGGTCAAGTGTAGTTCTTTTATAGTCTCGCTTTGGTCCTGGTTTAGTCCTGGTTCAGTCCTGGTTTAGTTCTGTTCAGTCCTGTTTTAGTCCCATTTTAGTCCTGTTTTAGTCCTGCTTTAGTCCTGGTTTAGTCCTGGTTTAGTCCTGCTTCAGTCCTGGTTTAGTCCTGTTTTAGTCCTGGTTTAGTCCTGTTTTAGTCCTGTTTCAGTCCTGGTTTAGTCCTGCTTCAGTCCTGTTTTAGTCCTGCTTTAGTCCTGGTTTAGTCCTGTTTTAGTCCTGTTTCAGTCCTGGTTTAGTCCTGCTTCAGTCCTGTTTTAGTCCTGTTTCAGTCCTGGTTTAGTCCTGTTTCAGTCCTGGTTTAGTCCTGTTTTAGTCCTGGTTTAGTCCTGTTTCAGTCCTGGTTTAGTCCTGTTTTAGTCCTGGTTTAGTCCTGTTTCAGTCCTGGTTTAGTCCTGTTTCAGTCCTTTTTTAGTCCTGTTTTAGTCCTGTTTCAGTCCTGGTTTAGTCCTGGGTTAGTCCTGTTTTAGACCTGGTTTAGTCCTATTTTAGTCCTGTTTCAGTCCTGTTTTAGTCCTGTTTCAGTCCTGGTTTAGTCCTGTTTTAGACCTGGTTTAGTCCTGGTTTAGTCCTGTTTTAGACCTGGTTTAGTCCTGGTTTAGTCCTGTTTCAGTCCTGGTTTAGTCCTGCTTCAGTCCTGTTTTATTCCTGTTTCATGCCTGTGTTTTCCTTGGTTTAACCTGCTTAAATCCTGGTTTAGTCCTAGTTTAGTCCTGCTTCAGTCCAGCTTTAGTCCGGGCTGAGTCTTGGTTCAGTCCAGCTTTAGTCCGGGCTGAGTCTTGGTTCAGTCCAGCTTTAGTCCGGGCTGAGTCTTGGTTCAGTCCAGCTTTAGTCCGGGCTGAGTCTTGGTTTAGTCCAGCTTTAGTCCGGGCTGAGTCTTGGTTTAGTCCAGTTTTAGTCCGGGCTGAGTCCTGGTTCAGTACTTGGTTAAATCCTGGATCAGGCCTGTGAGTCCTGGTTTAGTTTTGATTTAGTTCTGGATAAATCCTCTCATGTCCTGATTGTCCTGTTTTGGTTTAGTCCTGGTCTAATCCCGGATCTGTCCCAGATTGGTCCTGTTTAGTCCTGGTTTAGTTCTGATTTAATCTAGTCCTGGATCAGAACTATTCTTTCTTGGTTAAAACCCAGTTTAAATCCTGGTTTAGTTCTGAGTTAGTCATGGATTAGACCAGGTTTAGTCCAGTCCTGGTCTTGAAATTATCACATTTAAACAATCCTGGTTTAGTCTTGGTTTATTCCTGATTTATGACATGTTAAATCTTGGTTTAGTCCTGCTTTAGCTGGGGATCAGTCCTCGTTTAGTACTGGCTTAGTCCTGGTTTAGTACTGGTTTAGTCCTGCTTTAGTCCTGTTTTAGTCCTGGTTCAGTTCTGGGTTAGTACTGGCTTAGTCCTGGTTTAGTACTGGTTTAGTCCTGCTTTAGTCCTGTTTTAGTCCTGGTTCAGTTCTGGGTTAGTCTCAGTTTAGTCCTGTTTTAGTCCTCGTGTAGTCCTGTTTTAGTCCTGTTTTAGTCCCGGTTCTGTCCTATTTTAGTCCTGTTTTAGTCCTGGTTCAGTCCTGTTTTAGTCCTGGTTGAGTCCTGGTTTAGTCTTGTTTTAGTCCTGGTTTAGTCCTGGTTTAGTCCTGTTTTAGTCCTGGTTCAGTCCTGTTTTAGTCCTGGTTGAGTCCTGTTTTAGTCCTGTTTTAGTCCTGGTTCAGTCCTGTTTTAGTCCTGGTTGAGTCCTGGTTTAGTCCTGGTTTAGTCCTGGACCTGTGGGATCTCATCTGTTTGTCGTTGGCGTCGGGAGCCGGAGCTGGTCTGACTCAGTCCTCGGCTCCTCAGGACTCATCCCGGTCTATTCCTGGACCTGTCGTGGTTTCCTCCTGGTTTAGTCCTGGTTTAGTTCTGGGTTAGTCCTTGCATAATGAAACCATCTGGGATTCATTCATCAGGTCACGTTTTTCCCCGATGTTGTTCGACAGAAGATGGTCGGACACGATAAAACCCTGAACCGGACGGGAAAAAACAGCGACAATTTTCAGATTTTTGTAAATTTATGTTAAGATCTAAATATTGTTCAAATGAAAATTTAAAAACGGCCAAGAGCATAAAATACAGAAAGAAATTTACAACAAAACATAAACAAACCAGGACAAAACAAGGACTAAACCAGGACTAAACCAGGACCAAACAAGGACTAAACAAGGACTAAATCAGGACTAAACTAGGACCAAACAAGGACTAAACCAGGACTAAACTAGGACCAAACAAGGACTAAACCAGGATTAAACAAGGACTAAACCAGGACTAAACTAGGACCAAACAAGGACTAAACCAGGATTAAACAAGGACTAAACCAGGACTAAACCAGGACTAAACTAGGACCAAACAAGGACTAAACCAGGACCAAAGAAGGACTAAACTAGGACCAAACAAGGACTAAACTAGGACCAAACAAGGAATAAACCAGGATCAAACAAGGACTAAACTAGGACCAAACAAGGACTAAACCAGGACCAAACAAGGACTAAACCAGGACCAAACAAGGACTAAACTAGGACCAAACAAGGACTAAACCAGGACTAAAACAGGACTAAACAGAGACCAAACCAAGACCAAACCAGGACTAAACAGAGACTAAACCAGGACCAAATAAGGACTAAACCAGGACCAAACCAGGACTAAACAGAGACCAAACCAAGACCAAACCAGGACTAAACAGAGACTAAACCATTGATATTCTTATTTCTGTTTTTATTCCGTTTGAGACTCTGCAGGTGGAGAGGAGAAGATTTAACATTTACAAATATAAATATGAAACATTTCTATCTCCATGGAGACCAAACCAGACCAGGTTACAGGTCAGATCTGTGGAGAGGCGACCCCGCTCACAGTCAGAACGCCTGTTTTTCTAGGTATTTTTGAGCTATAAAACCACCTGTAATTATTTTTGGACTTAAAACTTCAATAACTCTGGATAATCTGCCCAGTCCTACCTGCTTTAGTCCTGGATCAGTCCTGCTTTAGTCATTGTTAGTCCTGCTTTAGTCCTGGATCAGTCCTGCTTTAGTCATTGTTAGTCCTGCTTTAGTCCTGGATCAGTCCTGCTTTAGTCATTGTTAGTCCTGGTTTAGTCCTGGATCAGTCCCAGTTCAGTCCTGGGTTAGATCTGGTTTAGACCTGATTTAGACCTGGATCAGATCTGCTTTAGTGCTTGTTAGACCTGGTTTAGTCCCAATTTAGTCCTGGATCAGTCCTGGTTTAGTCCTGGTATAGACTTGGATCAGACCCACTTTAGTCCTGGATCAGTCCTGGTTTAGTCCTGCTTTAGTCATTGTTAGTCCTGGTTTAGTCCCAATTTAGTCCTGGATCAGTCCTGGTTTAGTCTTGGATCAGACCCAGTTTAGACTTGGATTAGACCCAGTTTTGTCCTGGATCAGTCCTGGTTTAGTCCGGCTTTAATCCCGGATCAGGTGTCCAGTGGGAGTTGACACTGCATGGACTAAACCAGGACTAAACCGGGACTAAATCAAGACTAAACCAACACTAAACCAGGACTAAACCAGGACTAAACCAACACTAAACCAGGACTAAACCAGGACTAACCCAGGACTAAACCAGGACTAAACCAGGACTAAACCAGGCTGTGGGCCGCTCCTGTGGATCGCTGCATGTTGCACTAGAGCAGAGCGTTTTTTTCATCATTTGCACCAAAAGCGACGCTGCACAATCCGACACTTACCACCGATTAAGAAAATAAAATTGAAAAACGAAATAAAAACAGAGCAGATAAAACCGGTGGTGCTGAAACGGGGGGTAATCGACAAACGCTGTCTTGACTCAAACACGCACAAATAATTCTAAACACAACTTCGAGAGGGTAAATGAGAAAGGAAACAACTATAACATGGTAAAAAGCTCGGTAAAGGACCAAGCTACAGCTCAGCTCTGCGGAGAGGCGACCCCGCTCACAGCCAGAATGTGTTTTTCTAGATATTTTTGAGCTATAAAACCACCTGTGACTGAATATATGTAAAGTAGAGGTGCTTAACCCCCAAAGACCTAATTTTAGTACATTTCTTCTCGCCTGGATTTTTTTCTTAATTTTGCTTTTAAAACTGCCCCTTTTACCCCTAATGAAGTGTTCTACCTCCTTTTGTTCAGTCCAACCTGTTATTTCACAATCTGCTGCTGTAGTTGTGTCATGAGGCTGTGATAAAAGCTACAGGACCAGAAATAGAGATGAAAAAAAAAACATAAAATTCACACACAAACATGTATAAACATTTTTTGGACATGAAAAATGCTTAATTTAGGGCCTTAGCTACAAAAATGCAAAATATCAAGTCTGTAAGTAAATAAAAAATCTCCTTATTGCCCTAAAAACAAAAAAGTGTAATCGCTCCATGACTTTCCTGGTCCAGTCCTGGAAACAGCTCCTGTCAGGTCCAGGGCCAGAGCCACAGCACTTCTGCATTTCCATGGAGGAAATTACATTTGGATTTGTTCATTTTGAGTGAAATAAACCTTTCAAATAAAAATAGCAAAGAGATGCACAATTACACACACCAAGATGTGTCATTTTCCATGTGTGTGAGAATTAACTCCACTTAGAGCGACTTTTTCACTCGTTATAAACACACACAGTCAGAGGAGTCGACCATCTTGACTCACTTCACTCTTTGGCAAAGTTTGGCTCGATCAAAATGGACGGAGCGCATGAGTTTGGGGAAAACAAAGTTCCTGTTGGACACTCGTTTTGCTCACGTCATCACACAGCGTGAGTGTGACGTAGGATAAAGCCGCAGAAATGTACGGAAACCTCTATGTCTGCACTTTCAGAGGGGAAAAGGAAGTTTCTGTCTTTTACAGTTAGAAAGTTCTGCGCGGTTATAGAAAACATATTCCTCTGAATCATATACGATAACGTAGGTCTTCAAGTGTTAAAATCATTCTGTGGAAAATTCCAGGTGAATAAATGACATGTCCATAGAAACAAGAAGGTGACGGACCCCCAGCCGAAAAGCTACACAGTGCAACTTTATGCTGGATGTAACTGAACCAATATGAGACGCTTTTAGCATCATTAGTTGGCTACGTTCTAATATTTTGCAAAATGTATTTAATTTTTTGCAGGTTAAAGAGGAACTTTGGTCCAGTGTTACTTCCCAAAAATGTTAAATTTACTCGAGAACAGACTGGAGTCATATAAACCCTAAGAAAATGCTAAAATTGATTCTGTGAGACAATTTTAACACTTCACATGACTCTTTCTAACCAGTTACCATCTGGAGCTTGTATCGTTTGCTTGTCGATGCTTTTTTCCCCCATAAATAATCCATCTAAAAGGCCGTCGTGCGCAGAAGGACCTTTAGTATCTGAAATGTGTCGTCCACTTTTCCAAACGGCTGCTCTAGTCCCGGTTTAATAAAGTCTTTTTAGGTCAGGGACAAACACTTAGGGTGGGGCCATACGTTTTATGCTCTGATGAACTTTGAGTCTATAAAATGCAAACGTATAAGAAGAATTTACAGCAGAATTAGCCTCATCGGTGTCTGATTTGCCGACGTTCGCGAGGGAAGAACCGTTCGCCGCGACACCTGACTCCCGTTCGGCGTCCAGCTGCTTGTCTCCATGGAAATGTTGTTCCTTTCTGAAGTTTTATTTATGTATTTATTGCTCGTGCTGTTATTTTCTGGGCATCGGCTAAAAGAGGTGCAGGTAAACGCACGTCACTGGTGCAAAGGCGACGACGGTGAACACAGAAAGCGAAACAAAGCCGCACAGTTACTCCCAAACCGCCTTTAATAAATGACAACGTTTGGATCTTCAAACTGTCTGAAAAATGTGTTCGCTGTACGTAAATCGGATGGAATATTTTGCGTCACCTTTCTGTGTGGAGTTTGCATGTTTCTCCCTATGTCTGGGTGGGTTTCCTCAAAGACACACCGGCAGGATTGGGCGATATCCAAATTTTGATCCCGTTAAACCTTCTCGGCATTTTACCGGGACTAATTAAGAATTATTTTGTACCATTCAGAAACAGAGTCGCAGCTTTATATTTGAAGATGAGGCACAAGTCAAACCAAACTGTGCGGCGCGTTCGATCGCATCAGCATCAGAGCACGAGCTGTTTTTATCAGCGCTTATACTGTATGCAAATGAGCTGTATGCAAATGAGCTGTATGCAAATGAGCCATGAGGTTTGAAGTTTGTGTAAAACGTAAACAAATGTGCCAAAGCTGCATTAAACACATTATTACTCAAAGTCTAGAATGAGCGGAGGAAATGTAGAGCGGTGCAGAGGACCAATCACAGCCCTTATCGTCTGCGTCGTTTTGAGGCATTAGAAAGTTCGGGAGGTGCAGGTCGGACGCTGTGCGTAGGAGCCGCACGTCCACACAAACACGTTTTCATACAAAACCGTAAATTGGGCTTCACCGTCTCCTCCGTGAAAGTCTGACTTTGCCCTCGGGAACTTTCTCCTCTTCAGCCTCGTCCCCTCTCGACTCTCGGCTTCAATAAAACGTCTCCGTCACAAACTTTTGGGCTCAACGTCGCACACGAAGCGTCAGTCGGGTTTTTTTCTCCTTCCTCGCTGCGTGTGGATGGAAATCTCCGAGCGGAACCACGTTTGAAGAGGAGAGAGAGCGGAGGGAGAAAGACCAGCTGTGGTTTTAGCTCCTGATGCTGATTTTTTTAATGACGGTGATTAAACTGATACCGCTGATACTTTCTGATACCGCGGGAAACCGTATTACCCCACACTCCAGTTTCCCCTGTCAATCTGAAGCGGGCGCAAAAGGCAAAATCCTGCAGCTAAGGTCGTACTCGCCAAGAAAACAAGCCTTGATCAAGATGTGGAGATGGGTTTGTGCCCATTGCTCTTGCCCCAGTTTGGAAAATTATCACGCAGAGGATGAGTTTCCTCGCATTTTTCGATAAAGCACAATTTTCAGACCAAAGTGATGCACAAGTTGACAAATGTGTGGACTACTTACTCGTGCAAGTGCCAAAGCAGTCAATCTACACCACTGTAGAGAATGAAAGATAAAGTGTAGAAGTCCCTATTGACCCAGGACAGTCCCAGTTTTGAGCCCTGTGTCCCCTGTCCCAGCAGACTAATCCAAAACTAGTGATTTGTCCCAGTTTTATACAAGAAATGTCCCTATTTTTGACCATTTTGATCTAACCCAGGACTAAACTAAATTTAAACCAGGACTACGTCAGGTCTAAACCAGGACAATCAAAATTTTTGACTAATCTGATCCCAGCCAACACTACAGAGGAGCATAAATGATAATTTCTTTAGCCCAAAAACAGAAAACCGTGTTTGCAAATTACCATAAAGCAAAAAAAATGCAGTTTCAGAAGTCTCTCAGATTATGACACCGTTTTATTTATACCAAACATCGCAACCCAAATGTGTCCCAGTTTAGAGTTTTGATAATCTGGTCACCCTAAAGTAGCATCACCATTACAGAGCCTTGATGTAATTTTAAATATGATGTAATAAATGAAAGGTGGAGAGGCCAGGGCCAAAAAGAAGAGTGAAGTTATGCAGATAAAGCGAGGATATTCCTGTTGAGATCTCCGTGCTATTGTCATATGCACTTTAAGATTGTTAAATGTAAACAAACAACAAAAAAAGTCTTCCAGGTGCTTTCGAATGAAGTTTTCTGTGTTGACGTTACAGATCGGCCGCGTCTCATTTCTCTTTCCTCGCTTCCTTCTCCTCGATTCCTTCTCCTCGATTCCTCTCCTCGAGCCTCCATTTTTCAGCTGTCGATCAGATGTGTCATATATTAAGTATTGTCCCAAAGAAAACCTGTGAAGGAAGGAGTAAACCTGAGGGTGATTCTGTTTTAGACCTCTCGCTACTTCCTGCACTTTTGTGTTTTTTTGTTCTTTTCAGCTTTTATCCTTAAACTGCTGCTTTAAGAGCCCATATCTATTTTCTGATCTATGTGTCTCAATCTCTGCTGAAGAAAAGGCAAAAAGGAGCTGTTCAAGACCAACAATATGTTTTATATAGACGCGCATAACTTTCCAACCGTAAAAGACAGAAACTGACTCCAGAAACTCTCCAAACATGTCTCCGGCATTATCCTGCGTCACGTGCACGCTGCGTGATGACGTGCGGAAAACAAGTGTTTATAGACCCTTTTAGGGCAGAAGTGATAAAAAAGCTCAGAGTGCATTTGGGCAGCAGAAATGTCATTGTCCTCCGATTGTTTTCCGATTCATTCAGACTGAACACGGACAGAAAAACACGGAGATAAAAACATTCCCAGCACGAAAATGCCGTGTTGTTCTGTGTGTTTGTCAGAATCGATATTCTTTTGTACTTTCTTTATTTTATATATATAGTATTTATATTTCAATTCTCTTTGTAAATTTTGTACATATACTTATTCACTTTATATTATTGTTTTTATTATTATTTCTTTTTTTTATTATTGTTTATCTTGATTGCATCACACTCCCCCCCCCCCCCCCCCCACCTTTTTGCACTAAACTGTCCTGGAGCTACTGTGACTGTTGAATTTCTCCACTGTGAGATCAATAAAGTCCTATCTTATCTTATCCTATCTTATCTCTTCTACCGGCGGACTAAAGTTTTAATGTTTTACTCACTGATCGCACAAGGACCTGGCAGTCGGACTCCGTTTGTTAAAGTCAAAGCTTGTTGAGAAAATCTTCGGGATCTTTTGACGATAATCCTTTGAGTCCCGCCGCACTTCTGTTGCCAAAATGCGCAACTGAGCCTACGTCATCACTGTTTACTCACACTAAAAGGGTCAACAGAATCTTTGTTTTCCGCCAAACTCATGCGCTCCGTCCATTTTGATCGACCCAAACTTTGCCAAAGAGTGAAGTGAGTCAAGATGATCGATGCTTTTAGCGTCTGTGTTTGTAACAAGAGAAAAAGCTGCTCTAAGTGCAGTTTATTCTCAAATAAATGGCAAATTACGCTTCTTGGTTTGCATCCCTTTGCTATTTTTATTTGAAAGATTTATTTCAGTCCAAATGAACAAATCCAAATGTAATAAACACCTGGAAATGCAGAAGTGCTGTGGCTCTGACCCTGGACCTGACAGGAGCTGTTTCCAGGACTGAACCAGAAAAGTAATGGGGCGATTGCACTTTCTTTTTGTTTTAAGGGCAATAAGGAGATTTTTTTATTTACTTACAGACTTGATATGATTTGAAGGCCCTAAATTAAGCATTTTTTATGTCCAAAAAGTTGTTTAAACATGTTTGCTGTGTGTTTTGTATGAAAGAGTGTGAATTTTTAATTTTTTTTTTCATTTGTATTTCTGGTCCTGTAGCTTTTATCACAGCCTCATGACACAACTACAGCAGCAGATTGTGAAATAACAGGTTGGACTGAACAAAAGGAGGTAGAACACTTCATTAGGGGGTAAAAGGGGCAGTTTTAAAAGCAAAATTTAAAAAAAAAATCCAGGCGAGGACAAATGTTCTGAAATTGCTTTTAGGTCTAGAAGGGTTCACTTGAAAACTACCGCTTCATGACATCACAAGGTGGAACAGAGCGTTTTTGGAGATGCAGACAGACTAAAAACAAAGCTCAGACACGTGTGAATGAAACAAAACACAACTCAGGGTCTGTTTTCGAGGCGGAAACAACATTATAACATGACTTAAAGCTCACAAGAGTCAGTTTACGTAACACAGAATAGGACTGAACTGGAACTGATGTAAAACTACAGTATGATAAACATTTACCACAGATGCCCTCCCGTCGAACGTAGTAATAAGTAGAAAAACGTGTGAGTTTCAGCCTCAGCGCAGACAGATGTTTTGACTTGTATAAAGAACGGCGTGAACCTTGAGCCTTGAGCCGCAGCGCGCCATGGCAACATTTATGATTTCTATAATAACGCACGCACGGCTTCATAAAACGTATTTATAAGTCAGGTGACCACAGACGGAGCTGGTCCTGGCCTAACCTTGGTCCGGTCTGGGTGAGCTCTCTTGAGTCAGGATTTCTCGGGTCTCATTTTATTTTAGCTCGATCCTGGTTTGGTTATTTTTGGACTTGACTCAAAGTTTGGTCGTAACGTTCTAAGTCCTTTTTTGGTTTGTCGTTTTTTCGTACGTTTTGTGCAGAAATGTGTAGAAACCACAGACCAGAGGCAGAATTGAAAAACAAACCTCTGTCTCTTGCCGTACATATGTCAGTGTGTGTTTACAGCTGGAACTTCTATAGAATATTATGTAAACTTGATTTTTTTTGGAGTTTTTTGACATCGTTCCCTTATTAAAAACATACCTGGAGCTGTTTTTAAGTTTCATTCATGTTGGTTTCAGTCATCCGCTGTTAAAAAGTCCTTTCCCGCTGAGTCACGAAACACTAATTTGAATTTCCCAGGACTGTGACGTCACAGACAGAGACCCTGCACAGTTTAATTTATAAATGCATTTATTTAGAGATGTTTATAAGACACAAATCATCACCAGACTCGTTTTGGGCATTTCTGCCTCAAATCGTTCATTACCTCTGTGTGTTTTCCTTATCGGGGCCAGCACTAACTCTAAGTCAAGTCATTTTTAGTTTTTTACCGCATTTAAAAGGATGATTCAGAGTAATTTCAACCTAGAGTCCTTTGCATCGTGATCTCGAGCAGAGCTGAGGGAACATAGGACTGAGGGAACATAGGGCTGAGGGAACATAGGGCTGAGGGAACATAGGGCTGAGGGAACATGGGACTGAGGGAACATAGGGCTGAGGGAACATGGGACTGAGGGAACATAGGGCTGAGGGAACATAGGGCTGAGGGAACATAGGGCTGAGGGAACATAGGACTGAGGGAACATAGGGCTGAGGGAACATAGGGCTGAGGGAACATAGGGCTGAGGGAACATAGGGCTGAGGGGACATAGGGCTGAGGGGACATAGGGCTGAGGGAACATAGGGCTGAGGGAACATAGGGCTGAGGGAACATAGGGCTGAGGGAACATAGGGCTGAGGGGACATAGGGCTGAGGGAACATAGGGCTGAGGGAACATAGGGCTGAGGGAACATAGGGCTGAGGGAACATAGGACTGAGGGAACATAGGGCTGAGGGAACATAGGGCTTAGGGAACATAGGGCTGAGGGAACATAGGGCTTAGGGAACATAGGGCTGAGGGAACATAGGGCTTAGGGAACATAGGGCTTAGGGAACATAAATCTAAATCCGCTTTATTTCTATAGCACATTTTACAAACAGAGCAGTTTCCAAAGTGAAGCACAGAGATAAAACTAAATGCTAAATGCTAAAATTTGGTCATACCAGCCCTAAAACAGTAAAACCAGTTAAATCAAATTAAAGCAACATCATAAAAATCACTAATCACTAAGTAGAATTCAAATAAATAAAAGAACATAGGGTTGAGGGAACATAGGCGCGCTCCCTATGTTAACATATCCGAGCATGTTCCTCATCAGCTTCAGTTTAACTGTTTTCGCTGTGGCAGATGCACCAGATCAGACTGTGGGAGGCTAAGGCTGTGGAACTTTGTAGATTCAATGAAAGTTTTGGAAAAGTCGTGGAATTTTACTGTCTCTTTCACGCAACTTCATCGTTCTGTTCAGTTCTCATGAGGCTGTTGTGATTATTTCTGAGCGTCTCCAGCAGGACAAACACAAGAAGGTGTTTTGTTTAAGAAAGACATGATAAATGCACTGACAGGATTCTGATTGTTAAAAAACTACACACTGAAACTCCAGTGGTTCCTCGTTTATCACGGGGTTATGTTCTAAAAATAACCCGCAACAGGTGAAATCCGCAGCGCCTCATACCGGACTATGTGTGGAAAAAACTGTCTTTTTCCACTGAAGGCCTGGGTGCATTTGTCTTTTTCTGAGTGAAGAACATAGTTATGGGGAGTTGTTGTCGGCGCTGTTTTTCTTCTGGGCGAGAAGATTCTTATGAACAGACATGCCACCTTCGATTACGCAGAACAGCCAATCACAGCATTCATATGTAGTAAAAAAAATAAAAAAATATGCAAAATTGCACAAGAATAAATCTGCGAAACAGCGAGACTGTGAAAGGTGAACCGCGTTATAGTGAGGGACAACTGTAATACCAAATCATAAGGTAGGAGTAGAAAGGGTCCACATGTACTAAGTCTATTCAATTCTACTTATGTGGGTGCTGTAAACTCATGGAAAATTCACTTTAGGTCACGAAAAAGTCATGAAATTTTGTCGGGAATCCTGTTAATTGGACGGAAAGATGAATTGCTCAGATTTCTGTGAGTTCACGAACTCTTGAGCGTCCATCTCGAACAGCTCATGAATGGTTTGCACATGAGAGGAAACCGACCAATCGCGTCGCGGCGCTTTGGCTTGTGCAGAAACCAGCGCCAAACGAACCCAAACAAACATGGCGACGCTGACAGACGTGCTCCAGTCTGATTCATGCTTCAGTCTGATTCATGCTTCACTCTGATTCATACTTCAGGCTGATTCAGCAAGCGCTTTGTGCGTCTGTGGAGGGAAAGACGCCTGCGCTTTTCTCTTAAGTGGATTTAACTGAAGTTTGGTTTTCAGTCTGTTGTGATGTTTCAGCCAGTCTCTGTGAAGTATTTATTTAAAAGCTCAGATCTGGTTCCAAACGCTTTCCTCAAGAGCCGTCCCAGACTCACGCACAAGTCTGTTCAGAGGACCACACATCATCACACTCAGGAAAGTCCAAATAATAATAATACATTTTATTTATTAGGTGCCTTCTCAAAGTCACCTTACAACAACATAAACAAATAAGTACGATTAAAACATACAGTTAAAAAAGTGGGACTTTAGTATTTAATTCACTGATTGTACTTGTTCTAAGTACTTTTCATCTTTGTTTGGGAACATTTAGCTTTTAGGACAAATGTATAATGAAATAAAAACGTTCCAGATGACATCAAGCCGTAGCAGGAAGGAGACTAAATGCGCAAATGTTCAAGAATCCTTCATAAACACAGGTTAGTTACAGGTCAGATCTGTGGAAATCCATATTCATATACCACATTTTAAGTCAATTTACAACGTTTTTATGGAGTTTTGGAGTTGACAGATGCTTGTGAGATGCAAATTAGTCCTCGTCATGCATGAAACCAGTGAATTTGTTCGCTCTGGTACAAGCAGCAGTAGCAAATATCACGATACCGATACTGATACCTGTGCATTTTTGTATTGAAATGCACTGAAGCTCCTCTAGAACTGCATTTTCGCACAGAGAAGTTGAATGATGACATTGCGCAGTGGCCCAGTTTTGTCACTTACAAGAGAAAGTTTAAGTAATTCAACTTTTTAAGAGAATCGGGCGAACAAACGGGTGCCTCAGTGGGTTGAGTTTTCCCCCACAAACCGAAAAGTATCTGGTTTAAATGTCATCCTAGAGCGATGCTGCACCTGCACTGCAAGACTGAGTCAAAACAATAAAGAACAACCTGAATTTTATATGATTATTAACTCTGACAAACCACCGATCGCTCCAACATCCACCCAGGCGATTCGGACGACGTGCCTTGCCCACGGGAGCGCTAACAGTATGCGCTTCGAGACGCAAACCCCCAAATAACCGTTTTTTTTTCAATATCTCTAATGCCCCACTCATGAAATTGGCTTGTTTTTTTTCCTTCCTCGTGTTTAGTCTGAACCGTGTCCTCAGCGTCCCAGCCACAACAGTGTAATCGGCCTAATGACTCCGCCCCCTCCGCACCCACAAGCCCCGCCCCCTGCATAAAAAACACAACACAAGCCCCGCCCCCCCATCGGAAACACAACGTAAGCCCCGCCCACCGCATCGGAAACACAACGTAAGCCCCGCCCACCGCATCGAAAACACAACGTAAGCCCCGCCCCCCGCATCGAAAACACAACGCAAGCCCCGCCCCTGCCACCCAAACACGCTCTGACCTTGACCGCGAGCTGCCCAGATGAGCGAGTTACTCCGGCGTTTTATCTTATTGCTTCTACTCCAATTGTTTTATAGCCGTTTTCCCTTCATAAAACTATAAATCATGTTTTCTAATTCCGAACTATTATCCTTGGACATCAGAAGGACAAATGTTGAAATGCGCAAAAGCAAAGCGAGTTCTCCCAAAACAAAAAGAAAAGGAAGGTTTAGGCAGGACTATAATACACAAAACTGCTTCTTGAGGTTTTTGTCATGTTATAATGTTGTTCCCTCACGAAAAACAGACCTGCAAGTTTATATGGCGAAACATCACTGCAGAAAATAGGTATACGGCGAAACATTACATTACATAAGTATCTATAAAGCGAAATATCACCTCAGACAGGCACATGTACGGCGAAACATCACAGCAAGCATCTATAGAGCGAAACGCAATTAACAAGTATCTGTATATGGTGAAACATCTCAACAAATAAGTATCTATATGGCAAAACATCACAACAGGCAAATATCTATATGGTGAAACATCAAAACAAACAAGTATCAATAGGCAAAACATGACAACAGGCAAATATCTATAGACAAAGCATCACAACAAGCAAGTATCTATATGGTGAAACATCACAAACAAGTACGTATATAATAAATACAGTGAAACATCACAACAAACAAGTATCTATAGGTGAAGCACACAACAGGCAAATATCTATATGGTGAAACATCACAACAAGTATCTATATGATGAAACATCACAACAGGCAAATATCTATAGGTGAAACATCACAACAAGCAACTATCTATATGGCAAAACACAACAAAGAAGTACATATAAAATATATACGGTGAAACATCACAACAAAGAAGTATCTATATGGTGAAACATCACCACAAGCAAGCATCTATACCACAGTGCATCTTTAATCCTCCTTATTTAGTTGGGATTGTATAGATTTCAGGTTTATGGAATTTCAAAACACAGTGGAGCATGTCCTGTATCACCACATGACATCACAAGGTGGAACGGAGTGTTTTCAGTTTGAAAATAAAAATAGACCTGCAGTTGTGTTTTGTTTCATTCACACATGTTTGAGTAACCTTTTATTATTATTAGTTTGTCATCTCCAAAACTCAAAACGCTCTTTTCCACCTTGTGATGTCACGAAGAGGCAGTTTTCAAGTTTCCATTTGCATTTTGTTTAGTCGAAATTGTCAATTCCTGAGCTGAAATCATCCAAATTATTCTAATGAAGGTGTGTGGAGTTTAAAAACACAGTGGCGCACTTCCTGTATCACCTCATGACATCACAAGGTGGTGTTTTCGGTTTGAGAGATCAGGGAAAAAAAGCTTTAAATGTACGGTTACCTCCAATATATATATATATATAAAACATCTTATATTTGTTTTGTACTTCACAGACTTTAAAAACATATTAATTGTTTGAGAAGTTGTGTTTCCTGGTTGATCAGAATAAAAAAGTAAAATCTTTGGGATCTAAACTGAACTTCTGTTGTGTTTTGCCGCAGCGCTGCAAAGACAAGCTGAACTCTCTGGCGATTTCCGTCATGAACATGTGGCCTGGGGTCAAACTCCGAGTGACCGAAGGATGGGACGAAGACGGACACCACTCTGAGGACTCCCTGCACTACGAGGGACGGGCGGTGGACATCACCACCTCCGACAGGTACGTGTGCGGCGAAACATCACAAGCAGCAGGTATATGTACGGAGAAACATCACAATAAGCAAGTATTATACAACTAAATACAACAGACAGGTATCTACAGGCAAAACATCACAACAAGCAGGTATCTATAGGGCGAAACATCACAATAAGCAAGTATATATACGGCGAAACAGCACAACCGACAGGTATCTATACAACCAAACACTACATACAAACATCTATAGGCAAAACATCACCACCCCAGACAGGTATGTGTATGGCAAAAGTATACAGTCTATATCTATACGGTGAAACAGATCAGAATAAGTAAGTATATATACGGTGAAACATCACAACAAGTATCTATAAAGTGAAACATTACCTCAGACAGGTGTACGGGGAAACATCATCATGAGCAAGTATCTATACGGCAAAACACAACAAACAAGTATCTACATGGTGAAACATCACAACAAACAGGCATCTATAGAGTGAAACATCACAACAAACAGGCATTTATAGAGTGAAACATCACAACAGGCATTTATACAGTGAAACATCACAACAAACAAGTATCTACATGGTGAAACATCACAACAAACAGGCATCTATAGAGTGAAACATCACAACAAACAGGCATTTATAGAGTGAAACATCACAAAAACAAGTATCTATATTATGAATCATCACTATAAACGAGCGACACAACGGCAAAACATCAGACAGACAGGCATCATGTATAAACCAAAACATCACTACAAACAGGTATCTATATTCAGTAATCACCTAAGACGAGTATAAATATGGCAAAACATCACCATTTACAGGAGAAAAATACTGTATATAAGTAAATATAATGTATAACTGAGCGTTTCTTTGCATCTTCCTCCAAACAGGGACAGAAATAAATACGCCATGTTGGCTCGTCTGGCCGTGGAGGCCGGGTTCGACTGGGTCTACTACGAGTCCAAGGCCCACATCCACTGCAGCGTCAAATCAGGTAAGAACGAAAGAACGTTTACACCTGGAGAGAGGAGAGGAGGGAACGAGAAGGAGAGAGGAGAGGAGGGAGGGAACGAGAAGGAGAGAGGAGGGAAGGAGAAGGAGAGAGGAGAGGAGGGAGGGAACGAGAAGGAGAGAGGAGAGGAGAGGAGGGAGGGAACGAGAAGGAGAGAGGAGGGAGGGAGGGAACGAGAAGGAGAGAGGAGGGAGGGAGGTAACGAGAAGGAGAGAGGAGAGGAGGGAGGGAACAAGAATGAGAGAGGAGAGGAGGGAGTGAATGAGAAGGAGAGAGGAGAGGAGGGAGGGAACGAGAAGGAGAGAGGAAAGGAGGGAACGAGAAGGAGAGAGGAGAGGAGGGAGGGAATGAGAAGGAGAGAGGAGAGGAGGGTGGGAACGAGAAGGTGAGAGGAGAGGAGGGAACGAGAAGGAGAGAGGAGAGGAGGGAGGGAACGAGAAGGAGAGAGGAGAGGAGGGTGGGAACGAGAAGGAGAGAGGAGAGGAGGGAGGGAACGAGAAGGAGAGAGGAGAGGAGGGAGTGAATGAGAAGGAGAGAGGAGAGCGGGAAAGAGAAGGAGAGAGGAGAGGAGGGAGGGAACGAGAAGAAGAGAGGAAAGGAGGGAACAAGAAGGAGAGAGGAGAGGAGGGAGGGAACGAGAAGGAGAGAGGAGAGGAGGGCGGGAACGAGAAGGAGAGAGGAAAGGAGGGAACGAGAAGGAGAGAGGAGAGGAGGGAGGGAACGAGAAGGAGAGAGGAGAGGAGGGAGGGAACGAGAAGGAGAGAGGAGAGGAGGGAACGAGAAGGAGAGAGGAGAGGAGGGAGGGAACGAGAAGGAGAGAGGAGGGAAGGAGAAGGAGAGAGGAGAGGAGGGAGGGAACGAGAAGGAGAGAGGAGAGGAGGGAGGGAATGAGAAGGAGAGAGGAGAGGAGGGAGGGAACGAGAAGGAGAGAGGAGAGGAGGGAGGGAACAAGAATGAGAGAGGAGAGGAGGGAGTGAATGAGAAGGAGAGAGGGAGCGAGGTGATAGACTGTGGTGTCTTCTGGGAGCCAATCAGACGGTGCACCTGCTTCTCTAATGTTCTGTTGTGCGATCAGGAATGAACAGTTTGGTTGATGGTACGAATTCAACTCTCATA
Organism: Odontamblyopus rebecca; assembly: GCA_030686955.1. NCBI lineage: Eukaryota > Metazoa > Chordata > Actinopteri > Gobiiformes > Gobiidae > Odontamblyopus > Odontamblyopus rebecca. Next base: position 4,185,454 of record CM060665.1, read on the forward strand.
TTTCACTGAATTTATTTTATTTATTTGAAAAGGGATAAAAAGGCACATTAATCAACATCAAAACAATGTAAATGTGCCCGAGTTCGCTGATCAGAGCTCATTTGCATCGGTCGTCCCTTTGCCAGATGTCTAAAAGGCCTAAAAGAAAATACACTTAAAAAGTTACGCATAAAAAATTACACAAATGTACAATAACATTACAAAAATACAATAAAAGTTTTTAGTGTTCGCACATTTGCGTTTCTCAAAGCCACTTTTTAATCATTCTTTTTAAAAGCAGAGAATGAGGGAGATGTTCTGACGGCTTCAGGCCCAGAGTTCCACTGGTGGGAGAAAACAGAACAGACCAAATCCAGTTTTTCTATGAGGAATAATGCTCTTCCCTCACTGCTCCTCTGGTCACTCTGCCCTCATTAGAATGACTGCGCGACTGTAAATTATATATTTTCAAAGAGTATTTCTTACGAACAAGTCCGGATTATCCATAGGAGCCAGTGGCGCGTCGTCCAGAGGAACCACGTGACACAAACTTTAAAACATTTTTCGTAAAACGCGCAGGGTAAAGTCAGGTTCATTCATTTTCATTCATTCATTTATTTGTTCCATACATGAAAATGCTTCTTTGTCAATGAAAACATGTACATTATGATGAATATGCATTGTTAAACCCTCTCATGACCGGAAAGGAGCAGACGGAAGAAAACAATTCTTATATTTATCTGCCCCATTTACACTGATTAATACAAATTATACAAATGATTCATTTCTCCATTGGCCCTGTTCCCTTTTTCAATACTCACTTCAAAATGTAACACAAATTCACAACAGACTTTCAGTCACAATCAAGTTGGGACATTCTGATCTGTTTTGTTTTATACATTTCTTTAAACTGCAAAATATTTTGACAGCGTTTTAATTCGTTCTCTTGTGAGTTCCACAATTTTACACCTACAACAGATAAACACTTTTTTTGCTGGGCTGATGTAGTTAGTAAATTACATATGGCTTAATACTGCTCATGAAAGTCGTACTATATGATACAATAACTTTTCTGAGTGGAGTTTTATAGAGCAGAGACTCAGGGGTCAGTGTTAAAGCTTCTCTGTCCATCAGCAAGAGCATTAGCTGTGGATTTACAACCACAGACTGAAGAAAGAAGTGTGACGTCACCCCCATAACGTTTGAGATATATATATTAGGTTTGGGCGGTGTCCAGACTTTGATATAGGTTAAAACTTCTCAGCATTTTCCCGGGATATACGGCATTACCGAGACTAAGAATTATTTTGTAGCTGCATCTAAACCCTTCAGAAACAGTCGCAGCTTTATATTTGAAGATGAGGCACGAGTTCTGATCAAACCAAACTTTGCGGCGCGTTCGATCACATCAGCATCAGCGCACGAGCTGTTTTTATCAGCGCTTTTACTGTATGCAAATGAGCTGTATGCAAATGAGCCATGAGGTTTGAAGTTTGGTTTGTGTAAAACGTACACAAATGTGCCAAAGCTGCATTAAACACATTATTACTCAACGCAGTGGAAATGTAGAGCGGTGGAGAGGACCGATCACAGCCCTTATTGTCTGCGTCGTTTTGAGGCGTCGTTAGAAAGTTCGGGAGGTGCACGGCGGTCGGACGCGTCCACACAAACACGTTTTAATGCGGAACCATAAATTGGGCTTTACCGTCTCCTCCGTGAAAGTCTGACTTCGCCCTCGAGCGGGAACTTTCTCCTCTTCGGCGCCTCGTCCCCTCTCAACGTTTATGATTTATAAAGTGAACTAAAATATCCTCCAAAACTGGGAATTACTTCAATAAGAACGCCGGGAAAAAACTCACAAACAGGGACTTTAATCAGGGAATAAATCAGAATTGCTCAACAGCAAACAACAGATACAAATACAAGGTTTCAGATGCAGAGCTTGAGAATGGATCTTCACAGGTCAACAATCCAGCAAAGACTGAACGAGAAGTTTATATAGACTAACCCTGGGGTAATTCGGGAATGAGTAAAAAGAGGGACTGGGACAGACTAGGAGCTGGACTAGGGAAGAACAGGTAAACAAAAGGCAGAACTGTGACACTTTTAGCAAAATTGTAGTTTGATTTTTCAGCAAAAATGTTAAAAGGACTCACTGAAAAACTGTAATTTTACCGACTGTATATAAAACCATCTGTGCTGTTATAGTTCCAACCAACTCAGCTCTTTCTGCTCAGTCTGTGTTCAAATAAAGCTCAGATTAAAGTCTAATTACGTTGGAATCTGAACAACATGAAAGGTGGAGACTCTGTGCTTCATTCATAGTCAGAGTTTGGGTTTGACGCGAGCTCCTCGTCGGTGGATCATTTACTCAAAGCCAGTTACGCAACAAGGAACTGTTTTATATTGTGACGATGTTACTCATAATGTTCTTAGTCAAACAGGGACTCAAACTATAGACCGGATCATCTTCTTAGAGCGACCTTTTACACGATACGATATTACGATGCGATATTTCCCTTCTCACAATGTCCTAGTTTATTGAAGTTTGGTTCTTAAAGGCTCATTGTGTAACTTTTCTGGTGGAGGGTCCGCTGCTTTTCTTCATAATGCGTATTTTATTGCTTTGCCTGAATGTCCCACAGCATTCAGCCTTTCTATCTCCATGGAGACAAGTTACGGGTCAGATCTGTGAAGAGGCAAGCCCGCCCGTTTTCAGTGTATTTTTGAGCAATAAAAACACAGGTCATTGACTAAATATTTGATAGATAAGTTTAATGCCTTAGTGTGGAACATTTCTGGCGGCGGTAACCCAGGCACAGTAATAACGTGCAGTGTAACCGCATAAGGCGAAACATCACAGCAAGAAAGTATCTGTAGGGCGAAACATCATAATAAGTATATACGTCTTGGTCTTGTCTCGGTCTCAGCCTTTAAATGTCTCGGCCTTGTCTCGGTCTTTAAAAGTCTCGGTCTTTAAAAGTCTAGGGCTTGTCTCAGTCTCGGCCTTTAAACGTCCCGGTCTTGACCTTTAAAAGTCTCAGTCTTGACCTTTAAAAATCTCGGCCTTGGTCTTAAAAAGTCTCAGTCTTGGCCTTTAAAAGTCTCGGTCTTGTCTCAGTCTCAACCTCTAAAAGTCTCAGGTTTGTCTCTGTCTCAGCCTTTAAAAGTCTCAGTCTTGGCCTTTAAAAGTCTCGGTCTTGTCTCAGTCTTAAAAAGTCTCGGTTTTGTCTTGGTCTTGGCCTTAAAAGGTCTCGGTCTTGTCTCGGTCTTTAAAAGTCTCGGTCTTCTCTCAGTCTCGACCCTCAGAGGTTTTGGTCTTCTCTGTGTCTCAACCTTTGAAAGTCTGGGTCTTGTCTCAGTCTCAACTACAAAAAGTCTCGGTCTTGTCTCGGTTTCGACCCTCAGAGGTCTCGGTCTTGTCCTGGTCTCGGGACCCTGTGGTCTTGGACTGGTCTTAGTCCTGATTCGTGCGGTTTTGACCACAACACTACTTAAATCTATCAGAAAATGACCTAAAAGCAGTGAAATGATCTGTCCATGCAGCATTTTACTGGACAAGTTCTCTTCAAATAAACTCCCTCTGGACTAGAATGAAGCCGTCTCTGGTCTAGTAAGTCGATAATAAACCTGAAAACAAGATGAAAACCCTGATACAAGTTGTAAAATCTCGGCCAGACCAGAGAAACGTGCGGCGCCTTCAGTCCGAGGCCTCGTCTTAACCCGGGTTTAATATTGCGAGGGGGCGGGGCCGGCGGTTGCCATGGCGGTTCCGCACAAACAATAGCGGCGCACATTCCAGCCGCGAGCCGTGCGCTGGTGTCCGCTCCGGCCGCCGCTCTGTCAGATCATTAACCCCGGCTTTGTCTCGCTCAGACCTTATCTCCATCTTATCGCCTCCTCGCCCTCCTTCTCCACACACACCTTGGACAAATATTTGGCCTCGAGACTCCTTCAGACTTCTTTTATTCAGGCCAGTTTAACGCGGCTGAAACTCTGACGCACGGTTCACCAGAAGTTAAAGGTAAAAAAAACAAAAAAAAAAGGTAAAAAGGTAGAAAGTGAGTCACTTCACAGCCAGGAACGGATTTCAGGTTTACTCCCGTTTGTCTGAATGAGGCAGGAAAATGAAAAAGGTCAACGGGACCTATGGAAGATCATTTGGTCCATTCGATTTGAGACTTAGACAAACTTTATTGATCCACAAGGGAAATTATTTGGACACAGAAGCTCACACATCACAATATAATATAATAACAAAGAGTAAAAAATGTAAATAGCAATCATAAATTCTGAATAAGACGCAAAAAAGAGCAAGAGACACGTGTCACATTGCAAAAAACAAAATCTAGTCAAGTTAAGATGACTTGAATTAATAAAGTTTTACCATGATTTGAGTAAAAGTATCTGTCAATGGAATAAGAATTTCTTTTTCTTAAAATATAAAAGCACATCTTGCTACACTTAAAATGAGAAAAACAACAACTTTTTGCACTTAAAATAAGAAACAAAATAGTTGCTTGAAATAAGAAAAAAACACTTATTCCATTGGCAGATAATTTTACCTGTCAAGATGAATCAACTCAAACTAAGTAAAATGTTCTTAATTTAAGTAATTTTTACTTACATAGATATTGTTTTTTCCAGTGCAGTAAGACATAATTATATAAATGTAAATGTACAAGTCAAAACAAAATAGAAAAATATATAACTAAATATAAAATCTCAGCTCTCAGACATTTTAAATACCACAAAATTTCTCATTTTGAATTGTTTAACTCTGAAAAAAGATGGTGGTATTAATTTTTATTCAGAATTTTAGCAGAAATACTTTGAAGTCCTCAAATTCACCAGTCAAAATTCGCAGTGTAAGGCGATGTTTACACGGAAGCGGTCTGAAGCAAAAATGCAAAAGTGCGTTTTCGTTCTCACTCTTATTCCGCATTTACACAAGTGTTTTGGGGAATTCTGCTGCACATGAAGCCACAAAACCTGCAGTTTGCCGATGTAGTTTGCACGCCCAGAGCGTAGGGGGCAGCACCACCACCAACACCAAATGCTGCGTATGACCCTTCTGCCCTTCTCCCCGCTGCTTCTCCAATGCATCAAAAGTGTCTGCGATGTGTTGAACTTGTCTTCTCTGCTCTGAGTGACTCTGTGTGATGAGTGGAGTCACTTTCTGACTCGAGTCCTGTGGTATTTGCAGCTGCTCCGTTGAAGTTCTGTCATGTTTGTTTTTTCCCTGAACTGACTCAAGCTCGTGACGTAATCTCTACGCCATGGCCACGAAAACAGTTTTCCATTTTCAACCGTTTACACAGTAGTTTAGTTTAGTTTAGTTTATGATTTATTTGTCAGGGACCATGTACAAACACATTCATCTTAGACAAGAGGAGATGTTTTGCACCAGATTTAGCAAAAAAGCTATTTTCCATCCGCAGTCCCTGGGCAGGTTCGCACTAAAAGTAACACGCTACAAAACAGTGACGACAGGGTGCAGCATTTTCAAGATTTCCACTCTGGAGGATGTTTTGTTTTCAACCCCCCCAAAACGCTGTTGCCGTCTAAACGATATGGACAATATCTGGTAAAACGCTTTGCGTTTTCCACCCGTTACCGTTGTTGTGTAAATGACCCCTAAAACTCACAGCAAAGATCCTAGACGCCAAGACAGAAGCAATCAATCCTGTGAGTGAGGAGGACAGAGGCTGTTTCCTATTGGCCGTTCTCATCTGTGGGCGGCGTTTACACACTTACACTAAAAGGGTCTAAAGATGCGCCATCATTTCTGGGTCCGTGTCCGAACATTGCACAAAAATAATCAACTTTTAGTTAAATGCACTTAGCACAAATACAGTTGTGCTCATAAGTTTACATCCCCTGGTAGAATTGACGATTTCTTGGTCCAGAAGCTGCACATGGGACGTACTTGGATATTCCAACATGATAATGATCCAAAACACAAAGGCGAGTGGAGCTGTCACTGGCTCCAGCAGAATAAAGTGAAGGTTCTGGAGTGTTCGTCTCTTCTGACCTCAGTATCACTGAGCCTCTGGGCAGATTCAAGCTGCAGTTCAGACAAGAGCCCAAGAATTTACAGGAACTGGAGCCTTTTGCCAAGAAGAATGAGCAGCTTTACCATCAGAGGAAATAAAGAGCCTCATCCACAACTATCACAAGACTCCAAGCTTCATTGGGTCATTTGTGTAGTTTCTGTTTCATTATGATTTAAAAAGAGGAAACACAGTTGTTTGATAATAAACGGCTTCACCCAAACACCAACCATGAGTGAAAGAAAAGTTTTTGTGTTTTCATTCATATTCTCTGAAAGACGGACAAGAAATCAGTCAAATTCTGCAGTGTTTGTAAACTTATGAGCACAACTGTACACAACGGTCTCATCTTCTACACGTTTTTTCACAAATGAAGCCATCGTTATCGACTCATGTTTGTCATGTTTGTTTTGGTTCATTTGGGCCATAAAACAACATCTCCATGGAGACCAACGTGCAGACGCTCCACCCGCAAAATGACATAGTTTATCTTTAACCTGGTACAGCGCCGCTCTGCTGTTTGGGTTAACACATTGAGCATTTCCTCTTTTCAATAAACAAACAAAATAAGACAAAACAAAGCAAAATCTTTTTTTCGTGTAACTATAATTCTACACGAAGTACGAAACATGTGAGAAAAACATTGAAAACGTTCAGAAATCAAACAAGTAAAATCATTTAAAGTTGCAATGTGTAACTTTACGAGCGAAGGGTTCATTGTACCTGGCTGATGAACAAACATTTTTCGGGTGGAGCATCTGCCCCGTTTGTCTCCATGGAGATGTTGTTATTTTATGGCCCAAACGAACCAACACAAACATGGCAACGCACTCGGATCTACTTCAGATTATTTTAGATTCAATAAAGATCATTTGAGCTTTGGGTGTTTGTGTTAATTGCATTTAACTAGAGGTTGATTTTTTTCGTGAGATGTTTTGCTGCGTTCTGCGTTCTACTGTGAGTCTAAATGTCCCTACAAAGTTTATCGAAGACACTTTAACACAACATATCAAAATGAAGAAAACACAACTCTCTTTACCGTTTACTGTGTCGCCGACATCTTTGCTGTGGGTTTGTTCTTCAGAATTCCGAGTTGCTTGGCTGTTCCTTTGCACTTTTCCGAGGTGGAGGTCGGATTTCTTTGACTTCCGAGCACAACAGAACTCAGTAACTCTTTGCCATTTGGCCTTGGCCACTGCTGCCCCCGTCCTCTGGAACTTTCTCCCCTTCACATCAGAAACTCACTAAACACCTTCAAAAAACTGCTCAAAACTCACCTTTTCCATGATTGCTCCTCATCACTGTTTTGTCCTGTCCTCATTGAAGTGTCTTTGTGTTACCGTGAAAAGCGCTATATAAAACCGATGTATTATTATTATTATTATTATTATTAGGACACAGACCCAGATATGACGGCGCATCTTTAGACACTTCCACACGTTATTTTCTGATCGGTTCTAATAGTAGTTTCCTCATCACAAACAGACCTCGAGTTGTATTTTGTTTCATTCACACGGGAAACACACAAAACCTGCACATTTCAGGATTCAAAGTTCTTCTCCCAAACTGAAAACACTCTGTTCCACCTTGTGATGTCATGCGGTGACACAGGAAGTGCTCCACTGTGTTTATAAACAAACCCACACACCTTCACTAGAATCATTTAGATGATTTCAGCTCTGGAACGGCCAATCTCAGCTGAACAAAAGTTGAAAAGGAGCCGATTACTTGAACCTCTTCATGACATCACAAGGTGGAACAGAGCATTTTGAGCTTTAGAGATGTCAACACACTAATAATAAAGTGTGAATGAAACAAAACACAACGGCAGGTCTGTTTTTGAGGAGGAAACGACATTAGAACATGGCTTAAATCTCACAAGTCCTGCGGACAAATCGGTTGCCAAACGGTTTTGTCCTTGAGCAACACGTGTTTTCTGTGACCGTCCCAATGAAATAAGGAGGATTTAGAGTCAATAATACATAAACTTTAAGATAGAAGTTAGAGATCGGCTTTGTTTTTCTTTGCAAATGTAAAAAACAAACATATCCAACACCCATTTCTTTCTGCGCAACCTGAAAACAAGTGAGATCAAAGATGACATCAGCTCGTTTCCACGGAAATGTTATTGCCTTATCTAGAATGTTCCACAGTACACTGTAGATTAACCCTGTCTATCACGAGGGAGACGAGCAGATTACAGCACTAGGCTACATTACAGGTCAGATCTGTGGAGAGTCACCCCTATTCATAGAAGGAATTACTGTATTTTTTTAGCAATAAACGCTACTATGGACGTGTTTAAAGTCATACTATGGAACATTCCAGGCGAAGCAATAACATTTCCATGGAAACTAGCAGGTTATGGCACTATGCTACATTACAAATCATATCTTTGGGGAGGCGCCCCTATTCACACATTGAATTATTGTATTTTTAAGCAATAGAAACACCTGTAATAATGAATAAGCGCTACTAATGGACATGTTTAAAGTCATACTATGGAATATTCCAGGCAAAGCAATAACATCTCCATGGAGACAGACAGGTTACAGCACTATGCTTCATTACAGGTCAGATCTGTGGAGAGTCACCCCCATTCACAGAAGGAATTATTGTACTTTTAAGCAATATAAACACTTGTAACAATGATTAAACACTACTCATGGACATGTTTAAAGTCATATTATGGAACATTATAGGCAAAACTAACATCTCCATGGAGACAGACAGGTTACAGCACTATGCTTCATTACAGGTCAGATCTGTGGAGAGTCATCCTCATTTACCGAAGGAATTGTTGTACTTTTGACCAATAGAAACACCTGTAATAATGAATAAACGCTACTAATGGACATGTTTAAAGTCATACCACGGAACATTCTAGGCAAAACAATGGAGACAAGCACATGGTAGACCAGAAAAGCTGCACAGTGCACCTTTAAACAGACTAAAAGTACACGTTAGCCTATGTATTTTCTACAATCAGGCCATTTTAACATGATTTTCCCGTGTACTTTTAAAACCCTGTACTTCCTATAGAGTGGCCCGGATTGCAGTACTTTACGTTGGTACTTTGCGCTGGTACTTTGCGCTGGTACTTCGCCTGCGTGTACTTTCTTGCGGTGACCCGGCCGTGCTCTGATACAATCGGCTGGTTACACATTAGCCCCGTTCGGCTTCCTTTCCCTGCCACCGCGACGTCTTAAAGGGACTGTTTCTCCCTGCAGTTCACCCAAAAGGAATGTTTGTTATGTCTGAGTTTTACGCACGTTTTCACACCGGGTTATGGAGCAGACGGTGTGGTTAGATATGACTTATGGCTGTTATGTGGTTTATTGATACGTGGTAAAGATGAAGTAGTAAAAAAAATATATAAAAAAATACCTGAACTGGGGCAAAGTTCAATGGCAGGAATCTTTATAACGATGCACTGTACAAAGAAATAGGCCCTGAGCTGTAATAATGTCGTTTCCTCGTCACAAACAGACCTGGAGTCGTGTTTTGTCTCATTCGCACACGTTTAACACACAAAACCTGCACATTTTAGGATTCAAAGTTCTTCTACCGAAACTGAAAACACTCAGTTCCACCTTGTGATGTCATGCAGTAATAGGATAAACTAGAATCTGTAATAAACTGTAATAAATTATGAAATCTTTGGTTTGGTCCTGATTTGGTCCTGGTTTGGTCTTGGTTTAGTCCTGGTTTGGTCTTGGTTTAGTCCTGGTTTGGTCCTAGTTTGGTCCCGTTTTGGTCTTGGTTTGGTCTTGGTTTGGTCTTGGTTTGGTCTTGGTTTGGTCTTGGTTTAGTTCTGGTTTGGTCTTGGTTTAGTTCTTGTTTGGTCTTGGTTTAGTCCTGGTTTGGTCTTGGTTTAGTCTTGGTTTGGTCCTGGTTTGGTCTTGGTTTGGTCTTGGTTTAGTCTTGGTTTAGTCTTGGTTTGGTCCTGGTTTGGTCCTGGTTTGGTCCTGGTTTGGTCCTGGTTTGGTCCTGGTTTGGTCTTGGTTTGGTCCTGGTTTGGTCCTGGTTTGGTCTTGGTTTGGTCCTGGTTTGGTCTTGGTTTGGTCTTGGTTTAGTCTTGGTTTAGTCTTGGTTTGGTCCTGGTTTGGTCTTGGTTTGGTCTTGGTTTGGTCCTGGTTTGGTCTTGGTTTGGTCTTGGTTTGGTCTTGGTTTAGTCTTGGTTTGGTCCTGGTTTGGTCTTGGTTTGGTCCTGGGTTGGTCCTGGGTTGGTCCTGGTTGGTCTTGGTTTGGTCTTGGTTTGGTCTGGTCCTACCTCCATGGAGACCAAACCTGACAGAAGTTACCAGTCAGATCTGTGGAAAAAACGGCAGGTTTGTGCGTTAAACATGTGTGAATGAAACAAAAAAAACACAACTCCAGGTGTGTTTTGGACGAGGAAACCACATTAGAACCGAGATTATCAAAAAGTTGCGTAACATGAGCCCTTTAAATCCAAACTAATATTGTTGAAGTTGAGTTGAAGTTGTGTAATCGTGAGTTTGACGCTTGTTTTCGCAGAGTGTTGCAGGTGAGTCAGACAAAGGCCAAACTACAGCGGAGTTACGGCCGCAGTGATTAAGGCCACAGGAAACGAGGAAAAAATGAATATCTGAGAATCGTTTTGTGACATTTTCAAAGTCCTCTGTTATTCTGAACTGACTTTTGAACTTTTATCCAAGTTGCGTTGTTTCCTTATCAGCATTACCTGCTTGTCTCCGTGGAGATATCACTGTTTTGCATGGAATATCCCGCAGTATAGCATTAAAAGTAGGGCCCAACCGATAATGATTTACTGTTATAACAGTGACGTTAAAATTCACTGTAAATCTTCAGTTGGTCATAAAAGTCAGGTTTATCTCTATGAGATTTTAAGTTGGGTTTGTTTAGGCGACATTTACTGATATTTTGCTGCTTTACGGCCACATTTTAATGCACCACACTTATCCGTGCTCATGTAAACATTTACATGTATATTTGCTGTGACAATGTTAACAAGGACGTAACAAATTACAATACAGTATAAATGCGCTTATAAATATAAATATGATAATATTGATTATCGGTATAGTAACAATTATAATAATCATAATAACATAATGATAAATATAAAAATATATCATATATAATATATAATCTGAGATGCAGAGAATTAATATAAAATAATGAAATGTGCAGCTTTTAGTATGAGAACAATAATGATGGAAATTGGTAATGATAATGACAGTAATGAGTTATTATTACTACAGTAATCATAATGGCTCTGAGAATAACAAATAGTAAATTAATGTTGTTATTATTACGATAATAATTATAACTGACCCAAGAATAATTATAGTAAAACTGTGTTAATTAACCATTATAACAGTCTGAATAAGCCAGGGTAACTGAGGTGCTTCCAGCTCTTACCCTGACATTGTAAATGCTGTAAAGAGTTCATGCTGCTGATGTAAGATTAGACGCTTCGATTTTATGTTTATTTTGGAAAAGAATTTGAAAATGGAATATCAGAATGTGACCAGAATCGCACAAACGAAACTTTTTGCAGCACAAACGATCGACAGTTTTTGTGCAGGTTTGCGTTTGATGGGGCCGACTTCGCGGAGGTAGTGGCCCGCGCCCGCTACTCACCTGGATTCATTCAGTCCGCGCCGGTTCCAGCTCCATTTCCCGCTCCCCGTCCGTCCGCTCCGTTACCCCGCTATATTTACCGTCCGTCACCCCCGCAGTCGCGTTGGATGCGTTGGAAGTCCATCCATATCCATAACTTCGCCCTCAAACCGACTTCAACCAGGATCCACCTCCCGTTCGCAGGCCCCACTGTCAAACCGAGCCGCTCCGATCACTTCCTATTTCCGGGTTCACGCGCGGGACCCTGGCGTCTGACGTCACCGTGACGTCACTACAAAATATCTTTCCTGGCAATAAAATATTAATCTTATTTTTCCCAGTTCGTTCACAGGTGCAGGGACATGTTGTTTAATATGTTTTATAATATTTTTCATTATTTATGCTGGAATAATTAACGTTTATAAGGTAGAAACCCATAATAAAGTGTTAATTGGTTTGGGAGAGGATCCTTGGGGTATAAAAGAGCCACTTACGCTCCCTCAGTCAGTCTGGACCTGGACCTTTAGGTGGAAGGTAACTAACGCTACAGATTATGAAGCATATTTCTGCTGTTATGTATATGTATTGTAAATATCTTTTCTTTTGTTGTTTCACTGTTTTGTACAAAGCACTTTTCAGAGTTTTCCTTTCGGGAACACATTATTCATTAAAACTAGTGATGGCGAGATGAAGCCCCATGAAGCACTGAAGCTTCCATCCAATGGCTCGACTCTTGAGCCGGTGCTTCAAGGGGCTTCATTTGCTCCACTGCGCCATCAAGTGGCCAAAAAAATGTATAACAGGCAGAGTGATAATCGAACAATCAACATGATCATCGTGGTTCTGATGGAAAGATTAACAAAAGGAGATAAAGGAATGATTAAATATTTGATGTGTTTGTGATATCGACATAAATTGTGGATTTCTTAACATGGAGTCTGTTTTCACGATGGAATGGTCGGGTTAAAAGAAAACGTAGGAACAAATTGGAGAGATAGATGTAATGTAATAACCCAAAACCACAAAATGCGAGGGGGAATCCATTGTGTTTCACATGTTTCGAATCATGCGTCAAATCCGCGAACCATTTCCTAAACCATTCACGTGGTACGGCACTGATACGAGCCTCGATCCGCTCTTCACCAAAGCCTTTCAGGATTACTCAGCACACGCTTCGACGCCTCGACACGAAGGACACATCACTAATTAAAACATCAAAAAACATCCTTCTGACTACGCCATCGTCATTTCCCGAGTAGAACCCTGTGACATAGAAATCAAATGTATTGTGCACTTTCAAATGCTTTAATGTGGAAAGGGGGGAGGGTTCTCTACGTTTCTTGCTTCTGCCTGCGTCTTTTGGGCGTCTAATGTGCTCTTTATTTTCTGTGGACGCCTCTGTTATTGTTTCTGATATTGTTCTTTGTGATCTGCTGACCACTCTGATACTGAGATGCTCAAATAAAAGAGAGAGAATTAGTCCTAATGGGATTTTTGCACGACATTCTAGCCTAGGGTGACCAGATTTTCAAAATAAAAAAACTGCGACTCCCCCAGTTTGTGGTGGTTGGTAATAATAAAATTGTGAAATGACTGTGGGGTGCGTTCAGGGGCAGGACGACGTCACACAAACAGACAATTGACTCCGCTGATAAATACTGATGCAGTGCCACGTATGAGGACATTTATCAGTTTGTGAACTGGATTAAATGGGCAGAATATAGAGAGTCTGAGCTTTATAACGAGGTCCAACATGCGCACGTGGAACATCGGCCCATATCGGCAAGATTTAGACCGATATGTAATATCGGCCAAGCGATATATCGGTTGGGCCCTAATTAAAAATATATCTTGCATTTGTTCTAGCACAAGTGATGCAGACTCGCCTCTTCACAGATCTGCCCTGTGTCTTGGCCTAGTGGTGTCCTCTTCTTGTCTCCATGGAGATTTGAATAATTAAAGGTTGTTTGGAGGTTTTTTAGTTTCAAATTGTCGATGAAAGTTCAAAATAGCGTTATAGAGATGCAGCAGTTTTGTAATTATGAACGAAAAGAGAATTAAAATCCATCGACTGGACGTGGTGGGACCAGATAAACATAAACATAAAGGTCGTTAATCAATCGTTAATCGTTAATCACATTTCTGGTGTAACTGAATCTCCGGCGCGCTGGGATTACGTGGTTTACGTTCACCTCTCACGGATTCCACAGACGCCGTTTACTCGACCGACGCAGCTGTTCTGAGCGGCTTTTTCCAACTGCAGCTTCCTCGCAGTTTGCACAAAGTTTGTCGCGATGGCCGACAAGAATCCACAACCAGTTCGCCGCAAAAGAAAGTCCGATTATGAGGTCGCTGAAAGAAGAAAAGAGGAAAAGGAACGACACCAAACTAAGGAGATTCTTGGAGATTCCTTCCTAAAAACTGACGCATCAGTCGCTAAATTACTTCTCGACAGTCGCTGTATTTCTCTTTCCTTGGCAAATCCTCTTTAAGACCATAATGTGGAACATTCAAGCCAAAGCGATACCGTCTCCATGGAGACAAGCAGGTGCCAGATCCTCTTTTAGACTAAAGGAACTGCCAGCTGCTAGTCTCCATGGAGATGTCACTGTTTTGCCCGGAATATCCCACAGTACAGCATTTTGAGCTTATCTTGCATTTATTCAATTATTACAGGTGTTTTGATGCGGACTCGCCTCTTCACAGATCTGCCCTGTGTCTTGGCCTACTGTTTCCATGGAGATTTGTATACTTATATGGTCCATACTGCGGAACATTCCAGGCAAAGCAGTAACATCTCCATGGAGAAAAGTTCAATCTTGTACTTTTAAATCAATATTCAGTAACTACGCCACCATCTGCTTGTCTCCATGACGATGCAGTTGCGTTGCCTGGTATGTTCCACAATACATATGTCGCTAAACCTGTCTCCATGGATATAAGCAGGTCAGATCTGTGGAGAGGCGCCGCCTTTCACACTAATAACGTGCGTCTCCAAGGATTTTTCCGCCAATAAAAACACCTGCAATCAAACGGACACGAGATAAGTTTCGTCGTACTGCGGAACATTACAGATAAAACGAAAACATCTTCAAGGAGACGAGAAAGAAGCAGAGGCCCCATCATAAAGGTGCATTACGTAACTTTTCTGGTGGAGGGTCTGTCATTTCTCTGCCTGGAATGTTCCACAGTGTGACATTAAACAGCTCGACTTTACGTTTATTCAATCACAGGTGGTTTTATTGCTCAAAAACACCTCGAAAAACAGTGATTCTGACTGTGAGCGCGGTCGCCTCTCCACAGATCCGACCGGTAACTTGCTCTGGTTTGGGTTCCACGAAGAGACAAAGGTTAATACCGCGAAACATTCCAGAAGAGGCAACAACATCTAGATGAAGAAAAGCGTTTGACGGAGAGAAGTTGCACAGGGCGTCTTTATGTTGAGGCAGAATATCTCAGGAGGAAGACGTTGCTCGAGTGGGTAATAAGGAAGCGCTCGTTCTGAACCTCCTGCACCCGTGTGCGTGGAGTCGGATCCAGATAAGAGGTCCTTGGCTCTGAGGCAAAGTCTGACTTTTACAGACCTGCTGCCATTGACCCACAACAGTCCACGGTCGCCACGCGCTCCACCGCAACGCTCTGTTCTCACCGCACCATCGGGTTGGGCGATATCCACAGTTTGATCCCGTTAAAACTTCTCAGCATTTTCCCAGGGTTTACAGTAGTAACGTGACTAATTCAGAATTATTTTGTAGTGTTACGCCCCAGCTCTGCTTGGGACCGGGGAAGTAACAGAATAACCAAGATGTAAAATGGAATAAATAAGGTAATTTAATTAAAAGGAATGTACAAGATAAATTAAACAAAACGGGCTAAATATGTACATAAAAGAACCTAAACTAAGAAACAAAAGGAAGGATTTTTTTTAATGACGGTGATGAAACTGATACCGCTGCTACTTTTTGATAACTCTGGACACCGGATTACTGCACTGCTCTTTTCTCACTGCACCACTCTGTTCTCACCATTCCAGCTATAAAAGCTGAGAGTCTTACCTTTTAAATGCAATTTATTTCATGTTTTTATGTGTTTCGGAGGCTGAGATATTAAGGTTTACTTAAACAAAATCAAAATTCGTCAAAAACCCTCAGGGAATAAGGAGCTTTACCCTAGAATATCACAGACATAAATGGGTTAAAATAAGAAACAAAATCGAATGTTGCTTGAATTAAGAAAAAAACACGTATTCCATTGGTCGATAATTTCCCTTGTCAATAATAATAAAGTAAAATGTTGTCATTTTAACTTACTTCAATATTCTTTTTTTCCAGTTGTGATGTTTTAAGTTTTCTGTTGATGTAAATGAAGTCTGGATTTTCTTTTTGAAGGCCACTGGGCAAAGTTTGCGCATAAATCTGAGGTTCTTCCCGTCCTAGAGTCTCTGAAATGTGAATCCTTGTTGCTCCTGCTCCAGTCGCTGATGCTGCTTTTCGATGGCACATGCGGAGATGCGACGCTGGCGGCTCGTGTTTGTTTGTTGAAATCCTGTTTAAAGAATCAGAAAAATGTGTTTCGTGTGTAAATTGTGACGAATTTTTGGTTAGAATTCTCATTAATAGGTTTAAGACTTAACATATTTTTCAACTTTTCTTCACAAATTGCTTCTTGATTTGTGTAAAACTATAATTTATATCGACAGTCAAAATGAGAGAATCCTGAATATCTGTCATACGCACTTTAAAGCTGCACTGTGTAACTTTTCTCGTAGAGGTTCCGTCCAGTATGTGTGTAAAATCCCTCAGTCGTCCAGGTCCAAGGCAAAAGGAGAAATAAATTTTGTGAACTGGACAAAAGTTTATAAAATAAATAAATAAAATAAAAACGAAACATTTAATAAACTTTTGTCCAGTTCACAAATTTAAGGTCCGTCCAATATTTTTCTTCAGAGAGATGTTATTGCCTCGTCCGGAATGTTCCACGGTATGGCTTTAAAACCTTTCTATCTCCATGGAGACCAAATCAGACCAAATTACAGGTCAGATCTGTGGAGAGGCGACGCCGCTCACAGTCAGAATGTCTGTTTTTCTATGGTATTTTTGAGCTCTAAAACCACCTGTGATTGAATAAATGTAAAGTAGAGCTGTTTAATGTCACACTGTGGAACATTCCAGGCAGAACAATGTCGTATCCATAGAAACAAGCAGGTGACGGACCCCCAACCAAAAAGTTACACAGTGCAATTTTACATCACTTTTCTCGTAGGGCATCAGCTTCTTGCTCGTCTCCTTCTTATTGTCGGAAAAGTCCTCGGAAACGCGGGTTATTAGTGTGAAAACTCGCCTCTCCACAGATCTGACCTGCTTACGTCCATTAGTGATATATGCATTGTGGAACATATCAGGCAACGCGGCTGCATCGCCATGGAGACAAGCAGATGGTGGCAGAGTTATTTAATCCTGATTTAAAAGTACAACATGCATCTCTCCATGGATCTCCATAAAAACATGCATAAAAACACTTGTACTGAATAAATGCAAGATAAACTTAAAATTCTGCCAGTTCCATTAGTCTAATGGAGGATCCGGCACCCGCTTGTCTCCATGGAAATGTTACCACTTTGCCTGGAATGTTCCACAGTATTGCCTTAACCCCTGAAGACCTAAGGGCAATTTTAGTACATTTCTCCTCGCCTGGATTTTTTTCTTAATTTTGCTTTTAAAACTGCCCCTTTTACCCTATAATGAAGTGTTCTACCTCCTTTTGTTCAGTCCAACCTGTTATTTCACAATCTGCTGCTGTAGTTGTGTCATGAGGCTGTGATAAAAGCTACAGGACCAGAAATAGAGATGAAAAAAAAAACAGAAAATAAAATTCACACTCTTTTATACAAAACACACAGCAAACATGTAGAAACAACTTTTTGGACATAAAAAATGCTTAATTTAGGGCCTTAGCTACAAAAATGCAAAATATCAAGTCTGTAAGTAAATTAAAAATCTCCTTATTGCCCTTAAAAAAAAAAAAAAAAAAAGCGCAATGGCCCCATGACTTTCCTGGTCCAGTCCTGGAAACAGCTCCTGTCAGGTCCAGGGCCAGAGCCACAGCACTTCTGCATTTCCATGGTGGAAATTACATTTGGATTTGTTCATTTTGAGTGAAATAAACATTTCAAATAAAAATAGAAAGAGATGCACAATTACACACACCAAGATGCGTAATTTTCCATGTATGTGAGAATTAACTCCACTTAGAGCGACTTTTTCCCTCGTTATAAACACACACAGTCAGAGGAGTCGACCATCTTGACTCACTTCACTCTTTGGCAAAGTTTGGCTCGATCAAAATGGACGGAGCGCATGAGTTTGGGGAAAACAAAGTTCCTATTGGACACTCGTTTTGCTCCCGTCATCACACAGCGTGAGTGTGACGTAGGATAAAGCCGCAGAAATGTACGGAAACCTCTATGTCTGCACTTTCAGAGGGGAAAAGGAAGTTTCTGTCTTTTATGGTTAGAAAGTTCTGTGCGGTTATAGAAAACATATTCCTCATTATCGTATACGATAATGTAGGTCTTCAAGGGTTAAGTATACAAATATCCATGGAGACAGTAGGTTATAGGGAAAAAAAAAAAAAGCGAGCCCACATAAAACTTGTAATAACTGAACAAATGTCAGATATTCTTTTAAAAATAACTTTCTCCTTCGTCTCTCCTCAGAGCATTCGGTGGCGGCCAAGACCGGCGGCTGTTTCCCGGGCGACGCTCTGGTGTCCCTGAAGGACGGCGGGACGAAGCTGATGAGCGAGGTCCTCCCCGGGGACCTGGTGCTGTCCTCCTCCTCCCCGGACGGGCGCGGTCCCCTCACCTTCAGCCCCGTGCTGTCCTTCCTCGACCGCCAGCCCCACGTCAACAAAACTTTCCACGTCATCCGCACGAGCGACGGCGCCAGCATCTCCCTCACCGCCGCGCACCTCGTCTTCGTGTCGGACTGCACGCGCCGCGCCTCCAGGACGGTGTTCGCCAGCGACGTGCGGCCCGGACAGTGCGTGGTGACGTGGCGGGGCGGCGGCGGCGGGGGGGCGAGCGTGGCCGTCGTGTCCTCGGTGGTGGAGCGGAGGAGCCGGGGGTTGTACGCGCCGCTCACCCAGCACGGCTCCATCGTGGTGGACGGCGTGCTGGCCTCGTGCTACGCGGCGCTGAACCGGCCGGCGCTGGCTCACTGGGCGCTGGCCCCGCTCAGACTGCTCCACGGCCTGGTGCCCCCGGCCCAGCCCCAGAGCGCCGGGGTGCACTGGTACCCGCGGGCGCTGCAGTGGCTCGGCCGGTACCTCCTGCCCGCCGGACAGTTCCACCCTCTGGGGATAGAGGCCTAAAGTCCAGTAAAGGATCATTACGGGACATTATTCTGTCATACGACCTGGTGCACTGTGTAACTTTTCGCTTGGGGGTCCGTCACCTGCTTGTTTCTATGGATACGTCATTGCTCTGCCTGGAATGTCCCGCAGTGTGACGTTAAACAGCTCCACTTTACATTTATTCAATCACAGGTGGTTTTATAGCGCCTAGAAAAACAGGCGTTCTGACAGTGAGCGGTGTCGCCTCTCCACAGATCTGACCTGTATCCAAATCCAAATTGTATTTTCTTTCTAATGTGCAGCACATTTTACAAACAAAACCGTATCCAAAGTGCTGCACAGACAACATAAAATGACGACAACAGAAAGGTAAATTGCTAAAATGTGAAGAGCAAAACCATAAAAAAATCATAAAATCGCAGTTAGTGAGTATTATTTATTATATTATATTTATTTCTTTGTTTTACTGATTTACTTGGATGAGTAAATAAGTCAAATATATAAATATAATAAAATAAATAAAAGACACAGAGGACCTCACCGCTCACGCAGTGTTAAATTGGTCTTAGGACGAGACTTAAAACACTCCACTAGGGGGCGCTGTTGGGATGTGGCGGGGCAGAATGTTCCAGAGTTTGGGGTTTTGGGGTTCGGACCTCAGGAGGAGTAAATCTGGATGAGGTCCGAGACGTAACACGGGGCCAGTCTGTTCAAAGCTTTAAATACGAACAATAAAATCTTTAAATCAACTCCTGAAACGAACAGGAAGCCAGTGCACCTCGTGTAACTCGGTCTCTGTGATGACAGAAAGGTTTAAAGCCGTACTGTGGAACATTTCAGACAAAGGAATAACGTCTCCATGGAGAAAAGCGTCGGACGGAGCCTCCACCAGAAAAGTCACACAGAACACGGACGTACGCGGCCAGCCGAAAGTTTGGACACGTTCTCTCATTCAGTGTTTTTTTTTTTTCTTGCATACAACTCTCTACATTTTAGATACAAAATGAAGACATCAAATATAGAAGAAATATTTAGTAAAGAAAATAATAATATTCAAAAGGTGATGTTTTATTTTGAATTTGAAACATATTGAAAAAGTACAATTTCAGCAACTTAAAAATTCTGAACAAATTATCTTCTGTATCAAGTCTGTGGTTAGAAAACATTGAACATCACTCAGCTCAATCTGGTCCTTTCTGGAACCCACGTCTTCAAAACTACCTTTTAGTAACTTTATCTGCCTGTTTTTCTGTGTATTAGGGCCCGACTGATATGGATTTTGTTGCGGCCGATATGATACCGATAAAATGGGAGTTGGAGCTGCCGATATAATCGCCGATATATTTATGACGAAAAATTCACTGTAAATCTTCAGTTGTTTATAAAACTTAGGTTTGGCTCTATTGGATTTTCAATTGGGTTTATTTAGGCGACATTTATTGTTCTTCTGCCTCTTTACGTCATATTTAAAGACAGTAGTTCGGCCTAATGGTGTTTTTGTATGATATTCTAGCCAGTAAAGAAAGTGCTGTAAGTAAACTACCGCTATTAGCCTTTAGCGGTAAATGCGTGTGTGCCGCAGTAATTAATGATCTGCTAAATGCCGATAATTCACACTTCTATTCACAGCTCATTTACATATCAGTGCGTGTCCAGTAACATATATACGGCCACTATAGTCACTTTACAGTCGCTAACAGAAGAGAAAACAGCCTGTTTATGTGTGCGAGCTACAGCAGCTAATCGCTAACCAATGAGAAAGAACCAAAACGAGCTTCAACACCGACACATTTCAACACTCAGCCTCACACAGGCTCCTCTCAGATCAGCACTAAGAACTGTCCTTTAATCCAGACTCACACTGAGCGGCCGGAAAAACAAGAGAATCTCAGTGTTATGCATGTGGATTTGTGGCTGCGGCTGTAAACAGGTGCACATGGTGATGCGTTCGGGGGCAGTACGACGTCACAGAAACAGACAAATGACTCCTCAGATAAATCCTGATGCAGCGCCACATATTGGCACATTTATCTGTCTGTAAACTGGATTAAATGGGCAGAATATAGAGCGTCTGAGCTTTATAACAAGGTAAAACTTGTTCACGTGGAATATCGGCCCAGATCGGCAAGATTTAGGCCGATATGTTTCCTTATTGAAGAAAAACAGAGACATAAATAACTTTTCTTTTCTACTTAATTCGATTCTTATGTACTTTTATGAAAGGTAGAAAGTTGTGTGCACATAAAATAACATAAAAACACATTGAATGAGCGGGTGAGTCCAAAACTTTTCTCTGGTCGTGTACGTACTTTATATTTATGGCTTCACTGTGCGCCTCAGCTGTTGGCCCGATAAACCAGACTCACTGTTTTGTTGATTATAACGGAAAAGTTGTGGTTCTCCGGGCTCCGATTCTACGATTCTGTTATTGCAGCGCATCTTTGGACCTCTTTAAAACTGTTGCTGTAATGTTCCTTCGTCCCAAACAAAACTCACTCTGCTTCAAATCTCCCAAGATGGTTTTGTTCTAGAAAATAAACCCTCCTAAAGTCTCCTGTGCCGACGTGATCAACAAACCCGACATCGTCTTCCACACCTCGGCGAAGGAGCCCGTTAGCACGACTCGGTAAACGAAATGCGACGTGCAGTTTAAGCCGGCACTGTGACGTTTTTGTGTACGTTAAATTAACTTGGACGGTACAGTTACGGCATCAGCAGTGTTTTGTCCTCTTGTACAAAATTGTAAATGTAAGTTATTTTTGTATCTGAAGCCAAAATGAAGTCTTTTGTGTTTGTATCAAGTCCGGAAGATGATTTGTTTCATCAGATTTTGAATTTTAAACGACGCTAAAATCCTGTAACTGTGAAAAAACGTGTTTGAATTAATGGAAGTTGGTTAAGTTTTCAAAATGTTTAAAATTCAATACAATATAATCATTTAAATATTCAGCACAAATATTTTCAAGCCCTCGTGTTCAACAAAAACAAAAAAAATTTGCAGTAAAGGTCCGAAATGCCAAGGCAAAAGCAATCGATCCAAAGTGATCCGATCTAACGTAGCGTAGGTTTGTCTCAGCTTTGGGACATTAATAGCAGCGTGGGGAAGCCTGTTATCATATCACTACCATAAAATGTGTTAAATTAATACTATAGAGTTTGGAAAAATATTGGAATAAATTTATACTTTTATTTATTAATGTAAAATGGCAAATATTGGTAGCGATTAGTTTGTCTTCCCCAAATATCTACACCCTTGTTTAGCAACAAGCAGGAAATGGTGCAGGGAAGCGATCTGATTGGTCCGAATTAGCCTCATTCAAACCTCAAACCCCGCCCACAAATGAGAACCAGTAGGAAACAACCTCTGATCTCCTCATTCACTCAGGATCTATTGCTTCTGCCTTGGCATCTTGGATCTTTGCTACAGATTTTATACTCTGAATTATTATGTATTATTATTATTATTATCTTTTTAAAAAACATTTATTTAACTTTTATTTAACCAGGTAAAAAGATCCAGATCTCATTTTACAAGGGTGACCTGGACAAGTGGTCAGCAGCAAACGTCAAGAGCAGAAAACAACGATTAATTAAGAACTAAACTGTGCATTACAAGCTGTTAAAACACTATAAAAACACACACAACGTAGCTAAGTCAGTGAGTTGTTAATGCTGAGATGTGTGCACGGCCATCTTGGATTGTCATTGGCAGGAATTGTCAATAATAATAATAACAATAATAATAATACATATTTTCTGAATATTTAAAAGGTGACATTTTTATTTTGAATTTGAAACATATTGAAAAAGTACACTTAAAATTTCAGCCACTAAAATCCAGAACAAAAATAAACTCAAAAACATGTTTTTTCAGAGTCAATAAATTCAAAATGGAACTTTCTGCCCAAACACGTCAGAGATTCATCCACACTCATCACTCTAAAACCACCTTTCATTAACCATCTCATTTCTTTTGTTATGTATTATCATTATTATTATTAAAATGTGTTTATAATTCAAAATCCGACAGAACAGATCATCTTCCGTGTCACGTCTGTCCTTCGAAAACATTGAACGTCGCTCAGCTGATCTGGTCGTCTCTGTAACCAAAAATCAAAACTACCTTTCAGTAACTTTATCCTCTGTTTTTCTCTCTTTGTATTAGTGTTTTTTGTTAAAGCTGCACTGCGCAACTTTCCTGGCAGAGGGTCCGCTTCCTGCTCCGTGGAGATGTTATTGCTTTGCCTGGAATGTTCCGCGGTCTGGCATTAAAACACAGATGTTTCTATTGCTCAAAAATACAGTAATTCCTTGTGTGCGTAGGGGCGCCTCCCCACAGATCTGACCCGTAATGTGGCGTAGTGCTATAACCCGCTCATCTCCCTCGTGATGGATGGTTTTAATCTCTACAGGAAATTGAATTAACTCTACAGGAAGTTGAATTAACTCTAGAGGAAGTTAAATTAACACTACAGGAAGTTGAATTAACTCTACAGGAAGTTGAATTAACTCTACAGGAAGTTGAATTAACTCTACAGGAAGTTGAATTAACTCTACAGGAAGTTGAATTAACAGCCTGAGATCAGAAGTTTTGATATTTATGTTCATATCATCATTTACCGACAAAATAGTGATATAAAAACACCAGGATCATGTAGACTGTTTTAATCTGGACATTTTAAGACCAAAATGAGGAGTCTGAGATCAGAAGTTCTGTTTTTAATGTTCAAATCTTGATTTGAGGACAAAATAGCAAAACAAAAACACCAGGATCATGTAGAGCGGGTTAATCCCATAGTCCCTATATCTGAGTGTCTGAGTGAGTGTGACGTCTCCACAGCGTCGCTCAAATGAGGCTCTCGTTGCCACGGTTACAGGAGCGAATCTTTCCATATTTGGAAATCTGACTGCGAGTATCATAGCAACACAAGAGCCAATCAGGATTGAGGAGGTTAAATGTGGCGCCTCCTCATGGCAGAGCGGTGATACTCTGCACCTGCAGGACACTGGATTTACCTGATTCTGGAGAATAATAAGGAAACTTTTAGCTTTTATCATCAAACTTTAAATAGTGAGTTTAAGTCACTGATTTATGTTCTATGTTCTGTTATGTACGAACAACAATAGAGTCGCAATTTAAGGAAATTCACTTTACTTTATGCTAGTTGAATTATGCTAGTTAAGATTCTAGTAACATTAGATATTGTAATTGTTTGAGATATTTTGTCATTTTATTTCAGAAATAGTCAATCGGGGCAGGAAAGTGTGAAGGGAACTTACTTAGCAGCGAAACTAGCTGTCAATCAAACCTGTTGCTAAGGCTAGGGGGAGGGACCTCGGGGAATGAAGGCGTCTGATTGGTCTGTTATTTATGTTCATATCTTGATTTAGGACCAAAACAGCGAAATGAAAATGTCAGGATCCTGTGTCGCGGGTTCAGACGAACATTTTAAGACCAAAATGACGAGGCTCAGTGCAGCAGGTACAGAGAGAGGAGCGAGAAGATCCTAATGTGAGTCAATGGGAAAAAAAGGGAGAGAAGGAGCCAGAAGAGCCTCCTGGAGCACTTCCTGTTTGTCACGTGGCGACGCTTTAGCTACGTCCACTCATATATTCGAACTATGGTTAATCTGGACATTTTAAAACCAAAATGAGGAGCCGTTCTGTTATTAATCTTAATTTAGGGACAAAATAGCGAAATAAAAACACCGGGATCACATAAAGCAGGTTCCTTGTTTGTATTTTAAGAACATCGGTCTTAAAATGTTCTTAAAATATGAACATTTTAAGACCAAAATGAGGAGTCACAAAGACAGGGGACGACGTTTTTTCAGTAGAAAGTGAACTGGACCCAGAGGCGACGGAACCCGAAGCACTTCCAGGCTCACTTCCTGTTTGGAGCGTGGCGTTTCAGGTTAATACAAATGGTTTTCGAGCTGTAAAAACATCTGTAATCGTAATAAACGCCACATAGAAGCAGAAACATCTCCACGGAGACCGGAAAAGTGACGCAGTGCAGCTTTAAGCAGTCGTACCGTTTGTTTTTTTTTGGTTTTTTTGTCATAAAACGGATCCCGATGTGTAAATATAATAATATTTTGACATTGTTCTAATTTTCTCGTGTTCAGGACTCACATTTCAGGTGGTGGAACTACTGTGCGAAACGTAAAACATATCGAAAAATGAATTTACTTTACATTTTTGAAGTTGTATTTAATGAAATCTGAGGAGAGTTCGATTCATGTGTTCATCTGTTTGTATATGAAGCTATTGTCTGAGAAAATATTTAAAGATTATTTTTAGAATTTATACTGTAAATGTATTATTATTATTATTATTTTGAATATAAGTTGATTATTTGGAAGAGAAGCGTTTTCCTCGGGTTAACGTCAAGTGTGTAATCATCTATTTGAAATGTCCTGTTGAATAAATTTATTCTATATTTTGTTCACATTTCACTGTTTGTTGTTTATTTCGACAGTTTGAATTTTATAGTTTTATTTTTATTAGAATTTTAAGTTTATTGATCCACAGGGGAAATTATTTGGACTCAGTAGCTCACAATATAATAACAAAATATAACAACAAAGAGATTTTAGTTTGAAAGGTCCTATATTCATTTTATTTTGAAAGGACCTATATTCATTTTAGTTTGAAAAACCTTATATTAATTTTATTTTGAAAGGCCTTATATTAATTTTAGTTTGACAGGTCCTATGTTCATTTTATTTTGAAAGGCCCTATTCTAATTTATTTTGAAAGGTTCCATATAATTTTATTTTGAAATGCCTTATATTTATTTTATTTTGAAAGGTCCTATATTCATTTTATTTTAAAAGGTCCTATATCATTTTATTTTGAAAGGTCCTATATTCATTTTATTTTGAAAGGACCTATATTCATTTTAGTTTGAAAAACCTTATATTAATTTTATTTTGAAAGGCCTTATATTAATTTTAGTTTGACAGGTCCTATGTTCATTTTATTTTGAAAGGCCCTATTCTAATTTATTTTGAAAGGACCTATATTCATTTTAGTTTGAAAGGACCTATATTCATTTTATTTTGAAAGGTCCTATATTCATTTATTTTGAAAGGTTCCATATCATTTTATTTTGAAAGGCCTTATATTAATTTTAGTTTGACAGGTCCTATGTTCATTTTATTTTGAAAGGCCCTATTCTAATTTATTTTGAAAGGTTCCATATAATTTTATTTTGAAATGCCTTATATTTATTTTATTTTGAAAGGTCCTATATTCATTTTATTTTAAAAGGCCCTATTCTAATTTATTTTGAAAGGTTCCATATAATTTTATTTTGAAATGCCTTATATTTATTTTATTTTGAAAGGTCCTATATTCATTTTATTTTAAAAGTCCTATATTCATTTTATTTTGAAAGGTTCCATATAATTTTATTTTGAAATGCCTTATATTTATTTTATTTTGAAAGGTCCTATATTCATTTTATTTTAAAAGGCCTAATATTAAGCAAAAAGGAACTGAGCTTCGAGGACCAGACCTGGACCAGACCTGGACCAGACCTGGACCAGACCTGGACCAGACCAGGACCAGACCTGGACCAGACCAGGACCAGACCTGGACCAGACCAGGACCAGACCTGGGTCACCGTGTTTGGATCTGTACCTGTGTTTTTATCCGTCGTGTTTAGACGTTTTAAAACGATCATATTTACACAACCGACATTTTTTCCATTTACAGACCCGGAGCTGTGTTTGTTTCATCGTCCGTGTAACATTTGTTCATTTGAATTTCAATTAAGAACAAAAAACAATAAAAATAAAACGGGAAAACAGTTTATTTCATTTTTCTGCTTTAGTGTGAGGCTGTTCCCCAGATCTGCGAGGGGCAGAGGAAGGAACACCCAAGAACACGAGGGAAAATGGAATAAATAAGGTCATTTAATTAAAAGGAATGTAATAATAATAATAATAATAATAATAATAATAATAATAATAATAATACATTTGATTCATAAGCGCCTTTCAAAGCCCCCAAGGACAGTACAGGTAATAAATAATAAAACACAAATACATTAAAACATGACAAAATCAGATAAAAGATGTGATCGGTTATGAAGAAAACCAGTGTGAAGTCGCCGCATCAAACTCAAACCTACAAAAACTCTGTCAGTCATTTGTATTTCGTTTGTGCTGTGACAATTTTCATTTGTGTGAGTTTATTTCTAAAAAAAAAAGTCTCTTCAGTCTTTAGTCATTTGCTTTTGATTCATATTTTATAGAATAACACAGACTTTTCCTCAGCCTCAGGTCGTTTCTCTTTAGTTTTGTGGAGTTTGTCTCCGTCAGCTGAGCAGAAATGACGTCCTGTAATTACCACAGAAATAATAATGAATAATTTTAGAAATAAACTCACACAAATGAAAACTGTCACAGCACAAACCAAATACAAACGTTTTCTATAATTTTCTTCCTGTTTTGAGGCTGTTTCACATTCTGAGGTTCTGGACGACGTCATCGGCCCAAAATAAAACTGCAAATATCTGAAGAACCAGAATCACACAAACAAAACTTTTTGCAGCACAAACGACTG
Source organism: Odontamblyopus rebecca (assembly GCA_030686955.1). Classification (NCBI taxonomy): domain Eukaryota; kingdom Metazoa; phylum Chordata; class Actinopteri; order Gobiiformes; family Gobiidae; genus Odontamblyopus; species Odontamblyopus rebecca. The sequence goes on from CM060665.1 coordinate 4,213,020, forward strand.
ACACAGTTTTTGTGCAGGTTTGAGTTCTGAGGTGTTATGAGAAGTACAGACAGTCTGAACAGGTGAGTTCTGAGTCTGGATTTGACCAACATAAGTTAACAAAAAGGAAACTAAAATATGTACAGCAAACAATATTTCCACAGTTTAAACAAAAAGGGTCACAAAGGGCGAAGTAAACTAAGCAACTAAAGATACAACAAAGAACTAAACAAACAGCCAAACAGAGTCAGAACCGACGACGAGTGTCTCACCAACACCGAGAAACAACAGACACCAAAGGAAAACACCACATGAACCCAAACGAGCGCCTTTTTTCTGACTCGAGCACAAACAAACCAAAAGAGCAGGTGAAGCTCCTTAAACAGGAGGAGGAGGCTGGAGGTGAGGAGGGAGGGGCCCCGTGTGGAGGTGCTGCACCAATGAGGGGCCAGGGCTCAAACAGCAGGAATCTAAATGAAAACACACGACGCAAATCAGAGAACTGGAGACGTGGGGCCGTAACACAGACAAAAAACAGATTTCGGCCTCTATTTCCAATATTTAATTTAAAGTTTATTTCAAATAACCCGACTCAAAAAAACAGTCTTTGTGCTTATTTTAATTTAGATATTTTATTCTCTCTGCACTGCAAAAAAGCCCTATCAAAAAATAAGAAAAAAATAGCGCAATGTTGAAGTAAAAATGCCCCATTTTAAGTGAAAATTTCTGCCAGTGCAGTAAGAAATTTCCACTTACCAAGTTTTCTTAAAACAAGACGAAATATGAATCTTGTTCTGAGCAGAAAACACGAGTTTCAAGTATTTATGGCAAGATTTTTCCCCTTATTGGTTGGAGGAGGAAGTTAAAGAGGCTTAACCTGGACTGAGTTAATATAAAAAGTGCTTAGAATAAGTTGTAATATGTAGATAAGATAAATCAGGATGGAATATCTTGAAACAAGCAAAAAAATCTAATTTTATTAAGTAAAAAGAATCTTAAAATTGGTCTTTTAAGGTGAATCTGCTTAATTCAAGTCAGTTTAACTCTGCTAGAAAATCCTTTTTTGCAGTGTGGCTTATCTGAACTTCTGCTGCTACACTGCAAAAAACTAAATCTAGTGAACCTAAAATGACTTTGGATTAAGAAAGTTTTACCAGGATTTGAGTAAAATAATCTGCCAGTTCAATAAGATTTTTGTACTTAAAATATGAAAATACATCTTACTACACTTAAAATATGAAAAACAACAACTTTTTGCACTTTAAATAAGAAAAAAACACTTATTCCACTGGCAGATCATTTTACTTCGACTCAAATAAAGTAAAATGTTCTTAATTTAAGTCATTTTAACTCACCTGGATATTGTTTTTTCCAGTGTAGAAGGACTTAATCTGTTGCAGTTTCGTGGACAAACACGTCGTCTTCTTTTACAGCGCCGCGTTTTCTTTGGCGTCTTAGAAAGTGTAAATGTTGAACTCCATGACGAGAAACAGGAAGCGGCGAGAAACTCTCCACAGAACTATGATAAAAATAGTTTTTATTATAGATCCAGGGTCGACACTGAATTCACAGGTGGCGCTAAACTTCATATAAACCAGGGAGAAAAAAAGATCAAAATGAAAATACGCACGATGACTTTTTTTTTTTTTTTTTTTTTTTTTTAACTGGTTTGGTTTGATTGTTTTTTGTGCTTAATTGAAATGCAAAGAACGAAAGGTGCACGGACCCATGATCCTTTGGGTTGTGTTGTTTTGTAAGGAGCCGATCTTTACAGCAAATAAGTTCAATGCAGTCGAATTGAAACAGTTCCGAACACTTTAAAGTCTGTTTTCTGGGAGGGTGGTCTGGCTTCAGCACCGCGGACAGCTCCCTCTCTCCCCCGTCCCTCTGCTCCTCTTTGTCTTTGAGCCCAAATCCTCACCGCGGAGAAACGTCCACGCGTGTGTCTGTGTGGAAGTGGCGCCCTCTGCCGGTCAAACAACGCACAGACGTCTACAGTTTGTGACTTGGAAGAATAATACAGCTTTAAACAGGCGGATTAAAAGGTCCCGTGTTGCGTAAAATTGGCTTTTGTGTAGCTTTTAAGTCGCGTTGGAATGTTTTCTCCTCAAAAACAGACCTGCAGTTGCGTTTTGTCTCATTCACGCGTTTGAGTAACACTTTGTTATTGCCTCAAAATGCTCTGTTCCACCTGGTGATGTCAGGAAATGCTACTTTTTCCCCTTTAGTTCAGTAGAGATCAGCAGTTCCAGCGCTGAAATCATCCAAATGATTCTAGTGAAGGTGTGTGGAGTTTAGCCAGGGTGAAATTCGGGAAATTTCATGAGGATTATGCACTTGTGGAAAAAGTTTGTGATTTCTGGCAGGGTGTTGGGTTTGGGCCTGAGGTGTTTAAAAATCCACGGACACGAGTGGCCGGTGAGCATAAAATCCAAAATGGCTCCTGCTGAAAAGACAAAAGGGGTATCCCACCTTTCTTTACTCTTAAATTGTGGTCTAATGACTTTTTCTACTTGGCTTGAGAAAAGGAATGTGATTTTAATACCATCTTTCTATTTTAAGGCCAAATTTGTTGTCATGGTCACTTTTTGCTTGAAAAATGGTCCATATCTTTGTAATGAAATAACACATTACAGAAAAACTGTCCAGTCATTGCACTATTCCCATTATTTTGCAGTCAGTTTTGGCCACACATTCAATACATGCAAATATGTGTCCATAGAGGATCAATTCACATCACAATGAAGCTGTAAATGAGGACGTTTCTGTCATTCAAATGTTCTAATGTTTCCATAATCTGGCTCCAGAACCGCTCAGTGCATTTATACAGAGACCGAACAGCAGCAGGACGAGAACAGGCTCCTTAAACTGTAACTGTAGCTGTAAAATCCGCCGGTGCAGGACGTCGTTTGGAGTCGGCTTCTCTCATCAGAGCTGGAAACTGTGGAACTGCCACAGAAATAAAGTCTGAAACTGTTCAACTTTAAACTTAACTTCCTTCTCAAACCAATAAGGTGAAAAATCTGTCCATAAATACTTGAAACTAGTGTTTTCTGCTTAGAACAAGATTCATATTTCATCTTGTTTTAAGAAAACTTGGTAAGTGGAAATTTCTTACTGCCCTGGCAGAAAATTTCACTTAAAACAGGGCGTTTTTACCTCAAAATTTGTATTTTTTTTTTCTTATTTTTTTGATAGGCCTTTTGTGCAGTGAGCACCTGCCTCAGGACAACAGACGGACTTTAGCTCCAGTGTAACTCCGGCATATTTATGTGGAAACTTTTTTGCAGACGCATTGATTATGTACTGTCCTAATTCAAAGAAATAAAAGAAATAAAAAGCTGTGAGAAAGAAGCGGCTGCACCGAGTTTAGTTCTGATCCTCAGAACATCATGAGCCCAGTGCTGATGACCTGAAGGATCTGAGATGGTTCATATTCAAGGAGCATTTCACTGATGCATTTCGGGCGTAAACCGTTTAGCGATTTCTACAGTATTAGAAGGATTTTAAAGTCTAATCTGTAATATTCTGGGAGCCAGTGCAGGGATCTGAGAACTGGAGTGATGTGTTCAGCTTTTTTCTGTTGTAGTTTGAATTCTGGCAGCAGCGTCTGAACGAGCTGCAAGTGCTGAAGAGCTTTTCTGGGGGAGACCTTTGCAGAGGCTTTTGTCGAACCTGCTGGAGATCAAAGCATCAATTAGTTTCTCGAGGTCTTGTTTGGACACAAAGCCTCTGTGGTTTGCTGTGTTTTTGAGATGATAAAAGGCAGATTTTCTAATAAGTTTAATGCGGCTGTCGAAGTTCAGATCAGTAGTAAAACCAGGACTTTTTACTCGATCTTCTGGCTGCAGTGACGGGGGCTGAAGATAAGCGGAGACCTTCAGCCTTTTCTTCTTTTGTACCAAAAACAATGATAGTGTGAGGAAAGTGGAACCAGCGGCAGGTAAGAATCACGATGCTTTACTTGACTGCAGGATATTTATTAGAGGATGTCTGATGAATATGTATATGTGTGTGTGTGTGTGTGTGTGTGTGTGTGTGTGTGTGTGTGTGTGTGTGTGTGTGTGTGTATGTGTGTGTGTGGTTCTGAAACAAGAACAATGAGTAATGTAAATATACACAATACAATTACAGGAAATTATACATATAAATGAAACAACTGAAAAACCTCATCACACATAGTGAAACTGACATGAATGACTGTATTAGACCCGGTCAGATTCACGAGAAATACAGAAAACAAATGTCATTATTATTGTTATAAAAATGAAAGCGCTTCATCTAGTGGTTGGAAAAAAGAACAGGCCTGGCGCCCTCTAGTGGCCAAAAAAAGCGTGACTAAAAGGGTCAGACCTGAGCAGTAGAGGGAGAGAAAATAACTCTTTATCCAGATCATTTTTGGATAGAGATAAAAAAGTTGTCGACACATTCAGTGAGAAACAAACCAAAAAATGTGACATTTTGAAGCAAATTCTGAATAAACGGGGGAATATGGACTATTCTGACCCAAATCACACAAAAACAGAGGTTAGTAAAACACACAAGTCATTATTTTATTTTTACCAAACTCACTAGTCCATATAAACATGATAACTAATAGAAAACATGTCTCTTAAATTAAAACACAGGCAAATTGTTTCCATCTCAAATTCATGTTGGGCACTGGAGTCATTTTCGAGCTCGATTCTGAGCAGACACAAAATTGAATGAATCTTTCCAAATGTTTATTCATGAAAAAATAGTAAAGACAGAAAGACATTTAAAAAATCAGGTTATTCCTCTTAACTGTTTCTGGACTATATATAAATGTGTGATGTTTCCATACAGATTTATCCTGCACTTCCTTTTCTTACCCGACTTATATTTTGTAAAGACACAAATTCTGAAACATTAAACACACTGAAACATAGAATCTGATCCATTCTCCTGCTATTCTGTCCATTCCTTATACGACTAAGAGATGGTTCATCATAGTTACTGTGTTAGTCTGGACGAGTTAGTTTGGTAAAAATAAAATAATTATAACTGCGTTTACTAACCTCTGTTTTTGTGTTTTTGTGATTTTGGTCAGAATAGTCCATATTCCCCCGTTTATTCAGGTTGTGGAGACTGAAGATTTGCTTCAAAATGTCTAATGTTTTGGTTTGTTTCTCACTGAATGTGTCGACAACTTTTTATCACTGTCCAAAAATGATCTGGAAAAAAACAATCACTCCACACTATTAACCAGTGGTGGAAGAAGTACTAAACTTTGTTAAGTAAAAGTACAGATACTGGAGCAAAGTATTAGTATTAAATTACCTGTTTAAAGATGTATTTAAAGAGTAAAAAGTATTTCTCAGTAGATTTTGAGGTCTTATAAAGCTCCAAAAGGACTGATTTGCTAAAGATTTGTGCTGAATCTTGAAACACTTGAATACATTTGTGTCCCAGCTGTTTTTATTCATACATTTCTGTTTACTCAGATTCTAACCTTGATAAAAAATAAACCCTCGGCCTTTTCTGCATGTCTCAAACAATCATAAAAAAACCACAAAAACATAGAAAAACATTCTTGCAGTGAGTGACAAAAAGGCCTGGTGCATAATCACGTGTTTGCCGTGTAAATACGTGTGTAAATACGTTTGCCGTGTTATTGTGAATGACGGTCGGACGTGTTTTTACTGGGCACATCTGAGCCGCACTCTGCGCTGGTGGAAGAGCCAGTCGCTGAGGCAGGAGGGCAGGTAGGACAGGGGCAGCCACAGCAGTTTGGCGTCGCAGCCCGGGGAGTAGCGCTTGCGCGGGTGGACGGCCGAGACGCCGTGCTCCATGCAGCCGACCACCTTCATCAGGTCCGAGTCGGTGATCTGAGAAATCTGCTTCGTCATTTCTGCGAGTACTGAAAGGAAACGAATAAAAGGCATTTACAGGAAAGCGCATCATCCATTCGCACCGATTTATTCATTTACGGGGCACATTTACAGTCGTGTGAAAAAGTCTGGACCCTGATCATTTTCAGGATTTTCCTTTATAAATCTTTGGTTGTTCGGATCAGCAGTTTCAGTGAAATATATCATACAGCAGACAAACACAGTGATATCTGAGAAGTGAAATGAACTTTATAGGATTTACAGAAAGTGCAATAATTCCTTAAACAAAAGTAAACATGTGCATAAGTTTGGACACCCCAACAGAAAAATGACATCAGTATTTAGCCGATCCTCCTTTTGCAGAAATAACAGCCTCTAAACACTTCCTATAGCTTCCAGTGAGGCTCTGGATTCTGGTTGAAGGTATTTTTGACCGTTCTTCTTTACAAAACATCTCCAGTTCAGTCAAGTTTGATGGAGCCTGAGCATGGACAGCCCGCTTTAAATCACACCACAGATTTTGTACTTGTTCCTCTGCAGAACTGCCTTAGTAGAATCTGAGCAGTGTTTAGGGTTGTTGTCTTGTGGAAGTATCCAGCCCTGGCACAACTTCAACTTTGTCACTGATTCTTGAACATTGTTAGTTATTCTTCAACTTTAACAAGATTTCCAGTCCCTGCACTGGCCACAGGCCCACAGCCTGATGGAACCAGCACCACATTTTACTGTGGGTAACAAGTGTTTGTCTTGAATGCTGTGCTCTTCTTTCATCCTGCACATCACCCTTTGTTATGTCCAAATAACTCAGTTTTAGTTTCTTCAGTCCACAGCACCTTATTCCAAAATGAAGCTGGTTTGTCCAAATGTGCTTTAGCAAACCTCAAGCGACTCTGTTTGTGGCATGTGAACAGAAAAGGCTCCATCGCATTCCTCTCCCACACAGCATCTCCTTGTGCAAAGTGCTGAATAGTTCATCGATACACAGTGACACCATCTGCAGCAGGATCATGTTGTACGTGTGGAGCTGGTCTGTGGGGTGAGTTTGACTGTTCTCACCGTCCTTCACCTCTGCTTATCTTTTTCTTGGCCTGAACTAGATCTGTGCCTGTGGTCTTCCATTTCCTCACTATGTTCCTCACAGTGGAAACTGACAGCTGACATTTCTGAGCTTTTTGTATCCTTCCCCTAAACCATGATGTTGAACGATCTCTGTTTTCAGGTCATAGTTGTTTTGAGGCTCCCATGTTGCCACTGTTCAGAGAAGATGCAAAGAGGAGAACAACTTGCATCTGGCCCCTTAAATCCCCTTTCTCATGATCAACTTCACCTGTGTCTGTAGGCCAAGGGTCAGTGAGCTTAAACTAATGTTGTGTTCCAATAATTAGTGCTAAAGGTATTAAAATCAATAAAACAACAAGGGTGCTCTAATTTATGCACATGCTACTTTTGTTTAAGTAATTATTGCACTTTCTGTAAATCCTATAAAGTTCATTTCACTTCTCAAATATCACTGTGTTTGTCTGCTATATGATATATTTAACTGAAACTGCTGATCCGAACAACCAATGATTTATAAAAGGAAAATCTTGAAAATGATCAGGGTCCAGACTTTTTCACACGACTGTAAGTGTCTCTGTTTTAAAGGGTTTGAGGAGTATTTTCATTACAAGTGTTTGGAGTGTTTAGGCTGAACCTGCGGGAAGTCACTCCCAACAAACTCAAACCTACACAAAAACTGTGTCAGTCGTTTGTGCTGCAAAAAGTTTTGTTTGTGCGATTCTGGTTCTTAAGATATTTGCAGTTTTATTTTGGGCCGATGACGTCGTCCAGAACCTCAGAATGTGAAATAAAGTTAAAAACAGGCAGAAAATTATAGAAAAAGTTTGTATTTCGTTTCTGGTGTTTTGTGCTGTGACAGTTTTCATTTGTGTGAGTTTATTTCTAAAATGACTCATTATTTCTGCTGTAATTATAGGACGTCATTTCTGCTCAGCTGACGGTGACAAACTCCAAAAAACTAGAGAAGAGAAACGACCTGAGGCTGTGGAAAAGTCTGTTTCAGTCTTCAGTCATTTGCTTTTGATTCATATTTTCTATAATAACACAGACTTTTCCACAGCCTCAGATCGTTTCTCTTCACTGGTTTTGTGGAGTTTGTCACCGTCAGATGAGCAGAAATGACGTCCTGTAATTACAGCAGAAATAATCATTAATAATTTTAGAAATAAACTCACACAAATGAAAATTGTCACAGCACAAACCAAATACAAACGTTTTCTATAATTTTCAGCTGTTTTGAGGCTGTTTCACATTCTGAGGTTCTGGACGACGTCATCAGGCAAAACTAAAACTGCAAATATCTGAAGAACCAGAATCGCACAAACAAAACTTTTTGCAGCACAAACGACTGACGTAGTTTTGTGTAGGTTTGAGTTTGATGGGTGAAGCACTTTTATCCCATCATGTCTCCTACACCTACAGTTGTGGCCAAAAGTTTTGAGAATGGCACAAATATGACATTTTCACAGGTTCTGCTGCTGCTTCAGGGTTTTTAGGTGTTTCCTCACATGTTTTTATGGTTTACTCAAATATAATTACAAGTATTTCATAAGCATCAAAAACTTTTACTGACAATTGCACTGAGTTCATGCAACAAGTTGATATTTGCAGTGTTGCTCCTTCTTTTTCCAGACCTCTGCAGTTCCCCCTGGCATCAACTTCTGGACCAAATCCTGACTGACGGCTCCATTCTGGTATAATCGATGCTTTGAGTTTGTCAGAATTTGTGAGTTTTGGTTTGTCCACCGCCTCTTGAGGACTGACCACGAGTTCTCAGTGGGATTAAGATCTGGGGAGTTTCCTGGACCTAAAATCTTTATGCTTTGGAGAACGTCTCTTGGAGGACGTTCTGGTACGAAAATTAATATTTGTGTCATTCTTAAAAATTTGGCTTTGACTGTATCTGTAACGCACCATTTTATTTATATTCATTACTGCAGGTTTATTCTGTATATTGTGTTTTATCTTTTTTCTAGGGAATAATGAATGAATTGCCTAAAGGAAATTACACAGAGGCCCCGGTGCAACGTGTAACTTTTCTGGTTTTCTGACGTTAGAATGTTCCACAGTTTGACAATAAATAACTCTGCCTGACACTTATTAAATGTTATGGTTTTATAGCTCGAAAATGCCTAGAGAACAGGTATTGTGAGTGAGCGGGGCTGCCTCTCCACAGTATTCTGTCTAAATAAAGCCTCGTATATGTGAATGACTCACTTTTATCCTTGTAATCGTGCCCGTAGTCGTCCTTAACGTCTTGGGGGAGTCGGTCCCACAGCTTGATGGTGCTGGCCCGGATCAGGTCTATGTTTGTGACGTTAGTTTTGAAGAATCCTGGTTCCAGACAGCAAACCTTCACCCCAAACGGAGCCATGTCTAATCTGCAAGACAAAATGAATGAGGCTGCGGTTTTGTTCACGGTGAACAGAGCAAAGGGAGGTCCTTTGGCAGAGTGGTTCTGGTCACTTGGCACGTGTCTAGTTCTGCTGTTTTAGGATTGGGTTTCTGTTTTTTGATAAACACGGGCAGTCAAAGGGCGGAAAAAACCTGCGTGAAGTCGCCCCATCAAACTAGAGCTGAAACGATTCATCGAGTTAATCGATTAGAAAAATGCATCGATTATTTTTTTTGCCTCGATGCTTCGTTTTATTCTCATACGCGATGGCCGGAACCTTCTGTGGTAGAGGTAAAGTTTCCGCACGACCACTGCACTTCACTGTACACACAACAGCGCAGTGCCCATGGATGTATAATAAGAGCAGAACCTCCTCCTCGTCTCCGGTACCCGAGGAGATGAGGAGATGAGCGGTACGCGGTAATGAAGTGCTCTACCTCCTTTTGTTCAGTCCAACCTGTTATTTCACAATCTGCTGCTGTAGTTGTGTCATGAGGCTGTGATAAAAGCTACAGGACCAGAAATAGAGATGAAAAAAAACAGAAAATAAAATTCACACTCTTTTATACAAAACACACAGAAAACATGTAGAAACAACTTTTAGGACATAAAAAATGCTTAATTTAGAGCCTTAGCTACAAAAATGCAAAATCTCAAATCTGTAAGTAAATAAAAAATCTCCTTATTGCCCTAAAAACAAAAAAAGTATTATCGCTCCATTACTTTTCTGGTCCAGTCCTGGAAACAGCTCCTGTCAGGTCCAGGGCCAGAGCCACAGCACTTCTGCATTTCCAGGGTGGAAATTACATTTGGATTTGTTCATTTTGAGTGAAATAAACCTTTAAATAAAAATAGAAAGAGATGCACAATTACACACACCAAGATGTGTCATTTTCCATGTGTGTGAGAATTAACTCCACTTAGAGCGACTTTTTCCCTCGTTCTAAACACACACAGTCAGAGGAGTCGACCATCTTGACTCACTTCACTCTTTGGCAAAGTTTGGCTCGATCAAAATGGACGGAGCGCATGAGTTTGGGGAAAACAAAGTTCCTATTGGACACTCGTTTTGCTCACGTCATCACACAGCGTGAGTGTGACGTAGGATAAAGCCGCAGAAATGTACGGAAACCTCTATGTCTGCACTTTCAGAGGGGAAAAGGAAGTTTCTGTCTTTTACCGTTAGAAAGTTCTGCGGTTATAGAAACATATTCCTCCAATTTGTGTATAATGTCGTAGGTCTTCGAGTTTCGAGTGTTAATATCAATTATCAATACTAAACTACTGAGTTTAAGGTAAAAGGAACAGAACACAACTCTGTTTTTGAGGCGGTAACAACATTGTAACACAGCTTAACGCTCACAAGTCTCGTGCTGTGCAACATAGGACCTTATATAACCTTAAGCCCATAATGTTTCACTTAATTTAGCTTCATGCACTAATTTCCTCACCTCAGACTGTCCGTGAAAGCCTCCACACCGTATTTGGAGATGCAGTAGGGGCCCCCGAATGGACTGATGCGCCCAAAGACACTGGACACGTTCACCACTCGACCTCTGGCCTTTTTTATCAGGGGCAAGACGCTCAGAGTGACACTGATGACCCCCTCCAGGTTAATGGCCAGCATGCCCCTGTAGTCCTCGATCGTCAGCCAGTCCGTGGGCGCTGCCGGAAGAGCCACTCCGGCATTGTTCACCACAGCCCAGAGGCCTGTGAAGAAACCACAGAGGAGACAATGCGTGAATTTCTCTTTGCATGTGATTTTTTTAAGTTTTGGCGTCATCGTTTCATCGCTTTAACAGATCCTCTATTACACCAGTGGATTCTTGGAAGTTTTTAGTCGCGTTAGAATCCTGTTACCTGGAGCTGTGTTTTGTTTCATTCACACGTTTCAGTATTTTTGTATTTATTTATTTATTAAAGGGACAATATTATAAGACAGGATCATGTAAGAGAGAAACATGTACCGTATTTTTCGGATTATATGTTTTTTCATGGTTTGGGTGTTTCCTGCGACTTATATATGAAATATTTCAGTCACATCGAAACATAAATGTAAACAAGGGCTGTTTTTTCCACTATCTGCAAATGAGCCATGCGACTTTAAGTTTTGTTTCTGTAAAACTTAAACCAATGAGCACAAACACATTATTATCTACAGTAAATACTGAGGGGAGAGGAACAGTCGAGCAGCCGAAAGAAAGTTTGGAGTGAGAGAAACTTGTGTGGAGGAAACTCGAACTGAAATGAAGAAAACAAAAGCTCATCACGGTTAAAATCTGGATTTATCTGGAGTTGGTGGAGTTTCTCAGAAGTGACACAGAGGATGAAGAATTCAGTGGATTTAGTGATTTGGAGCGAGATGGAGAGTTTGGTATAAACTTGTTCTGTTGTTTCTGCTCTAGTTTTGTGAAGAACTGTTCATATGTGACGTGAACAAACCAGACACATGTTCAGCCTGTTCTTCTCTGCTCTGTTGGTGTTTCTATAACTCACCTTTAAGATGAAATGTCTGTTCTTTGTCTCTGATTTTACAAAGTAAATTTCCCCAAAAAAGTGCAACATATTTTCCAGTGCGACTTGTATATGTTTTTTTTTTCTTCATTACACATTTTTTGGTTGGTGCGACTTATAGTCCGAAAAATACGGTACTTGTAAACATGCAGGATTGTAGCCAAAGCAAATTTCCATCCTTAGTCCTGCTGGACCAAGGCCACATCAGGGCCACAATTCACAAAACACAACACTCACTATAAAACACACTCAGACAATGTTAGGATTAAAATGTACAGGTCAAGTATAAAACTCTCATTACTTCCACATGCACAGCACTAACATCTATTTACAGACCTATAGACAAATATGCAAATGTACAAATATGCAAATGTACAAATATGCAAATGTACAAATATACAAATACTGCAGTCCCGGCTCATGTGCAAAAGGCGCTGTTTAAGTTCAGTTGTGTGGACAGAGCTGTTTGTCCAGTAGCCGTGATGTAAGTTGAGCAGAGAAGGAGCCGAGTGCAGATTAGGGACGGGCCTGATTAATCGATTGATCGATATTTGAGCAATAAGAATTTGGTCGATCACGTTCATTTTAATGGACAAACTGAATGTAGGTGTCTGTGTAACGTAGTGTGAGGAGTCGAGGCTGCGTCTCACAGCACAAACACTGGAGCTGTGGCCCCACAGTCCCACGTCTTGGCTCTGGCTCCTTGGAGATCCCTATATTCCTCAGAGTGCGTTTACCTGCACATCAGTGTCCCGGGTATGATCGGGTTTTTTGAGTGTCCCTGTTTTACATGTTTACGCAGCATCTGCAACGCGACATACGCACAGAACAGACTCACAGCCTCATCACATCCTCTGTCACAGGGAGAACACTCATATTCCACTGAGTCGAGTCCTTTAGTCCAACAGAAGCTGAAGCAGCAGCACAAGGAAAGAGCTGCTTTTTTCACTTACTGTTTATGCAAATGAGTCATGTGGTTTTAAGTTTAGTTTCTGTAAGACGTAAACAAATGTTTAAAGCTGCATTAAACTCATTCTGATCTCACACTGATGAGGCTCTGGAGTGATTATGGTTTATATGTTGTAGAGTTGAGTTTATTTATGCGGATTAGTAACAGTAATAATTATGATTAAGGATGTCACTGTTCTAAATGATGAGAATAAGCAAAGCAACAGCTCGATACTGGATAAAGACAGAGCAGAGACCTGCCCTGAGATCCTCCAGGAACAGCAGATTTACGCCATCACATGTGCAGGACCACAGAAATACTTTAACAGTATCTAAACCCATAAAATACACTCTTCAGTTTAAACGGATCCCAACAGAAAACAAAGTAAAAGTTTTCCACCACACCGACCATGTGAGACTTTGTACACAATGGAGTCTGCAGATTTAATCACATTATCTCAGCCTAATACGTCGTTTCTTTAAAATAACACAGTGATGATGGGCCTTCGTTTTTTTGTCTAAAATTCTGAGCGCTTGTTTCTGTACTATTTCAGTTGGTTTGAGTGGTTTTGCAGGCTGAGGCTCAGCTGGTCCTGCAGTACGTCATGTGAGACACAATCATTGCATTAAAATACAAGTTTAGCTGCCTCCAAAGTTTATTTATTTATTTATTTGATCAGGACCGCGCACATTAATGAACAATCGTACATTTATGCACAGACTGTAAATGAGCCGGATTATAGCAGAGCTGCTAATTTACATCTGGAGTCCTGAGGCAGGAAGACAAAACACAAGAGCAAAACAATATCAGATAAAACACACAGACACACAGTCCAGACTGGCTCTTGTGTGTTTGAAATTTGACAGATTGAACTTGATTTTGTTTACTACCTTTTCTACCTTTTCTACTCGCTGTTTGAAGTCAAGTTTGGAATCAACCATAACTTCAAGATATTGAAATTTGCCGACTGTCTTCAGATGAACCTTTTACTTTTATGAATACAGGGGGGTCCATTTCTGCAGCAGAGGTTTTAGAGAAGAACATACGGAGCGTTTTGGAGACGTTAAGGACCAGCTGAGACCTCTGCAGTGGAGCGGAGTGAAAAAAACTTTTTCCAGATCATTTTTGGATCGTGATAAAAAGTTGCGACACATTCAGTGAGAAACAAACCAAAACATGTGACATTTTCCACACCGGACATGAATAAACGGGGGAATATGGGCCAAAATCTCAAAAACAGAGGTTAGTAAAACACACAAGTCATTATTTTATTTTTACCAAACTCACTAGTCCATATAAACATGATAACTAATAGAAAACATGTCTCTTAAATTAAAACACAGGCAAATTGTTTCCATCTCAAATTCATGTTGGGCACTGGAGTCATTTTCGAGCTCGATTCTGAGCAGACACAAAATTGAATGAATCTTTCCAAATGTTTATTCATGAAAAAATAGTAAAGACAGAAAGACATTTAAAAAATCAGGTTATTCCTCTTCACTGTTTCTGGACTATATATAAATGTGTGAGGTTTCTGTGATGGAACTTTCTTACTTTGTTAAGATAAAGTTTTGTTTGGGTTCATAGAACTAGTAACTCACAAATTGCTAAAGTATCTCTGTGTTCATGGTCACAGTGGTGTGAGCTGCTGTGTCTGGACATTATGTTCAGTCCTTATTTATCAGGGTTAAAACAACAGGTTGTTTTATTCATTCTCATCATTTAGAATTATTGGTGCACTTGAGTTCATCTATTTGTTTATTTAAGGATCCCCATTAGTCTCTACAGAAGCAGAGACTCGTCTTCCTGGGCTCCAATCTCAAATACAAGACATTTTAAGCACCATCAAAACAATCAATCAAAACACTAAGTTTGAGTTACATCATCAAAACACAAACCAAACACTCAAAATATGTGACATTCAACTATTAGCCTTTTCAAAAAGCAATTTCTTAAAACATTTTTTAAAAAACACATAATTTTGTATAAGCCTTAAATGTTGTGGCAGAACATTCCAGTGAGAAACGGCTCTGTAGAAAAATGTTGCTTTCAGTGCATTAGTTCTTGTGTTTGAGGCTTGTCTTGTATTAAACCTGTGCCTGCTACAGATGTGCTGTAACTGTGAGGACATGTGCACAGGTCTGTGTGTGAGGACATGTGCACAGGTCTGTGTGTGAGGACATGTGCACAGGTCTGTGTGTGAGGACATGTGCACAGGTCTGTGTGTGAGGACATGTGCACAGGTCTGTGTGTGAGGACATGTGCACAGGTCTGTGTGTGAGGACATGTGCACAGGTCTGTGTGTGAGGACATGTGCACAGGTCTGTGTGTGAGGACATGTGCACAGGTCTGTGTGTGAGGACATGTGCACAGGTCTGTGTGTGAGAACATGTGCACAGGTCTGTGTGTGAGGACATGTGCACAGGTCTGTGTGTGAGGACATGTGCACAGGTCTGTGTGTCGCCCACACTTTATGCAAACACTAAACTAAACTACAGGCCAGTCTGTCCTTGACTTTCAGCCACCAAAGTTTCTCATGCACAGCACTGATATTAGCCCTAAAAGAGCAGTTCAGAGCAGCTCGATTCTGAACTATCTGGAGATTGTCTAAATCTTTGTTTGCAGCACTAGACCACACATTAGGACAATAGTCCATCTGAGATAAAACAAGCGAGGCAATTACCAGTTTTCTTGTTTCCATTGGCAACAATCTAATCGGTGCCCCAGTTCACTCAGACAAATCGCCTCCTTTTGAGACCTGTTTAGATCAATACCATCGTATGTTTGACCTCATGTTATGGCGTTTGTCCCGGTATAAGAGGCTGGGGTTTTGTTTTGTCAGGCAGGATCAGGCAGAGACGGAGCTCACGTGAGGGACAGACAGGTTTTGGTTTTCTATTATTCTTTGTAAATGTGGCACAGTTGCTTTAATAAATCCAGACTCTTTGATGTGAGACAACTTTTGTCCAGTTTTATTCTTCTCAGATTTAAAAATCCACAACAGTTTCTGTACAGATTTATCCTGCACTTCCTTTTCTTACCCGACTTATATTTTGTAAAGACACAAATTCTGAAACATTAAACACACTGAAACATAGAATCTGATCCATTCTCCTGCTATTCTGTCCATTCCTTATACGACTAAGAGATGGTTCATCATAGTTTCCGTGTTAGTCTGGACGAGTTGCGTTTATTCAGGTTGTGGAGACTGAAGATTTGCTTCAAAATGTCAAAATTTTTTAGTTTGTTTCTCACTGAATGTGTCGGCAACTTTTTATCACTATCCAAAAAACACATTTTTTCCCTCCACCCTCCTCTGCAGCCGCTCTGAAACTGCGTTCATTGCTGATGTTTTTTCTTGCGCTGCCCGACCTTTGTTTTTCGCATGGACGATGACTTATCCTACATTATTAGTCGACATCTACATCTCCAGAACTCAAAATGCTCTGTTCCACCTCGTGATGTTTGGCAGTGGGAGTTTAAGTTAACAGCTCCTTTTACCTTTAGTTCAGTAGAGATTGTTCTAGTAATTCTAGTGAAAGTTCTGTAATTGCATCTGTAAAAGGTGGTAACTGTTAACGTGGAAAACCAACTCTCCGTGACATCACAAGGTGGAAGAGAGCAGCAATTTAACACCTTTTTAAGACCTTTTGGAGACCACAAATTAAGACCAACATCGCACTCATTATGCGGACAAAAAACACTAGATCCAGTTCGAAATTAAGGCCCGACCGATATATCGGTTGGGTTCTTGGAAACATATCGGCCTAAATCTTGCCGATCTGGGCCGATATTCCACATGGACATGTTTTACCTCGTTATAAACCTCAGACTCTATATTCTGCCCATTTAATCCAGTTTACAGACAGATAAATGTCCTGATTTATGGCTCCTGTGGTTATTATTAATTTTACTTCACATGATCTGTATTAAGCGGCACGGTGGCTGAGTGGCAACACTCAGGCCTCACAGCAAGAAGGTTGCGGGTTCGATCCCCGGGTCGCCCGGGCCTTTCTGTGTGGAGTTTGCATGTTCCTCCCCGTGTCTGGATGGGTTTCCTCCGGGTGCTCCGGTTTCCCCCATCAACCCAAAACATGCAGCACCTGAACTAACATCAAGGACCATGTTGTCCACCCTCCTGTGGGCTCACCACCTGCAGAGGGGTTCATAGGGGGTCAGGTGCTATGAGGATTGGGCAGCACGCTGATCTGTATTAGGAGATGATCCTGTGGTATTGATTTCTACACATGCTGTACTAAGGAAATGAACTTTGATTCTTTGAACTCGCTAAACTGAGAATGACGTCTGTGTTTACTTTTGTTACCTAAATGTACATGAATCAATATTCTCGTCTGGAATGTACAAATAAATGGAGGCATCTCTGGTGGTGTTGAGAGAGATCAGAGACACGTCTCATAGAATCAAATGTAAGGGCCTATACCTCTTGAAAATAAAAGTCCGGTGTTTGAACATGTCATGCCTTCTGATTTATTGTTTCAAGGGTCCTCAACCGGAGAAACTCACACTCCGCATCAGGATTTATCTGAGGAGTCATTTGTCTGTGTCCGTACCGCCCCCGAACGCATCACCATGTGCGTTTGTTTACAGCCGCAGCCACAGATCCATGTGCACAACACTGAGATTCTCTTGTTTTTCCGGCCGCTCAGTGTGAGTCTGGATTAAAGGACAGTTCTTAGTGCTGATCTGAGAGGAGCCTGTGTGAGGCTGAGTGTTGAAATGTGTCGGTTTTGAAGCTCATTTTGGTTCTTTCTCATTGGTTAGCGATTAGCTGCTGTAGCTCACACACATAAACAGGCTGTTTTCTCTTCTATTAGCGACTGTAAAGTGACTATAGTGGCCGTATATATGTTACTGGACACACACTGATATGTAAATGAGCTGTGAATAGAGGTGTGAATTATTGGCATTTAGCAGATCATTAATTACAGCAGCGCACACGCATTTACCGCTAAAGGCTAACAGCGGTAGTTTACTTACAGCACTTTCTTTACAGGCCGGAATATGATACAAAAACACCATTAGGCCGAACTACTGTCTTTAAATATGACATAAAGAGGCAGAAGAACAATAAATGTCGCCTAAATAAACCCAACTGAAAATCCAATAGAGCCAAACCTAAGTTTTATAAACAATTGAAGATTTACAGTGAATTTTTACGTCATAAATATATCGGCAGCTCCAACTCCCATTTTATCGGTATCATATCGGTGGGCCATATCGGTAAAAATACTTACTATTATTATTATTATTATTATTATTATTATTATTATTATTATTATTATTATTATACATTTTATTTATAAGTGCCTTTCAAAGCACCCATGGACATTGTACAGGTATTAAATAATAAAAACAAAAACAAACACAAATGCATTAAAACATGACTAAATCAGATTGATAAAAGATACGTGATTGGTTATGAGAAACAGGACAGTCTGAAAAGGTGAGTTTTGAGTCTGGATTTGAAGAGAGAAATTTAAGACCTTTGTGAAAACAATAAGACTTTTTCAGAGCTTAATTCAGGAATGTGAAATTTAAAACCTTTATAAGACTATTCAGACCCTATTATTATAAAAGCCTATGCAAACATGTGTGAATGAAACAAAATACAACTCCAGGTATGTTTTCGAGGAGGTAACTGTATTATAACTAGGGCCCAACCGATATATCGCTTGGCTGGTATTATCGGCTATCGGCCAAAATCTTGCCGATTTGGGCCGATATTCCACGTGGACATGTTTTACCTCGTTATAAAGCTCAGACTCTCTATATTCTGCCCATTTAATCCAGTTTACAGACAGATAAATGTCCTGAACGCATCACCATGTGTGTTTGTTTACAGCCACAGCCACAGATCCATGTGCACAACTCTGAGATTCTCTTCTTTTTCCAGACGCTCAGTGTGAGTCTGGATTAAAGGACAGTTCTTAGTGCTGATCTGAGAGGAGCCTGTGTGAGGCTGAGTGTTGAAATGTGTCGGTTTTGAAGCTCGTTTTGGTTCTTTCTCATTGGTTAGCGATTAGCTGCTGTAGCTCGCACACATAAACAGGCTGTTTTCTCTTCTATTAGCGACTGTAAAGTGACTATAGTGGCCGTATATATGTTACTGGACACGCACTGATATGGAAATGAGCTGTGAATAGAAGTGTGAATTATCGGCATTTAGCAGATCATTAATTACCGCGGCGCACACGCATTTACCGCTAAAGGCTAATAGCGGTAGTTTACTTACAGCACTTTCTTTACAGGCTAGAATATGATACAAAAACACCATTAGGCCGAACTACTGTCTTTAAATATGACGTAAAGAGGCAGAAGAACAATAAATGTCGCCTAAATAAACCCAACTGAAAATCCAATAGAGCCAAACCTAAGTTTTATAAACAACTGAAGATTTACAGTGAATTTTTACGTCATAAATATATCAGTGATTATATCGGCAGCTCCAACTCCCATTTTATCGGTATCATATCGGCCGCAACAAAACCCATATCGGTCGAGCCCTAGTTACAACATGGCTAAAAATTCACAAAAGTGCGTTTTAAGCAAAGGGCTGTATAAATGGTGTTTGACTGATTGGTTGGAACAAGCGCAGAAACAGATACAATAGTTAAACTCACCCTTATTTCCCACCAGACTCCTGATGTCGTCGGCTGCTTTGGCGACGCTTGCGGTGTCCGCGACGTCCAGGTGGAGCGTGCTCAGGCGATCGGAGGCGGTTTTCCTCAGCTCGTCCTCTCCCTTCTCCGTGTAGCAGCCGGCGATGACGCGATACCCCAGTGTGTCCAGGTGACGAGCCAGGAGGTTCCCAAAGCCGCTGTCACAGCCCGTGATGTACACAAACCTGCCCCCTTTATCCGGGACTCGCCTCAGCTCCTTCAGCCAGCGGCAGATCAGGAACAGGGCCACCAGGCCGACCACGTACGGAAACATCTTTCTGACACAAACAGATTGGATTGTTTTGAATTATGACATGTTCACACACATTTCAACGCGAAAATATAAACCCCTGTAGAGCCTGCGGTCAAGCTCCGAGTCGACTGAGGCCCAAAACACCGACGATCCACTCAACTTAAGAACATTTTACTTTATTTGAGCAGATTCATCTTGACAGGTGAAATTATCTGCCAGTGGAATAAGTGTTTTTTTCTTAATTCAAGCAACATTTGATTTTATTTCTTATTTTAGGTGCAAAAATTTGTAGTTTTTCTTATTTTAAGTGTAGTAAGTTTTTTTTTCTTCATGTTTTAAGTACAGAAATCTCACTGCACTGGCGGATTATTTTACTTGTCAAGTGAAATTGACTCAAATCCTGGTAAAACTTTCTTAATCCAAGTCATTTTAGCTCGACTAGATTTAGTTTTTTGCAGTGTGGCTCTTCTGTTTACACTATTCTGTAAATAATGTTATTTTATATAAATGATTTTATTTAATGAGGACAAAGCACATTAATAAACACTGTACAAACTCATGACATTGTGTAAATATGCCGGATTTAGCTAGAAGCTGCTTTCCATCCGTCGTCCTCGGACATTTACAGACAAAAGGCACAACAACATAAACCATTTATACTGCACACATTAAACCTCACCTATGTTGACAGGTTTGGTTGATTTGGAGCCATTTTTTGAGCTCTGTTTGAAAGCCTTAAGGGTGGAACTCTCTCGTGTAGATGTTGGGACTGTTCCAGTTCCGCAGCCCTGAACAGAAATGGTGTTTTGTGTCTGTTCGTCTAAATGAACCTCACAGTCGCCTCTGGAGGCAGATCTGCTCCTGAGATTCTCTACGGCTAATAAATTCCTCTAAGGAGGAGGAGCTCGGCCATGGAGGGATTTATAGATGAGACAAGCAGGTTCAAAGGTTTTAAAACTTTCAAAACTTAAAAGACGGTATTTCTCTAAAATTTCACAGTGATGAGTTGAATGTGGCTTTTTGGCGAACACCTTGATGCTTTTTTATAAAGTTGTTCTATAGGTTTTAGTCTGATTTAGCAGCTTCAGCTGAAATAAAAGGTCTAAGATCTAATTAAATTCAGAAGTATCTGTGCCATTTGTGATCCTTGTCGGTAAATATGGCTGAGATAAAGTCACAGCATTGATAACACAGCAATGACACTGACTTTCCAAACTGTCTAAGATACTTTGTTATGTGTGTGTTTGTTATTGTAATGTTCATAAGACTTTTACTATAGAAATGAATTCCTGTAAAGGCTCCATCCACATCAGGACGTCTGATCATCAGTAGAACATTTACAGTATATGATTATAAAAGTGATGATCAGGATCTATATCATTACCAAACTCATTTGTTTTATAATTCGAGGAATAATGAGTCTTTAAATAAATGTGTGCTCAGCTTCTGTGTAAAGTTCATTTAGAATAATATTTCAGTATATTATAATCAACAGTATAATGTCATCTTTTTCATTTTCCTTACCCGGTAAAAAAAAAAATAAAAAATCTCACTTCTCACGCAGTTTATTTAATGTTGTTCTTTCCATTTTCACGTTTGCAAAAACAAACACATAAAGTCTTATACAAAACCATGTCCACACAGAGACTTTAAGTCCACTGTCCAAAAAGAAGAAACAAATTATACATTAACCCACATAACGGACTCGTGTCTCTTTCCCCCTCCGTCCATTTCTCTTTCCACTTTACAGGAAACATTATCTCTGTTTTTGACAAAGTTAATTATGAGTCACTTTCCCTCTGTGCACCAACATGCAGATCCGCTGGTCCACGTTAGTTTACACCATTTCTCCTCTAAAGACAAATATAATCCACAATAATGTGCACTCAGAGGCAAATAACTCCAGCTGTGGCCTAAATATTATTGTAGAAAGTGCAGGGGTCCCACAAACACAACCGTAACAGTTTGCCTCAGGAAACAGTTGAGTCTGAAGTACTTCTGCACTTCCCCCCGTTCAGTATTTCTACCTCGAACCAAACAAAACTCTGTTCGTGTTTTCCCCACATGTGGACTTCACACGGATCTATACCGCAGCTGACCCACTTTTTCCTCCTACGGGACAATACGGACTCTGCGCTTTGGCGAAGTACTCACGGTGCGCGGACAAAGCTGCGGCTGGAAAAGCTCCGTCCAGAGAGTTTAGATCCTGCAGAGAGAGAGACTCCTGCTCAGACTCCTGCAGACAGAGGACAGAGTTCAGACTCCTGTTCAGACTCCTGCAGAGAGAGAAGACAGAGTTCAGACTCCTGTTCAGACTCCTGCAGACAGAGGACAGAGTTCAGACTCCTGCTCAGACTCCTGCAGAGAGAGAAGACAGAGTTCAGACTCCTGTTCAGACTCCTGCAGACAGAGGACAGAGTTCAGACTCCCGCACGGCTGTGTCTGAAGTGTTTGATGAGCGGGGTTTCCGCGGACATTATAGACTGTGAGCACAGTGGCGCCCCCTGCTGGATGAGTCTTACATGACCAGGACACGTTAGTTCAGTACGGAGCGGACCCTGGACTCACTGTCACGGTCTTTGGCCACTGAAAATGTTGTGCTGATGTTACGTAATAAAATGGCATTAAAAAGGCTCGTGATAAAGTGTTTTCTAATGACTTTGTGCTTTTTAGGAAGGTTTAGGTTAAGTGCACTCAATCCTGACATTCTGTAAAGCCCCCGCCCCCACATAATCAATAGTTTTAGTCCATGGTGCACAGAGAGAGGAATCCTAAACAGCAGCAGTCACCTGAGTGTCTGTGCACAGGAGCTCTCGCCCTCAGCTCGTGTCTCTGCAGAATAACTGCGGGTAACTCACCAAATAAGCAAGACACACGAGCCAGGAGACATGATTAATATTTAAGGGAGCCGCAGGGCCCCGGGGCTCTGAGGAGTGACAGGAGGCTCCGCCTTCATAACAGCGTAACCTTGCGCACAACAATATAGTGCCAAACACAGGAGCGCAGTGATCGCACACAACACTGAGGCTTCACTGCGCTGAGGAGAGGAAAGAGCCCCACACCCCAGGGGTAAATGTGCAGACTGAACCTCTGTGCACCTGCCCAAAAACCCCGCTGGCCCCTGGCCCCGGGGGCCCCGTCAAAGCACCAAACACTGATCATAAAGATGCGAAGAGCGGCTCATGGTTTTGCCTAAAGACACAAAGGTCACAGAGGGAATCATTATTCTACTGATTGTATTAAGTTGGATAGAGGAGCTCCACATTTTTACTTTTACTTCACTACATTTGAGAGCGTGTATCTGTAACTATCTTCTACTTGTAATTTGTTTTGAATTGAAAAGTAAAAAGTGCTTTTCTTTAGGTTTGCGACCTGCTGAAATGGCTGAGACCTGAGAAATTTATGACGATTCAAGTTTCTGCTGGAAATGTGCCAAACCTGTGTAGAGGACAGTTTGTGATCATAATATGTTTAGTAAAGTGACCTTTGGGCTGCAGGGCCCGTGACGTTTAGGCCTGTGTATCTGTAATAACTGAATGCCCTAAAGCCTCACACTGTGTCATACGAGAGTTCATTAATATTTAATAGCCATTTCTCTGTGATATTCGTATTAAAAACAATCTGTGCCGCTTTTTCCTGTCGGCGTGTGGTTAATGATCTGATCATTACAGGTTTGCAATATTACGCGAGTCTTTCGAGGCAAACAGTGCGGCTGCTTTAGTGTTTCCTGTTTCTGTTTTTAGCGCAACGCATTGGGTCATTGTAGATCCGTGGTGTACGTGCCGCTCAACTTTGAGCACAGCGGGTTGAAAAAACAGGGCACGGCCGATGGGCAGGTCCAAACTCCGACGCGCTCGTTACGCATCGACCTGACGCTGGCGGATCGCTGCAGTGGAGCAGGGAGCGCGCAGAAAACACTGTTCCTCAGATTTCTGTTTATGGGAGGAGCCGAGCTGTGGGGAAATCTTCGCTGGGGCTGAACGCTCAACACAAGAACCTACAGACGAGGAAGCGACCCCAGGACCACACCAAACCAAACCAAACCAAACCAAACCACGGCCTCCTTTTTCCTAACTCAGCATTGGATGTGTTATTGTCTCAGCACAATCTGGAAACAATGAAGAGACTGAACTCCGTAGACCTGGAGAAGCTGAAGATGACGGGGGCCGGACGCGCCATGGCGGTGCTGACCAGCGGCGGAGATGCACAAGGTGAGACTTTCCTCTGCGCTTTGACGCACGGAGAGCAGGAGCTGAAGTGCGCGTTTGGCTCCGGGTTTAGCTCCGGTACGATTCGTTTAACACTGGTTTATGGCCCGGGTTGAGCACAGTGGGGGCGCTATAGTGCACTCAGATGTCTCAATGGCATTGATAAATTACTCTTTTCCTAATCAGTGGAATTTGATCACGTTATGCTGAGCAGTTGCTGTCTTCCGTCTCCGGCAGATGCAGTTTCAGTTTTAGATTTATAGGCAAAACCCCAAGTATGAAACAGACATAACCTCCTGAGACCCGAGCTTTTGTCTGGTGTGCATTTTTCATTTCTTCTTGCTATTTGGGATAAGTAGGACCTACTAAGTAAGTCTTCTGTATGACACCATTGGTTAAAAAATGTAAAAGCATTAAAATGTATAAATAAATTACAAAAAAAAAAAACAGCAATTAGCTGTTTATTTCAAGCCCTAAACCTGCCAAATGTGATGCAGGTCGACCGTGAGGGTTCAGTGAGTGAGGTTAAAAACACACAAAAAGGCCTGAAAATGTGGTCCACAGTTTTAATTTTTTCTGGTTTTCAATCGTTACAAAAAAAAGTAGAGGTGCAAAAAGTGGAGACAGGCAGCAGTTTCCCTATAGCAGCAGAAACGTCCAGCAATTTATAACTGTAAACTCATCTAAATATTCCCAAGTTTACCTAACAACATGTACGATCAATAATATAACATAGTCCCAATGTCTTCAAACGAGGACATGACATTTCCTGATGCTCTCGTCTGCTGTGGGCAATAAAATGTGTCAAATTTTAATGCCAAATGAAGATACATTAAGATACATGAAGAGACATTATTGTACATAAATATATTGGTTTTATTCATAAATTTTGCATCTAAACTTTACCATGCAGTTTTTTTTTACTTTCGGGAGCTGCTGTAGAGGTTTTTAGTTGATTACAGGTGAAAGTTTAAAATAATTGAAAATCATGGTGCTAAGAGGCAAAAATGTAATGTCCTCGTGTGAGGCCACAGGGTCTCAAGAGGCTAAGGGAAGAATCGATCTACCACTGGCTCATTTTATCTCACCGATTGCCTTGAATAGAAATTAAATGTTGCTTGTATACACAAACTGAAGTAAAAACACGCTCGATCCTACAGTAATACTGTTTAGATCTGCATCAGGTACACAGGGATTTATTAGTCTTTGAAAAAAAACGTAGCAAAACTTCTGCTCAGCCCAAGACGTTATAACACGTGTAATAATAAAATAATAAAGCTCGGGTCATTCAATGTCACCTCAGCCAGGGGCACGCACTTCAGAAGAAGCTGCAAGAAACAAAACAGGAGCAAAGACTGAGAGAAGAGAGGGAGGATATAGAGACTGAGGGAACAGAGGGAGGATATAGAGACTGAGGAAACAGAGGGAGGATATAGAGACTGAACAGAGGGAGGATATAGAGACTGAACAGAGGGAGGATATAGAGACTGTCTCGGTCTTGAAGGTGCTTGGACTCGGTCAGCACAGAGCAGGTGTAGAGCACAGAGCAGGTGTAGAGCACAGAGCAGGTGTACAGCACAGAGCAGGTGTAGAGCACAGAGCAGGTGTACAGCACATCTGTATTTGTTATGATGTGTGTTTGGTAAAGGTGCAGAGGTAAATATCGCTGTAAAACCAGTGACAGAATCTAACTCCACTGGAACCTTCACACTTACTTCACTTTCTTCACAGTTTTGTGTAAAGTGCAGTGGAAGTTCTTAAAGAGGAGGTTCTCAAACTGTGGGGAGGCTCCAGAAAGGGCCACAGTGTTTCAGTGCAGTAAAGTGTGTTTGGCTTATTTTAAGCTTAAATTAGCATTTATCAGATGAACTGGAGATAGATCTATAATATATTATTATATTATAGATTTATATTATATATATTTTCCCACATGAAGTCCAAGTATCGTTGCACCATGACTGATTCTCAATATATTTATAAGTATATACATTATTTGCATATTTGTACACAGCAAAAAGGCCTTTCAAAAATAAGAAAAAAATACCAATTTTGAGGTAAAATTGCCCTGTTTTAAGTGAAAGGATCTGCCAGTGCAATAAGTGTTTTTCCTTAATTCAACATTTGCAACATTTGATTTTATTTCTTATTTTCAGTGCAAAAAGTTGTTGTTTTTCTTATTTTAAGTTTAAGCAAGATGCATTTTCATATTTTAAGTACAAAAATCTCACCGCACTGGCAGATCATTTTACTTTTCAAGTGAAATTTTACTCAAATAATGGTAAAACTTTCTTAATCCAAGTCATTTTGAGCTTGACTCCATTTGGCATTTTGAGCTTTGGAGATATGGACAGACTGAAGTGCGACTCAGACGTGTGAATGAAACAAAAGGTAACTCCAGGTCTGTTTTTGAGGAGGGAACGACATTATTACACGGCTCAAAGCTCACGAGAGTCAGTTTGGTGTAATATTGAGCTTTCCCTGATGCCTGCTGTGCTCTGGTGTGAAAGGAATGAACGCTGCGGTGCGGGCGGTCACCAGGATGGGCATCTACGTCGGGGCCAAGGTCTATCTAATCCACGAGGTGAGGCCGACGTCACGTTTCTTTACGTTGTTGTGTAAACAGCCGTGTTATGGCTTCACACAGCCCTGTCGCTCGTCCGTAGGGGTACCAGGGCCTGGTGGACGGAGGAGACAACATCAAACTGGCTCATTGGCAGAGCGTGACCAACATCATCCAACTGGTGAGTAAAGTGCACGTCTCTGCTCATCAGGGCGGAGTGAAAAAAAAACCCTTTATCCAGATCGTTTTTGGACAGTGATAAAAAGTTGTCGACACATTCAGTGAGAAACAAACCAAAAAAATTGACGTTTTGAAGCAAATCTTCAGTCTCCACAACCTGAATAAACGGGGGAATATGGACTATTCTGACCAAAATCACAAAAACACAAAAACAGAGGTTAGTAAACGCAGTTATAATTATTTTATTTTCACAAAACTAACTCGTCCAGACTAACACAGTAACTATGAGGAACCATCTCTTAGTCGTATAAGGAATGGACAGAATAGCAGGAGAATGGATCAGATGGATAAGACTTTTTTCTATAATTTTTGCAATTTTCTGCAACAACAAAACATACAAACAGCACATTTACGAGAGACAAAACAAACAAGGGAGGGGATGTGAGGGGAGGGGGGAGTTTCTCAAAACAGTGCATGTGTATTTACACCTCAGGGCTCTCAAAACAAATGTGCACATATAAATATTTGCATATATACACTTTTTTCAGTGTGTTTAATGTTTCAGAATTTGTGTCTTTACAAAATATAAGTCAGGTAAGAAAAGGAAGTGCAGGATAAATCTGTATGGAAACATCACACATTTATATATAGTCCAGAAACAGTTAAGAGGAAGAACCTGATTTTTTAAATGTCTTTCTGTCTTTACTATTTTTTCATGAATAAACATTTGGAAAGATTCATTCAATTTTGTGTCTGCTCAGAATCGAGCTAAACCAGGTGTAATTTAGATCTAAAACCAAACAAGAATTTGCAGGAGTTGGTTGCTACATTCATGAAGTTTTAAAAATCATGACAATATCAAGTAATTTAATGGATTATGTCACAAACTACATTTTGGGGAATGTAATCTGTAATCTGTAGGGGATTACATTTTAAAAGTCACCTTCTCAACACTGATGCTACAACATCTAAACAGAACCGTACATTACATCAAGTGGAAAAGAAACCGTGAGGTGAGTCAACCTGAGCCCAGCGATAATTACGTTTTTCATGTCCAAAACACGTGTATCTGTCAGTGCAGGTGGTGTGGACTTAACATGTGCAAAGTAGACACGACAATAACAAACGATTACTCGATTATTCGAACAAAATAATCGACAGAATAATCGATTACTGTAATAATCGATAGCTGCAGCCCTAATGACTTGTTTTACTAACCTCTGTTTTTGTGTTTTTGTGTTTTTGGTCAGAATAGTCCATATTCGCCATTTATTCAGGTTGTGGAGACTGAAGATTTGCTTCAGAATGTCTCATTTTTTGGTTTGTTTCTCACTGAGGCCATGTACACACGTAGCCGGGTATTTTTAAAACCGAACATTTCCCTCCCTCCGTTGATAAAAATTGTTTTATCCACACCACCTCATCTTCGAAAAAAAACACCTTCCACACATAACCGAACATCTGCGTTTTCAACCACATTCATACACATTCCAGACCTGTAGATGGCGTTATTTCCATTGAGCCCTCACTTCGCCGTCACTTCCGCCTAAAACAGAAAACATGGAGCAGTAGTTGGACTTAAACATGTACATAGCACCTGCACAATAATGAATGCTCCCACAGCTCTGAAGAAACGACTCCGGTCCATAGTCTGCTTTGTCTTTGGCTTTGGCTTTTGCAGTCGCCTAAACAAACGTCGCACGTTTGACGTCAGGGCAGATTCATATTTTTTGGCGCAGACAGTGACGTTTTAAAACGCAAAACCCCAGTTATCTCTGTCCACACAAACAGGCATAAACGGAGTTTTCAGAAATCTTCACTTTGGCCGGAGTTTTCCCTGAATACTCGTTTTTGATGCGTGTTCGTGTGGAGGTCAAAACACAGCAAAACATCTTCGGTTTATCAGATCCCCGGATACGTGTGGACAAGGCCTGAATGTGTCGAAAACTTTTTATCACTGTCCAAAAATGATCTGGAAAAAACTCTCCACCCGACTGCTCATTGCACAACATAAAAAATGTCTTATTCAGAATATGCTGCTCGTATGTGTCCGTTTATACTGTTATAACTTTCTTTTCTGCCTCTGTCCACTTGTCTAAAGTGAACTGATCTGGTAAGGGGACTTGAGCTTGTAACTGTTGTTTAACACCAGCTTATTTTGCATGTCGTCACTGTAAACAAGTGTTGTTTTTCTTCGTTTGTCCAACTGCAGACACCTTGTTGTATGTCGCTATATGCAGACTTAATCAGGCGACAGTTAACCAAACAAAACGCCCTTATACCGAAATGAGTGAAGCAGATTGAGCTTTAAGATTAGAGATAATGTTATTGACCCTTTACGGCTGTCTGCATGTTGGACCATGTATAAAACACAATGGCAATAATATTACTTTGTTCACATTCGTCTCGTCTTCATTTCCAATAGTAATTTTGTTTTTTGAGGCATTAAAACAAACTTATATAACGTTGGAATGGCAGTGCATTTGGTTTAAGATAATCACCTAACTACAGCTTTGCATCATGCGGATCAGATTTATTTATGTGGCAAACGTCGTGCTTCTTTTTTCACCAAATCTGATCTGTTCGCTCATTTTTAGGCTTGTCTGACGTGTGGACACAGAACAGAGAAAGATTTTGGTGTTGTGCCCAAAAATCTTTTCATTTTGTAGATAACACGATCAGCTGTTCTGTGCTGCCGTCTTTTCTTTATCTGTGGCTTAAGACGTGCAGTTGTGCTCATAAGTTTGCATAACCTGGCAGAATTTGGATGATTTCTTGTCCGTGTTTCAGAGAATATGAATAAAAACACAAAAACTTTTCTCTCACTCGTGGTTAGTGCTCGGATGAAGCTGTTTATTATCAAACGCCTGTTTCCTCTTTTTAAATCAGAATGAGAACAGAAACTACACTGTAGCTCCCCTGGCTCCGTACTGATGATCATGTGTAACATTTATTCTCATTCACCAACTTCAACACATGGAACACCATGAAAACTAAAATAAAGACGGAGAAAACGTCTCAGATTTGCATAAATGACCTCTAAATAAACACAAATACAGTCAATATATTTACCCTGTTCACCAGTACATCACCAGCGGTCGTTAAGGAGCATTTTGACGTCTTTTCTCTTTTGTTTCTCTCTATCGTCTTTCTCCTTTTCGCGGCTACTATTTCTCACTCTCTTTAAACTTCCAGGGCAAAGTAAAAGCTCACCTGACTCAAAAGGTAAATATTTTACAACTAAAATGTGGAAATTAACAACATTCGTATTTTTACATAACGTAATACTCCTACAATATACATATACATACTATGCTGAGGTCACCTTACTAGTCCTGCACTATTGCATGATATTGTACTGCATTCTGCATTTCACTTTATATTTATACTGTTTTTGTATTTTATTGTATTGTATTGTTTTGTATTGTTTTTGTATTGTATTTATTGACTGCACCCAGTACTACGTGTCCAAGACAAATTTCTCCCTCGGGGGACAATAAAGTTTATCTTATCTTATCTTACAATTTTAGGACTTATTATTGAAATAAATACACTGACATTATCGTCAGCGACACACAAATGACCCAGTGAAGCTGGAGTCTTTTGTGATAGTTGTGGATGTGTTATTTCCTCTGATGGTAAAGCTGCTCATTCTTCTGGGCAAAAGGCTCCAGTTCCTGTAAATTCTTGGGCTCTTGTCTGAACTGCAGCTTGAATCTGCCCAGAGGCTCAGTGATACTGAACGAATGCTTTTATTTGTCAGTTCCTTCACATGTGCAGGACATACGAAGCATCCGGAATTGGACCTGTCGCCCCGTCTGTACATTACAACATACAAAAAAACCCAATATCGCATGAGGAAGACATCACGGACCGGACAGGAAGAGCAGGCAGCAGATAGAAATAAACAAAACTGCATCACATGAGGACAGAGGGAGGAGGAAAAAAAGAGACCAGGCTCCTGACGGGGCATCGTTTGGAAAGAGTGCACAAAGTAAAAAACACCTCCGAGCATCAGCAACATGGTGAAAACACAGTACAGACATTCCTCTGGACCAGCAGCAGGAGGGGCGGGTGTGGAGGAAGCAGCATCCGGATCCTGCAGCCCTGACGGCGCTGGATCCAGACCCGCCCACCCGGCCGGGGGTACGAAGCTGCGAGGGGGTCGGGGAGGAAAACACCCTCCCTGCTCCAGACTCTGTGCTGAGGAAGAGGCTCCAGAACCTCCACTTTATTCTTTATTCTTTATATTCTGCACTTTAAATCACTGACAAACTACTGTAAATATCCTGCTCACACATGTGTATAGTTGTAAATATGTCGCTTGGTGTAAATTATTTTTGAGAGGGAACTTTTTTTATCTTTATCTTTTACCTTATTGTATTTACCTTTTCTTAATTTTGACGACATGTTCTCGGCCGGTTGCATCTGTGTTGCGTGCAGAGGGTCATAAACGCAGCTCAGGAGACCAGTGGCTGCCCTCTCAGGACTTACACACTCCCCATGGTCTCAGAAAGGGCCACACACACTCGGGGGACGCCTCACACCCCGGGCTCCCCCTGTGTGAACTGTTATTACTGTTGGGTCAGAGGTACAGGTCAGTCAGGGCCAGGACAGAGAGGCTGAAGGACAGTTTTTATCCTACAGTCATAACCACACTTACTAAACATATGTATATACTTATATATTTATGAATGATATGAGATGGTGAGATAGGTGGATGTATGTATGATGTATGTATGATGTATGTATGATGTATGTATGAGGACGTTCACTCGTTTCTCCAGCACCTTAAACTGCTCGACACTTTTTAAAATTTCGTTGCACATGTGGCAATAAAGACATTTAAGACATAAAGACATATTCTATTCTATTCTAATGAAGAAAATTTCCCCTGGGGGATGAATAAAAGTCATTCTGATTCTGATTCTGATTCTTCTGCTGGAGCCAGTGACAGCTCCACTTTGTGTTTTGGATCATGATCATGTTGAATATCCGAGCACGTCCCGTGTGCAGCTTCTGCCAGAGTGTGTGAACCTGTGAGCCCAGCTGTCCTCATGTGTGTGTCTGTGCTGTGCAGGGAGGGACTGTGATCGGCAGTGCCCGGTGCAAGGCCTTCACCACCCGCGAGGGCCGACTGGCAGCTGCGTTTAACTTGGTCAAAAGAGGCATCACCAACCTGTGCGTGTGCGGCGGCGACGGCAGCCTGACCGGAGCCAATATCTTCCGGAGCGAGTGGAGCGGCCTGCTGCAGGAGCTGGTCGAGAAAGGTAAAGGGTTTTAAAGGTCGTATGTTTGGCAAAATTGACTTTTGTGAGCCTTATGTCGCCTCCGTGAAGTCGCCCCACCAAACTCAAACCTACACAAATACTGTGTCAGTCGTTTGTGCTGCAAAAAGTTTCGTTTCTGCTTCTTTAGTTTTGGAGAAATTAACGATTCTTTTACAGGTCAAACTGGGGTCAGACCCACAGGAAGCTTCAAAATGAATAAAAAGATACAAATACTTCCCAATACACTGTTAAATACTAAATATTAATAAATCTACAAACTAAATCGAAGGCTAAATACAGTCAGTCAATTAAATACTGTCCCACTGTAACTGTGGCTTTTAACTGTATGTTTAACTTGTCCAGAAAGACGCCTAATAAATAAAATGTATTATAAATGTATTATTATTATAAATAACTGATTATAATTAAAACAATATGTATATATAAATATTCAGATATAACAATAGGGGGTAGGAGCAAATAAGTGTTTGCTTCATCCTCCTTTTCAGACAAGTTGTAGCTTTATTTTCTTTTTCTGGGTTACTGTATTCTGTTTGGTTTGATATATATACAGTATATATATATATACTATATATATATACTGTATATATATATATATACTATATATATACAGTATATATACTGTATATATATACTGTATATATGCTGTATATATACTGTATATATACAGTATATATATATATACTATATATATATACTGTATATATATATATATACTATATATATACAGTATATATACTGTATATAGACTTTTTTATGTTATGAAACTGTAACATACACTGGAAAATAACAATATCTCGGTGAGTTAAAATGATTTAAATTAAGAACATTTGACTTTATTTGAGCAGATTCAACTTGACAGTGAAATGATCTGCAGTGGAATAAGTGTTTTTTTTTTTCTTAATTCAAGCAACATTTGATTTTATTTCTTATTTTAAGTGCAAAAACCTGTTATTTTTCTTATTTTAAGTGCAGCAAGATGTATTTTCATATTTTAAGTACAAAAATCTCACTGCACTGGCAGATTATTTTACTTGTCAAGTGAAATTTACTTAAATCGTGGTAAAACTTTCTTAATCCAAGTCATTTTAGCTTCACTAGAGTTTGTTTTTTGCAGTGTATTTTGATTTGCTGCATGTCTGAAATAAACTGATTAATTGATTGATTGATTCACACATGTTTGAGTAATCCTGCGTTATTAGTCTGTCTACATCACCCGAGATCAAACACTCTGTTCCACCTTGTGATGTCATGAAGTGGTAGTTTTCAAGTGAACAGCTGCATTTTGTTCAACGGAGTCGGGCGATTCCAGAGCTGAAATTATCCAAATGATAAAACGATGACAGTGAAGGTGTGTGGAGTGTAAAAACACAATGGAGCACTTCCTGTATTACCACATGACATCACAAGGTGGAACAAACTGAAGTGTTTTCTGTCTGAGAGAAGAACTCATCCGAAAATCTGCAGGTTTGTGTGTTAAACGTGTGAATGAAACGAAACGAAACTCCAGGTCTGTTCTTCATAAGGAAACGACATTATAAAGTAGATCATAATAAAACGGTGCAGTTTAATATGGGCCGCGTCACTGTTGGTGTGTGACGCCTCCAGGGAGAATCGCAGATACCGTGGCCAGAGAATACGACCATCTGAACATCGTGGGGCTGGTGGGATCCATCGACAACGACTTCTGTGGCACCGACATGACCATCGGCGCCGACTCTGCGCTGCACCGCATCATGGAGATCGTCGACGCCATAATGACGACCGCTCAGAGGTTAGTCGCAGCTCAAGTCCTGTTTGAAACTCAGAAACTTTCCATGGGAATTTTCGGGAATCAATGGGAAAAGCCCAGAAAACCAGTACCTGCTTTTTGATTCACACCCCCCACTGCAGCACAAAGTTGGAGCGATTCGGACTCTACGACGCACTGCACAAAAGGCCTATCGAAAAATAAGAAAAAAATACCAGTTTTGAGGTAAAAATGCCCCGTTTTAAGTGAAATTCTCTGACAGTGCAGTAAGAAATTTTCACTCAAAAAAAAAGGTTAAGTTTGTTAAAACACACATTGCTCCTGTTGTAGTTCGTTCTTTCTGGTCAGAGTGTGTGAAAATAAAGATCAGATTACGTCTAATTTAAGTAACAGAGTCGCGCTTTCAATTTTCTTTACAAAAAGCTTTAAAAACTGTGTAACTTTTCTGATGAAGGGTCCATCAAAAGTTTTTGCTTTGTCTGGAATGTTTCACAGTATCATATGAAACCTTTCTATCCAGATCTGTGGAGAGGCGACACCGCTCAGTCCGAATGTCTGTTTTTCTAGGTATTTTTGAGCTTTAAAACCACCTGTGAGTGAAGAACTAAGTTGTTTAATGTCATATACTGCAAAAAAGGCCTATGAAAAATAAGAAAAAAATACCAGTTTTGAGGTAAAAAATTCTCTATTTTAAGTGAAATTCTCTGAATCTTGTTCTAAGCAGAAAACACGAGTTTCAAGTATTTATGGCAAGATTTTTCACCTTATTGGTTTGAGAAGGAAGTTAAAGAGGCTTAACCTGGACTGAGTTAATATAAAAAAGTGCTTAGAATAAGTTGTAATATCTAAATAACATAAATCAGGACGGAATATCTTGAAACAAGTTTAAAAAAATCTCATCTAATAAGTAAAAAATCTTAAAATTGATATTTTAAGATGAATCTGCTTAATTCAAGTCAGTTTAACTATGCTAGAAAATCCTTTTGTAGTGCACAGGGCCCAATTGGTTCCTACAAGCACTGAGGGAAAGGAGAAAGAAGAACATGTGCAGAACTCCTTTTCTGTTTGTGGTTATCCTAAATGGGCTTTCACCAAAACTAAGAGAGAGAAGAAACAAGAAAACACAGAACCAGAACCCAGGAGAAGGGGGTAACCATTCCTGACCTTGCTGGGGTGGGCTTCAGACAACACGATATTCCCGTCTACCTCAAACCCACAAACACTTTTAAGACAGAAACTGGTCCAACCTAAGGACCAAACTGTCTACTCCATTCAGTGTAGTGAAGACTAGACTAAAGTAGAATAAAATCAATCTAGTGCTAGTTTACTTGCAAATTAGGCTTGTGCCACGTCACTGAAGTAGTAGCTTATGATGCTAGTTACTGGAAAAACATGCTAGTGCTAGCTTAAACCAGATATGCTAAATGTAGCTTTCTATGGACTGGAAAGACCGGAGAACACGCAAAAATAAGGCTTGAGAAACTAGAAATAACTAGAAATAATAAGGCTTTGAGTTTTTGAGACCGGAGTTTTTGTTTTATTTTTTTTTTTTCATTTTGAAGTCGGAGCTGTCAGCAACATTTTAGCAAACGTTCAGGTTTTGTTGAGTCGTGTGTGTTAATTATCTCCCTTTTGCAATAAAGCTGCTGATGACAAAATAAAATGTTTACATTTTTGTTACAATAATTCCCCTAAATTCCCGTGCAAAGTTACCTATTTGAAAATTCCGGTACCAAAGTTTACATGGAAATTTTCAGGAATTTTCCATCCCTTTGCAACCCTGCATATAATTACTATAAGCCAGCTGTTCTGTCACTATATTGTCCTCGCCTGATCTGAATTCTGCCTTATCTTTGACTGTTTACTCAAAGCCGTAGTTAAACACTGTGTATTTCTGCCGCAGCCACCAGCGCACCTTTGTTCTGGAGGTCATGGGACGTCACTGCGGGTGAGTTGCTTGTTTACAGCTTCTTTTATTACAGATCAAATGACTTGAAGTTGACTTTTGTCCCACATTAGGTACCTGGCTTTGGTGTCGGCGCTGGCGGCCGGGGCAGACTGGCTGTTCATACCTGAGGCCCCCCCACAGGAAGGATGGGAGGACCGTATGTGTGCTCGTCTGGAGGCGGTCAGCAAATACACATATACATGTTAGGGATGGGCACGATTAGCCGATTACCTGCGATTACAAGACTGCACATGCACGAGAGTTACGGCAAAACAACGATTTATGCAGTGTATTTATGTATTTATATAAAGACTAAAGATTAAACTTGAAAGTCAGAGTTTATCTGACTTTTTAACATATAAATACCAAAAAAATACAAAATCTCACTAACGTCTTTCTGCTGTTGTCCCATAGAAATCCTTATTATCTAAATAAAGTGATTTGTCAATTAATACACAAACGATTAACTGACTGAACGTGTAAATACCTACAACTTTACAGCTGTACATTAGTAACACAAACTGTTTTTAAAGGTGCATTGTGTAACTTTTTTAGTGGAGTGTCCGTCAGCTGTTTGTTTCTACAGATACGTCATTGCTCTTCCTGAAATGTTCCACAATATTTACATTTAATAAATTACAGGTTTTATAGCTCAAAAATACCTAGAAAAGCAGGTATTCTGACTGTGTGTGGGGGTCGCCTCTCCACAGATCTGATGTGTAACTTGGTCTGATTTGGTCTACATGAAGTTAGAAAGGTTTAATGCCGCACTGTGAAACATTCCAGACAAAGTGATAACACCTCCATGGAGAAGCAAAAGCGAGACGGATCCTCCACCAGAAAAGTTACACAATGCATCTTTAACTATGGGATACAAACAAGGGACGGGCCTGATTAGTCGACTAATCGATAATCGATAATTAAGAATTTCTTCGATCACGTTCATTTTAATGGACAAACTGAATGTAGGTGTCTGTGTAACGTAGCGTCAGGAGTCGAGGCTGCGTCTCACAGCACAAACACTGGAGCTGTGGCCCCACAGTCCCACGTCTCGGCTCTGGCTCCTTGGAGATCACTATATTCCTCAGAGTGCGTTTACCTGCACATCAGTGTCCCGGGTATGATCGGGTTTTTTGAGTGTCCCTGTTTCACATGTTTACGCAGCATCTGCAACGCGACATACGCACAGAACAGACTCACAGCCTCATCACATCCTCTGTCACAGGGAGAACACTCATATTCCACTGAGTCGAGTCCTTTAGTCCAACAGAAGCTGAAGCATCAGCACAAGGAAAGAGCTGCTTTTTTCACTTACTGTTTATGCAAATGAGTCATGTGGTTTTAAGTTTAGTTTCTGTAAGACGTAAACAAATGTTTAAAGCTGCATTAAACACATTCTGATCTCACACTGATGAGGCTCTGGAGTGGTGATGGTTTATATGTTGTAAAGTTTATTTAGAGTTTATTTTTGCAGATTAGTAATGATAATAATAGTGATGATAATTTTAATCTAAAATGTTAAAGATTAATCGAAAATCTAATCGAATGCCCATCCCTAATACACACACACATATATATAGAGAGAGAGAGAGAGTGGGCTGTATACGGCTGTAAACAATACGACACGCCTCATACGTTTGGTTTTTAATGTTACTTTTTAATCACAGAGTCGCAATTCATCCAGACTCAACATCATAATTGTTGCAGAAGGAGCTATCGACAGAAATGGAAAGTTAATTTCATCCACTTACATAAAAGATGTAAGTGACCTCCGTTATACTGCAGTAAATGCATATTAAAATTGTTGTTTCTGTATGTTTCTATATTCACTCATGTTTTATTCTGCTTCAGCTGGTGATTCAGAGGCTCGGCTACGACACCAGAGTGACCGTCCTGGGCCATGTTCAGAGAGGAGGGACTCCGTCAGCCTTCGACAGAATTTTGGTGAATTTAACACCAGGATTTTACTGAAAGATTATCTCCGGTTTTCCATGCGTAATAGGGCGGAGTGAAATCATTTTTTTTCCCAGATCATTTTTAGATAGTGATAAAAAGTTGCCGACACATTCAGTGAGAAACAAACCAAAACATTAGACAATTTTGTGAATTTTTTTTATCACTATCCAAAAATGATCTCCACCCTAATGGGGAAGTTGCCACTATTATTATTTAAAATCTGAAGAAGTGTCGTTTCCGTTGCACAGAGCAGTAAACTGGGTGTGGAGGCAGTCGTGGCCCTGATGGAGGCGACGCCCGACACTCCGGCCTGTGTGATCGGCCTGTCGGGGAACCACCCGGTCCGGCTGCCGCTGATGGAGTGTGTGGAAATGGTGAGCCGCTGTTTTCTGTAGACAAGCACAGGATTAACTAAACCATAACTAAACTAGAACTAAACCACCTTTTGTTTCCCAAAGACTAAACTGGTCCAGGAAGCTATGAATGAGAAGAAGTTTGATGAAGCCGTCAAACTGCGTGGAGGGTAAAAGAAACTACTGTATTTTTCACACTGTAAGTCGCACCAGCCAAAAAATGCACAACAAAGAAGAAAAAAACATGTATAAGTCGCACCAGACTTCATGTCAGAGACCAAGAACCGACATTTCATCTTGAAAAGCAAATTATAGAAGTTATAGGAATAAAAACAACCCAATAGAGAAGAATCCGTGTGTCATTCGTTCATTCGTTTTTCAATATAGAACCAAAAATAACCGAAAAAAACAACTCTTGTCTCTAAAACCAAAATGAAAAAACAATTAACGATTTGTTTTTTCATTTTTGATTCATATATACGATTCATGTATTTGGTCTATGGGCTGTTAGTGTGAAAAATGTAATATATAAGTCGCTCCTGAGTATAAGTCGCAGGAAACACCCAAACCCTGAAAAAAAGTGCGACTTACAGTCTGAAAAATACGGTTTTCTAATTGCAAATGTAAATAAAATATAATCCAAAACTACATCCACTGGACAAAACCTGTTTCTTGCAGGAGCTTTGAAACGAACTGGAATATCTACAAACTTCTTGCGTTCCAAAAACCTGCCCAAGTTAAGGTCAGGGGTCAGATTCGTTGGAAGGTTTTATCGGTGATTTAAACTGGAGTCTAAATGGCGTTTGTTTCCAGAGTAATTACGCTCTGGCCATCGTGAACATTGGCGCTCCGGCTCCAGGGATGAACGCTGCTGTGAGGTCTGCGGTCAGGTTAGCCATCGCTCACGGCCACAAGGTCTTTGCTTTTCATAATGGCTTTGAGGGACTGGCTGACGGAGACGTACGTATTTAAAGTCTTGTCTTCTTAGTGAACTCTTTAGTGAAAACCAACAAATGCGTTTTCCTGGCAGGGGTTTGAGATGGAGTGGCACACAGTCGCAGGATGGACCGGGCAAGGAGGCTCCATTCTGGGGACAAAACGGTGAGAAAAACATAATTATTATTATATTCTAATACTAAATTATAGGCAGTGTGCGAAATACAGGGGAAGTGTGGGGAGGCCTGACCCACGATTAACCCATCACACCCCCTAAATTTCATTCATTTATTTGTTTATTTGGGTGGGACAGTGCATATTCATGAACAAACAATTTGTATGAAATCGTAAAAATACGCCCGATTTAGCACAAGCGCTAATTTCCATCCGTAGTCCCAGACATAAAATACACATAAAACAGACATTTGACAGACTCGACAAATACAGCTGAGAATATGCATATAATCCACAGTATCGTACAGTACAGTAAACATGGCTGTCATGACCTAAGGTGCTGGTTAAAGGTGCTTTTTATGGCGTGCATTATAAGGTGCCTGCAGTATTACAGTATAAAAAGCCTTAAAAGCAGCATTTTGAGGCTGTAACGTTAGAAAAACTACAGGATCTGGAAGGAAAACAATTTGTACAAAACTGAGAAGTCCCGTTTGGAGGAGCTGGACCAAAGCGCGACACATCTGCACCGATGCCGCTGCACGAGGAAAACACGAAACAAAGTCTTTAAAACACACGGCGAATCCCTGACGAGGACCAAGAACAGTAACTTCTCTCCCCCTGCGCTGCCACCACATCCACAAACACACGGAGGAGCGGCAGCACCACCCTCGCCCCACCAGGCAACACACACCACACACCTGATGCAGCTGGACCCACCCTCCCCGCCTAAACCACAGCTCCACCGCGCGACCCGCAAACAGCGACCACGCCCTGTCCACAGCCCGACAGGCGCGAACGCAGGACCCCAGGCAACCGCCTCGGGCACGACACGGCCCCAAAGTCCCAGCGCGAGGCCCCGGGTACAGCAGGAGCTGGGGCGACAAACACAGACTCACTGCAGATCACTGGACGTCCCTCAGTCATGAACCACCTCAGGTCACAGCTCATTATTTCACCCGTTATGTGAGTTTTCTGTCCCGTTAGTGTCTTGAAAATCCTGGTCCTTGACAAGTCACTGACTGCGTGTCGATAACATTTATTCACTCGTTTGCTCACATTGTAATACACAACTTTACATATTGAAAATGTAGATCTGTATTGCTCAACAATTTGGAGATGGGGACGAATACTGACGGGTATTTCACAGGTAAAAGAAAGTTATCTACAAGGGTTGGGACAAGATCTTGAAAATTATTTGTTTATTTCATTCATAAAGTATAAAATGACATCGACAGTATCACAAAACATAAGAAATGAATGAAAAGGAGCAGAAAGAAGAGTCATCTTATGTTATCTGCTCTGTTTTCCCTTTTCTAGACACATTTACACCGACAATCAATCAATTAAATACTGCCCCACTTTAACTGTGGCTTTTAACTCTGTTTTTATTGCACTTAACTCGTTTATTTATTGTAAGGCGACACCCAAGTCCAGAAAGGCGCCTAATAAATAAAATGTATTATTATTATTCTTCGCTGTGAAACGTTTCAAGTACATTTCATTTCCGTCACAATTATGGATCAGTTGCAAACAGAAATCTTCCCTTTTATGCACAACAGCTTCGTTTTCTTTTTCTTACATACAAATTCAGCACAAATCTCTATCAAATCAGTCCTTTTGGAGCTTTATAAGGCCTCAAAATCTACTTGGAATATTTTTACCTGCATGAAGTTTCCCCGCATCAAACTCAAACCTGCACAAAAACTGTGTCAATCATTTGTGCTGCAAAAAGTTTCGTTTGTGCGATTCTGGTTCTTAAGATATTTGCAGTTTTATTTTCAGCCGATGACGTCGTCCAGAACCTCAAAATGTGAAACAGACTCAAAACAGACAGAAAAATTATAGAAAACGTTTGTATTTCATTTGTGCTGTTTTGTGCTGTGACAATTTTCATTTGTGTGAGTTTATTTCTAAAATTATTCATTATTTCTGTGGTAATTACAGGACGTCATTTCCGCTCAGCTGATGGAGACAAACTCCACAAAACTAGAGAAGATAACTGTCCCTATAATAACCACAGAAATAAATAATTTTTAGAAATAAACTTCGCACAAATGAAAATTGTCACAGCAGAAACTAAATACAAACGTTTTCTATAATTTTCATCCTGTTTTGAGTCTATTTCACATTCTGAGGTTCTGGACGACGTCATCGGCCCAAAACCAGAATCACACAAATGAAACTTTTGCAGCACAAACGATTGACAGAGTTTTTGTGCAGGTTTAAGTTTGATGGGGCCTTTTAAATTGCAGTGTCTCGTTTTCATCTCTTTGCTTTGTACAGGACTTTGAGGAGACTTAAGTCAACAATATCACACATTTTCAACACTTTAAGTTTAACAGATAATGGGTTGGACGGCTCCTGATCATGGCTGTTGGTGACAATTCTCAAGGTTCTTTTCTGTAAAATAAATAAAGGCTGTAGGTAAGTTTTACATGTCGACCCCCAGATTTCTGAAAATGATGTGGAAGGACATAAAGCTCAGACACAAGGCTCGACTAACTCGTACACATGGGCTCAGTGCTGTGTCTTGTCGAGAGGAAATGTCTCTTATCTTTTATCCAGGAAATGTTTTGTTCAATGCAGTGGTGGAATGGAACAAAATACTAGTAGTAAAGTATTGTTCTTAAGTATATGTACTTTACTTAAGTGCATTTTACAGTGGAAACTTTTTACTTTTCTACATTTGAGAGCAGGTATCTGTACTGTCTACTCCACTGTGTTTTTGGGCAATACTGAAAAGTGAAAGTGTTTTTTTAATGTTTGAGACCTGCTGAAAAGGCCGAGGGTTTATTTTGATCAAGTTTAGAATATGAGCAAACAAAAATATACAAATAAAAACAGCTAGGACACAAATGTATTCAACTGTTTTAAAATTCAGCACAAATCTCTATCAAATCAGTCCTTTTGGAGCTTTATAAGGCCTCAAAATCTACTTGGAATAATTTTACCTGCGTGAAGTCGCCCCCATCAAACTCAAACCTGCACAAAAACTCTGTCAATCGTTTGTGCTGCAGAAAGTTTCGTTTGTGTGATTCTGGTTCTTAAGATATTTGCAGTTTTATTTTGGGCCGATGATGTCGTCCAGAACCTCAAAGTGTTAAATCGAGCTCAAAACAGGAAGGAAATTATAGAAACGTTTGTATTTGGTTTGTGCCGTTACAGTTTTCATTCATTCATTTTATTTCTATTGTCACAGCACAAAACAGCACAAACCAAATACAAACGTTTTCTATAATTTTCTTCCTGTTTTGAGTCTATTTCACATTCTGAGGTTCTGGACGACGTTGTCGGCCCTAAATAAAACTGCAAATATCTGAAGAACCAGAATCGCACAAACAAAACTTTTTGCAGCACAAACGACTGACAGTTTCTGTGTAAGTTTGAGTTTGATGGGGGCGACTTCACAGAGGTAATACTTTTTACTGTTTAAATATATTTTTTAAAATACTTTTACTTAAATAGATTTTTTCATGTGATACTTTTACTTGATTATTTTTTTGCTCCAGTATCTGTACTTTGGCTTAAGTAACAAAATGTAGTACTTCTTCCACCACTGGTTAAATGATGTAAACTGAGCTAAACGACACTAAACACATCCTTATTTTTCCTTCAGGTCCCTCCCGTCCAAAATCATAAATAAGATTGTCGGCACACTCAACAAGTTCAGTATTACAGCGCTGCTCGTGATCGGCGGCTTTGAGGTAAACCCATGAAGACCAGTGACGGGGTGATAAAACGATGCAGCATTACGGTGTTTTCTAACGTTTCCGTGCTGACCTGCAGGGCTATCACGGCGTTCTGGAGCTGTTTGAAGCCCGGCGTCACTACGAGGAGCTGTGCATCCCCATGTGCATCATCCCGGCCACCATCAGCAACAACGTCCCGGGAACAGACTTCAGCCTGGGAGCAGACACCGCCGTCAACGCAGCCATGACGGTAACACAGACCACAGCCTTTTGATCACCCTCTGATTACTGCTGTCAGACGGACAAGCGCTGGACAATATCGACGCGAGCACCGTTTTATTCATCAGTTCATTAAATAGATAATAGAGCTTGACTGGACAAAGGTGGCGTCCTCTCCGGGTGGGTGGGGAGTCTCTGCCTTAAGTATGTCGGGCTCTTGTTCTCAGTGAGGGGAGGATGGAGCGTGAGGTCGACAGGTGGATCGGTGCAGCGTCGGCAGTGATGCTGTCGCTGTGTCGGCCGTTGTGGTGAAGAGGAGCTGAGCCCAAAGGCAAAGCTCTGGATTTACCTCAGTCACGTTCCTCCCATAGATATAAGTGGACTAAGCTAACCCGTTAGCCGCCGCGTGCCAAACAGGAAGTGCTCCAGGAGGCTCTTCCGGCTCCTTTTTCCCCATTGAGATCTTATCGCTCCTCCCTCTGTACCTGCTGCTGTGGCCTCGTCATTTTGGTCTTAAAATGTTCGTATGAACCTGTTCTACACGATCCTGAATTTTTTTCCTGCTATTTTGTCCGTCAAAAAAAAAAACATTCATAACATAGAGCCTGGCTCCAAATTCGCTCCTGTAACCGTGGCATCATGAGCCTCATTTGAGCGACGCTAAACGCTGTGGGTGACGTCACGCTCACTTAGTCCACTTCTTTTATACAGTCTATGGTTCCTCCCCTCACCTGTGGTCCTGACTCTGGGGAACGACCGAAAGGACAAGATCGCTGATACAAGCGAAGAAATGAGTTTCCTCCGCAGAGGCCGGGCGCTCCCTTAGAGAGAGGGGGAGGAGCTCGGTCACACGGGAGGAACTCGGAGTAGAACCGTTGCTCCTCCACGTGGAGAGGAGCAGCTGAGGGGAGGAGCATCTGGTCCGGATGCCTCCTGGACGTCTCCCTCGGGAGATGTTCTGGGCGTGTCCCACCGGGAGGAGGCCCCGGGGAAGACCCAGGACCCGCTGGAGGGACTCTGTCTCTGGGAACACCTCGGGGTCCTGGAGGAGCTGGAGGAAGTGTCTGGGGTGAGGGAAGTCTGGGAGTCCCTGCTTAGGCTGCTGCCCCCGTGACTCGGCCCTGGATAAGCGGAAGAAAAGGGATGGATGGATAAAATAGATAATGGTGTAGAGAAATTTCCACAGCTGGATTTGCTTTAAATAAATCAAAATGCTCCAAATTACTGTATGTACAAAGTTTGGACACTTCAGTGTTTTAGTCCGCACGGCTTAACTAATATATTTGATGTCTTCTGTATGTATATAAAATGTCAAAAGTAATAAAAAATATTGAAAAAATAAGCACTGAATGATCCAAACCTTTAACTGGTCGTGTATGTGTGAGGGAGGCAGGTGGGTTTGGACTCAAATGCACAACTCGAGAGAGGAAAATCCAGGACGAGGTCTTTAAATCCAGAAAAAATTCAGTCCAATATTCAGATGAACAAATCCAGGTGCAACAGGCAAAATCAGGGTCCAAAAACAAGCTGGTGGTCGTCCACAAAAAAACCACGGAACGCGAAGAAAAAGGCTGGAAAACTTGACACTGAGGAACGAGACAATCTGACACTGAACAGGGGAAACACACACAGCTTAAACAGGGGAGGCAAAGAGGCACAGGTGAAGCAGGTTAGAGGCGGGGCAAGAAATCACAGTGGAGGGAAACCACAAGGA
Organism: Odontamblyopus rebecca; assembly: GCA_030686955.1. Lineage (NCBI taxonomy): Eukaryota > Metazoa > Chordata > Actinopteri > Gobiiformes > Gobiidae > Odontamblyopus > Odontamblyopus rebecca. Next base: position 4,257,679 of record CM060665.1, read on the forward strand.
CAGGAAGTAAATCTGAACGCACACGAGAGGTTAAACACGTCAAAATAAAACATTTAAACAGTATGTGCTGTAATTGTTCCTGCTCTACATTTTCACCTCTTTTCTAATGTATTAAAGTATCAGACGCCACAAACTTGTCACTAAACAATCTTGCCAAAAACCTACCAAAAGAAATTGACAAAAAATATTTCGGTGCTCTTCATATCTGTAGCCTATTCAAATCCAAATCCACTTTGTTTCTGTGGCACATTTTACAAACAGAGCAGTTTCCAAACAAAGAGAAGGATAAAATTTGGTCTTACCGGTCCTAAAACAATAAAAAACAGTAAATCAAATGAAAGCAACACCATAAAAATCAAAAAGTAGAAATAAAATAAGTAAAAGACACAGAGGAGCACACAGACTCGCGCCTGTTCGGCCTTTTATGAGGGAATTAACAGTTGTTTTTGTGCTCAGGGCTGTGACATGATCAAACAGTCTGCGTCCGGCACGAAGAGGCGAGTGTTCGTGGTGGAGACGATGGGCGGATACTGCGGGTATCTGGCGACGTCCACGGGCCTGGCTGTGGGGGCGGACGCCGTCTACATCTACGAGGACCCCTTCACCATCCACGACCTGAAGGTGGGATGAGTGAAAACGAGATACTTTTGGGAATAAAATGTTGGGAGAAGTGCTCGAGAAAAAAGTACAGATACAAGAAGAAGCAGCTTGAATGAAACTGTGAAACTTCCTCCTACCTGGACAACGGAGGGATTTTACGAATACAGATACTAGAGCAAAGAAGTACTCAAGTAAAAGTATCACATGAAAAAAAATCTACTTCAAAGTTTTAAAGAAGTGGTTATAGAGTAAAAAGTCAAATAAGTGAGTATTCAATGCACTGATTTTCAATCCTGTTTAAAAATGCAGTGGAGTTGAAAGTACAGCTACATGCGCTCGAGTAAAAGTAAAAAGTAGGGCCCGAACAATATGGATTTTGTAACGGCCGAGATGATACCGATAAAATGGGAAATGGAGCTGCCAATAGCCGATACTGTAATCTTATTGTTCATAAAACTTAGGTTTGGCTCTATTGGATTTTCAGTTGGGTTTATTTAGGCGACATTTATTGTTCTTCTGCCTCTTTACGTCATATTTAAAGACAGTAGTTCGGCCTAATGGTGTTTTTGTATGATATTCTAGCCAGTAAAGAAAGTGCTGTAAGTAAACTACCGCTATTAGCCTTTAGCGGTAAATGCGTGTGCACCACGGTAATTAATGGTCTGCTAAATGCGGATAATTCACACTTCTATTCACAGCTCATTTACATATCAGTGCGTGTCCAGTAACATATATACGGCCACTATAGTCACTTTACAGTCGCTAACAGAAGAGAAAACAGCCTGTTTATGTGTGCTAGCTACAGCAGCTAATCGCTAACCAATGAGAAAGAACCAAAACGAGCTTCAAAACCGACACATTTCAACACTCGGCCTCACACAGGCTCCTCTCAGATCAGCACTAAGAACTGTCCTTTAATCCAGACTCACACTGAGCGTCCGGAAAAAGAAAATAATCTATATAATCTATGTGGATCTACGGCTGCGGCTGTAAACAAGTGCACACGGTGATGCGTTCAGGGGCGGGACGGACACAGACAAATGACTCCGCAGATAAATCCTGATGCGGAGCCACAGATCAGGACATTTATCTGTCTGTAAACTGGATTAAATGGGGAGTCTGAGCTTTATAACAAGGTAAAACATGTCCACATGGAATATCGGCCCATACCAGCCAACTGATATATCGGTCGGGCCCTAGTATAAAGTATCCACTTAAAATCTACTCAAATAAAGTACAGATACCTAAAATGTATACTTAAGAACTGTACTTTACTACTTTTAATTCCTTACATTCAAACACTGAAGTCAAGACAACATACGCCTGGAGATAAAAAGTTGATTTCTAATGTTTTTATTTCGCAGACAAACGTTGAGCATTTGGCCGAGAAGATGAAGAAGGACATTCAGCGAGGATTAGTGCTGCGGTAATGATATCAACGCCTTTTCTGTTTACCTAAATTACCTAAAGCGGGGACAGGGGCAGTGAGGGGCGGCTGTGGTGTCCAGGGTTTGATATGGTTTGGCTTTGGTCCACAGGAACGAGTACTGCCACGAGCAATACACCACCGACTTCATCCACAAACTGTACTCTGCGGAGGGAAAAGGCATCTTTGACTGCAGAGTGAACGTGCTCGGACATCTGCAGCAGGTCTGACTCCAAAACAACTGCTCATCTTAAAGGACTTACCATATTTTTCGGACTATAAGTCGCTCCGGAGTATAAGTCGCACCAGCTGAAAAATGTGTAATGAAGAAGCAAAAAATTTATATAAGTTGAACCGGACTATAAGTCGCACTTTTTGAGGGAAATTAATTTTTTAAAATCAGAGACCAAGAACCGACACTCCACTCAAACGAAGCTCCCAATGCTCACGGTTACAGGACGATTTTTGGGACAGACAAAATAGCAAAAAAAAAAAAAATCAGGGCCATGTAGAGAAGGTTCGTACGAACATTTTAAGACCCAAATGACGAGGCCACAGCAGCAGTTACAGAGAGAGGAGCCACAAGAGCGTACCGCGAACAAAAAATAATCAATGCATTTTTCTAATCGATTTAACCCTATAACGCCAAACGTATCATATTTGATACATGAGATTTTCAGCCCTCCACATGAGCAGTGTGACATCTTTTTCCCTGAAAAACCTGATGTATACAATCAGATACATGCAGTGCACAAATAATCCAACAGTGGGTGTGATTCACTGATTAGAGGGTGCTCCAGTGACAATACAAGATTGCCATAAATAATAATATATGGAAAATTATATTTGAATTTTTTTTGTTTGTTTGTTTAGAGGGACCAATAAAGGCTCCAAGTTCAAAGAATTGGAATTTTCTGCCAATTATTTAATGGTGTGGGCTTTACAGGGTTAATCGATTAACTCGATGAATCGTTTCAGCCCTAGTTAATTTCACTCAAAATGAACAAATCCAAATGTAATTTCCACCATGGAAATGCAGAAGTGCTGTGGCTCTGGCCCTGGACCTGACAGGAGCTGTTTCCAGGACTGGACCAGGAAAGTCATGGAGCCACTGCACTTTTTTTTGTTTTTAGGGCAATAAGGAGAATTTTAATTTACTTACAGACTTGATATTTTGCATTTTTGTAGCTGAGGCCCTAAATTAAGCCTTTTTTTTACGTCCAAAAAGTTGTTTGTACATGTTTGCTGTGAGTTTTTTTTTTCCTCTCTATTTCTGGTCCTGTAGCTTTTATCACAGCCTCATGACACAACTACAGCAGCAGATTGTGAAATAACAGGTTGGACTGAACAAAAGGAGGTAGAACACTTCATTAGGGGGTAAAAGGGGCAGTTTTAAAAGCAAAAGAAACAAATCCAGGCGAGGAGAAATGTACTGAAATTGCCCATGGGGGTTAATTTAAACACACACACACGAATTATACAATATTTTTACTGTCTTATCTCTGATTTAGGGAGGCGCGCCGTCTCCATTCGACCGAAACTACGGGACCAAAATGGGAGTAAAGGCTGTGCAGTGGATTTCACAGCAAATGGCTGAAAATTACCGACAAGGTGAGTGCAGCTCCGTCCATCATTCTGTGGGACTTCAGCTGAATTAATGTTTATTTCCTGTTTCCTTAATCAGGGCGCGTTTTTGCCAACTCGCCGAACTCTGCCTGTGTGCTCGGACTGAACAGAAAAGTGGTGGCATTCACTCCCGTCGCTGAACTAAAGGAGATCACAGATTTTGAGTAAGTTGTCAAAAACTTACAGTGCACAGTGATACTTTGCATAGCTTATTTACTTGGCATAATCCCAGTTTTGAGCCCTGTGTCCTCTGTCCCAGTGGATTTATCCAAGAAATGTACCCAGTTTTATTCAAGAACTGTCCGTGGTGTCACTATTTTTGACCAATTTGATCCCTGACAGCAGTAAAGAGAGGCATAAGTTGTCTTTTGTTTAGGTAAAATACAGAAAAGCGAGAGAAAATGAGAGAGAGGTGTCGGAGAAACACGCAGGAGCAAAAACAGGACCGGAACAGACAGGGAAACGGAGCTGGACTGGGGGGAAATGATGGAAACAAAAGGCAGAACTGTGGCGATTTCAGATAAAGCGATAACACGTCCATGAAGAAAGGCTTTTTATGAGTTTTTTTCCCGGTTGTTTTTTGCAGACATCGGGTGCCGAAGGACCAGTGGTGGTTTCACATGAGGCCATTGCTGAAAATGTTGGCCAAATATCAAACCAGCTTCAGCGAGTACGTCCCCGGGTCCCTGAAGCACCTGACGAAGCGCTCGCTGAGTGTCGACTCTGGATACTGAGCAACATCTGCGTACAAACTGTGTGAAAATACTGAGACCACCTTTACCCTTATCTGCCCTTCCCGTCACAGCAGCTAAAACTATGGAAATAACAGACAAATATAACTACAGACGTTTACCTGTGTGAAGTCGCCGCCGTCAAACTCAAACCTGCACAAGAACTGTCAGTCGTTTGTGGTTCGTTTGTGCTGCAAAAAGTTTAGTTTATGCGATTCTGTTTCTTAAGATATTTGAAGTTTTATTTTCGGCCAAAAACAGCTCAACGGCTCAAAACAGACAGAAAATTATAGAAAAGGTTTGTACGGTTTTGTGCTGTGACAGTTTCATTCGTGTGAGTTTATTTCTAAAATTATTCATTATTTCTGCTGTAATTATAGGACGTCATTTCTGCTCATCTGACGGCGACAAACTCCACAAAACTAGTGGCGATAAACGATCTGAGGCTGTGGAAAAGTCTGTTTCATCCTTTATTAATTTGCTTTTGATTCATATTTTCTATAATAACACAGACTTTTCCACAGCCTCAGATCATTTCTCTTCTCTAGTTTTGTGGAGTTTGTCTCCATCAGCTGAGCGGAAATGACGTCCTGTAATTACCACAGAAATAATAGAATAATTTTATAAATAAACTAAAACAAATTAAACTGTCACAGCACAAATGAAATACAAACATTTTCTATAATTTTCTTCCTGTTTTGAGGCTGTTTCACATTCTGAGGTTCTGGACGACGTCATCGGCTGAAAATAAAACTGCAAATATCTGAAGAACCAGAATCACATAAATCAAACTTTTTGCAGCACAAACGACTGACTCCATTTTGGGCGTTTTCGGCATTTTGAAGCTTCCTGTGGGGCCGACACCAATTTGACCTGTAAAAGAATCGTTAATTTCTCTAAAACTAAAGCAGCACAAACGACAGTTTTTGTGCAGGTTTGAGTTCGATGGCGGCGACTTCACACAGGACAGACTTTTATTATACAATTAAAAGAGCTTTTACTACTGAAATTTAGATTTTCAAAGGAATTAATGTCGTCCTGATGTGGGTTATTTTGGTGTTATTACCTTAAGTATTGTGAGTCTATTTTAAAGTTTTAATATTGGCATTAAACAAACAGATGCGCACGAGTTTATATTAATTTATTTGTCATCTACTGTAAAAGGATCTTAAACATGCCAAAGATTTTCCAATAAGCAAACAAACCAAATGATAAACGCACCATTGTATCGTATTTGCTATAACAGTGTTCTACAAAACAAGTGTCACTGAGCATTTTAACAGTCTGTTTTTATCGTCTTTATATGAACCGTTCTGTGAGCTGCTTAAGTATTTTTCAACATAAACTGAAATGCAAACTGAATGTACTGAACCACATTTAACAACCAAGTCAAATAATGTAACTGCTGGAATTTCGGATTTGAACGTTTTCCTGAATGAATTAAAAGTTGAGTGAGAACGGAAAGTCGCCCTGGGCTTTGTCTTTGCAGCCGTTTTCTTCCTCAGGACGCTGAGTGTCGAAGGAAAACTGAAAGTCTTCACTTGGCTCTGGCTGATTAAACAGGAACTCTGCAGAACAATGGAAGGGTTTGTGTTGCAGGAGGCGCAATAATTCAATATAAGAGAGTTTTGGTGAGTGTTTTACCCATGGAGGTTTTAGAATCTGTGGTTTTCTGTGTAGAGAGAAAAAAAAAGACAATGACATTTGTGTAATTGTTTAGTGTAAATTTGTTGAGGCGGCACAAACCTTCTCTCCAAAAAAGGAGCTTGTAAAAGGGGATGTCAGGTCCTGCGAAAAGAAGTGAAAAAAATATTCTTTAAAGGTCTTATAAGACACAAAACGGACTCTTTTGAGCTTTAGCCATGTTATAAACCTGCATCAAGTCGCCTCCATCAAACTCAAACCTGCACAAAAACTGTGTCAATCGTTTGTGCTGCAAAAAGTTTCATTTGTGCTGCTTTAGTTTTGGAGAAATTAACGATTCTTTTATAGGTCAAACTGGGGTCAGACCCACAAGAAGCTTCAAAATGCTCTAAATCAGGGGTGTCAAACTCATTTTGGTCCGGGGGCCGTATGCAAACTACTTTGATCCCAAAAGGGCCGGATCAGAAAACTCAGTTCTCTCTTCAAGTTATTGTATTTTTCTCCGTGTCTCGTAGTGGTGTTTAAGATTATATTCCTCGAGCAACGCCACTTGTTCCAAACACACTGAGCACAGATTTCCCATTCACCTCTGTCAACAAATAAGAATTAGACTATTTTTCTTGGGAAATCCTGAACTCAGCATCTGCTTTTCTCATTTTTTGACATTTTGCTGATGAGGGTCACGGTCGACAGTCAAAACGATCGTCCTTTAAGAGCGTTTGGAAAGAGGAAAGTCTTCATTTGTGCTGCTCTGGTGGGAGTCGCAACGTACAGAAACGCCGGAGACGCTGCTATGTTAAACGGTGCAGAAAATTAACAGAAAAATCTGAAAATTTTAAGTATTTTAATAGAAAAATCAGCCGAGGGCCAGATTAAAGGTCTTGGAGGGCCGGATCTGGCCCCCGGGCCGCATGTTTGACACATGTGCTCTAAAACATCCAAAATGGAGTCAGTCGTTTGTGTTCCGTTTGTGCTGTGACAATTTTCATTTGTGTGAGTTTATTTCTAAAATTATTCATTATTATTTCTGTGGTAATTACAGGACGTCATTTCCGCTCAGCTGACGGCGGCGACTTTAGCAAAACTAGTGAAGATAAACGACCTGAGGCTGTGGAAAAGTCTGTTTCAGTCTTTAGTCATTTGCTTTTGATTCATATTTTCTATAATAACACAGACAGACACAGACACAGACAGCACAAAACAGCACAAAACAGCACAAACGAAATACAAACCTTTTCTATAATTTTCTGACTGTTTTCAGCTCTGTTTCACATTCTGAGGTTCTGGACGACGTCATCGGCCGAAAATAAAACTGCAAAAATATCTTAAGAACCAGAATCGCACAAACGAAACTTTTTGCAGCACAAACGACTGACACAGTTTTTGTGCAGGTTTGAGTTTGATGGGGCGACTTCAGCAGGTCTGTTATAATGTTACGTCATCAAAAACTGGAAACAAAACACAACTCCAGGGATGTTCACGATGAAGAAACATGAACATAGATCAGACAATAGTGTAAAATGGGCTCTTTAATGCATTTAAAAATGAACACAAAATACTGTACATGATTCTTGTCCTTTTCGCTCACCTCGTCCTGGGCCCCAAAGCCAAAAAAGCCCGGGGTGCTCGGCTCCGAGTGCAGATGAAAGGGGAAAGCAGGAGATTTGCTGGAGTCAGAGATCTGTGGGGATCTGCCAGGGCTGAAGCTTTCAAACACAAGGAACATGGAAAAGGTTAAAGGTTAATTGTGTAACTTTTCTGGTGCAGGGTCCGTCCCTCAAATGCTTTCCTCCGAGGAGATGTTATTGCTTTGCCTGAACAGTGCGGTATTAACACATTAAACAAGACCTACGACATCGTATACGATACAGAGGAATATGTTTTCTATAACCGCGCAGAACTTTCTAACCGTAAAAGACAGAAACTTCCTTTTCCCCTCTGAAAGTGCAGACATAGAGGTTTCCGTACATTTCTGCGGCTTTATCCTACGTCACACTCACGCTGTGTGATGACGTGAGCAAAACGAGTGTCCAACAGGAACTTTGTTTTCCCCAAACTCATGCGCTCCGTCCATTTTGATCGAGCCAAACTTTGCCAAAGAGTGAAGTGAGTCAAGATGGTCGACTCCTCTGACTGTGTGTGTTTATAACGAGGGAAAAAGTCGCTCTAAGTGGAGTTAATTCTCACACACATGGAAAATGACACATCTTGGTGTGTGTAATTGCGCATCTCTTTCTATTTTTATTTGAAACATTTATTTCACTCAAAATGAACAAATCCAAATGTAATTTCCACCATGGAAATGCAGAAGTGCTGTGGCTCTGGCCCTGGACCTGACAGGAGCTGTTTCCAGGACTGGACCAGGAAAGTCATGGGGCGATTGCACTTTTTTTTTGTTTTTAGGGCAATAAGGAGATTTTTTATTTACTTACAGACTTGAGATTTTGCATTTTTGTAGCTAAGGCCCTAAATGAAGCATTTTTTATGTCCAAAAAGTTGTTTCTACACGTTTGCTGTGTGTTTTGTATAAAAGAGTGTGAATTTTATTTTCTGTTATTTCTGTTTTTTTTTTCCATCTCTATTTCTGGTCCTGTAGCTTTTATCACAGCCTCATGACACAACTACAGCAGCAGATTGTGAAATAACAGGTTGGACTGAACAAAAGGAGGTAGAACACTTCATTATGGGGTAAAAGGGGCAGTTTTAAAAGCAAAATTAAGAAAAAAATCCAGGTGAGGAGAAATGTACTAAAATTGCCCTCAGGTCTTCGGAGATTAAATCTTTTCTATCTTCATGGAGACCAAATCAGACCAAGTTACAGGTCAGATCTGTGGAGAGGCGACCCCGCTCACAGTCAGAATACCTGTTTTTCTAGGTATTTTTGAGCTTTAAAACGTAGGTGGAGTTGTGTAATGTCACACTGTGGAACATTCCAGGCAGATCAATGACGTATCCACAGAATCAAGCAGGTGACGGACCCCCGAGCAAAAAAGTGACATCGTTTTCACTTTTAAATGAAATGTGCTTTGGCCAGAATAATGTTTCTGAAATCTTACGTAAACGGGAACGTCGGAGTTGCCAGGCCGGGTTTATTTCTTGAATCGTGGGAATCGTGCTGGACTGTTCCCTGTGCGGAGGTTTGACTCAAAGAGGCGGGAGCTTCATCTGCTTCTCGGTTTGCAGCTCCGTTTTCCCCCGGTCCCTCGTCCATCTCCACCTCCATCGCCTGCTCAATCTCCAGCGCAGTGAAGTGTTTGTCCTGTGCAGTGTGGGAGCGAAAATGAAAAAGTCAGAAGATCGGTCACGAGGAAAATGCACAGGAAACTCAATGTTGACATGAAACGAGGGTTTTGAAAGTGAACGGATCCAACAGAAGAGAACATCTGAGGCACCAAATAACAGTGTTCTAACCAGACACTGTATATAAATGGACACAGCTGCTCCACAGGATACAGGAAGTGCTTCAAGCTTGTCATGATCCTGGTGTTTTTATTTTACAGTTTTGCCCTTAAATAAATTCCTATTCCTATAAAATGGAAGTGGCTCCACATTCACTCCTGTGTCATCATTAGGGGGGAGTGAAAAAAACTCTTTTGTCCAGATCATTTTTGGATAGTGATAAAGTTGTCGACACATTCAGTGAGAAACAAACCAAAACATTAGACATTTTGAAGCAAATCTTCAGTCTCCACAACCTGAATAAACGGGGGAATATGGACTATTCTGACCAAAATCACAAAAACACAAAAACAGAGGTTAGTAAAACACACAAGTCATTATTTTATTTTTACCAAACTAACTCGTCCAGACTAACATGGAAACTATGATGAACCATCTCTTAGTCGTATAAGGAATGGACAGAATAGCAGGAGAATGGATCAGATTCTATGTTTCAGTGTGTTTAATGTTTCAGAATTTGTGTCTTTACAAAATATAAGTCGGGTAAGAAAAGGAAGTGCAGGATAAATCTGTATGGAAACATCACACATTTATATATAGTCCAGAAACAGTTAAGAGGAATAACCTGATTTTTTAAATGTCTTTCTGTCTTTACTATTTTTTCATGAATAAACATTTGGAAAGATTCATTCAATTTTGTGTCTGCTCAGAATCGAGCTCGAAAATGACTCCAGTGCCCAACATGAATTTGAGATGGAAACAATTTGCCTGTGTTTTAATTTAAGAGACATGTTTTCTATTAGTTATCATGTTTATATGGACGAGTGAGTTTGGTAAAAATAAAATAATTATTGTGTGTTTTACTAACCTCTGTTTTTGTGTTTTTGTGATTTTGGTCAGAATAGTCCATATTCCCCCGTTTATTCAGGTTGTGGAGACTGAAGATTTGCTTCAAAACGTCAAATTTTTTGGTTTGTTTCTCACTGAATGTGTCGACAACTTTTTATCACTATCTAAAAATGATCTGGGGAAAAAAAGTTTTTTTCACTCCGCCCTGATCATCATGAGCTTCATTTGACCGGAGACAAAGTTTAACATGATATAAAGTACCAGAGACGCCTCCTGTGGCCCCGTCTCCTCCTGGTCCTTCTCTCCAGCGTCGGTCTCTTCTTGACATTGTTCTAATTAAAAACAAAGTCAGTATTAGTGCAGCAGTGAATCCAGCCGCGTAGATAAATCCTGCACTTGCCGTCCATCTGCCGAGAGTCTGCGACCTCAGTCTCCTCTGTGACTTCTGTCTGTGCTTCTTCAACGTCTTCTTCAGACAAAATGGGATGTTCCTGGAATGTTACGTCCTTACTTTAAATTTATTGGCGTTTTCGACACCTGCTGAGCCCCGTTTAACTTTTCAATACCTTTGTCTTGTGTAAATCGGGGCCACTGTCCTCTACTGTCTCCTGCTCTGGCTGTTTTTCTGGCTCATTTTCAAGCTGCTCACTGGACTCACATTGGTACAAATAATCACATTTATATAATTATGCCTTATTTGACGCCAGTCTCTTGTTATTTTTGCTGTTTAGTTTTACCATTTATATTTTTGCTCTTTGTTATTACAGTATATCGTGTTGTGTGAGCTACTGTGTCCAGATCATTTCCCTTGTGGATCGATAACATTTGTCCAAGTCTTAAGTCTCAATTATGATGTTAAATAAACGCCTGAAAAAGTACCTCACTGGCGGTTCATCCGGGGAAGTGGTTTCAATCACTGGAGCTGGACGTGTGAGGTTGTCTAGCTCCTCTTGCTTCAGTGTTATTAAATCATCGTAGCTCTTAATCTTTGCCTCGACCTCTCGGTTTTCGGCCTGCAGCCCCAGGAGCTTTTGGGCAAGAGGACTGTTGTAATAATATTCTTTATATGACTGTAAGGACGATCTGTAGTCTGCAATCCTCTTTTCATACTCTTCCCTTTGTAGATGAAAGCAGTGCAAATGTGCGTCAGTGATGCGATATCAAAGCTCAATACATCACATTGTTCAGGTAAAGGGCACGGCCCATAGGCTACACATGTAAATATTGATTCAGTCCATGGAAAGGCCCACCTGTCTCGGGTGTAGTTGGCTTTCCTGCTCTCCAGCTCCGCCTTCAGGGTCTGCCCGTAATGCATGACCAGGCTGTTGGCTGTTTTCATACTGTTAAGAAGGAGATAGTGAATTACTTACAATACTAAGACTGTTCCCACCCCCCACTCTGTTTCAGTCACATGACCCTGTGCTGTATTTTTTGCACCTGTCTGTTTTGCACTGATTATTACCTGCACTGTTATATTCCTATATTCTTATACACTGCAAAGAGGCCTATCAAAAAATAAGAAAAAAATACCAATTTTGAGGTAAAAATGCCCTATTTTAAGAGAAATTCTCTCCCAGTGCAGTAAGAAATTTCCACTTACCAAGTTTTCTTAAAACAAGACGAAATATGAATCTTGTTCTAAGCAGAAAACACGAGTTTCAAGTATTTATGGCAAGATTTTTCCCCTTATTGGTTTGAGGAGAAAGTTAAAGAGGCTTAACCTGGACTGAGTTAATATAAAAAGTGCTTAGAACAAGTTGTAATATCTAGATAAGATAAATCAGGATGGAATATCTTTAAAAAAAATCTCATCTTATTGAGTAAAAAAATCTTAAAATTGATCTTTTAAGATGAATCTGCTTAATTCAAGTCAGTTTAACTATGCTAGAAAATCCTTTTTTGTAGTGTATTCTTGTAAATTTGTTAATTTTTGTGTTATATTATAGTTTATTGTTTTCTACTTTATTTTATTCTATTTTATTTGTTGCATGTTTAGTTTTGTTTACTTTCTGCTCCAAGAACCGCAGCAATTTCCTAATGTTGTGATCCTGTTCACTCGTATGGCAATAAAACCTTTGATTCTGGTATCTTACTATTCTGCTGTATATTTGAGTGGTTTTAGGATATAAATCACACTTTACCTTTTGAGGACGGCTTTGTTCTGTGCCAGAGTGTTCTGCTTTGTCTTGATATCTTCCTCAATGGTCTTGATATTTGTCTTAGTTGTTTCGATTTTAGACTTTTCCTCAGCGATATCATCTCTGTAAACTGCTCAAATGCACAAGATCATGTAGTTTATCCACATATTCATCCTGAAGGATTAATGGTATCAAGTGTAATACCTTTAATCTGTTGACTGATTTCATTTTTCTTTTGAGAAAGCTCTCGTGTTTGAAGGGCTAAAAAGGCATTTAGTTATTTATTTATTTATTTTACTGAAACCACGTTTTATTTCTTACTGTCATTAGTAAATGTGTTCACTTACCACACTGACAAAGCAGGCTGTTAATATCTGTAAAGAAGTCTTGGTCAGACATGTTTCACACACAGAGTTAGCTCCGAGGCGGTAAACAAAGCTAATTAACGAAGCTAACTGTAGCTAACCCGTTAGCCGCCGCGCGACAAACAGGAAGTGCTGCAGGAGGCTCTTCCGGCTCCTTCTCTCCCTTTTTCCCATTGACTCACATTGAGATCTTATCGCTCCTCTCTCTGTAACTGCGGCACTGAGTCTCGTCATTTCGGTCTTAAAATGTTCGTATGAATCCGCTCTATACAATCCTGCATTTTTCATTTCGCTGTTTTCTTTCTAAATCAAGATATGAACATAAATAACAAACCAATCAGACGCTTTCATTCCCCGAGGTCCCTCCCCCTAGCGTTAGCAACAGGTTTGATTGACAGCTAGTTGTTGTTCGTTCATAACAGAACATAAATCAGTGACTTAAACTGACGATTTAAAGTTTTATGATAAAAGCTAAAAGTTACTGTATTATTCTCAAGAATCACTGAAATACAGCGGTCCTGCAGGTGCAGATTATCGAAGCTCTTAGAAGGGCGGCACATTTAACCACCTCAATCATGATTGGCTCTTGTGGTTGCTATGATACTCGCGGTCAGATATCCAGATTTCCTTTTTTATTTTTTTATTTTTTTTTCCCAAATATGGACCTGGCTCCAGATTCGCTCCTGTAACCATGGCAACGGGAGCCTCATCTGCGCGCTACGGGTGACGTCACACTCAGTCTCATAGACTAATATATATTCCCATATACGGTCTATAGGTAAAACTGCAAATGTATGGAGCCTTTAATTTACCCCGTGTTTTTATTTAAATAAACACATCAAAATGTAAAACAAACAGACAGCGTGTGGCTATACATACAAATAAATATTAAATAAATATAAATCCAAACACACTGTGTGGCCTAAGAGCTCACCATAGACTTACACTGTGCACATCCGCACTTTGCTTTGGCGCTGTTGTGCGTCAAACATATGGATCACTGGGCGGGTTTTGGGCATGAAACGCTCTGCGCAGCTGCGCATCTGTGCGGACGTAACGACACCACTGTGATGGTGCCGTCAGTGTGCGACACACAGCACATTTTATACTGAATTACAAATCCATGCCGACGCTTTCTGACATCTTATTTTGCCAAAGGTAAGACTGTTTTCAGACCAAGTGTCGCCGCTTTTCAGCCCCTTTCGCCGGCTGCAGACAAAAGAGGATATGGGTGGGATTTGTATGGGAGGAGATCAGCTGCTTTGTCCATTCTCTCTTCTTCCATCAGGCTATGTCTTTATGTTTATGTCTTTACTGAGAAATCTCAGCAAGTTGTTTACAGCAATATCATGGTCTATACAATAAAACCTCTCCTGTTCGTTTCACTGTGCAAAAGGAAAATATGGGGCACCAATTAGTGGTGTCATGCAGATCCATCAGCGCATCCCGTCTGAAACAAACGGCACATTGTGCATGTTTATGTTGAATCCACCTTTCGCCTATAATGTAAGAACGCGTTGTACAGGTCTGTGACACATGACATTTGCATCAGTAAGAACAGACTGAATCTAGGCCATGCTTGTAGGATTAATCTGCTGTGGGTTTTATGTTTTACTGATGGTATTTCCTCTCTCTTCCCCCTCCCTGTAGCCGTCTCCATGCATATTTTAGAGCACAGGGCTCCAAGAGACATGGCAACATCCTGTGACTCACTTTAGAGCTGATTCTTTCATAACAAACCTGGGGTTGTAGAGATTTCATCTGGGCAGGTCTGAACATGGCTCAGGCGTCCCACACTGAGGGCGAGTGCAGCCCCCAGCTCATCTCCCTGAGGTCGGACATGTCAGGCAGCCAGACTGACAATGCAGAAACTGGCCCCTCGGTGAGGAGGAAGAGGAGGAAAAAGCGAGAGCCAAGACCCGAGTCCATCATCGTTTATCGTTCGGAGCTGGAGAGGACGTCAGAGGAGGACCAGGCTGGTGAGGAGGCCCCAGAGAGAAGCTCCGAGGAGGGGGCCAAGTTCCTCTGTACCCCAACTAATGAAGGTAGGTCCAGGATGTTTGGGCAAAAAACAATAACGGGTGATTTAAAAGTTCTTCGTAAGGTCATTGTGAGCACCAAAATATTTCTACTTCCTGATGTCGCGTGGTGTAAAAGGGTCCGTCCTGAACTATGTTGCTGCTTTTAGACGTTTTAAAATACTGTAGCATCCGTTCCTTTTTAGACGTTCTTGGCTAATTTTAAAGCTGTGTATTTTAAATATATTGATTTATTTGAACATAATTTTCCTTACAATGTATTTACTGTAGTGTTGATATTGAGATTGTTCATTATCAGCTTCTTTCTAATCGAGAAATCTACTGCCTCCATGTAAAACCAAGTGGTTTGAAACAGAATTCAGGTACTAATGAAAAGTGTGTATTGTTTATGTTCAGGAAAATAATATTGAAAGCAATTTTTATTTGCACTGGATAAAAACAATAAGTTAAAATGACTTAAATTTTAAAAAACATTTTGCTTTATTTGAGTAGATTTATCTTGACAAGTGAAATTATCTGACAGTGGAATAAGTTTTTTTTCTAATTCAATCAACATTTGATTTTATTTCTTATTTTAAGTGCAAAAAGTTGTTTTTTTTTCTTATTTTAAGTGTAGCAAGATGTATTTTCACATTTTAAGTGCAAAAATCTTATTCCACTGTCAGATTATTTTACTTATCAAGTGAAATTTACTCAAATCATGGCAAAACTTTCTTAATCCAAGTCATTTTAGCTTGACCAGATTTTGTTTTTTGCAGTGGCTCTACTTTAAATCATGATTACATTTTTTTTTTTTTTCAAATCACTCAGGCCCAGATACTGTACTGATCTACAATAGTGAGGATGTAAATGAAGCAGCTGCTGTTATCGTGGTTCTGCTTTATAACCCGCTCCAGCTCTCAGTCATTTAGCTGAGCATCCACTTAGAGCCGCCATATGCAGCACATTAGCCCCTAAACACATTTCAACACTTTCAACTTCTACATCAGGGCGGAGTGAAAAAAAACTCTTTATCCAGATCATTTTTGGATAGAGATAAAAAATTACCAACACATTCAGTGAGAAACAAACCAAAGAATTAGACATTTTGAAGCAAATCTTCAGTCTCCACAACCTGAATAAACGGGGGAATATGGACTATTCTGACCAAAATCACAAAAACACAAAAACAGAGGTTAGTAAAACACACTTATTTTACTTTTACTAAACTCACTCGTCCATATAAACATGATAACTAATAGAAAACATGTCTCTTAAATTAAAACACAGGCAAATTGTTTCCATCTCAAATTCATGTTGGGCACTGGAGTCATTTTCGAGCTCGATTCTGAGCAGACACAAAATTGAATGAATCTTTCCAAATGTTTATTCATGAAAAAATAGTAAAGACAGAAAGACATTTAAAAAATCAGGTTATTCCTCTTAACTGTTTCTGGACTATATATAAATGTGTGATGTTTCCATACAGATTTATCCTGCACTTCCTTTTCTTACCCGACTTATATTTTGTAAAGACACAAATTCTGAAACATTAAACACACTGAAACATAGAATCTGATCCATTCTCCTGCTATTCTGTCCATTCCTTATACGACTAAGAGATGGTTCATCATAGTTTCCATGTTAGTCTGGACGAGTTAGTTTGGTAAAAATAAAATAATAACCTCTGTTTTTGTGTTTTTGCAATTTTGGTCAGAATAGTCCATATTCCCCCGTTTATTCAGGTTGTGGAGACTGAAGATTTTTCAAAATGGTTTGTTTTGGTTTGTTTCTCACTGAATGTGTCGACAACTTTTAATCATTATCCAAAAATGATCTGGGGAGAAAAAAAAGAGTTTTTTTTCACTCCACCCTCTTCCACATTCTGGCCTTACAGGGGACGGCTGGTCTCTTCCTCCCGACAGCCGCTACGTGACCCTGACCGGCACCATCACCCGGGGCAAGAAGAAGGGTCAGGTGGTAGATATTCACCTCACGCTGACAGAAAAGGAGCTGCGTGACCTGGCCAAGTCTAAAGAGCGTCTGGATGCAGAGTGCGAGGCCGGGGACGGTTTAAAACGCAACTGCAGTCTGGGGCTCTGTGCTGGACCCCATGTGGTTCTTTGGAGCATTTCCTGTTTCCCTGTGATCTTCGTGCTGTCCTTCATCACCTCTTTCTACTACGGCACTCTCACCTGGTACAACGTGTTTCTGGTGTACAACGAGGAGCGGACGTTCTGGCATAAAATCACCGTCTGCCCCTTTCTCATCATTTTCTACCCGATGCTGATCATGCCCCTGGCGCTGTCCCTGGCGCTGTACTCCGCCGTGGTGCAGGTGTCGTGGGCGTTCAGCGAGTGGTGGCAGGACGTGCGGGACCTGGAGAAGGGCTTCTGCGGCTGGGCCTGTGGGAAGCTCGGATTGGAGGACTGCTCCCCCTACAGTATTGTGGAGCTGCTGGATTCAGACACTGTCTCGGGCACGCTGCAAAGCAAAGCCCCGAGTGAATTTGCCCAGACCTCATCCGTGTGAAATAAGCTCAGGTTGGGTCCAGTGGAAAAGTAAATAGTGTTACCAGACTAATTTTTATTATTAATCCTTTTGATGAAGTGTAGGTGCACCTGAAAGTCAATTTAAAAACTATAACAAGCTAAACATTACAGTTTAAATCCTACAAAAATGACTGAATCTCAACCGTGCTGTTTACTTAAAACTCCCAAACTTGTTTTTTATCAATTTATTACACTGTTTGCTTTCTATAAATATTGTAAATTATGTATCTGTATCTGGTTCTTATGGAGTAGTTGAACTAACCTGTGTTACCTTTCTACATTTCCCCATCAGGTAATCTAAACTAACTTTTCACGTTTCTGTCAAAGTGAACTGAAAAAAACAAAACAAAAACAAAAAACCCTGAAGCGTAACCTTGGTGCCTAATTTTACAAGTGTTGTACATCTCACATCTATCTCTCCATTCAACTAAAGCATGTTAAAAACTCACTTTCCCTGTAAATATTTCAACTATGCTTTACAATGTCACTGAAAACAACTGTGTATCATTATGTTAAAAAGACCATTATTTAATGTGATGGGACATAGGTTACATTGATTGTTGTGCAAATTTCAACACAGTGTCACCTAAAACAACACATATTTGCTTTTTTGTGCTTTGTTGTGTGCTCTCTGGGTGGTTCATTAATGAATACCAGCTTTTTATAATTATTTGCAATGTCATTATAATGATTTTAGTCCAAACCTGTGTTATTTATTTAATTGGTATTGAAGACATGCACTTTTCACTTCCTTTAAATACAGATAAATGTATTTCACTCATTGAGAAATGTTATTTATTTTATTGCATTAGTCTATGGTATAAGTTATGGTTATGTTTCCCTCTCATGTTGTCGGCTAAACCACTAAATACACCAATAAAGTGGATATTTATTGCAACAATTTGTTATCATGTTTTTATTTATTGTTAGCAGGGAAATTACTTTCTTCCAGCGCATTACATAAAAAGTGAAAAGTTGCCACTGGGGGGCGACAGCGGTTTGCCCCATGTGGGTTTGCCCAATTTCTGCCGGCGGAACCTTAGTATGGGCTGTAAGTGTTTCTCTCCGGACTCATAATACAGCGACACCAAACCTTTTGGTGGAGGGAAATAAGGAAAACAATGGCCTCAAAGGCAAGTCATGAGTTTTTATTTCAGCTACTTCAGTTATAAACATGTAAAATAGTTATTCTCCTCATTGAAATAAGGTTTGTTATTTTGATAAATAACATACGGCTTTATGTTGTACTTTCTTTGGGGGTTTAGGGTGAGACATGTTGAAACATGTCAGGAGCTGGAAGCGCACAAACTTCATTCAGTCATATATAGAGCTGTTAAAGAGCTTTAATAAGTATTAAAAGAAGCCAAAAGAAGCTCTGAATAACCGTCTACTCTTATCTAGAAACCCACGTTTACTAGTTTCAAGTTATTAATGAATTATAATAAACATCGTGTGCTGTGCTGTCACTTTCACCCCCAGCCTCATTCACTGTTTGTGTCCTATATTAACAAAATAGAATTCAGTTTAACTTTGCTTTATTTTATTGTATTTTTGTACACAAAAAGATGGTGGCATATGGAGCCTTTTGAAATCCCTTACCACTGAATTGATTAAACTGCAAATTTTTGTAAAATATATTGCGTGATATACTTGTAGTAATATTGTGTGTTATAATATTGAAAAAATATATAATTTTGTCTTCAATATGTGTCTTTTTGCTCCATTTCTTTTACACATTTGCAGGCATGTAAACGACCAGGCAGATGCAGCCTCAGTGTATGTGCTGAAACTCAGGACAGGCTGTTCATCTGATTTCCCTTTAGCTGATTAACTTGTCCAATTTCTGCTATGCTTAATCACACTATGTTTGTTTTGTTACTCACCTTGGGCATATTTTGTTGTAGTCTGCGTTTGTGTTATGCATGGACGTGGGCTTCTCCATGTCCAACTCTGCTCCTGGTGAAGAGCCGCCGTTTGAACTTGCCAAAAAGGTTATGCAGAAGTTTGTCCAGCGTCAGGCAAGTCCCCTCCAGATTCATTATGCGGTTAACTTAAAGCAGAGACACTTCTGACACTGGTGTCATGGTTTGCTGTCATTACAGGTGTTTGCAGAGACCAAGGACGAGCTGGCGTTAGTTCTGTTTGGGACAGATGGCACTAAAAATCCCCTGCACTATGACGATCAGTACCAACACGTCTCTGTGCATCGTCACCTCATGATTCCAGACTTTGACCTTCTGGAAGAAATTGCAAATCAAATCCAACCAGAAAACCATCAGGCGGATTGTATCCTTTAACAAATGAACAAAGTACATCGGGTACAATGTTCAGAGAGGCAATTCATTTTGTTAATGTCTGTCACCAAAACTATGACCTTTTTATATTCCTGCCTTACAAAGAGCCATATTTATTAGAAAAATGAAAATCTGTAGGTTCCTTATCTGTTCTTAAACAGGGCTGGATGCACTTGTTGTCTGTATGGATCTTCTTCAGAAAGAAACACAGTAAGAAATGTCATTATTAACATCTTAACAGATTGTATTGTACACATATTGTTGTATATTTTGTTCATTTTTAGGGGGAAGAAGTATGAGCGACTCGTCATTGGCCTTTTGACAGACCTTAGCTCCGAGACCAGCACTGATAACCTGGACATTATCATTAAAAACCTTAAAAAGACGAGAATTACCCTTCAGTTCTTGTAAGAACGCTGTAGACGTGCCTATATCAAAAACAATAAAAACATATTGAATTAATACTTTTACAGTTTGCACTTAACATCCATTTCCGTTCTAGTTTGCCGTTCCCTGCTGATGAAGAGGATGAGAGGAGTGGGTCCAGGGACAGAGGGGCTCCGGGGCCCCCAGGGCCAGGCAAAGGCCTGACCCCCGAGCAGCAGAAGGGTCTGGACATAGTCAAACACATCATGCTGAGCCTGGACGAGGAAGACGGTCTGGAGGAAGTCTACAGCTTCAGGTCTGAACCAGAGTCCTGCACGGGTCCATTTTTGGAGACCCGCACAGTCCAGCACCGCACCCGTCCGTAAACCTGTGATTATATCAACGTGAAACCCGCACCCGCCCGGACCCGGGATAAATCACACACAAATTAGAAGCATTCGAACTGATGCACTTTATTTTCTTCGATGCGCATCTCAGCGAACAACAACGAAC
Organism: Odontamblyopus rebecca; assembly: GCA_030686955.1. Classification (NCBI taxonomy): domain Eukaryota; kingdom Metazoa; phylum Chordata; class Actinopteri; order Gobiiformes; family Gobiidae; genus Odontamblyopus; species Odontamblyopus rebecca. Next base: position 4,278,200 of record CM060665.1, read on the forward strand.
AAACAGCAGTAGCAGGTTGCAGCTAAGCTTTGTTCCATCTGAGCCCTAAATCGCACAATAACAACAAAACAAACAACAACAAAAACAACGGATGTCAGTTTAACACAAAATAAAAGCCTTAATTTGATCTGACCAGGGGGCTGTTCCAGAAAGCGGGTTATGTGAAAACTCTGAGTAAGTTCACCCTGAGATGTGGGAAAGTCTGGGTTTTCTGTTCCACAAAGCGCCGTAACTGAAACACTGAGTCAGTCACCATGGTAACAGACTCTGTGAACTTAACCTGCTCGGGGCAGGTTTTCTTGAAATAACTCAGAGTTTTTTCGCTCCTCTTGCATGAAAATCACTTTGAGACAATATGGCTTGTCCATTCCTCCCAAACCCGATTAACACTGAAGCACAAATTATTAGAAATAATTATATTCTCTCTTTTCCAGATGAATATCTGTTTGAGCGCTACCGCTTTTCCTCAAATGGTATAATTTATCTTAAAGCCTCCGGCCTCACATTACAAACTTCACACACCGCGGACGTGGCTCACTTCCCTTCAAATTTTGTGCATAGCGCTACATTTTTATGCCAATGGAAGTTTTCTTTATAATTTTGGCGACGCGGAGCAACTATGGCAAGGCCACAGTGCAGAGCAGTGAGGACAGTTCCCCTGGTGCTGAAACGCCTGTTGCTGGTGATGGTGGTGGAGGCTCTTGTGTCCATGTGCTGGGCTCAGAAGAGCTTCTTCCCCCAGGGCCTTCAGCCACTGGCCGCTTAGCGTTTTGGCTGAGGGCCTCACCTCAGCCTCGGTCACAGTGGGTGTATGTGGCCCTCCACCTGTTTTTTTGGCCTCTGCCTTTTTTCTGTTGGCTGAGCAGAACTCAAATATTATTTTTTTTCTCAAATAGTATTTTATTGAGTGTTCATGTACACAGTCACATTTGAATGCAGCCTATTGAACTATAAATGTACAGGCTAAACATATCAAGTTTTCATTTCCTAAGTGAGGTTTTAAGTGGGAGGTCAGGTTAAAACAGCATTTTGTTAATACTTTGCATTACTATTTGAAGCAGCCACTGAATTTACATTTACTTTAACAACCTAAGGCATTTTAAAAAAAAATGCCTTACCACTTTGAACGATATTTTTTTATTTAATTTTTCGTTGCTTCCAAGTTCTTCTCTCCCCCGCTGGATTGCACCTAAACGAAAATCACATTTTATTTCTATTCAACTCGGCAAATGAGCGATGATCTTACAGCTGATGTGAACTTAATTAAACAGTTCAAACTTCCGCACTGACTCGGCCGCAGTTTCCTCCAGGCGCCTCTCTCTCCTTTGCCGCTGCAGGTGTTTGATTTACGATGGAAAATGTCTTCTCCCCGTAGCCTCCATGAGGACCTCGAGCTCCAGCTGAAGTGACTCCATCTCTTTTTGATCGTTGTCATGGTGACGCTCATGGTTTCGGGATCCATTGACTGTGGCTTTTTATAGTAGTCGTAACTTGAGGTGAACTTACTCAGAGTTGATTTACCTCATTCATATCAGCGGCTCTGGAACCAGAAACTCAGAGTTTCCCGTCTCAGAGTAAATTAACTCAAAGTTCAGGGATAGACTCAGAGTTTGTTTAAGCCGCTTTCTGGAACAGCCCCCAGGTCACTGTGCAGGAACAGTGTCGTCCTCAGTCCAGGTTTCAGCTGCGTTCTGCGTTCTTGGATCACAAATCCAGCAGAGGAAAAGTCTCTCACTGCAGCGCTGGATGTGGGACTGAGAGCAGCACCACCTGACCCGCCCGTGTGGGATCACTACTCGCCCGCAAACCCGCCCGTGAAATTCCCAAACGTTAAAACCCGCCCGTTTCAGCAGCTGTTTGCGGTCACCTGTCGGGGGGGCCGGACTCTGGTCTGAATGCAGCACTTTCAGACGGGTCATTCTAATAGTTTTTTTTCCATTTGAATGTTTTTTCATCTCTGTTTTTGACAGAAATGCACTAGAGCAGCTTTATATGTTCAAGCGCCTGGAGAGGAGACCCATGGCTTGGCCCTGTCAGCTCACCATAGGCAGTACACTGTCCATCCGAATTGTTGGATACAAAGCAGTAAGTTCTGCACATATTTAATGAAATTTTGATATTAATGTGCACATTTTGGTAAATTATTATCTATTTGTAATTTAATGGTACAAAATTGAATGGGAATTATAATTATATAAAGTGTTTTTTTCCCAAATTTCTCAGGTGGCAGAAGAGAAACTGAAGAAAATGTGGTTTAATGTGGACGCCCAATCAAACCGGAAAGATGATGTGAAGAAAGAGACGGTCTACTGTTTAGACGACGACAATGAAACAGAGGTGCAAGCAGAGGATACTATTCAAGGTAATTTATCCTAATCGTTATAATACATTTTCTACAGACAAATATTGTACTAAATCTGTTTGTTCACTTGTTCACAGGTTTCCGTTATGGCAGTGACATCGTTCCCTTCTCCAAAGTGGACCAAGACCAGATGAAATACAGGCACGATGGGAAATGCTTTGCTGTTCTCGGGTTTACCAAACAAAACCTGGTATTAAACTGTTCTGTCTACATAGAATAACTTTTCTCATACACTGTAAATACAAACTTACATAGGAATAAATGTTTTTTATAATTATTAACTCAATGAAATGTAATGAAACTTAAAACTGTTGCCGCTTTATCTCTTATTTTAGATCCAGCGTCATCAGTTTATGGGAAATCAGGTTCTCAAGATATTTGCCCCCAAAGATGATGAGGTATTGGAATTTCGGTACATTTCATTTCTGTGTCGGCTTTGCTCATAAAATTTTAAAGTACGTTTTATCTCTTTTATTTCTCTCTCTGCGAAGCACGCCGGAGTCGCACTGTCAGCACTTATCCGAGCGCTGGACCAGCTTAATATGGCTGCCATCGTGAGGTATGCCTATAACAAAATCAGCAATCCACAAGTCGGAGCGGCTTTTCCGTGTGTCAAACAGGACCACGAGGTGAGAAGATGAACTAAATCACTGTGATTTCTATAATGTCCTATAAACTTCAAGCACACGGTTCACATTTGTTCTCTCTAGTGCCTTCTTTACATCCAGCTGCCGTTTACCGAGGACCTCAGACAGTTTACATTCCCTTCTCTGGAAAACAAAAAGTTCACCCCTTCAGGTGCACATATTTAGTTTATTTCATGTACGGTACGTTACAAGTTGTGCATGTTTAAGTTTTCATTTTATCCTGTGTCTGACATAATTTCTACAGAAACGCAGCTCTCTGCTGTGGATTCTCTCATCGACTCCATGATGCTGGTGGAGGAGGATGAACATGAAGGGCATAAAGACCTGTTCAAGGTCCATCACCTTCAAAACCCTGCCTTCCAGAGGCACTTCCAGGTACTGCAGTTCACACATCCACTGTTTTATTGTAACACTGCAAAATACTATAGTTAAGCTGCTAACGTCCAAAAAAGTCTGAATTGTTCACTTTAGTGATAGAAGCATGAAAATTTGCAGAAATACTGTTTAGCAAAGGTAGTAACAATATTTGATATGGATCCAGACACAAATCAATTCCAGGGGGGAGTTATGGGGTCTACAATTAGTCTTATCAACTATATATCACTATAGCAATGCTATATACACTACTCACTGTTAGTCGGCACTCACAAATCGAGGAGGAGGAGGAGAGGAGGGGAGGAGAGGAGAGGTGGAGAGGTGGAGAGGAGGATGAGAGGAGGAGGAGAGGAGGACAAGAGGAGGAGAGGAGGAGGAGGGGAGAGAGAAGAAAAGGAGGAGGAGGGGAAGAGGAGGGGAGAGAGGAGAAGAGGAGGGGAGGAGGAGGAGAGAAGGAGGAGGAGGAGGAGTGGAGAGAGGAGGAAGAGGAGGAGGAGGAGAGAGAGGAGGAGGGGAGGAGGATGAGAGGAGGAGGAGGAGAGAGGAGGAGGAGAGGAGGGGGGAGAGGAGGAGAGGAGGAGAGGGGAGAGAGGAGAGGAGAGGAGAGGAGAGGAGAGGGGAGAGGAGAGGAGAGAAGAGGAGAGGGGAGAGGAGAGAAGAGTTTACTTACCCCGATCCTGCCTTGTAAGTCCATTTTGGCGTAACCAAAATTGCCGAAGGAACGAATCTTGAAGAGGAACTGAAAGAGACAAAGACTTTAAACTCCTCCTCTCCTCCTCCTCCTCTCCTCCTCCACCTCTCTCCTCTCCTCCTCTCCTCCTCCTCTCTCCTTCTCTCCTCCTCCTCCCCTCCTCTTCTCCTCCTCTCTTCCTCTCCTCCTCCTCCTTCTCTCCTCCTCTCCTCCTCCTCCTCCTCTCCTCCTCTCCTCCCCTCCTCTCCTCCTCCTCCTCGATTTGTGAGTGCTAACAGTGAGTAGTGTATATAGCGTTGCTATAGTGATATATAGTTGATAAGACTAATTGTCGACCCCTTTACAGACCATTTTCTTATCAGCCTCGTTTCCATGTTGACCAAATAAGGCTGTGCCCATAACTCCCCCCTGGAATTGATTTGTGTCTGGATCCATATCAAATATTGTTACTACCTTTGCTAAACAGTATTTCTGCAAACTTTCATGCTTCTATCACTAAAGTGAACAATTCTAGACGTTAGCAGCCTCACTATAATGGCATTACTTTGTTCTCTTTATATCCCTTAGTTATTAAAGGGTTGTCATGATAACATAACATTATTCAGAAGCTACAGAAGTAAGAATTGGGTCATCACATCCACCACATTAGTCTCAAAGTTAAACAAAAGTTTTACATGACTACGATTCCATATCCTGACACTAGTCTGATAAAGACAAACAGACGACAAAACACTTTTTACCCAACAGCCTTTAGTTTACTGAATGGAGCCACTAAAGCAGAGTTTTTACATTTCTGAATGTGAAGTGTGGCTGTGTGAGGTACTTTTTATGTACTGTACATAGTGTCTGTATGTTTGTATCTTTTTACTATTTTACCATTTTATTCCCTTTGCACTGAACGAGGAATGCACTTAATTTCATTGTATTTGTTACAATGACAAATAAAGATATTCTATTCTAAATGTCCAGTATTACAGTACAGTACTAGCACTACATTCAGCATATTTTACATAAACGATTGTGTTGGAGCTGATGTTCACGACTTTAATCCATAAATTACATTTAGTAAGTTTATGTTCCCAAACGTAATCAAAATCAGCCTTTTCTTCTGCCCTCAGTCATCACATACTTGAACATGAGCATGACAAATGTTTGATACGAATTCTCTGCTTTGTTAAGCATTATTATCAATCTTCCGCCCTTCAGCCCTTCAGCCAAGCGCATCTCTCATTAAAAAAACAATGCACATAAACACTTTGTCATTCAAAACCTCATACTTTTTATGTGAAGTGTCTGCATCATCGAGCTGTTGAGCCGGGGACCCCTCTGCCCCCCATGGAGCCGTGGCTGAAGGCGTCTCTGGAGCGGCCGGAGGAGGTGAACTGGCGCTGCCAGGCTCCTCTCACTGAGCTCAAGAACAAGTTTCCTTTGACCGAAGTGGAAAAGAAGAAAGCCAAAAAGACAAGCGCACAGATCTTTGGCAAAGAGTAAGTCTAAGTTATTTCTTAGTGCAGGTTGTCATGCTTTAAATGATTAACATTTAGAAAACAAAATGTCACAAACTGTTTTATTAAATATCCCCGACTGCAGTAATGCCTTGGATATGAGGTCATTAATCTAATGAGTCATATAAACTTGTGCAGATCTGAGGAGACCGATGCCAAAAAGGCCAAAAAAGATGAAGAGGAGGAGGACTATAACCTGGCTGACATCGCTGAAGGCTCCGTGACCTCGGTGAGGTTTGATGCAGTGTTCAGCTCCAAATGAAGTACTATTGTCTAGAAAAGTGCTTTGCCATTTACAGCGTGTTTATAATTGTGCTTTCTACTTGTTTATTTTAATTGGTGCACTGTAGGTGGGAAGTGTGGATCCGGCTCGGGACTTTTGCTCACTCATCAGACAGAAGACGCTTCCCTTTGGTGACGGTGAGCTGCAGACTTGTGTTTATGGCTCTTATGTCCTGCACCATCTCTGGTGTTGGGCCTTAGTTATTGTGCTGATCCGGTTTTGTTTGGTTGTGTGACCCTCGTGTCCTTCCCAGTCTGTCAGCAGCTGACTCACAGGATCGAGCAGTTGCTTAGCAACAAGAACGCACACTACTACATGAAAAGCATCACCTGCATCCAGGCGTTCAGAGATCAGTGTGTGAAGGTGAGTAAACCTCCACCAGTCCTGCTGTTTAGCTGAATTATGGTGCAGGGTGTGGGAGTTTGGGATATTTTTGAAACATTACACTGCATAGTTTTAGCCTTGCTTGGGAAATAATGAATCATCTTACAAATGTCATGACAGTGTTTTTATCTCAGCTCGAATGTAGAGATAAGGGGCTCAGAGGTTTTCAGAGGTGTTAATCTTTCCTTCTTCAGATGGGGAATGCTGATTTGTACAACAGTTACCTTCAGTCTTTGAAAAGGAGCATCCCAAACCGAGGACTGGAAGAATTTTGGGACCTGCTGGTTCAAGGTCTGGAAAAACCAGTACTCGTCTTAGATTATTTGATTTATATATATATATGTGTATATATGTATATAATGTTTCCCTCATTGTTTTAACAGACAGAATCACTCTGATCTGCAAAGATGAGGTTGAAGGAAGTACAATATCAAAACTGGAAGCTAACCAGGTCAATATATACAAAAGTGTAAAATCCAAGTAATTCTTTATTCAGACTCAAAGCAGTTTTCAATCACACGTCCATGTTCACAGTTCCTGGTTGCAGAAGAGAAAGAAGAGAAAAAAGCCGCTCCGACTGTTGAAGACACCGGAGACGTGGACGACTTGGTGAGTTTTCTTTGGTTCTTAAACATTTTAGTATGAGACAAATGAAATGGGTAAAACTACTGGAACAAACTCATCAGGGAAATGTAAGAATGAGTTAGTAAAATGTGTTTTGTATGTGGTTTCTGTGGTGGGCCTCGTCGCGTGGGTTTGGGCCATTCTCCGTAAACACAAATCGTTTACATCTGTCTACATAGAGACGTGTCAGGAGACGTGAGACATAAACCTCAGTCTGTCCCTCTCTTCCTGTACAGCTGGACATGATGTGATCACATGGGAGAGAAAGCAGCGAATGCAGGAAAAAAAACAAGAATCTGATCTCTGAGCCTCACCAAAGGAACTCCTTCAGTCGTCCATTGTTCTGGCTCCTACTCAGACCAGAGTGAGTCTGGAGGAGAGCAGCTGTAATGCCCCATAAAGAACTGTGTTTAACTACGGCCATGACAGAAACAGAGCGGCTTTGTGTTCAATAATGCAGTTTAAAACATGTATAAAAGACGTTTAGAATGTTTAAATGTCAAGCACAGGTACACAGAAGGTTTTTATATTCTGATTAAACACGGTTTACGGTTGACAAACGATTTCCTGTGTTTTTTCCTCATAAATATGTAAATGTATTTATCTGAAGTGCAAATCCTACAGTGCAGTAGCATAATGATAACATATTAGCACCACCAACTCTGCAGTTGTCGTTTTCTCTTAACAAATCCATCTAATGAATTTGCTGAACAATGACGACTGGGAGAGACGTGAAAATTCTTGTCCTTGAAAAATGGCGTCTTGGTCGCCCATGACCAGCTTATTCAAGACCGCCGGGTCGACGTCGCTTCCTGGCGCGATCACGCTGGAGACGACGTGAGCCCTGCGCATGGCACTGACGGCCTCCTCCAGACCTCCACTGGCCGAGACTCCGTCCGTGATGAAGACGAAGGAGGTTTCTGCGTAGCGCCTCACCTCCCCCTGCTGGAGCACATTGTCTATGGCGTAGAGGACGGCTGAGCCTATGTCGGAGGACGAGTCCAGATATCGCAAACGCTCCAGGCCCGCGGAGATCAGGCCGGGCTCGTGGGTGAGAGGAAAAGCGACGGTGTGTTCTCCCTCTTTGCCAAACTGCACCAGAGCCACACGCGCCCTCTGACGGTCGGTTTTGCTCCGGGCCAGTTCCAGACTGTCCACGACTCTCTGCACCAGTTCTCCCACGTGCCGGAAGTTTTCATCCCCCAGCCTTTCGGACCCGTCCACAAGAAACACCAGTTCTACGGGGCGGCTCACACACGGGGCCACGTCCGGCTCTGGAACCAAAACGACGAATGAACATGGACACTTCTGACACCTGGAAGTAGGACTGAAAAGAGTGAGCTTAATATCTCCCAATGCACTTCTGAACTAACTGTGAGTGAACTAAAGTAATCAAATCATGGACTCAAAATCATGACGTGTGCTGGAGACCGTTTTATCTGATTATACTTCAAGCAGCTTCACAGTGACTTCATTTGGATCAGATTTATTTTGATTTATTATTTTGTTTCCTGATTCATAATTGATAAAGTTGTTGTTAGTTGCAAGACTTTTGCTGGATTCCAGGCCGACACTCCCACTCTGCCGTCTGACTGTGGGAGTCGTGTGTCCATTTGTCCTCAAACGTCCTGAACTCCCACAGTTTTCCCCCTGTAGTCGGAGCAGCGGCACATTCGCCTTTTTTTTTTTTAACATCCGCCATTCGACAAGTGATTATTAAGTTTAAGTTTGGACTGAGCTCTTTTCAGGACCAGATTTTCATGGACTAAAGGCGCGGTCTGGTTTAATCCTGGATAAATCCTGTTGTTGTCCTGTTTTAGACCTGGTTTAGACCTGGTTTAGTCCTGATTTAGATCTGGTTTAGTCCTGGTTTAGACTTGGTTTAGATCTGGTTTAGACCTGGTTTGAGTCCTGATTTTGTTTTAGACCTGGTTTAGTCCTGTTTTAGACCTAGTTTTAGATCTGGTTTAGTCCTGGTTTAAACCTGGTTTAGTCCTGGTTTAAAAGAAAGTCTATGTCAGGACTAAAACCAGGTCTAAATCAGGTCTAAATCAGATCTATACCAGGTCTAAAACCAGGTCTAAATCAGGCCTAAAACCAGGTCTAAAACAGGTCTAAAACCAGGTCTAAAACAGGTCTAAAAGCAGGTCTAAACCAAGTCTAAATCAGATCTATACCAGGTCTAAAACCAGGTCTAAATCAGGCCTAAAACCAGGTCTAAAACAGGTCTAAAACCAGGTCTAAAACAGGACTAAAACCAGGTCTAAACCAAGTCTAAAACAGGACTAAAACCAGGTCTAAAACAGGACTAAAATCAGGTCTAAACCAGGTCTAAATCAGGACTAAAAGCAGGTCTAAACCAACGCACCTCCTCGCCGCTGCCTCATGAGTAAATTGTCAGAATCGCAACACAAAAGGTGTTGGAATAGGGGGTTTATATTTAAAAAATTATAGTTTTACACAATTTCTTAGGCCCGAGCTCCAGAGGCTGGTGAAGGGCCTATTATATTAGTATTGCATAGTGATGCTCATAGGGGGCGGGAACTAAAATGACGCGACATGACTCGCCTGTAGTGACCAGGGACCCTCGCCATGACGTAGCTGCACCACAGGTTTCCGAAAATGTAGAGTTTGTCGGCCAAAAAAAAGCGGAACATTGTTCTCGTATCAGAATATTCTTCTTATTCTCCTAAATAAATCAAATGGCTCGTCAGCGCCCCCTAACGACACAAAAACACATTAGGGAATACGAATGACATAAAAAAAACTTGCACGTTGAATCATGAAATTTAACACAGAAGTAGCTCATGACAAGACAAGTAAAAAATATTATGGCCACGCCCCCTGACGCACCAGAGGGCAGCCATCTTGGATTAAAGTTTGCGAAGCTGAAACGCACTCCTCTGAACGGCCTCAGATTTGGTCACATTATCTCCAGGGGCGAAACGTCTAAAAATATCCACATCCCAAATCCGTCTGACGTCTCTGAGCAGTGAAGCGGCAAATAATCAACACAAGATTTGGATTTTTACAAATTGCTCCTATTTGCTCAAACAAACTCTGATTTCAATTAAATTTGACACAGTTCTTCAACTCTCTGCCCTAAAGATACTGAATGTGAAATAAATTAATTTGGTGCATTAGCGCCCCCTACAGATTAAAATAAAATGTGACCCCACAAACACGTTCAAAAACTCACCAAACTTTGCCAAAAGTTCAGAAATGATGAGACATTCGAGAAAATATAGGTTTCATGTGTGGGGATCAAAAATGGAGATGATTCACCACCTCGAATATTAGGCTCCGCCCACTCCTATAGGAGCCGTCCAGCTCAACTTTGTCATAGAGCCACGAAATTCGGTACAGGCATTCGTCACGTGAAGACAAACAAAAACTATTATAATGGCCACGCCCCCTGACAAAGCAGAAGGCGGCCATCTTGGATTGAAATCTTCAAAATACAGAGTTCGCATTTTCACTCATGTTGCGTTTGAACAAACTCCTCTGAAGGCGCTTCACCCACAGGGGTGAAAATCACCTACATCATCTAGAGAAGAGCTGAAAATCACCTACATCATCTAGAGAAGAGCTGAAAATCACCTACATCATCTAGAGAAGAGCTGAAAATCACCGTACATCATCTAGAGAAGTTCAGCTGCAAACGTTACCTCCATTTTTTGGAAAACTGTCACGATTATGTCGCAAAGTTCAGTCCCAGTTTAGACAATATTCAAGAACATTGAACATACATTGAAGATTTGCTCCCGTTGGCACAGACTTAGTCCGATTGTGCTGAAATTTGAGTCACTGATGCTGATCTCGGCCTGAATATAAAACACTATAAAGCATATGGAAAATTACACTATAGCGCCCCCTAGACATGAAACATCAACATTATCGGATTTGTACCAAATTTGGGAATTGAATTCTATGTATGACTACGAGCAAAAAAAAAACATTACGGACATGGTGAATTTTTCACTGTTGGCCACCAGGGGCGCAAAGACTCCTCAAAAATCATTTAAAGGTGCACTATGTAATTTTTCTGATGGAGGATGTGTTGGCCTGAGAAATTTGAATCACTAATTCTTGATCTTGGCCTAAATATAATACATTATAAAGCATATGAAAAGTGTGCTTGGGGTTTACGGTTATTAGGGTCAGTGTGGAGCATTGTATTTGCTGGGCGCGGTGTTTGTACAGCGCGATGTGCTGGGCACGGAGTTTGTGGGGCACGGAGTTTGTGGGGCACGGAGTTTGTGGGGCACGGAGTTTGTGGGGCACAGAGTTTGTGGGGCACAGAGTTTGTGGGGCACAGAGTTTGTGGGGCACGGAGTTTGTGGGGTGCAGCGTAGGCGTATGCGAGGACTGATCATCGCCGCTTGCAGCTATATTTCCCACTATTATTTCTATATAGAGGCACATGTACTTGCCTTGTTTACAGGGAAGCTCTGGGCACACAGTAAAAGGCTCTGTATAGAAAAGAAACATGAATTAAATATTTAGAAAAACATGTATTAAAGGGCTCTGAAGGCTTCACATTTATTACCTGGACAAATCCACGTCTCTACTTTGTCGATGAAGTCCTCGGCCATGAGGTCCGCGTACCGCCTCATCTCGGTCACCCTCTTTTTGTTATTACACGCGATGGACAGGAGCGTCTCCGTCTGCTGCGTCTTGCCGAACATGTCGCCAACCCCGATGGCGTTCACCTCCACCTGAGCGTCGTCGCAAATGTACGTCAGCAAATCCTCGTCGTCGCGCGGGTCGAACCGTCCGTCCGTGATCACCACCATGGACACTTTGGAGCGCGCCCTCTTGCTGCTGCGGATCAGGGTGTCGTAGGCGAATTTCAGAGCCGAGGGCGTGAACGTGCCCCCCGCGATCCACTCCAGCCTCTTCACGGCCGTTTTGAAAGCGGAGATGGAGTTTATGTTGGGATCGTCGAGGCGGACGGCTTCGAACGTGCCGTTGTGACTGTACTGCACAACTCCGACTCTCGTGCCTAAGACAGTAACAGAGAAAACTCGTTCAAAATGGCTGAAAACAGTCACTGGAAACGTCCTACCTGTGGGTGAAGCGGGGTCGCTGGCCATAGATCCCAGTCTGTTCATGGTGTTGATTACAAAGTTCTTTTCGAGGGTGAAGTTGGTCAGACCTACGCTTTCCGAACTGTCGATCACGAATACGATGTCCAGGGCTCCACAGTGCTTTTCACAATCTGACAATTAACAAGGACATCCCCTTAAAACACAGGCACTTATGTGTATTTACAGTGCCTGGCGAAAGTATTAGCCCCCTTGAACTTTTTGACCTTTTGCCATATTTCAGGCTTCAAACATAAAGATATAAAATTGGAATGTTTTGTGAAGAACCGACACTAAGTAGGACACAATCGTGAAGTGGAATTAAATTTATGCAATATTTTAAACTTTTTTTTACAAATAAAAAATCGAAAAGGGGCTCAGAGGTCTGTTCAAAGAATATTGGGGAGCAAAGAGCATCATGAAGACCAAAGAACACACCAGGCAGGTCCGGGATAAAGTTGTGGAGAAGTTTAAAGCAGGATTAGGCCACAAAAAGCTTTCACGAGCTTTAGACATGTCGCGGAGCACTGTTCGATCAATCATACTGAAATGGCGAGAGAATCAGACCACTGCAGACCTCCCAAGAACCGGCCGTCCCTCTAAACGTTCGGCCCAAACAAGGAGAACACTGACCAGAGAAGCAGCCAAGAGGAAAGAAGATCGGGAAATCTGTCCATAGAACAAATATTAGTCACACACTGCACAAATGTGGCCTTTATGGAAGAGTGGCAAGAAGAAGCCAAAGAGGTTTGCCACAAGCCTCCTGGGACACACCAAACATGTGCAAGAAGGTGCTCTGGTCAAATGAAACCAAAATTGAACTTTTGGGGCAAAATGTTATGTTTGGAGTAAAAGCAACACTGCACATGACCCTGAACACACCATCCCCGCCGTCACCATCATGGTCCAGGGCTGATTTTCTTCAACAGGGACAGGAAAGATAGTTAGGGTTGATGGGAAGATGGATGGAGCCAAATACAGGGCAATTTTGGAAGGAAACCTGCTGGAGTCTGCGAAAGCCCTGAGACTGGGACAGAGGTAAATGTTCCAACAAGACAATGATCCTAAACATGAAGCAAAATCTACAATGGAATAGTTCATATCTAATCATTTCCAGGTGTTAGAACGGCCAAGTCAAAGTCCAGACCTAAACCCAATCGAGAATCTGTGGAAAAATCTGAAAAGTACTGTTCACAAACGCTCTCCATCTAACCTTACAGAGCTTGAGCTGTTTTGCAAGGAAGAATGGGCAAAAGATTCAGTCTCTAGATGTGCAAAACTGATAAAGACTTACCCCAAAAGCTGTTATGCAGCAAAAGTGGTTCTACAAAGTCTCAGGGAGGGTGAATATTTTTGCACACCCTACTTTTCAATTTTTTATTTGTAATTTTTTTTTTTAAATATTCAATAAATTTCATTCCACTTCACGAATGTGTCCCATTTGGTGTTGATTCTTCACACAAAAAATCCAATTTTATATCTTTATGTTTGAAGCCTGAAATATGTCAAAAAGTTCAAGGGGCCTAATACTTTTACAAGGCACTGAATATATGAATGAACTGAACCATAAAAGCACGTACCACAACAGCCACACGACTCTCTGATATACGTCATCACGTCACACTCCTGTGTTCACAACAACATATTTTTACTCTTCACTGTGTAATATCAACCTTTAAAGCTCCTATATTATGCTAAATTGACTCTCGTGAGCTTTAAGCCGCGTTAACTGCAGTCACCTCCTCAAATACACAGCTGGAGTTGTGCTTTGTTTCATTCATGTCTCACGCTGAACACCAGAAAAACTGTTTGCATGTAAAACGTCACCTGGAACCAGGTCAAACATCTCCCTGAGAGGAGCTGGACCTTGTCTCAGAGTTTAAACACCTTGGAGTAGCTCTGGATCCAACACTGTCCTTTAAAAGTCACATCAAAAGTAATGTTGCCTGCACATTATTTTAGCACTGTAGTTTTAATGTATACAGTGTGTGCAGAATTATTAGGCAAGTTGTATTTTTGAGGATAAATTATTGAACAACTACTATATTCTCAATCAACCCAAAAGACTCACAAATATCAAAGCTGAATATTTTTGGAAGTTGGAGTGGGGCTTTTTTAGTTTTGGCTTTGATCTTAGGAGGATATCTGTGTGTGCAGGTAACTATTGCTGTGCAGAATTATTAGGCAAATTAATAAAAAACTAATATATACCCATCTCACTTAATTATTTTTGCCAGGCAAACCAATATAACAACTCAAATTTACAAACAAACTTTTCTGACATTCAAAAACAAAACAAAAACAAATATAGCCACCAATATAGCCACCTTTCTTTACAAGGACACTCAAAAGCCTTCCATCCATGGATTCTGTCAGCTTCTTGACCTGTTCACCATCAACACTGCAGCAGCAGCAGCCACAGCCTCCCAGACACTGTTCAGAGAGGTGTACTGTCTTCCCTCCTTGTAGATCTTACGTTTCATGAGGGACCACAGGTTCTCTATGGGGTTCAGACCAGGTGAACAAGGGGCCATGTCATTATGTTTTCTTCTTTTAGACCTTTACTGGCCAGCCACGCTGTGGAGTATTTGGAGGCATGTGATGGAGCATTGTCCTGCATGAAAATCATGTTTTTCTTGAAAGATGGCGACTTCTTCTTGTACCACTGCTTGAAGAAGGTGTCTTCCAGGAACTGGCAGTAGGACTGGGAGTTGAGTTTGACTCCATCCTCAACCCGAAAAGGTCCCACAAGCTCATCTTTGATGATACCAGCCCAGACCAGTACCCCTCCTCCACCTTGCTGGCGTCTGAGTCGGAGTGGAGCTTTCTGCCCTTTACTGATCCAGCCACAGGCCCATCAAGACTCACTCTCATTTCATCAGACCATAAAACCTTAGAAAAATCTTGAGATATTTCTTGGCCCAGTCTTTACATTTTATCTTGTGTCTCTTGTTCAGTGGTGGTCGTTTTTCAGCCTTCCTCACCTTGGCCATGTCCCTGAGTATTGTACACCTTGTGCTTTTGGACACTCCAGTAATGTTGGACCTCTGAAATATGGCAGAACTGGTGGCAAATGGCATCTTGGCAGCTTCACGCTTGATTTTCCTCAATTCTTGGGAAGTTACTTTGTGCCTTCTTTTTTCAACATGCTTCTTGCGACCCTGTTGGCTATTTGCCATGAAACGCTTGATTGTTCTGTGATCCCGCTTCAAAAGCTTGGCCGTTTCAAGGCTGCTGCATCCCTCTGCAAGACATCTCACAATTTTAGACTTTTCAGAGTCTGTCAAATCTCTCTTCTGACCCATTTTGCCAAAGGAAAGGAAGTTGCCTAATAATTATGCACACCTAATATAGGGTGTTGATGTCATTAGACCACAGCCCTTCTCATTACCCAGATGCTCATCAGTTGATTTACTTAATTGGTCATAGACTTTCAAGCCTGTACAGCTTGGAGTACGACAACATGCATAAAAAGGATGATGTGGTCAAAATACATATTTGCCTAATAATTCTGCACATAGTGTATATGCGCACTCCAGCTGTTTTTATGTTTTCACCAGGGCTCTTCATCCTCCGTCATCCTTCATCATTTGTTCTTCATTCGTACTTGTCTTCAAAACTGCACTAAAGTAAATGGTGAAAAAGAACCTGCTATTGTCATCATTTGAAGAGTGCAAAAGTAACACATGTCGGCAAATTTAATCTCCAAAATTTTCATCAAATTCAAAACAACTTAACACTGCCAGCCGCAAAAATGTATTTCTATTCCAGGATTATTTCTCATGTTGATTATTGTGCCCCACTTTTCTTAAAATCACAGAGAGTCTCTACAAAAAAGCCTGAAAACACTGTCACTTCACCAGTGTCATGTCCTGAACAAATACAGATTACTGCATTTTCAGAACATGATCGGTTTAAAATCAGCGTGTCTGATTTATAAAGTTCTTCACTCCCTCGCTCCTCCACCCCTGAAGGACTTCATCAAATGTAAAGAAAACTCAGAAAGGACGACACGAGATCTGACCAGACCCCACAGACGAACCACCTTCAGTTCTGTCTGTCCGAGGTGGAACCTGTGGAATATTTTACCTTTAACACTGAGAAATGCCCTACAGTCGTGGCCAAAAGTTTGGAGAATGACACAAATATTGATTTTGGTACCAGAACGTTCTCCGAGAGCAACTTCCCCCAACCGTCCAAGAGCAGTGTGGTGATGAACAAAGCCTTTTCCAGCAGATGGACCTTTCCATAAAGCAAACGGAATAACTAACGGGGAACAAAACAAAGATTTTGGGTCCAGGAAACTCCCCAGATCTTAATCCCACTGAAAACATCAATCCTCAAGAGGCGGTGGACAAACAAAACCCCACAAATTCTGACAAACTCAAAGCACCGATTCTGCCAGAATGGAGCCGTCAGTCAGGATTCGGTCCAGAAGTTGATTGAGGTCTTGAAAAAGAAGGGTCAACACTGCAAATACTGACTTGTTGCATGAACTCAGTGTAATTGCCAACAAATACTTTGATACTTATGAAATGCTTGTAATTATATGTCAGTAAACCATAAAAACATCTGAGGAAACACCTAAAAACAATGAAGCAGCAGCAGAACCTGTGAACCCTGTGAAAACGTCATATTTGTGTCATTCTCAAAACTTTTGGCCACGACTATGCATATAATTCCTTTAAAGCTCAACTGAAAAACTGGCTCTGGTCAAACCAAACCTGCGCACACCAGAGTCCAGGCTGTGTTTGTTCATTCTGTGTGTCTCTTGTGGAGCTTTTAAGACTCACTGGAATTGTTCAGTTTCCTGTGGAGTTTGGACACTGAGCTGAGCGAACGTTAATGGAGTTTTTTGTCAAAGTGACTCTGAATTGTGTGGTTTTCTGTACGATTGTGCAGTTGGTGAGTCTGGAAAATTGTTTATAGGGTCTGATTATTGTTCAATGTAAATTTGACTGTTTTACTAAATGTTCCTGATGTATTTTTGTCCCCTGTGACCCGTGGGACTACGGATGGAAATGATCCGGCGTGTTTACACTCGTTTTGTCATGTCTGTCCATTAACCTGATGCCATGAAGCGGTGGTTTTCAAGTTTTTAACAGCTCCTTTTACTTTTAGTTCAGTAGAAATGGGCAATTCCACGTCTGAAATCACCCAAATGATTCTAACGGAGGATTTGCGTGCTAAACAAAACACGACTCCAGATATGTTTTTGATGGAAGTGAAAACATTAACAGAGATTGAAATAATAGCGTAATATGGGCCCTTTGGATGCACTTACAGTCAGTCCAGGGTCCCCCACTGGTCCAGGATCCCCCTAAAAACACAAGATACGAAGTGTGTTATTAAAAGTGTGGAAA
This sequence comes from Odontamblyopus rebecca, assembly GCA_030686955.1. Taxonomy (NCBI): domain Eukaryota; kingdom Metazoa; phylum Chordata; class Actinopteri; order Gobiiformes; family Gobiidae; genus Odontamblyopus; species Odontamblyopus rebecca. The sequence continues at coordinate 4,295,521 of CM060665.1, forward strand.
GATTGTGCATCTCTTGCGTTGAGTTGCTGCTGCTTACATCAGGACCAGGCTCTCCTCTGCGTCCTCGCTCTCCTGGATGACCTGGTGGACCTGGTTCCCCCTTAAATATTGAGAAAACACTCAGTAAATAAAAACGTTGTCTTGGAAGGGTTTTTGTCTGATATGGGTTAATGCTTCAGTTACTTTATTGGACTGGAAAGTAAAAGTTCTATAAATACACAAAACGGTTCCAGGCCGACGCTCCCACACTGGCGTCTGACTCTGGGAGCGTCGTGTGTCCATTTGTTCTCAAACGTCCTGAACTCCCACAGTTTTCCCCCCGTGGTCGGAGCGGCGGCACATTTGCTTTTTTTCCAATATCCGCCATTCGGACATTATTAAGTTTGGACTGAGCTCTTTTCAGGACCAGATTTTCACGGACTGAAGGCGAAGGAGCGCTGAGGGCGACCGGAGGAGGCACGCCCTGGTTTAGTCCTGATTTAGTCCTGGTTTAGTCCTGGTCTAAAAGCAGGTCTAAACCAGGACTAAAACCAGGTCTAAATCAGGACTAAACCAGGACTAAACCAGGTCTAAACCAGGACTAAAACCAGGTCTAAATCAGGACTAAAACTAGGTCTAAACCAGGACTAAACCAGGTCTAAACCAGGTCTAAACCAGGACTAAAACCAGGTCGAAATAAGGACTAAAACCAGGACTAAAACCAGGTCGAAATAAGGACTAAAACCAGGTCTAAAACCAGGTCTAAATCGAGACTAAAACCAGGTCTAAATCAGGACTAAAACCAGGTCTAAATCAGGACTAAAACCAGGTCTCTAAAGCAGAACTAAAACCAGGTCTAAACCAGATCTAAACCAGGACTAAACCAGGTCTAAACCAGGACTAAAACCAGGTCTAAATCAGGACTAAAACTAGGTCTAAACCAGGACTAAACCAGGTCTAAACCAGGTCTAAACCAGGACTAAAACCAGGTCAAAATAAGGACTAAAACCAGGACTAAAACCAGGTCTAAAACCAGGTCTAAATCGAGACTAAAACCAGGTCTAAATCAGGACTAAAACCAGGTCTAAATCAGGACTAAAACCAGGTCTCTAAAGCAGAACTAAAACCAGGTCTAAACCAGATCTAAACCAGGACTAAACCAGGTCTAAACCAAGACTAAAATGAGGTCTACATCAGGACTAAACCAGATCTAAACCAGGTCTAAACCAGGACTAAACCAGGTCTAAACCAGGACTAAAACCAGGACTAAAACCAGGTCTAAACCAGGACTAAACCAGGTCTAAACCAGGACTAAAAGCAGGTCTAAACCAGGTTTAAACCAGGCCTAAACCAGGACTAAAACCAGGACTAAAACCAGGTCTAAACCAGGACTAAACCAGGTCTAAACCAGGTCTAAACCAGGACTAAAAGCAGGACTAAACCAGGTTTAAACCAGGTCTAAACCAGGACTAAAACCAGGACTAAAACCAGGTCTAAACCAGGACTAAACCAGGTCTAAACCAGGTCTAAACCAGGACTAAATGCAGGTCTAAACCAGGTCTAAACCAGGACTAAACCAGGACTAAAACCAGGACTAAAACCAGGACTAAAACCAGGTCTAAACCAGGACTAAACCAGGTCTAAACCAGGTCTAAACCAGGACTAAAAGCAGGTCTAAACCAGGTCTAAACCAGGACTAAACCAGGTCTAAACCAGGTCTAAACCAGGACTAAAAGCAGGTCTAAACCAGGTCTAAACCAGGTCTAAACCAGGTCTAAACCAGGACTAAAACCAGGACTAAACCAGGTCTAAACCAGGACTAAAACCAGGTCTAAACCAGGACTAAACCAGGTCTAAACCAGGTCTAAACCAGGACTAAAAGCAGGTCTAAACCAGGTCTAAACCAGGACTAAACCAGGTCTAAACCAGGTCTAAACCAGGACTAAAAGCAGGTCTAAACCAGGTCTAAACCAGGTCTAAACCAGGACTAAATGCAGGTCTAAACCAGGTCTAAACCAGGACTAAACCAGGACTAAACCAGGACTAAAACCAGGACTAAAACCAGGACTAAAACCAGGTCTAAACCAGGACTAAACCAGGTCTAAACCAGGTCTAAACCAGGACTAAAAGCAGGTCTAAACCAGGTCTAAACCAGGACTAAACCAGGTCTAAACCAGGTCTAAACCAGGACTAAAAGCAGGTCTAAACCAGGTCTAAACCAGGTCTAAACCAGGACTAAAACCAGGACTAAACCAGGTCTAAACCAGGACTAAAAGCAGGTCTAAACCAGGACTAAACCAGGTCTAAACCAGGTCTAAACCAGGACTAAACCAGGTCTAAACCAGGTCTAAACCAACGCGCCTCCTCGCGCCGCTGCCTCATGAGTAAATTGTCGGAAAGGCAACATAAAAAGTGTCGGAATGAGGTGATGATCCTCCACAAAATGGACTCTTGTGCTTTAAGCCATGTTATAATTCTGTGGCCTCCTCAAAAAAGAAACTTAGGGACATGTTTTGTTTCATTCGCACATTTAGACATGTAGACAGACCGATAATAAAGTCAAAATTCAAAGGTGGAACAGAATTTGACAGAAGAACTCGGCCTAAATATGCAAATGTTTGTGCGTTAAACATGTGTGAATGAAACAAAACACAACTCGAGGTGCGTTTGTGATGAGGAAACTCCATTAGAATGTCAGAAACAAATGATCAAAGTCTGATCTCACAGGTTCTCCGGGCGTTCCTTTTGTTCCAGCCTCTCCTTTGTCACCGCACTGGCCTCTTGCACCTCTGGCGCCTCTTTTCCCTTTATCACCTTTCTCCCCCTGAAAAAAACAACACGCACTAACACAGATCCGATGTGGGTTTATATTTAAAACTCAAATAAATGAGAAAAAGGAAATCGTACTGTTGGTCCCCTCGATCCGGAGAAGCTGAATCCCTGTCTTCCTTTTTCGCCCTTTTAAAGAAAACACATTTAGTCGCCTGCTTAAAAGACCAAAGGGCAATTTTACCACATTTCTCCTCGCCTGGATTTTTTTTCTTAACTTTGCTTTGCTTAACTTTTTTATGTCATAATTATGAGGTTAAAAGTCATAATTAAGAGATTAAAAATTTTAATTATGAGGTTAAAAGTCATAATTATGAGATTAAAAATTTTAATTATGAGTTTATTAAAAGTCATAACTATGAGTTTAAAAGTCGTAATTATGAGTTTAAAAGTCGTAATTATGAGTTTAAAAGTCATAATTATGAGATTAAGTCATAATTATGAGATTAAGTCATAATTATGAGATTAAAAATCATAATTATGAGTTTAAAAATCATAATTATGAGTTTAAAAGTAATAATTATGAGTTTAAAAGTCATAATTATGAGTTTAAAAGTCATAACAATGAGTTTTAAAGTCATAATTATGAAATTAAGTCATAATTATGAGTTCTAAAGTCGACTCTGAATCTGTCCTTGTCGTAGAAGCACTCGGTCATTTTCCTGCAGAGTTCGTCCTCCAGGAGCTCAGGACGTCTCCACTTCGCTCCATTTCCTCGTTCACTTGTGAATGTTTTAAAAAGACAAAAAAGAGAAAACCACACAAATCCCACATGAACGACGACGTGCAAATGTGACTCCAGGGACCTGGTTTAGTCCAAACAGGATGAGGTTAAAACTCATAATTATGACTTTTAAACTCATAATTATGACTTTTATCTCATAATTATGACTTTCTGTGAGGCTTTTATTCTTTATTTACTGGCAGAAATGGGCTTCCATAAGTTTTTGATCATTTTGTTGAATTTTGTTGTTCTTCTTGTTGTATGTTGTGACTATATTTGAACTCTGTCTTAGTTTTTGTCCAAATTTTATGTTTGTGATGATTTTGTTGTTTCTTTCTGTGCTTATTTGAATTGTTGTCACCTCCGTCTGCTTTACTGTGTCTGTCTCCTGTTGTCGTGACTCTGAGGAGCCCCTCGAAAGCGACGCATCTCAAGGGGCTTATCCTCCAAACAAATACATTCAGATTAAAACACTACGGCTGACGTCAACTCGCTTAATCCACTTCTTTATACAGTCTCTGGGCAACAGGTACAGAATTACAATGTGAAGTCACGATTTCCAACCAGAAAGTCAATTTTGAAACCTAAAAAAAAGTGAGAAAATTAATGTTTTTTGCAAAAATCTTGAATATAATAATCTTATCTGTGTTTTAGTAAAATGTCTAATGTCCAGTCCAGGGGTCGGTGCCCACGGCTTTTTCCTCCTTCTGTAGATAATGGTGATCTTGAAACATTCAAATAAAACGTCTTTTTAAGATTTTTGTTGCTCAAAATATGTGTCAAAGCCGCCGATGTGCGACACCCTACACGTATCTGCAGCCCGGACTCACTGCACCTGCACCTGCAGCAGATTTAATGAGATTTTTTTACTCCTGGTGGGTAAATTTTGGACAAATCCAAGAAAAAAAAAGTTTCTGAAGAAAACAGAAGGTTTAATGCTCCGTGGGCAGATTCACTCACGCTCCAGTACAGGAGATAAAATGATGACGGAACAGAAGCCGACGCAGTTTTGGTTCACTGCGGGTGGATAATTTAACCTTGGATTTTTATTTCCTACAAGCAGGACTCAAATAGACATTGAGTAATAATGTGTTTAATGCAGCTTTGTGCACATTTGTTTCCGTTTTAGAGAAACGAAACTTAAAACCTCATGGCTCATTTGCATAAACTGCGCTGAAAACTGTTCAGTGCTGATGCTTCAGCTTCTGTCGGACTAAAGGACACGACTCGGTGAATATGAGTGTTCTTCCTGTGACAGAGGATGTGCTGCTGATGGTGAGTCTGTTCTGTGCGTGTGTCATGTTGGAGTTGGTTCATGTTAAACTTTTCAGAGATTATTCGTCTGCAGTAGCATAAACCGTACATATGAATGAACAGATATTGTCTGTAGCGTTTCATTGATTTCATAAATGCAACACACTCTAGTTCTTTACTTTTATACAGAGCAGACAGGGAAAAAAAAATCATCTGCAGTGTGATCCTCATTTTAGGGTTTTGTGGCTCTGCGGGTGTTTTCTGTTCTGTGGGAGACACTCCAAACGGCTCTTTGAGTGTTTAAAGTTGCCCCTGTTCTATTCTAACCTGTCACTTTACATTTTATACATATATTATAACCTGGGACCTACTATTGTTCCTGGGGGTCCTGGCTGTCCCCTTGGCCCCGGCTCTCCCTGATCTCCCGTCGTGCCCTGCAGACGACAGTGATGTGAGTGAGCTTTTCTTCACATTTACACTGGTCGTTTGCAGTTGCTTCGTTAAGACTCACGTTTAACCCTGGACTCCCCACTTCTCCTGATGGACCTCTGGGACCAGGGAGCCCAATCTGACCCTAAAGAAACAAGACACAAAGAAAAGTTATTCACCCCCGAAGACCTGAGGGCAATTTTAGTACATTTCTCCTCGTCTGGATTTTTTTCTTAATTTTGCTTTTAAAACTGCCCCTTTTACCCCTAATGAAGTGTTCTACCTCCTTTTGTTCAGTCCAACCTGTTATTTCACAATCTGCTGCTGTAGTTGTGTCAAGAGGCTGTGATAAAAGCTACAGGACCAGAAATAGAGATAAAAAAAACAAAAAACAAAACAGAAAATAAAATCCATACTCTTTTATACAAAACACACAGCAAACATTTAGAAACAACTTTTTGGACATAAAAAATGCTTAATTTAGGGCCTTAGCTACAAAAATGCAGAATATCAAGTCTGTAAGTAAGTTAAAAATCTCCTTATTGCCCTAAAAACAAAAAAAGTGCAGTGGCCCCATGACTTTCCTGGTCCAGTCCTGGAAACAGCTCCTGTCAGGTCCAGGGCCAGAGCCACAGCACTTCTGCATTTCCATGGTGGAAATTACATTTGGATTTGTTCATTTTGAGTGAAATAAACCTTTAAATAAAAATAGAAAGAGATGCACAATTACACACACCAAGATGTGTAATTTTCCATATGTGTGAGAATTAACTCCACTTAGAGCGACTTTTTCCCTTGTTATAAACACACACAGTCAGAGGAGTCGACCATCTTGACTCACTTCACTCTTTGGCAAAGTTTGGCTCGATCAAAATGGACGGAGCGCATGAGTTTGGGGAAAACAAAGTTCCTATTGGACACTCGTTTTGCTCACGTCATCACACAGCGTGAGTGTGACGTAGGATAAAGCCGCAGAAATGTACGGAAACCTCTATGTCTGCACTTTCAGAGGGGAAAAGGAAGTTTCTGTCTTTTACCGTTAGAAAGTTCTGCGCGGTTATAGAAAACATCCATCCATCTTCTCCCGCTTTAATCCAGCTGGGTCGCGGGGGCAGTTTGCTGCCCAATCCTCATAGCACCTGACCCCCTATGAACCCCTCTGCAGGTGGAGCCCACAGGAGGATAGAAAACATATTCCTCGGAATCGTTAACATATTTGATTCATTAAAAAATTGCAGTTGTCAGTTATTTCATTGCACATTTCATTTTTGCTTCTTAAAGGTGCACTGTGACTTGTTGCCTCCTCGTGTCAGTGGAGATGTCGTAGCTTTGTCCAGAATGTTCCAGAGTATTACATTAAACGTATCTATCTCCACGGAGACAAAAAAGTGACACCAATAAGCCACCACCACCAGAAAAGTTACACACTGTGGCTTTAAAGCGCCAATAATCCTCGATCTGTATTAACACTGTTGGTGTAAAACACTTAAAGCTGCACTGGTGTCAGTTTTAATGATGGAAACAAAAGCGACTCCCTGAAAGTCTCGTTTTCCTCCCTCAGACCTAAATGGGGAAGTGGTGGGCGTTTGTGGAGAAGTGGAGGATGAAGTGAAGCTGTTTTTGCGCCGGCTGCTGCCTCATGGTAATGTTATTATTTATTTATTTATTTATTTGAGCATCAGTGGAGCTTTTTATAGAAAAAAGCAGTTGCCTGGTGACATTAACATAATCAGAAAATTTAAAAAAAATCACTCATGTGAACAAACAAAATAAGAGTCCATGATGCTCAAAAGTAAGAAATTTTAAACCTTATAGAGTCCTGCCCCACATATTTCACATATTAGTTAAATACATTTCCATATTTTCTTATCACAAGACATTTTACATGAAAAATTCTTAATACAAATTTCATTTCATAACATGATTTCAAACGTCAGCGTCAGTGTATTTAACAAATCTGTTTTCCTTGTCATTATGCCTGAAGTGGATTATGTTTTTGCTTGTTTTGAGCTCCAGATTCAGGGACTTCCACAGTTTAACTCCTGTTATGGAAATGGAAAAACTGTTTTTCACTGTGCGTATTTTTCGCAGCTTAAAATGGTTCTGCGCCTCAGGTCGTGTCCACCAGGTCTTTCCGTGAACAGTGGCTGGATTTGCCTCGGCAGGAGTTTGTTGCTTTGGCTTTAAACATTATTTGTGCTGTTTTAAATGTGACAGGATCGTCTCGTTTCAGGATGTTTGACTGTCTGATAAACTGATGAGTGTGTTCACAGTATTTGCCCTCATGTATCCTCCGCACAGCTGCTGTGAGTGTCATGTACTTTTGTATGTGTTTCCCCAGTCCTCCAAACAGTACCATAGATATGGCAAAATGAGTGAATTCTGTAGCATCTGGAGTGATTTTTTGTTCAAAATGTATTTAGCTTTTGCCAGTATTGAAATACTTCTGGACAATTTGTCTGATATGAGACTTTCAACAGATCTTGTCGTCTATCACCGAGAAAGACACTTTCAGACTCTTTCTGCACTTATACCGTTCATTTGCACTTTTGAGTATTATTTTTGCAGTTCCCAAATAGCATAATTTTGTTTTTTTCTAAGTTTAGCGAAAGCTTGTTACAGTCAAACCACACCACACAAAAGGATTTTCTAGCAGAGTTAAATTGACTTGAATTAAGCAGATTCATCTTTAAAGATCAATTTTAAGATTTTTTTACTTAATAAGACATTTTTTTTTACTTGTTTCAAGATATTCATCCTGATTTATCTTATCTCGATATTACAACTTATTCTAAGCACTTTTTATATTAACTCAGTCCAGGTTAAGCCTCTTTAACTTCCTTCTCAAACCAATAAGGTGAAAAATCTTGCCATAAATACTTGAAACTCGTGTTTTCTGCTTAGAACAAGATTCGTATTTCGTCTTGTTTTAAGAAAACTTGATAAGTGGAAATTTCTTACTGCACTGGGAGAGAATATCACTTAAAATAATTTTTTTACCTCAAATTTTTTTACCTCAAAATTGGTATTTTTTCCTTATTTTTTGAAAAGCCTTTTTTGTGGTGCTTTATTTTACATCATTCAGAAGTGATACTGCTGCACATTCTCCCCTGATAAAAGAACATTTGTGTCACCCGCAAACAGTATTACCTTCAGGACTTTTGACACTTGACAAATATCATTTAAATAAACATTAAATAACGTCAGAGTGTAAGTACCTTTGCCCCCTTCGGCCCCTCCTGCCCAGGTCGACCGGGGGCTCCAGTCGGTCCTCGCTCCCCCTAAAGATAAATGGAGATGCCAGAGTTTGTAACAGCTCATTAATCAGCCTGCGCGCGAGAGGTAACCAGAAAGTACTGAGGGTTTTGTTCAGTCTGTGCAGGATTGTCTCGGGACTCTCATTACATTAAGTCTATTAAGCCTGAAGCGGAGCCAGAGCGCAGCACACAGGAAGTGCGGCGCTCCCCGGAGACTTTTGACATCCACATTTTACTCCCACGCATTTTTTCATTATCAAACAACAGTAACTAACTCGTACTCGCCTTTTCTCCGCCCGCTCCATCCTGTCCTGGAGCCCCGCTTGGACCCGGCTCTCCTGCTCTGCCCTGTTTACACATGAGGAGAAGTTAACGTCGCTCAGTCTCACTTTACGTCTGAAAATACGGGAGAATTCACAAATACCTGTTGTCCTGCTTGTCCGGGCAGCCCCTTCAGCCCCTGCCAAAGAGTAACACCTTTAATTTCAGGCAATAGAGTTGATGATATTGAAAATTAATTCACTGTAAATCTTCAAGTGTTTATTTAGCTTAAGTTTGGCTCTATTGGTCTGAGTACAAACAAGAGGCGTCTGCAGCCCAAACTCGAACAAATGACTGTTGCTTCGGGAGGAAAATGAGTGTAAATGAATGAGAATGAGTGACTTTTGGGGCAAATACTGTCACACGATTAATTGAGATTAATTAATTACCTTTTAAAATCAAATCCCAACGTATAATTTAAACATAAGGCACTGGACAGGTGGATTTAACTGACAACGTGTTAAAAAGTCCACAAAAAAACAATGCCACAAACTCAAGCATTTCCCACTTTAAAACAATTGTGTCGTCTTGACTTTAATTTAATTTGAATTTTAATAGGTTGTTTTTTTTGATTTTATAAGATAAGAAAATCCTTTATTTGTCTTGGGACAGGAGGTCACATGATTTAACACAATCACAATCTTGTATCTATTCTTAATTTCACATTCCCTAAACCTTTTACTTTTATTTTTTAACCGCACTCTCTGATTTCAGCAGATTAAATGGCTAATGGCAAAAAAGAATCTGTTCAGTTTACAGTGGTGCTCATAAGTTCACTGACCCTGACAGGATTTGACTGAGTTCTTGGCCATGTTTCAGAGAACGAAAACACAAAAACTTTTCTTTCACTTTAGTGCTTTGGGTGAAGCCGTTTATTATCAAACTCCTGTGTTTCCTCTTTTTAAATCATAATGAAACAGAAACTACACAAATGACCCAGTGAAGCTGGAGTCTTTTGTGATAGTTGTGGATGAGGCTCTTTATTTCCTCTGATGGTAAATCTGCTCATTCTTCTGAGCAAAAGGCAGGAACAGGACTAAACCAGGACAAAAGCAGGACTAAAGCAGGACTAAACCAGGACTAAACAAGGACTAAAGCAGGACTAAACCAGGACTAAAGGAGGACTAAACCAGGACTAAAGCAGGACTAAACCAGGACTAAACCAGGACTAAAGCAGGACTAAACCAGGACTAAACCAGGACTAAACCAGGACTAAACCAGGACTAAACCAGGACTAAACCAGGACTAAACCAGGACTAAACCAGGACTAAACCAGAACCTTCACTTTATTCTGCTGGAGCCAGTGACAGCTCCACTTTGTGTTTTGGATCATTATCATGTTGAATCTCCAAGTACGTCCCATGTGCAGCTTCTGGACCAAGAAATCATCAATTCTGCCAGAGTCTGGAAACTTATGAGCCCAGCTGTAGTATATTTAACAGTTTTAATAAAAGTGACAGTGAGCGGTTGTTGTGAGAAAGTGTTTTATGTAAATCTACAACGGCAACATTAAAAATCCTGTACAAAGTGAATCCTGTTCATACCTTTGCACCTTTCTGGCCCTGCTCCCCCAGGGCTCCAGCGTCTCCTGTTTCTCCCTACAACAGTGATGCAGGTTAGTTGGAGGTATTTACGTTTATTTGGGCTGTTTTTATGTATTTTTAAAGTAAACTAACCTTGAATCCTGGTTCACCGACTGGGCCTGGAGGACCGGACTTTCCTGTCAGCCCAGTGTCACCCTGAAGCCCATTTTGATATTGATACAGAGTTATTATACTGGCAATTCAAGGTCAGTGGTGGAAGGTAATGAAGTACAAAAGTAAAAATACAATATTCAAGTAGAATTTTTAGGTCTGTAAAGTTTATTTAAGTACCGTATTTTTCTGACTCTAAGTCGCACTTTTTTCATGGTTTGCGTGTTTCCTGCGACTTATCCTCAAGTGCGACTTATATGTGAAATATTTCAGTTCATCTAAATTTAAATGTAACATGGGCAAGGTCCAAACCCGAGGCACCGACTGAATATATTAAAAGTCCTTTTTTTCATTGAAGGAGCCGACGCGTTTCCACCAGCGAGATATAATTTCACATGTTGGTGATTCTCACACTGACACAAGAGGCTCTGGGCTTGTACCAGCATCTGCTCCGCCTCAGGCTCCTCCTCCTGCTCCACCGTCACTTCTGTCACCACCTGCAGCACCTCACTCCTGTTTTCTTAGTTAATTCAGATGGCGACTTTATTTGTCCACTGAATCTGGTCCTTTAGTGCGACAGAAGCTTCTGCATCAGCACCAGCTGTTTTTTTTTCACTATCTGCAAATGAGCCACGAGGCTTTAAGTTTCGTTTCTGTAAAACTTAAACCAATGTGCGCAAATACATTATTACTTACGGTAAATACTGAGCGGAGAACCGGAAACGTGTGAGGAGCGGAGGAAGAGAGGAACAATCGAGTACGAAAGAAAGTTTGAAGTGAGAGAAACTTGTGTTTGATGGAGAAAAGTGGAGGAAACTCGAACTGAAATGAAGAAAACAAAAGCTCATCGCGGCTAAAAGCTGAATTTATCTGGAGTTGGTGGAGTTGCTCAGAAGTGACACTGAGGATGAAGAATTCAGTGGATTTAGTGATTTGGAGCGAGATGGAGAGTTTGGTTAAACTTATTCTGTTGTTTCTGCTCTAGTTTTGTGAAGAACTGTTCATATGTGACGTGAACAAACCAGACACATGTTCAGCCTGTTCTTCTCTGTTCTGTTGGTGTTTCTATAACTTTAAGATGAAATGTCTGTTCCTGGTCTCTGATTTTATAAAATAATTTTCCCCAAAAAAGTGCGACTTACTGTATATATGTTTTTTTCTTCTTCATTCCGCATTTTTAGGTTGGTGCGACTTATACTCTGGAGCGACTTATAGTCCAAAAAATACGGTACATTTTCCAGTGGATGCTTTTAACTTCTACTTCATTACATTTGCGTTTTGAGACCTGCCGAAAAGGCTGAGACTTATTTTCAGCACATTTAATATGAGTTAACGTCCCAACTTTGAGCAGGAATGCACAGAAAACAGCTACAAGAATTCAGAAATCAACTGAATCGCTTAAAATCAGCTAAAATCTTTACCAAAATCACTGCATTTCATCCTTTAACTGTTCTAAAAAATCTTTGTGAAATACTTAAATACTGTTTAAGCCCATTTTTAGACAGGTACTTACTCCTGTATCTGTGCTTTTACTTAAGTACTTCATCCACCACTGTGCAAGTTTGATCTCCAAAGACAAAACAACTCTCGTAACTGGGTGAAAATAATATAATCAGTGCTCTGGTCGTGTTACATCAGACTATTATAATATTATACAGAGGGAAGCATGAGACAGATTGCATACAGACCTTATCGCCTTTGTCGCCCGGTTGTCCTGAGTCACCCACATCTCCAGAAAAACCATCTGGCCCCTTCAAACAGCACCAGAGTTTAAGCATCACATGTACTATAGTTACTCAGCACAAAGCTTCTTTTATGTTTAAAGGTCTCATGTTACACACAAAGTTCCTATTGGACACTCGTTTTGCTCACGTCATCACACAGCGTGAGTGTGACGTAGGATAAAGCCGCAGAAATGTACGGAAACCTCTATGTCTGCACTTTCAGAGGGGAAAAAAGTGCATTTATTTATTTATTTATTTATTAAACAAGGACAATGCACAGAAAACGTTCGTCCTTGGGCAGGTCACACAAACCATCAGCACATCAGAGGTTTACAGTCATTCGGTCACTATTAAAATACTGCACTTATACAATAGAACAGGGGTGTCAAACTCATTTTGGTCCGGGGGCCGTATGCAGCCTACTTTGATCCCAAAAGGGCCGGATCAGAAAACTCAGTTCTCTCTTCAAGTTATTGTATTTTTCTCCGTGTCTCGTAGTGGTGTTTAAGATTATATTCCTCGAGCAACGCCACTTGTTCCAAACACACTGAGCACAGATTTCCCATTCACCTCTGTCAACAAATAAGAATTAGACTATTTTTCTTGGGAAATCCTGAACTCAGCATCTGCTTTTCTCATTTTTTGACATTTTGCTGATGAGGGTCACGGTCGACAGTCAAAACGATCGTCCTTTAAGAGCGTTTGGAAAGAGGAAAGTCTTCATTTGTGCTGCTCTGGTGGGAGTCGCAACGTACAGAAATGCCGGAGACGCTGCTGTGCTGAACGGTGCAGAAAATTAACAGAAAAATCAGAACATTTTAAGTATTTTAATAGAAAAATCAGAACATTTTAAGTATTTTAATAGAAAAATCAGCCGAGGGCCAGATTAAAGGTCTTGGAGGGCCGGATCTGGCCCCCGGGCCGCACGTTTGACACATGTGCAATAGAACTATACTCTGGTCTTCAATACCGTCACACCGAAAATATATCAATTCTTCCAGTGTTACGCACACCACACACTGAGCAGAATATAAACTGACCCCTGAGCTCACACGAATGTTGACACGATCGTTTGCTCAGAGGCCGATGTTTTCTGAAGAGCGATCGCGTTTCAGAAAAAAGGATCATGTCGCCAGAGTTTAACAGATTATTCAATATACCACAATGACGATAGTTCAATGATTTTTTTTTGTCCGAGACTTTTAGAGCGAGTTCAATGGATTTTTTCAGCGTCTTACCCGCCTGGGACCAACAGGTTTAAGGTGTAAGTTTCGGTCTTTTACGGTTAGCAAACATATTCCTCGGAGTCGTGTACAATGTCGTGGGTCTTATGATACAAACTACAGACAAAGAACGGAGCTCTGTTTCTCAGGGATAAACCCAATGTAAAAGACATTCAGAATAAATCTGTGTTTTCCCCCAGATTATCAGCTAAAAGAAACATTCATAATTAGAATTCACAAAGGTTTGTTAGAATCCTGGAGCCTCAGACTCGCTCAGACCATCACAGACTTCGGCAGATTCTTTAGACTCTGACATTTTGCCTTGAATCCTGCTGTGACGTCACTAAAGGTTCTGTAAGGACGAACTCTGTGCCTCTGCGCTGTTTTGTTTTTTCATTTTTACTAAGATTTAACAGAAGTCAGCAGTCTTAAAATCCACTTTTTCTCCCCGGCTTTTAACACCGCGTTCATTTTTTTCACTTATTTTACTGCTATTTTATGATTTTTATGGTTTTGTTTTTATTTGATTTGACTGGTTTTATTGTTTTAGGACGGGTATGGCCAAATTTGAGCAGTTTACCTTTCTGTTTTCATTTTAGGATCTCTTTGGGAACTGTTTTGTTTGTAAAATGTGCTAAATAAAGTAGATTTTGAGTCCTCATACTGAATCACACTTGTAATTTTGTGCACACTTGTTCACTTTAAGATAATAATAAGCTGCTAACTAGTTGAATTAGGGTTCACTAAAATGTTCTTAGACCACAGTTTCATAAAATTATTACAGGTATTGACCGTTTCTTTACTTTTACGGTGTTCAGTTTTGGCTAATGGAGGTTTATGGATGTTTTGGACGCTTATAAATAGATAAGTGTCATAAAAAACTCCTCTCACCCTGTCTCCTGGATCCCCTTTACAGCCCGGAGCTCCGATGCGGCCTTGTTTACCCTGGAAACACAAAAATATGAATTATCTGTGCACATAAACCATCACGTGGGCTTAAACATGATCTGAAACACGCCTGTACCTTCTGTCCATCAGTCCCGTGCCTGCCGGCCTCTCCTCCTGTTCCCTGAAGGAGCAGGAAACGAGTTAGAAAAGTATCGTCTAAATAAACAGTGGTTTCGTTTAGAATCGTTCGCGTTTGTGTAAATAAAAACCGTAAAAGTACCTTTGTTCCCAGCGCTCCAATGTCCCCCTGTCAACACGAGACAGATCAGACATGAACTCAAAGCTTTAACAGATTCACAAGAACTTCAAGAACTTCATGGTTTTGAATCTAAGGCGAAAGCAGCAGAAACTGTCTCACTAATGTGCGCTTGGTTTTCATATTTTTGTACTTTCTTTATTTTATATATAGTATTTATATTTCAATTCTCTTTGTAAATTTTTGTACATATACTTATTCACTTTATATTATTATTTTTATTATTGTTTATCTTGATTGCATCACACTTTTCCCCCTTTTTTGCACTAAACTGTCCTGGAGCTACTGTGACTGTTGAATTTCTCCACTGTGAGATCAATAAAGTCCTATTTTATCTTATCTTATCTTGTTTTATCTTATCTTATAATCTGTGATCTATTTTATTGTTGTTTAAACTCATTTGAACCCTGAGACACTTGTTCTTGAGTTGAAGTATCTCGGCGTCTTCACTGCAAAAAAGGATTTTCTAACATAGTTAAACTGACTTGAATTAAGCAGATTCATCTTAAAAGATCAATTTAAAGATTTTTTTACTTAATGAGACAAGATTTTATTTACTTGTTTCAAGATATTCATCCTGATTCATCTTATCTCGATATTACAACTTATTCTAAGCACTTTTTATATTAACTCAGTCCAGGTTAAGCCTCTTTAACTTCCTTCTCAAACCAATAAGGTGAAAAATCTTGCCATAAATACTTGAAACTCGTGTTTTCTGCTTAGAACAAGGTTCATATTTTGTCTTGTTTTAAGAAAACTTGGTAAGTGAAAATTTCTTACTGCACTGGCAGATAATTTCACTTAAAATAGGGCATTTTGACCTCAGAATTGGTGTTTTTTCCTTATTTTTCATAGGCTTTGTTGCGGTGTACGTGCAGCTGCCGCCTCTTGGCCCTTGAAAAAGTTTTTAATCTCAATTGGATTTGTTTCCTGGTTAAGTAAAGGTTAAATAAATAAATAAACTTTATGATTCTTACTTTGTCGCCTTTAGGACCAATGCCTCCCTGCGCAAACAAGAAAACACAAACGTGAATATCAAACAAATAGAAAGAAAGAAGTTAAAGTAAAAAGTTAAAATATTAAAGCTCAAGTCAGACCTTTGGTCCGGGGCGTCCGATGGGCCCCTCTATACCAGGATCTCCCTTTAAAACACACATTCATATTATTAATACTCAGCATTAATGTATATAAATGCACTTTGTGTTTTTCCTACCTGTCTGCCCTTTGCACCTTTTGGTCCAACATAACCCCGGCCTCCTTTAACCCCCTGTGAAAAGTACAACAAATTAAACCATTGAGAAATAAATTATATTAAGAAAATTGAAGGAATCGAATGATCTTTGTCGTACTGCACCTTCAGGCCTCTGTGACCTTTCTGACCCGGGGGTCCGGGGGTCTCGTAACATGGAGTTTTATAGCACTAAAACAACCGAAAGAAAGAACCCAAAATCACAACAAACAACAATTTTATCTGATTAGACCGAATTTCCATTTTCAGCTCTTACCTGTAAATACGCTTGGTATTTCTGTGAAGGAAAGAGGGGAAATATTGATCATTATTTACATTATTAGCTCCGTACATGTGGCATTACACTTATTAAATCAGAACAGGGCGAAGTTACAAGTCAGATCTGTGGAGAGGCGAGCCCACAAACAGAAAACTATGACGTTTTTAGGTCAATAACAACCCGAGTTATTGAGTTAAATGCAGGATGGATACGCTTAATAGCATCTCGAGACATTACGGACAAAACAATTACATCTCCACGGACATGAGCAGGTGGAGGACCCTCCAGAAAAACTAGTGGAAAGTAGAAAGTACAAAGTTAAATCCCTACATTTCAATCTAGAACAGTATTCACACACAAACCACATCCAACTTAGGACTAAACTTGGACTAAGTTTGTGGGCCCAGGGGAAGAAACCACCTCCTCCTCTAATATAAATGTACAGAAAGATGATCCAGTTCTGCTCCATCCATAGTCCGTATATATGAGTGGACATAGCTAAAGCGTTAGCAAACAGGAAGTGCTCCAGGAGGCTCTTCCGGCTCCTTCCCTCCCTTTTTCCCATTGATTTACATTAGGATCTTCTCGTCCCTCTCTCTGTACCTGCTGCACTGAGTCTCATCATTTTGGTCTTAAAATGTTCGTCTGAACCCGCGACACAGGATCCTGAATTTTTCATTTCGCTGTTTTGTTCTTAAATCAAGATATGAACATAAATAACGGACCAATCAGACGCCTTCATTCCCCGAGGTCCCTCCCCCTAGCGTTAGCAACAGGTTTGATTGACAGCTCATTTCGTTGCTATGTAAGTTCCCTTCCCGCTTTCCTGCCCCGATCGACGATTTCTGAAATAAAATGACAAAATATCTCACACATTTACAACAGCTAATGTTACTAGAATCTGAACTTGCATAATTTAAAGCAGAAGAAGTAACTTCAGTGGTAGAGCGCCCCCTGCAGGTCTCTCATGTGAATGAACTGTCGTAAATCCTCTCCTCACCCCCTCCCCTCCCTCTCATCTGCCTCACGTTTGTGTTTTTTGCTCACGTTTGTTTACACAGTCGGTGAACAGTGTCCACATAATGTCTCAGGAGGGGAATGTTTTTTACGCTGTTTAATGGTGATTGATTTTAATCTTATACATGAGCTCTTGTAAAAATATATGTACGAGCGCCCAGAGCTCCCGGAGCACAGCAGCTCTAAACTCCCGGAGCTCGTCAGTGTGGGGTGTGGCTC
This sequence comes from Odontamblyopus rebecca, assembly GCA_030686955.1. Classification (NCBI taxonomy): domain Eukaryota; kingdom Metazoa; phylum Chordata; class Actinopteri; order Gobiiformes; family Gobiidae; genus Odontamblyopus; species Odontamblyopus rebecca. The sequence goes on from CM060665.1 coordinate 4,312,903, forward strand.
TGTTAGCTGTGTTTGCTGAAGTGTCTGGAGAAGTTTGGCTCTGGTGAGAACAGAACAGACCCTGAGAGCTCAGATCCGGGTCGGTAGGAGCCGAGGTGCATGTGCGGTTTTTCTGTCCAGAGGCAGAAGCACCAGTGAACCCTTCAAACACCCCAAAATGTCACATGTGACCATCAGAGGGGCTTTAGAGACATTTAATTCGGTGAAAATGTTACTTAGTTCTGCTTTAACCAGCATAAAAAAGTGAATTTTGTTAAATTGCGACTCTATTGTTGTTCACACATTTAACCTCCTCACTCATGATTGGCTCTTGTGTTGCTATGATACTCGCGGTCGGATTTTCAAATATGGAGCCTGGCAACAGGAGCCTCATTTGAGCGACGCTGACGCTGTGGAGACGTCACACTCACTTAGTCCACTCATATATACGGGTTATGGCCCTGGGAGCTGGCACACCAGACCCTTTTGCCCCCCCTGCCCCTAATAAGTGTTTCTCATCACCATAGTTTTGATAATCTGATGAATGGTCTTCATCATGATCGTGGGTCGTCCGTTCACTACGTCCACAGCGATGAAGTCGTCCCTGTAGACGTCTGTGGGCGAGCTGGCGATCTCCCTCATGCCCAGTTCGTCGATGGCCCTGGAAGCCGCCACGGAAAAGATCAGGATCCCCTCCTCTCTGGCTTTGTCCGCCATGACCTTGATGCCGCCGCAGGGGCTCCCGGTCACGTGCCCGTCGCTGATCACCACAGAGAAGCGCGCCGCCGTCGTGCCCTGGTGCTGCTGCCTCATCTGGGACGTCATGTTCTTCAGGGCGCAGTCCGTGTAGGTGCCTTTGCCCAGGTACTGGATGCCGTTGAGGCGACTGATAAAGTTGGCTGTGGTGGTGAGTGGGCTGAAGACTTCCTGAGTTTGGGAGTAGTGCAAACCGCCGACAGACCAAGTGATCCTGATCTGACCCCTGTAGTGCTCGTCGTTCAGCGTCTGCGCAAATATCCTGGTGAACTCGCGGATGCTCTTGAAGAGTTGTCCAGGGGGAGGCTCTTGTAACGCGATTGTTTCTGAAGTGTCGATGGTGAAGTACACCTGGATGGGACAGTCGATCTCTCCTGTGGAATCAGAGATGTTGAGTTAATGTGAGTTCAAGTGGACCAAATCCAAAGTGAACATTTCTAAGAAGCTCATAATTAAATGAGCCCGTACACTAAAGGGAAGTTATTGTCTATGGATAATTCAAAGGATGTGAATCCTTAGTCTTCATATTTACATTTGCAAAAAATACATATGGTAACATTAAACCTGCGTGAAGTCGCCCCCATCAAACTAAACCTGCACAGAAACTCATGTCAGTCGTTTGTGCTGCAAAAAGTTTCGTTTGTGCGATTCTGGTTCTTAAGATATTTGCAGTTTTATTTTCAGCCGATAACGACAACCAGCCACTCAAAATGTGAAATAGAGCTGAAAACAGGAAGAAAATTATAGAAAATGTTTGTATTTGGTTTGTGCTGTTACAGTTTTCATGTGTGCTGAGTTTATTTCCAAAATTATTCATTATTATTTCTGAGGTAATTATAGGACGTCATTTCCGCTCAGTTGACGGCGGCGACTTTAGCAAAACTAGTGAAGAGAAACGATCTGAGGCTGCAGAAAAGTCTGTGTTATTCTATATAATATGAATTAAAAGCAAATGACTAAAGACTTTTCCGCAGCCTCAGATCGTTTCTCTTCACTAGTTTTGTGGAGTTTGTCTCCGTCAGCTGAGCAGAAATGACGTCCTATAATTACCACAGAAATAATAATGAATAATTTTAGAAATAAACTCACACAAATGAAAATTGTCACAGCACAAGTTAAATACAAACGTTTTCTACAATTTTCTGCCTGTTTTGAGTCTATTTCACATTCTGAGGTTCTGGACGACGTCATCGGCCGAAAATAAAACTGCAAATATCTGAAGAACCAGAATCGCACAAACGAAACTTTTTGCAGCACAAACGACTGACACAGTTTTAGTGCAGGTCTGAGTTTGTTGGGGCGACTTCACGCAGGTTAACATTAAGACTTCCTGATGATTTTTATTTTATAGTATTTAGAGTGTAAAATTACATCATAAAAAGAAACAGCATTTGAAACACAGTCATATTTTCACTTTTAATAACTGTATAATTCACACCAGTTCTAATCAGTTGCTCTAAAATGACTTCGAGAAGTGCGGTTAAAATAAAAGATATATTTTGCACGCAGCACTCACTCTCACAACCTTCAGGCCGTGGGGTCGGCTGTGGCGGTGGGGTCGGGGTGGTGAAAGGACTGTCCCCTCGGCCTGGGACGGGTCTGGGACCTCGGGGCACCAGCTGTGAGGCCACAGCCTGGAGCAGACACAGGAGGAGCAGCTCTGCGAGGGCCATGGCTCCTCTGAAACACAGGGCACACACATAAGCACTGTGTCCGAGTGGGGAAGGCCCGAGGAAATAGTTTTCTGACAAGTGAGTCTTTACAGAAGGTGCCTTCACTGAGCCGAGGAGTGTTTATAGTGTTTTTAACATGAGGTCATGAAGTACTACAATGGAGTGAAGCGCCAAAGTTACAAAGAAAGTAAATAATAGTAAGAGTTATGTGTTCTATTCCTTCACTCTGGAATCAGCGCTGATAAAATACGACAGTCGTGGCCAAAAGTTTTGAGAATGACACAAATATTGATTTTGGTACCAGAACGTTCTCCGAGAGCAACTTCCCCCAACCGTCCAAGAGCAGTTTGGTGATGAGCAAAGCCTTTTCCTGCAGGAAGAAGCACCTTTCCATAAAGCAAATGTAATAAAGAAATGGCTCAGGGAACAAAGCATAAAGATTTTAGGCCCAGGAAACTCCCCAGATCTTAATCCCATTGAAAACATCAGTCCTCAAGAGGTGGTGGACAAACAAAAACCCACAAATTCTGACAAACTCAAAGAACCGATTACACAAGAATGGAGCCGTCGGTCAGGATTTGGTTCAGAAGTTGATGCCAGGGGGAAGTGCAGAGGTCTTGAAAAAGAAGGAGCAACACCGCAAATACTGACTTGTTGCATGAACTCAGTGTAATTGTCAATAAAGCTTTGGATGCTGATGAAATAGTTGTAATTATATTTGAGTAAACCATAAAAACATGTGAGGAAACGCCTGTGTCTGATGCCGCAGCCAGAGTCTTACTCAGTTACTTGGAGTTTTACGTGTGACCAAAACTCGCCTTTTATGGTGGAATATGTTTATCTTAATGTTTAGTTTAGTTTAGTTTAGTTTAGTCTTTATTTGTCAGGGACCGTGTACAAAATTCCTGAATCTTTCTAAAAGAAGAGCTGAACTGCAGCAGATTTAGCTCCTGCTCCTTTCCCTCTGCAGGTGAACACACAAAAGAGTTACAATTTACAATAGAGCGATAAAAATACACGAGAAAACATCACAATTCATAAAACCTGACGTCCTAAACTCACAGCGATAATGAGATTAAATGTAGTCGTGCTGAAATCGTGAGTAAAAATGTCCAGTGTAATCGGCACGTTTGAGTGTCTAGAATGAGCTTTTTTTTAGGTTTGGAGTAAAATGCTGAACGTCTCCAGACTGTTTCAGAGTGACTGGACGTTTATTCCACTGTTTAATAGTGAGAAATGAAAAGGCCGAGGATCTTTGTGGAGTCGTACAGTTTGTGTTTGTCGTGGACGTGTGGATCGAGTCGTCTGTTCTGAGCAAAGTTTGACCAGTGTTTTCAAGGGAGATCGTAGAAGATCATCCTGTACAGAGCAACAGAGCAGTGCATGACTGGAGTGGGAGCGATATTCTTTATTCTTTTATTCTTCGTTCGTCTGAATATTTATTTCAAACCACATGCACATAGAGTTTACAGAACAGTACAGACACGACTACACACACACGGTCTGGAAATACTGACACTGTGTTAGACGCGACGAGACAAAACAAACCCCGACGTCACTTTCTCCTCCACGTGTTTCCTCATTATTTCTCGTTTTTAAACTGACTTTAAATTCCACAGGCTGAAGCTCCACACACTGAGATGCACATCGGTGTTAAAAGTGGTTCTAAATTTAGACCGATATATTTTTATTACCTGTAAGTTTGTAGATAAGACGAGCATCTGTGTAAATAAGCTGGAAGAGAGTTCACAGACGCCCTGAACATTATTAGAGCGACAAAGGATTTAAAAACACACAGGTGTAATTTACTTTCCAGTCCACTGTTGGGCAATTTCCCTGGAAAAATGACATTCAGAAGAATCCTGCTGTTTCCAGAGATAGATTTCGACATGTCAGTGTAAGTGTGGGAGGATGTGTAGGAAAAGTCTTACTTAGAGTTTAAACGTGTGTTTGGGACAATAACCCTGTAAAAGTCCTACAGACAAGTACCTGCATTACCAAGAAGAGTCGGGAGCAGAAAATTCAGAAAACAAATTACAAGAGGAAACCAATGAAAACCTTAACGCCAAAATAAAGTAGCCACTATTGTTCCTTACGCTGCACAAAGCCCTATCAAAAAATAAGAAAAAAAATACCAATTTTGAGGTAAAATTGCCCTATTTTAAGTGAAATTTTCTGCCAGTGCAGTAAGAAATTTCCACTTATCAAGTTTTCTTAAAACAAGATGAAATACGAATCTTGTTCTAAGCAGAAAACACGAGTTTCAAGTATTTATGACAAGATTTTTCACCTTATTTTGAGTATATTTAGGTAATTATTGCTTATTACTGCTTATTTCTAGTATATAACATGTCTTATCTGAGGCTCTTATTTCTTAAATAGATACTTGTTTTACTTTCTTTCAAACATTCACAATATCCACACATTTGATCAAATACAACATGAAACAATCACATTTGAAGCTGCATTTATTGAAATGTCACATTTTCCACTTTCCCAACATGTTAGAAATGCTGTAGATCTGCACCTAAAAGCCCCGAGACACGACTCTGAGGACAGAGAGGAACAGATCTGAGCCTGAGAGAAGAACTGGTCTGAGAAGGAAGTTAAAGAGGCTTAACCTGGACTGAGTTAATATAAAAAGTGCTTAGAATAAGTTGTAATATCGAGATAAGATAAATCAGGATGAATATCTTGGAACAAGTAAAAAAAATCTCATTGTATTAAGTAAAAAACTCTTAAATTGATCTTTTAAGATGAATCTGCTTCATGCTAGAAAATCCTTTTTTTTCAGTGTAAGTAAAAGTACAGGCAGTAAAACTATTTAAGTACCTGTTTAAAAATTTTAATTTTAAATGTGCGAGTGTGACTTTTCTGGTGGAGGGTCCATAAAAAATGACAAAAAAAAATGACTCATTCACACACTGCAAGAGCTGTGTTTTCTTTTTTTCTTTCTAATTCTGTTCAGTCAAAGCCAAAACTGCACAGATTCCTTTTAATTCACAGTAAAGGTGCACTGTGTAACTTTTCTGCTGGAAAGTCCATTAAATGCTTTTCTCTATGGAGATATTGTTGCTTTGTCTGGAATATTTCTCAGTTTAAACCTTTCTATCTTCATGAAGACCAAACCAGACCGTGTTACAGGTCAGATCTGTGGACTGGCAGCTCCGCTCACAGTCAGAACATCTGTTTTTTAGGTATTTTTGAGCTATAAAACCAGCTGTAATTGAATAAATATAAAGTACAACTGAACGTGGACTTGTTAGGCAGTGCACCTTTACATTAAAATGTCACTTTTTCATCTTTTAAACATAAAAATTAGGACTACTCACCATTTAGAAGCTTAACTGCGACTTTATTGTAGCTGGATAGAGCGTCTTTGTCTGATGTTTTTGTTCTAATTGAGTTCCCAGTCCATTTCCTAGGAAAAATTCCTCTCAGATGAAAGATCCAGTTGCTTCCAGAGAAAGATTGTGCTGTGGCCCCACTGTTTCATTCTGTGTGTGTGTTTTTAAGACAGTTATTTGGTGAGTCCGTGGGAGGAACAAGTCAGGAAAAAGTCTGTTTACCACGTGTAAATATTGTTCTCTACAACAGACCTATAAATCTCATGTGTCCCAGACGAATACATGCAAAACTTTACAGGAAACAAGAACTTTTCTCTGTCAGTGACAAACTTGACACACACAGGTCTCTTCACTGGAAAAAAACAATATCTATGTAAGTAAAAATGACTTAAATTAAGAACATTTGACTTGATTTGAGCAGATTCATCTTGACAAGTGACAGGATCTGCCAGTGTTTTTCCTTAATTCAAGCAACATTTGATTTTTTTTTCTTATTTTAAGGGTAAAAAGTTGTTGTTTTTCATATTTTAAGTACAAAATCTCACTGCACTGGCATCATTTTACTTGTCAAGTGAAATTTACTCAAATCATGGTAAAACATTTCTTAATCCAAGTCATTTTAACTTGACTAGACTTTGTTTTTTGCAGTGAATAAACAAGCCAATACACTGCAAAAGGATTTTCTAGCATCGTTAAACTGACTCGAATTAAGCAGATTCATCTTAAAAGACCAATTTTAAGATTTTTTTGCTTAATAAGATGAGATTTTTTACTTGTTTCAAGATATTCCATCCTGATTTATCTTATCTCGATATTACAACTTATTCTAAGCACTTTTTATATTAACTCAGTCCAGGTTAAGCCTCTTTAACTTCCTTTTCAAACCAATAAGGTGAAAAATCTTGCCATAAATACTTGAAACTCGTGTTTTCTGCTTAGAACAAGATTCGTATTTCGTCTTGTTTTAAGAAAACTTGGTAAGTGAAAATTTCTTACTGCACTGACAGAATTTCACTTAAAATAGGACATTTTTACCTCAGAATTGTTGTTTTTTTCTTATTTTTTGATAGACCTTTTTTGCGGTGTGAGACCTGAATGACCCAGAGACCCTTTGATAAAGTGTTCAGAATTGGAAAAAGAAAATAAAAGAAACCGAAAACATATTAAATGCCCCAAAATGCCAAAAAAATAGCTGCATGATGGAAGACAATTAAAGTAAAAAAAAAAGTTAAAAAGTAAAGTAAAAAGCAAAGTGAAACCCGCCTGAACCTGAACTCACAAGTGAACCCACTCGCTCTTAAGAGTTTAAAAATAAATCAAACCTACATTTCTTTTAGCTTTTCCTCTTTTAAAATAAAAAGCAGAGAAGCAGAAAGAGTCCACTCACCGTGTTGAATGTCGGTGCGACTTTAAACTGCTCGGATATTCACGGAATTTGCGGAAAATGTAAATTGGAGATAATCATCTGAGGCGGAAAGGTCCCATCAGCGCGGAGCCTGGAGCCGCGGGGACGCGCATGCGCAGGGGGAGGCTTTTTGTTGTCTTCTGTTGTTTTCTTTTCCTCCTCCGGAACAGCTGGAGCCAAAGAGGTCTCAGGGAGCAAAGATGTAACGCAGAAGTGGTTTGAGGTGAATTTACGCGCCGCAAAACCCCGATGGAGCCGAATGTGGCTCAGACGCGCTCGGACCGGACCCTCCGTCAGCGCGCGGCCTTAAATGGAGAAAACCGTGAACTCTCCAAGAATGTTTATGTTTCAGGAGATCCAACATCAACCACGTCATGTAGGAATCCTGTCCTGCCTCACTGTGGTCGTGTGTGTGTAAATGTTAGAGAGAACATTACATAAATATGGAGAATTATCTAAATAAACACCTCGAATCTACTACTGTTACTGTGATTTACTCTGGACAAAATGAATGGAAGTGTGACTGTTTTGTTACTGAAACTGTTGTACTTTTTGAATGTGCTGGAGACGAGGGGACACTTTTGTTTTTTTGTTTTTTTTACTATAATGGAACATTAAAAACCACAACCCACAATAGTTGAACCTGTTTTTATATTGTTTACTGGGCTCTTGAGTTCACGATGTAACGAAAACACGCATAACATTAAAAAAAGCAATATCCAGATAAGTAAAAATGACTTAAATTGGTGTAACCAGGGTGGAAATCTGCTACTAAACATATTAAAATATGCATTTCGGCATTTCTCTTTACGTGAGCGTCACCTGGGTTACGTAACGCTGCGCCCTTACGCACGTACATGCGTGACCGCGTTCAACCAATCGTAACGCTCTTAGCGCGTCTTACAAGCTGTTTGTGCGGCTCCTAATCAGAAGCGTGGAGAAGGAGCACGGCTGCTACAGGTCGGTCCTCGCAAAGAAATGTCAGTTCATTTGTATTATAATGTTTATCGCAGTCTAAAGCCGTCGCTACATTATCTGCCTTTAGAGACCAACCAGCGCAGGGGCTGAACGCGTTTGATCACGCGGTGTGTCAGAAACTAACGGGAATTGGTGAGTCTGGTTGTCTGTGTTGTTAGCATTAGCCACATTAGCCACTGTCAATGCTTTTATTATGGACTGGCTATGTCACAACTAGCTTCCCTGTGCTATTGTTTTGGATTTAAATCTTAATGTGCTTTAAAGGTGCAATATCTGCAGTTGCACTTTATTTTTATGCACCATGAAATTATTATGTAATGAAATTATGATGCCATTTATTCTATTTAATGTGTTTAGACCAATGCACTTTATTAATGAATGTTGAAGTGAAAATGTATTCTGTCATTGCAAATAGAATAATATGTACGTGTACACTGGATGTTTACTAAAACATGGTCCTGCTTATACTGTACAGGCCAGGTTCTCCGTTTGTGGAGATTTGATCTGATGGCGAGCTAAGAGTTTTGGCTGGGAGCCGGACATCTCCAGAGCGCCCCCTGCTGGTCTGGTAGGAGGCTCTGGCAGCCTTGTTCCCCCTCACTTTCTCGTTCATCCACATAAACACATTCACGAAGGCTTAAGCCTAAGGACATTACTGACAAAAGGACATTTAAAACCTTATGGACATTGGGACATTTTTTCATGTCCAGTCATCTCACTACACAGTGAAGTGTGAAGTATGTGAACGGTTGCCAACCTTGGATGAACATTGGATTTTGTAATGTTTTGGGATGAATACTGTCAATGATTGATCAAAACCATTGTACCATTGTAAAGACGTCAAAACTTGTTGGTTTTCATTCTGCAGATTGTAAATATCAAGGGTTCTCATGGGTGTTTGGTAATAATTTTCTTTTCTCACTATCAATATATGGCACCAACCGCACCTTAACTCCCCTGTGTCTGCGATTATTTACTGTACATTTCCTCTCAGAGTCGGACCAGTCTTCTGAATAGCCTGAATTACTAAAGTTACGCTAACAACCTATTACTTAGCCTGTGTACCTGTTACATTAAGAACATTTGACTTTATTTGAGCAGATTCATCTTGACAAGTGAAATGAGGAATAAGTGTTTTTTTCCTTAATTCAAGCAACATTTGGCTTTATTTCTTATCTTCAGTGCAAGAAGTTGTTGTTTTTCTTATTTTAAGTGTAGCAAGATGTATTTTCATATTTTAAGTACAAAAATCTTATTCCACTGTCAGATTATTTTACTTGTCAAGTGAAATTTACTCAAATTATGGTAAAACTTTCTTAATCCAAGTCATTTTAGCTTCACTATATTTTGTTTTTTTCACTAGTGAAAAAAACTCTTTTTTTCCAGATCATTTTTGGACAGTGATAAAAAGTTGCGACACATTCAGTGAGAAACAAACCAAAAAATTAGACATTTTGAAGCAAATCTTCAGTCTCCACAACCTGAATAAACAGGGGAATATGGACTATTCTGACCAAAATCACAAAAACAGTTTGTTTCTCACTGAATGTGTCGACAACTTTTTATCACTATCCAAAAATGGAATAAAGGTTTTTTTCACTCCTCCCTACAGATCATATATTAACATCAGTAGTTTTATCTGCCCTAATTATCACCAAGATATTTAATGACACATATGAACTACAGACACGACCTGTACCTGATATAATGTGATGGGAAGAATATTTTGAGGATGTATTTAGTTAAAGAACATAGAATACCTGCATTAACATGTATTCTGTAACACTGAATACTTTTACACTGACTTGTGTTGAAATAATAGTGTAAAATACAACGTAATATTAAACACACTGTTGTAAAGGCATTTCCTGTCATTCATTAGAGATGGAAAAATGACACACGCGCTCACCACACGAGGAGAGACGTTTATTTTCCTCACTGATTATGCGCAGTTTGATGATTAAATAATGTTTTCCTTTGACTTTGACTTTAGGGAAGTATCTGCAGAAGTCACTGGACCAGAATCCAGCTGCACAAAATGAGGATTCAGAATTCATGTTTTCAGTTCTGCATCTGATGGTTTCTAATCTTTTCCACTTTAATATTTTCTTCATGCAATTTGCAATGTCACCACCAGATGTTGTTAAAACTCCTGAGCCGTTCATTTCTTCTGACGTGGTGAAAATGAGAGTTTAGTTTGTAATATTACCCACACCGCAAAAAAAACATAATCGAGTCAAACTAAAATGACTTGGATTAAGAAAGTTTTACCATGATTTGAGTAAATTTCACTTGACAAGTAAAATGATCTACCAGTGCAGTAAGATTTTTGTACTTAAAATATGAAAAACAACAACTTTTACCACACTGCAAAAAAGGGCCTATCAAAAAATAAGAAAAAACACCAATTTTGAGGTAAAAATGCCCCATTTTAAGTGAAATTTTCTGCCAGTGCAGTAAGAAATTTCCACTTACCAAGTTTTCTTAAAACAAGACGAAATATGAATCTTGTTCTAAGCAGAAAACACGAGTTTCAAATATTTATGGCAAGATTTTTCACCTTATTGGTTTGAGGAGGAAGTTAAAGAGGCTTAACCTGGACTGAGTTAATATAAAAAGTGCTTAGAATAAGTTGTAATATCGAGATAAGATAAATCAGGATGAAATATCTTGAAACAAGTTTAAAAAAACCTCATCTTATTAAGTAAAAAAATCTTAAAATTGATCTTTTAAGATGAATCTGCTTAATTCAAGTCAGTTTAACTCTGCTAGAAAATCCTTTTGTGTAGTGTGTCCTGTCTCACTGTGGTGTATGTGTAAATGTTAGTGAGAACATTACATAAATATGGAGAATTAACTAAATAAACACCCCAAATCTCGCTTTACTATGATTTACTCTGGACAAAATGAATGGAAGTGTGACTGTTTTGTTACTGAAACTCAATGTATGTTTTATACTTTCTGAATGTGCTGGATGTGCTTATTCCACTGGCAGATAATTTCACTTGTCAAGATGAATCTGCTCAAATAAAGTAAAACGTTCTTAATTTAAGCCATTTTAACTTACATAGATGTAGTTTTCTTCCCGGTGCAAACGTCCCACCTTCGTCCGTCCGGTCCGGCACCATCACGGCTCGAGCAGCGACGTCCTGGAGCTGCACGAGAGCCTTTCCTTTGTGCTGAAGGACACAGTTTTACAGGTGGTGCAGGAGGAGGATGATGATGATGGCCAGGCTGCCTCTTCACGCCTCAGCGCCTTTACTCAGAGCTGGATAAATCAGAGCCCAGGACGTCTCCTCTCGGTGTAAGGTCACTGTGCAATGTGCTGATTGGAGCGCTCTGCCTCATTTACCTTTACGATTTAACGACACACGCCGACCTGCTTTAGCGAAAATATTATGTAAGACAATGGACGAATGGCTGACGGCTAAACACAGATCAGGCCAAACACCACCACCGTCTGACCCGAAACCCTCTCTGCATTCAGACGCCGGCAGCTTTTACAACAAAACAGGAACGTGAAAGTGTTTGAGTGACTGAAGTGAAGCTTAACCCCTGAAGACCTAAGTGCAATTTTAGTACATTTCTCCTCGCCTGGATTTTTAACTTAATGTTGCTTTTAAAACTGCCCCTTTTACCCCCTAATGAAGTGTTCTACCTCCTTTTGTTCAGTCCAACCTGTTATTTCACAATCTGCTGCTGTAGTTGTGTCATGAGGCTGTGATAAAAGCTACAGGACCAGAAATAGAGATGAAAAAAAAAAACAGAAAATAAAATTCACACTCTTTTATACAAAACACACAGCAAACATGTAGAAACAACTTTTTGGACATAAAAAATACTTAATTTAGGGCCTTAGCTACAAAAATGCAAAATATCAAGTCTGTAAGTAAATTAAAAATCTCCTTATTGCCCTAAAAACAAAAAAAAAGTGTAATCGCTCCATTACTTTCCTGGTCCAGTCCTGGAAACAGCTCCTGTCAGGTCCAGGGCCAGAGCCACAGCACTTCTGCATTTCCATGGTGGAAATTACATTTGGGATGCACAATTACACACACCAAGATGCGTAATTTGTCATTTATTTGAGAAAAAACTGCACGTAGAGCGACTTTTTCACTCGTTATAAACACACACAGTCAGAGGAGTCGACCATCTTGACTCACTTCACTCTTTAGCAAATCGCAACCAAAAAAGAGGCAAAGACAGATCCCTCTTTTTTCACGATTACACAAATAATTTGATTGCATTTTTATTTTATTTTATTTCACTTTTTTTGTTTGTTTGTTTTGGTATTTTGATTCATACTTTTTTTGCTTGATGTTTGAAAAGTTTTCTTTGAGCATTTTGACACAACATTAATTCCATACGGCTACAGAAATCCTTTCCATTGCTCAGCATGTCCCCCTCATGGGCACGAGAATCACTTTTAGAGACTAAACTTGTCGACTCCTTTAAGTCCAGCTAAATGCCCAGGGTCTTACATCAGCGCCTGTGTACGAGCTGAAATGTCACATGTGCATCTCACTTTTGCACAGCGTCAGTCTGAACAAACCTCCTCGATTTTGTTTTGCCAAAATGAGCGAAATGATGAAATCTGTATGCAAGCTGAGCACCGTGACAAGTACATTAATACATTTCAGCTTTCGTTAAATGGTTGGCAACTTAGTTTTAAAAAACAATTTTTATAAAACAATTATTTTGGCTGCACTTGTATAACTATTAGCTGTAGCACAAAGGACAGTGAAAAAGCAGAGCCTGTGGGGACATGGGGACAGTCATGTTTGGGACGGTGCAGGGAAATAACCCAGTTTAGGAGCTGCATTTTAATGAGGGCATCGCAGGAGTCTTGACATTTTGTGTCAGTGTGCACGGCTGCTCAGGCTGTTCTTTCTCTGGCATCAGACCTCTGCCTCTAAAGGGCTTCAACTAGACAAAAAACCACACACACCAAACGTGCACTCACACGCTGACCGGCCTGTGGGGCTGTTTGTGGATCTACCTGGAGCTGTGGGGCTGTGGGGCACTGGGAGCGTTTCCGAGGAGCTGCTGAGTGAGCAGGACAGCGATTAAGTTAGAAGCAGCTACGTGAGATTTGTCCTCTGGGGGAAGGTTTAAATCTGCTCGCTGCAAATATTCTCTGTAAAAAAAAAAGAGGCAGCGATGAGAAATGCTGCGCAAAAAACAACTGGTTAAATGATCAGGAGGAGTGTAACTCAAATGTCTGAACCAAAGGGAGGAAAAACAGAACGATCACATGATAATGAGTTCACTTTTGGCCAGTCAAAGGGACTTTACGTATCAGCTGTAAAAGTGTGACTATGACTATGTCGGGAACAGCTTTTCACTTCCAAAGAATCGGCCGTAAATGAGTTGTTACAAAAGCTGCATGATATGATGAAGAAATCTCTCTCTTTTTCTTTTACAGCAGTGGATGATTTAAAGGTGCAATACTTCACCAAACTGTTATCAGCAAGTTAAACGAAAAAAACTGGACTGACTTCAAAAAAGCTTCGTTCAGTTGTTTTCGTTTAACTCGCTGATAATGTTTTACTCCCGGACGTCTCAACAGAAAAGCAAAGTTACATAGTGCAAGATAAATAGTCAAAAAAACAAGGTTAATAGTACAGCCAAACCGATATGGATTTTGTTGCGGCCGATATGATACCGATAAAATGAGAGTTGGAGCTGCCCGTATATTTATGATGTAAAAATTCACTGCAAATCTTCAGTTGTTTATAAAACTTAGGTTTGGCTCTATTGGATTTTCAGTTGGGTTTATTTAGGCGACATTTATTGTTCTTCTGCCTCTTTACCTCATATTTAAAGACAGTCGGTCGGCCTAATGGTGTTTTTGTATGATATTCCGGCCTGTAAATAAAGTGCTGTAAGTAAACTACTGCTATTAGCCTTTAGCGGTAAATGCGTGTGCGCCGCGGTAATTAATGATCTGCTAAATGCAGATAATTCACACTTCTATTCACAGCTCATTTCCATATCAGTGTGTGTCCAGTAACATATGTACGGCCACTATAGTCACTTTACAGTCGCTAACAGAAGAGAAAACAGCCTGTTTATGTGTGCGAGCTACAGCAGCTAATCGCTAACCAATGAGAAAGAACCAAAACGAGCTTCAAAACCGACACATTTCAACACTCACACAGGCTCCTCTCAGATCACAAGTCTGCACTAAGAACTGTCCTTTAATCCAGACTCACACTGAGCGGCCGGAAAAACAAGAGAATCTCAGTGTTCACACATAGACCATATATGTGCATGTGGATCTATGGCTGCGGCTGTAAACAAGTGCACATGGTGATGCGTTCAGGGGCGGGACGGACACAGACAAATGACTCCTCAGATAAATCCTGATGCGGAGCCACAGATCAGGACATTTATCTGTCTGTAAACTGGATTAAATGGACAGAATATAGAGAGTCTGAGCTTTATAACAAGGTTAAACATGTCCACGTGGAATATCGGCCCAGATCGGTGAGATTTTGACCGATATGTTTCCAAGAGCCCATGTTAAAGGCGCATTGTGCAACTTTTCGTGAAATGCTTTTCTCACAGTCAGAACGCCTGTTTTTCTGGGCATTTCTGAGCATTAAAACCACCTGTAATTGAACAAATTGTGAGGAAATGTGGAAAATTCCAGGCGGAGCAGCGACGTATCCATAGCAACAAGCAGGCGACGGACATCCCCTCAACCGCAAAGTTACACAGTGCAGCTTTAAATATCAGCTCCGAGAAGTGGTAAATCACTCTGCGTGATCAGCGTGTTTCAGTCAAACACGATAAGATCCCAAATAAATACATGAATAAAGCGGCTTCAGTCCTGGCGCAGTTTCACACACAGTTTCGCGTTCTCGTATTCGAAGTGTTTTATCACTGCGAGCGTCGGCCTCTCCGGTCAGTAATGCCTCTGTGTAATGGGTGTAATTTTGTCATACATTATCCA
Organism: Odontamblyopus rebecca; assembly: GCA_030686955.1. NCBI lineage: Eukaryota > Metazoa > Chordata > Actinopteri > Gobiiformes > Gobiidae > Odontamblyopus > Odontamblyopus rebecca. The sequence goes on from CM060665.1 coordinate 4,327,999, forward strand.
AAGTGAACAGGCTGCTCCAAACGCTGCCGTCTCATTTTTTATCCTGAAGTCGCGCAGAGAGAGAAATCGGTGCTTTTTTTCCGTCCATGTGACTCAGACTTCAGACGACCTGCGTGAAATGACATTAGCCGTTTGCAATTTAACCACGTTTCAAAGGTTCGCGGTAACAGTCTGCAAAAATCTTTCCGGGTCGACGTTCCGCAGATGAAAGCGCGACACATTATATGGAAAAAACGTCTAAAAAGGTGTGAAAATGCAGCTATAATATCCCCAAAAAACATGTTTCATTTTTCTTTCTGTTGTAAATGTTATAGTCTATTTGTTCAGGTTATAATGTTGTTTCCTCATCACAAACACACCTGGAGTTGGGTTTTGTTTCGTTCGCACACGTTTAACGCACAAATCCAACACATTTAGGCGGAGTTCTTCTCCCAAAAAAAGAAAACAGGAAGTGCTCCACTGTGTTTTTAAACTCCATACGCCTTCACTTGACTCATTTGGATGATTTCAGCCCATTTCTGCCTAAATAAAGGTAAAAGGAGCTGTTAATATGACAACTATAGGGTGGAGCAGAGCATTTTGAGCTTTGGAGATGAAGATAAACTAATAATAAAAACAAATAACATGTGCATGAAACAAAACACGACTCCACATATGCTTTTCAGGTGGTAACATCATTATAACGTGGTTTAAAGCTTCATTTAAAGTCATTTTTGCGTAATATAGGACCTTTCAGTGATCAACCAATATGGACCATCCAAAGACAAACTGTAACATAACTGTTATTTATCCCTCAGGTCACCATAGCACTGTGAAAATAAAGTTTAAACATTATGTCTGTACAATATTTAATAATTGTACTATCCCTGAACCACTATTGGGGTTTTCATACCTCCGTGAAGTCGCCTCCATCAAACTCAAACCTGCACAAAAACTGTGTCAGTCGTTTGTGCCGCAAAAAGTTTCGTTTGTGCTGCAAAAAGTTTCGTTTGTGCTGCAAAAAGTTTCGTTTGTGCCGCAAAAAGTTTCGTTTGTGCGATTCTGGTTCTTAAGATATTTGCAGTTTTATTTTGGACCGATGACGTCGTCCAGAACCTCAGAATGTGAAATAGACTCAAAACAGGCAGAAAATTATAGAAAACGTTTGTATTTCATTTGTGCTGTGACAGTTTTCATTTGTGCGAGTTTATTTCTAAAATTATTAATTAGCTGAGCAGAAATGACGTCCTATAATTACCGCAGAAATAATAATTTATAATTTTAGAAATAAACTCGCACAAATGAAAATTGTCACAGCACAAACGAAATACAAACGTTTTCTATAATTTTCTGCCTGTTTTGAGGCTGTTTCACATTCTGAGGTTCTGGACGACGTCATCGGCCCAAAATAAAACTCCAAATATCTTTAAAACCAGAATCGCACAAATGAAACTTTTCGCAGCACAAAACAGCCCATATCGGCAAGATTTAGGCCGATAACCGATATGTTTCCAAAAGCACATATCGGCCGATAATATTGGCCGATAGCCGATATATCGGTCGGGCCCTAGTTAAAATCCTCATAAAAATACTCGGATTGTGTTTTGTTTCATTCACATGAAACACATGTTTGAATAACCCTTTATTATTCGTCTGTCTACATCTGCAAAGCTCAAAATGCTCTGTTCCACCCTGTGATGTCATGCAGTGGTAGTTTTCATGTTAACAAATCCTTCAAATCCCTCATATTATTATATTTTTGTGTGTTTTCTGTTATAATGTAGATAAGAAAACTGTGTAATCTGGGCCCCTTAAACCATTGAGTACTTTATCTGTTCAGTCTGGTGCAAATAAGTGCGTTTCCTGAAACAGAACCTCTCCCATACGTCACCACTTACTGTATGGCAAAAGAGCAGGATAATGTATTCCTGTATCAGTGCTGTATTTCTCCACAGTGTGCTGAGATTTCAGATTTATCAAAGCCCCAATCTGCACGACAGCGGCGGAGGATTCAAAGAGACAAGGTGTAAAGACAGAAGACGGGCGCGTGCTGTGAACTCCCAATAACCTCTGCGCCGCCTATTGATATCAGCGTTTCATGGTTTTAATAATTCAAGCTCAAGAGCAGATACTGTACGTGTGCTTATACTTACAGGGCTCATGTTACTCTATTCTCTGATCGATGGTTTAATACTGTTTCCTCGTCACGAACGAACCTGGAGTTGTGTTTTGATTCATTCACACACGTTTAACGCACAAACCCTGCAGATCTAGGAGTCCTTCTCTCAAAAAGAACAAACACATGCTCCACTGTGTTTTTAAACTACACACACCTTCACTAGAATCATACACCGCACAAAAGGCCTATCCAAAAAGAAGAAAAAAATAACAATTTTGTGGTAAAAATGCCCTATTTTAAGTGAAATTCTCTGCCAGTGCAGTAAGAAATTTTCACTTACCAAGTTTTCTTAAAACAAGACGAAATACGAATCTTGTTCTAAGCAGAAAACACTAGTTTCAAGTATTTATGGCAAGATTTTTCACCTTATTGGTTTGAGAAGGAAGTTAAAGAGGCTTAACCTGGACTGAGTTAACATAAAAAGTGCTTAGAATAAGTTGTAATATCGAGATAAGATAAATCAGGATGAATATCTTGAAACAAGTAAAAAAAAAATCTCATCTTATTAAGTTAAAAAAAAATCGTAAAATGGGTCTTTTAAGATGAACATGCTTAATTCAAGTCAGTTTACCTATGCTAGAAAATCCTTTTTTGTAGCTGATTTCAGACCGGGAAATGTAGCTTGTAGCATCGAATCGAACTTAGAAAGGCCAGAACTGATGGTTAAATGTCTTTTAATGTTTTCCTTCCGTGTCTTAGAACCAACGTAAGAGCTCGAAAGAACAAAATAACAGAAATTACTATACACGATATTACTACTAGCTCATTACCATTCCATTCTCGTTGTAAATTTTGCACATATACTTATTCACTTTATATTATTCTTTTTATTATTATTTCTATTTTGTATTATTATTGTTTATTTTGATTGCATGCACTTTTTCTTCCCTTTTTGCACTAAACTGGAGCTACTGTGACTGTTGAATTTCTCCACTGCGAGATCAATAAAGTCCAATCTTATCTTACGTTGCTATCAACATTTTAACGTACATTCAGGACAAATTGAATCGGCTCAAATATACATTAACAAATAAAACAAGCCTTGTTCCTCTGTCGATATCTTTACTATCTCTAATCTTTGGGTTTTTACATAACTTTTCACCGTTGTTTCGTCCTTTCAGTATATCAAGCTAACGTTTCTTCCTTCACTTCCGCTAATACCGGAAGTCACCAAAATAAAAGCGTAACCTTACTATTAAAGACCAAGGACCGTATGTGAATGTAAGAGCTAGTTTGACCTTTACATAGCTATTATCATGAAACACAAGGTAAAGTGAGGGAATTAACGAGAATAAATGGGGAATTATCCAAGTTGAAGGTCGGGGGCATCAGTAAAGTTGGTAGAGAAAAATGTAGCACAATATTGTAGCACAGTCTTGGCTGTAACAGACAGATTTGTGTGAGTAAAGTCGTGTGTCGCTGCTGTTTCTCACTCATATGGACAAAGACACTGTTTTCTGAAGAGCCACTGAAGCCACAGCCCCGACATGCATTTTGTGTCCCTCTGTCACTGCACAAGAACTTCTATAATTCTGAAAAGGCAGAACTGCTTTTCTGAGCAACATCAACAAATACAGACGACTGAGAGCGACATTACAGCCAAAGGACGACAGCAGCGAGTCAGTTTGAGGAAATATGAGGTGGAGGATATTTGATCTGTGATATTAAAGTAGAAATGAAACAGTAAAGAAGAATAAAATCAATCAAGTGCTAGTTTACTTGCAAATTAGGCTTGTGCCACGTCACTGAAGTAGTTAGCTTATGATGCTAGTTACTGGAAAAATGTGCTATTGCTAGCTTAAACATATGCTAAATGTAGCTTTCTATGGACTGGAAAGAACGGAGAACAAGCAAAAATAAGGTTTGAGAAACTAGAAATAATTAGAAATAATTTTGAAGTGGGAGCTGTAAGCAACATTTTATAAAACGCTCACGCTTTGTTGTTCAATAAAAGAAATAAGCATAAGTTCTTCTGACAAATAAATCAGAGTCGTGTGTTAATTATCTCCCTTTTGCAATAATGCTGCTGATGACAAATTAAAACGTTTATATTTTTGTTACAATAATTCTCCTAAATTCCTGTGCAAAGTTTACATGGAAATTTTCAACCCTAAAACAGACTAATAAACCCAGATTAATCAAACGTGTGAACGAAACAAAACACAATTCCAGGTATGTTTTTGAAGAGGTAACAACATTATAACATGACTTTATATTAGTAATATTGGAGCTTTAATAGGACAAAAAGCTGAGTTGCAAAGTCAAGAAAAGACCATTACGAACCGCTGCATTCTTCCCATTAAAATAACAAGAACCAGAACTATCCTGTTGCTTTGCGCGGCTATTGCTTTAAAATCAGCATGAAAATCATTTATACTTGATGGATTTTGATGTTAAGGGAAGAAGCTCAAAGCCACACACTTGTTTTCACACTGGGAGACTGACTTATGCTTGTAACACATAATATTAGATGATTGGATTTTGGAATGAATTTAAGCAAGTGCATCCAAATGTGGAGCTTTGACTTAATGCTACGTCCCTGCGCAACATGACGCTGATAAAAAAAAAAGAGCTTCGCATAAATGAGTCTCCACCAAAATCTTCTTTTCTTCCTCCTCCAACAGCATCTGAGCGCGAATACCCTTTGGGATAAAGCGGATCTTTCAAGAAGCAAGAGCTGCAGAGGCATCTCAAAGTGCATAAATGAGAGGAACGGGGAGGAAGGGCGAGAAGCAGAGGGGAGATGTTTGGCTTTGTGAGTTAAAGATGAACATGGACCAGGGGCTAATGGGCAAACTCGCACAGCAAAGAGGAAACAGGACATTTGGGGGTGGAAAACACTGCTGGTCAGTTAATGGGAGATTTTTTTTGTGGAATAGGGTGGAGTGAAAATTTAATTTTTTTCCAGATCATTTTTGGATAGTGATAAAAAGTTGCCGACACATTCAGTGAGAAACAAACCAAAAAATTAGACATTTTGAAGCAAATCTTCAGTCTCCACAACCTGAATAAACGGGGGAATATGGGCTATTCTGACCAAAAACACAAAAACAGAGGTTAGTAAAACACACAAGTCATTATTTTATTTTTACCAAACTCACTCGTCCATATAAACATGATAACTAATAGAAAACATGTCTCTTAAATTAAAACACAGGCAAATTGTTTCCATCTCAAATTCATGTTGGGCACTGGAGTCATTTTCGAGCTCGATTCTGAGCAGACACAAAATTGAATGAATCTTTCCAAATGTTTATTCATGAAAAAATAGCAAAGACATTTAAAAAATCAGGTTCTTCCTCTTAACTGTTTCTGGACTATATATAAATGTGTGATGTTTCCATACAGATTTATCCTGCACTTCCTTTTCTTACCCGACTTATATTTTGTAAAGACACAAATTCTGAAACATTAAACACACTGAAACATAGAATCTGATCCATTCTCCTGCTATTCTGTCCATTCCTTATACGACTAAGAGATGGTTCCTAATAGTTACTGTGTTAGTCTGGACGAGTTAGTTTGGTAAAAATAAAATAATTATTACTGCGTTTACTAACCTCTGTTTTTGTGTTTTTGTGATTTTGGTCAGAATAGTCCATATTACCCGTTTATTCAGCTTGTGGAGACTGAAAATTTGCTTCAAAATGTAAAATTTTTTGGTTTGTTTCTCTCTGAATGTGTCAACAACTTTTTATCACTATCCAAAAAAAAAAGTTTTTTTCACTCCACCCTATTGTACAGGTCCTGTTGGTGTTTCACTCACGGTCATATTTGGTCATATATTTACTCTTATCTATTTCTGGTCTATGGAGGATGTTTGTGGTGCTGATGTTGTTGTGCTGTTCTGTCTTTGTGCCGATTATCTTATCTTATCAAATTAAACAACGTATTGAACCTTACTGGTTTTGGTGGTGCGTATTCAGATCAGCGAGCGTCCGTTTAGATCGATTTTCAACTGATTTTCTGTTTTGGGAACTGGAAACCCAAATGTGAGACTCATTCTAATTGTGCTGAAAACAAACGCATCAAATTATAACATATCATAACAACTTGTGCAATGTTTTTGTAATTAAGAATAAATTACATTACAAATTTAAATGAGATCAATAAGACCAATATTTGAACCTCTTTACTTTCTATGGATGGACACAGATGGATCATGTGAATGAAATTTTAAATAAAAAACATCGACATCTCCTCCCCTTAACTCTCAGTTTGGCACTGACGAAAAACAGGCCAATAAGTGTAAATAAATATATGTTAAAATGTATAATCCTGTTCACTAATATTGTGCATGGAAACAGTGCCGCTCATAATACTGAGAAGAACTTTTAACAGAACTGTTTTCAAACCAGAACATTTTAAGATCTATTCAGCAAGATTTGCAATTTGAGGGAAAATAAGAACGATTAAATTCGCCGTGCACTTTTTCAAACATTTCTGGGAAAATTGAAATGAAAGTTAACTATCAAATCAATACAAGAGTGACCAGGATTTCACAGAAATTACTGTAGAGGTCTTGGTTAGTGTGATGTAAATCTTTTACTTTGTTTTCTGTTGTGATCTATTTAAGATAAAGAATGTATTTTATGGGTTTAGATACTGTTACACTGCAGATTTCACCATCACATGTGGCAGGAATACAGAAATGCTTCAGCAGTTAAATTGTCCAGTCATCCCCTGTCCTTAGACCCTCCTTCTCAGCAAGGAAAAACTCCAAAAAACCCAGGGTCCTGGGAAAAAGAAGAAACCTCGGGGAGAACTACAGTGAAGGAGGGATCCACTCCCATGGACGGACAGGCTATAGATGTCCAGGCCCGTGGGCCAGTTCAGTATGACCACAGCTACCCAGGTGGGGAAGGAGCCGGGGAGGAGGGGAGGCCGGGCAAGAGGAGGAGCACAAACCTACACAAAAACTGTCAATCATTTGTGCTTCATTTGTGCTGCAAAAAGTTTCGTTTGTGCAATTCTGGTTCTTCAGATATTTGCAGTTTCATTTTCAGACGATGACGTCGTCCAGCCCCTCAAAATGTGAAATAGAGCTGAAAATAGGCAGAAAATTATAGAAAACCTTTGTATTTCGTTTGTGCTGTGACCATTTTCATTTGTGTGAGTTTATTTCTAAAATTATTAATTTATTTCTGCGGTAATTACAGGATGTCATTTCTGCTCAGCTGACGGCGACAAACTCCACAAAAATAGTGAAGAGAAACGACCTGAGGCTGTGGAAAAGTCTGTTTCAGTCTTTAGTTTTGATTCATATTTTATAGAATAACACAGACTTTTCCGCAGCCTGAGATCATTTATCATCACTAGTTTTGTGGAGTTTGTCGCCGTCAGCTGAGCGGAAATGATGTCCTATAATTACTGCAGGAATAAATTAATAATTTTAGAAATAAACTCACACAAATGAACGAAATACTATATAATACTATACTGTATACTATCATTTTCTGCCTGTTTTGAGTCTATTTCACATTCTGAGGTTCTGGACGACGTCATCGACCCAAAATAAAACTGGAAATATCTTAAGAACCAGAATCGCACAAATGAAACTTTTTGCAGCACAAATGAAGCATTAACGACTGACTCCATTCTGGATGTTTTCGAGCATTTTGAAGCTTCCTGTGGGACTGACCCCAATTTGACCTATAAAAGAATCGTTCATTTCTCCAAAACTAAAGCAGCACAAACAAAGCTTTTTGCAGCACAAACGATTGACATAGTTTTTGTGCAGGTTTGAGTTTGATGGAGGCGACTTCACGCAGGTCCCATAAAATACATTCGTTAGCTTCACAACAGAAAACAAAGTAAAAGATTTCCACCACAGTTAGCATGTTTTAAAAATGTGAAGACCCCGTGGAGATGGGCTGTTTTGTTTTCTGCAGAGCAAATTATTTCTCAGACAAATAGCAACTTTTGTTTTTTGCTAATTGTGACCATTTTGTTATTTCAATTTCAGTTGGATAAATCTCCAGCCCCGTTTCAAACCAACATTTCTGTTTTCGCTAATCCCCAAACAAAACCCATTCTGATCACATCTGCAAATCAAACAACTTTGACTTTTATTCAATCCATGTAAGGACGTCAGAGATGCAATGTGAACAAACGAGAACATGTACAGATCCAGAGCAGTCCTCAGGAGCGCCAAAAATATTCATTATGTCTTCTTAGTGCTTTAACTTCTTAGGTTCTTTTTTAAGACAGTGTAGTCGAGTGTATTTACCTTGTTGACATGTTTCGGCTGCTGCTGCTGCATCTTCAGAACTGTCCCCGGTGTTGGTGGTGACGTGTCGTATACATAAACCATATATATGAGTGGACAGAGCTAAAGCGTTAGCCGCCGTGTGCCAAACAGGAAGTGCTCCAGGAGGCTCTTCCAGCTCCTTCTCTCCTTTTCCCATTGATTTACATTAGGATCTTATCGCTCCTCTGTCTGTAACTGCTGCTCTGAGCCTCGTCATTTTGGTCTTAAAATGTTCGTCTGAACCCGCGACACAGGATCCTGAATTTTTCATTTCGCTGTTTTGTTCCTAAGTCAAGATATATAATCATAATATATCATTCCCCGAGGTCCCTCCCCCTAGCGTTAGCAACAGGTTTGATTGACAGCTAGTTTCACTGCTAAGTAAACAGGAGGTGACAACAGCTGACCACACCTACAGGAAGTGACAGCAGCTGACCACGCCTACAGGAAGTGACAACAGCTGACCACGCCTACAGGAAGTGACAACAGCTGACCACGCCTACAGGAAGTGACAACAGCTGATACACGACACGTCACCACCAACACCGGGGACAGTTCTGAAGATGCAGGAGCAGAAACGTGTCAACAGGGTAAATACACTCGACCACATCGTCTTAAAAAAGAACCGAAGAAGTGAAAGACCTCGGGAGCGTGTGGTCTGTGAGTGTCTGGGCCCCTCACACTGTGGTCACCCTCATGACCAGCTCCCGGGTGCTGTGGGCGGGCGGGGTGCTCCGGGGCTCAGTCTGTCGCAGGTGGCTCAGGAGGTGGAGGATGCTGTAGGGACAGTGTTCGGGGACCACGCTGCCGTTGGTGGTGTCAGCGTGCGGGTCCAGTCCGGTCCCAGCGGTGACCACGGTGGTGGAGGTGGAGCCGGCAGCCGTGGACGCCACCACCATGAGCGAGGAGGTGGAGCGGGACACGCCCACCCCAGTCTGAAAACCCGCCTGTCGGGGCTGAGTCCTGTCCACCGTCACCTCCTTCAGCTCCTCACTGTCCAGAGACTTGTCATAGTTCAGCACCTTCCACTGCTGGTTCACAGCCTGCCACCGGTGGAAGATACGGAAAACTGAAGGGCCCTCGTGGACGATCAGAGCTGCAGACGAGAGGAACAGTTAGTAAAGACGTCATAACAGGAAGTCAATCAGTGCTTCCTGTTTACTTCCTGTAAAGTCACTGACTGTTTAGTAAGGTGGAGTGAAAAACACTTTTTTCCCCCAGATCATTTAGGGTAGTGATGATCTTCAGTCTCCACAACCTGAATAAATGAGGAAATATGGGCTATTCTGACCAAAATCACAAAAACAGAGGTTAGTAAAACACACAAGTAATTATTTTATTTTCATGTTGGGCATTGGAGTCATTCTCAAGCTCGATTCTGAGCAGACACAATATGTAATGAATCCCTGACTTTAATAAGACCTGTCCCGTCTGTTTGCATTACTTTTTGTTTCTGCTCAGTTGACTTTAAGTTAATCAAAACTGGGCCCAAACTGAGGGATGGTTTCCTTGTGTTAACCCTCGAAGACCTACGACATCGTATACGACTCTGAGGAATATGTTTTCTATAACCGCGCAGAACTTTCTAATTGTAAAAGACAGAACCTTCCTTTTCCCCTCTGAAAGTGCAGACATAGAGGTTTCCGTACATTTCTGCGGCTTTATCCTACGTCACACTCACGCTGTGTGATGACGTGAGCAAAACGAGTGTCCAATAGGAACTTTGTTTTCCCCAAACTCATGCGCTCCGTCCATTTTGATCGAGCCAAACTTTGCCAAAGAGTGAAGTGAGTCAAGATGGTCGACTCCTCTGACTGTGTGTGTTTATAACGACTGAAAAAGTCGCTCTAAGTGCAGTTTTTTCTCAAATAAATGGAAAATTACACATCTTGGTGTGTGTAATTGTGCATCCCTTTGCTATTTTTATTTAAAGGTTTATTTCACTCAAAATGAACAAATCCAAATGTAATTTCCACCATGGAAATGCAGAAGTGCTGTGGCTCTGGCCCTGGACCTGACAGGAGCTGTTTCCAGGACTGGACCAGAAAAGTCATGGGGCGATTACACTTTTTTTTTGTTTTTAGGGCAATAAGGAGATTTTTAGTTTATTTACAGACTTGATATTTTGCATTTTTGTAGCTAAGGCCCTAAATTAAGCATTTTTATGTCCAAAAAGTTGTTTCTACATGTTTGCTGTGTGTTTTGTATAAAAGAGTGGGAATTTTATTTTCTGTTTTTTTTTCATCTCTATTTCTGGTCCTGTAGCTTTTATCACAGCCTCATGACACAACTACAGCAGCAGATTGTGAAATAACAGGTTGGACTGAACAAAAGGAGGTAGAACACTTCATTATAGGGTAAAAGGGGCAGTTTTAAAAGCAAAATTAAGAAAAAAAATCCAGGTGAGGGGAAATGTACTGAAATTGCTCTTAGGTCTTCAGGGGGTAAATTGCTTTGGACTTTATTAAATTTAAAATTCTTTTCATACCCTGTCCCTTGTTTTCTCTAGTTGTGTTCAGATCTGACTTTGTTTATGATCACTAAGCCCCCGACCTCGCTGCTGTAGCATCTGCTATAAGAGTCATTTCTAATTGTATAATCTGTAAAATGCTTGAGCCTACAGATAACTGTGAGGAGTGAGAGAAAATCTAACCTTGAAATGAGAATCCAGAATATATGTGTGCAGTCTTTTAAACACAGAGACGCCATTTCAAAGAGAGTCGCTATGACATTGGTGCCAAGAATTTCATCATGTCCTTCACTGTTTAACTTTAAGAAATATTCTGACAAATAATCTATTGTTATCAACAAAAATAATGACAGAGCAGAGGGGCAATTACAGGGGCACATCAGTCATATCAGTCATAAATCGGGGTCAAGAAGGAGACTTAATTAGCCTCCTCGAGATATTCAATAGCATCTTATCACAGTTTAAAATTACATATTGATCCATGTGCAATGAACTTTAAAAACTAAAATATTCATTAGACACATTCAAGGTGTTATAAGAAACAGAGAATGTAACATTTCATAGTTATGCCCGTCACGATAATTACAATATCGACTTATCGTTCAATACTAGAATACGAAAGATGGAGGATTTTTGGGGTCAATATTTATCATGTGCACAGTATCTTTGCACTAAATGGGGAATTTGTTGTTATTTTTGACTATCTGAGCCATAAAAATTATTAACCCCCAAAGATCTAAGGGCAAATTTAGTACATTTCTCCTCGCCTGGATTTTCTTTTCTTAATTTTGCTTTTAAAACTGCCCCTTTTACCCTATAATGAAGTGTTCTACCTCCTTTTGTTCAGTCCAACCTGTTATTTCACAATCTGCTGCTGTAGTTGTGTCATGAGGCTGTGATAAAAGCTACAGGACCAGAAATAGAGATGAAAACAAAAAAAAACTGAAAATAAAATTCACACTCTTTTATACAAAACACACAGAAAACATGTATAAACAACTCTTTGGACATAAAAAATGCTTAATTTAGGGCCTTAGCTACAAAAATGCAGAATATCAAGTCTGTAAGTAAACTAAAAATCTCCTTATTGCCCTAAAAACAAAAAAAAGTGCAGTGGCTCCATGACTTTTCTGGTCCAGTCCTGGAAACAGCTCCTGTCAGGTCCAGGGCCAGAGCCACAGCACTTCTGCATTTCCATGGTGTTTATTACATTTGTATTTGTTCATTTTGAGTGAAATAAACCTTTAAATAAAAACAGCAAAGGGATGTACAATTACACACACCAAGATGTGTAATTTGCCATTTATTTGAGAAAAAACTGCACTGCACTGTGGCTTTTTCACTCGTTATAAACACACACAGTCAGAGGAGTCGACCATCTTGACTCACTTCACTCTTTGGCAAAGTTTGGCTCGATCAAAATGGACGGAGCGCATGAGTTTGGGGAAAACAAAGTTCCTATTGGACACTCGTTTTGCTCACGTCATCACACAGCGTGAGTGTGACGTAGGATAAAGCCGCAGAAATGTACGGAAACCTCTATGTCTGCACTTTCAGAGGGGAAAAGGAAGTTTCTGTCTTTTACCGCTACAAAGTTCTGCGCGGTTATAGAAAACATATTCCTCAGAGTCATATACGATGTCGTAGGTCTTCGAGTGTTAAATGAATAACTTCTATGATCCATTACAGATGCAAATTAAATACTAAAGTTTTTTAATCTGCTATTTATTTCTTGCAACTTGTGTTTTTTAACAGTGTTCCACATTTAAAACAGTTTTTGTGGTTTAAATCTGCTCTTTTGTGTCACTACATAAACTAGTTTCAATATCCTTGTTTAGTATATATATATATTTACTTACAATATCTCAAACTTCAAAATGTGTTATCATGACAGGCCTGCATATAGTCAAGAAAAGTCTGAAAATATGTGGATAAAAGGATTCTTCACAGCGATATAAAGCATCAAAGCTCTGTTCTCTGGCATGCGATAAAATGGTCACGGATCAGGTGCACCAGAGGGGTCAGGAATCAAGCCGGCGCTGTGACAGTCCAGGCTGACCTTTTCAAAAATATTACGCTCACTTCCACCTTTATATCCTCAATATGCAGCCTGTTCAAGTATGCAAAGGTTACGTCACATTCAATAAACTCACTATGTTTCTAAGGCCCATGGTTTTATGTAGGAATATACGCTCCCTGACACATTATTAGCGAGACCTCCTTTAATACTCGTCCTGAGTCTGGACAGTTTAGGCTCAAATTCTTATAGGATTATATTACACTACGAAAAAGGATTTTCTAGCATAGTTAAACTGACTTGAATGAAGCAGATTCATCTTAAAAGAACAATTTTAAGATTTTTTTTACTTTTACTCTTTCAAGATATTCCATCCTGATTTATCTTATCTCGATATTACAACTTATTCTAAGCACTTTTTATATTAACTCAGTCCAGGTTAAGCCTCTTTAACTTCCTTCTCAAACCAATAAGGTGAAAAATCTTGCCACTTGAAACTAGTGTTTTCTGCTTAGAACAAGATTCATATTTCGTCTTGTTTTAAGAAAACTTGGTAAGTGGAAATTTCTTCCTGCGTTGGCAGAGAATTTCACTTAAAATAGGGCATTTTTACCTCAAAATTGGTATTTTTTTCTTATTTTTGATCGGCCTTTTTTGCAGTGTAGGGAAGCTTAGTCCAAATATCCAAATCTCTATATTTTCACCCTGTACATCTCACCGTACGATATTTATTGCAATATTTTGTGTGAATTTGCTCCTTTTTCCTCTAAAAATGCTTCACAGACTCAATCCAAAGAATGAAGATGTAAAAATGCTTAGAACAGTTATTTCTTCATGTCGTCTGCACTGAAACGGAGCAAAGGATCATGGTCTATGTAGTTCCCTCTGTTCTTTTTAGCTGTTTCTGTGTTAATCCCTGTGACGATGCGATGGCGATAAATGAATCTGCACCAGCACTGAATGAAATGAGTCATCTTTTCCTCTTGGCAGCAAAAGCCGCCGTCTTCACTCCGGCGCTCCTCTCCAACCTTGTTCTCGGATAAGTGGTAGTCCGCCCTTTGCTCTTAAATGTCTGCGAGGTGACAAGTTAATCTGTGTAAAGACTCCACGGCCAACCTGAGCAATTGCACTGGGCACGCTCACCCCTCTGTCTAACGCTGTAACAGTCCGCGGTTTCCTAATGTGAGACGCCTTCGCCAAAAGTCCCCAGAAGAAGAGGAGTTTGCCCACACACACCGGAGGAGGCCCCAGAACACTCCACTCGTCGCCTAATGTTTTTCCCAAGTCAATGGGCTGTGCAGAGTTCATCGGGGTAAAGTCGTTTTTAAAGGAAACAAGCAACATCGAGATTTTATAACTGTAGGAGTTGAGTGTTTGAGTGTACATTTCTCCTCGCCTGGATTTTTAACTTAATGTTGCTTTTAAAACTGCCCCTTTTACCCCTAATGAAGTGTTCTACCTCCTTTTGTTCAGCACAACCTGTTATTTCACAATCTGCTGCTGTAGTTGTGTCATGAGGCTGTGAGAAAAGCTACAGGACCAGAAATAGAGATGAAAAAAAACAAAAAAAACAAAACAGAAAATAAAATTCACACTCTTTTATACAAACCGCACAGCAAACATGTAGAAACAACTTTGTGGACATAAAAAATGCTTAATTTAGGGCCTTAGCTACAAAAATGCAGAATCTCAAGTCTGTAAGTAAATAAAAAATCTCCTTATTGCCCTAAAAAACAAAAAAAGTGTAATCGCTCCATTACTTTCCTGGTCCAGTCCTGGAAACAGCTCCTGTCAGGTCCAGGGCCAGAGCCACAGCACTTCTGCATTTCCATGGTGGAAATTACATTTGGATTTGTTCATTTTGAGTGTGTTTTGTGCGCTTTTGTCAGACTTTATGAATTGTGGCCGTGATGTGGCCTCGGTCCAGCACAGGACTAAGGATGGAAATGAGCTTTGGCTCCACTCCTGCACATTTACGAGTCCATGTTTGTCTCTTACATTATCTTGTCTTTTAATATGCATTGTCCCTTTAATAAATAAATATACTGTAAATAGAAATTAGCCGACCTATCGTAAACTCCTAAACATGAACCATGAACACTGGGGTTGATCACAGGCTTCTGAAAATGTGTTGCTTTAACCCATTTTATATATATATATTTTATTTTTATTTTTTTTGAGTTTTCAGACTATATTAAAACATTTTGGCAGTTTTTGCATTTATATGTGCGTTGTATCACCATGGTAACTGCTGAAAATTCCACCAACAGAGATACAGTTAGACCACCCCCAGCGCCAAGTCACTGTCGCTCACACGTACAAACCATAGTCCGTATATATGAGTGGACGTAGCTAAAGCGTTAGCTGCCGCGTGCCAAACAGGAAGTGCTCCAGGAGGCTCTTCCGGTTCCTTCTCTCCCTTTTTCCCATTGACTCACATTAGGATCTTATTGCTCGTCTGTCTGTACCTGCTGCTCTGAGCCTCGTCATTTTGGTCTTAAACGTTCGTCTGAACCCGCTCTACGTGATCCTGAATTTTTCATTTCTCTGTTTTGTTCCTAAATCAAGATATGAACATAAATAACGGACCAATCAGACACCTTCATTCCCCGAGGTCCCTCCCCCTAGTGTTAGCAACAGGTTTGATTGACACCTCGTTTCGTTGCTAAGTAAGTTCCCTTCACACTTTCCTGCCCTGATTGACTATTTCTGAAATAAAATGACAAAATATCTCAAACAATTACAATAACTAATGTTACTAGAATCTTAACTAGCATAATTTAACTAGCATAAAGTAAAGTGAATTTCATTAAATTGTGACTCTATTGTTGTTCACACGTAACAGAACATAGAACATAAATCAATGACTTAAACTTACTATTTAAAGTTTGATGATAAAAGCTAAAAGTTTCCTTATTATTCTCCAGAATCAGGTAAATCCAGTGTCCTGCAGGTGCAGAGTATCACCGCTCTGCCATGAGGAGGCGCCACATTTAACCACCTCAATCCTGATTGGCTCCTGTGGTTGCTATGATACTCGCGGTCGGATTTCCAAATATGGAGTTCCTGTAACCGTGACATCGGGAGCCTCATTTGAGCGACGCTGACGCTGTGGAGACGTCACACTCAGTTATATACACTCATATATACGGGATATGAGTTAGAACCCCCCCAGCATGATGTCACTGTCACTCACACGTACAAACTGATAAAGACTTCAGAATACATCATAGTCTTGGTTTAAATTCTTTGTCACAGAGAACAGGTGAAAACTCCACTCTTACCGATGCAGACGACGTCCATGAAGCCGTACATGCCGTAGCAGATCTGGAACAGCAGGTCCTGCCGTTGCCATCGCGCCGACGGACTGAACGACGACCACACCAACCACGAGATACTGGCCATGAGGAACAGGGAGCCCAAGATGGCCGCCGCGATCTGCACCTTCTCGATCACTGTCAGGGAAATGGCTTGCCACTGAACGAACAAACAAAACAATAAAATAAATTAGAAACATTTACTCTTCTTTCTTCTCCGAACCAGACTACATGCTGTGAATTTTAATGTAGTGTTTTAGCCATCAGGGTTTGCTGCCATATGCTGTGAGAGCCTATTTAATTGATGCGTACGTCGCAATGAATGGTGCTGATCTTTATTTGAAATGTGCCCTTTAATTATTTACATTCAAAGTTAGTCAGGCTGATAATTGAATTTTTGAACTTCAACATATTTCACCAAAGAAAGAACTGGTTATAGAGGTCACAACCAGAAGTTCACTCACACAACTGCGCCGAGAGGAGTTTAGCTTCAGTTATTTGCATTCTGACAATAAGAATCTAACATTTTATATCATTTTATGTGTGTCTAAAATAATAGGACCAATGGAATATTGTTTTTTTTCCATCATCAAAGAGTTTAATCCTCCTCCTCTCCTCGAAGACCTATGACATCGTATACGACTCTGAGGAATATGTTTCTATAACCGTGCAGAACTTTGTAACCGTAAAAGACAGAAACTTCCTTTTCCCCTCTGAAAGTGCAGACATAGAGGTTTCCGTACATTTCTGCGGCTTTATCCTACGTCACACTCACGCTGTGTGATGACGTGAGCAAAACGAGTGTCCAATAGGAACTTTGTTTTCCCCAAACTCATGCGCTCCGTCCATTTTGATCGAGCCAAACTTTGCCAAAGAGTGAAGTGAGTCAAGATGGTCGACTCCTCTGACTGTGTGTGTTTATAACGAGGGAAAAAGTCGCTCTAAGTGCAGTTAATTCTCAAATAAATGGAAAATTACACATCTTGTTGTGTGTAATTGCGCATCCCTTTGCTATTTTTATTTAAAGGTTTATTTCACTCAAAATGAACAAATCCAAATGTAATTTCCACCATGGAAATGCAGAAGTGCTGTGGCTCTGGCCCTGGACCTGACAGGAGCTGTTTCCAGGACTGGACCAGAAAAGTCATGGAGCCACTGCACTTTTTTTGTTTTTAGAGCAAGAGAGTGTGAATTTTCTTTTCTTTTTTTTTAGGTGTTTTTTTTTCATCTCTATTTCTGGTCCTTAGCTTTTATTTATAGAACTGAAGGAACAGCCTGGATGAGCTGCAAAACATATTTGACTAAAACTAAACTGTTTGTCCAGTTAACAGATTGAATTTCTTTTTTTTCTTTTGGATTTTACCTGGACAACTGAGGGATTTTAATTTTATTGAATTAATTTAATTTATTTGTTTATTTGATTGGGGCAGTGCATGTTAATGAACAGACATGACAAAATGCATGAATGCATGACACTCGTTTTGCTCACGTCATCACACAGCGTGAGTGTGACGTAGGATAAAGCCGCAGAAATGTACGGAAACCTCTATGTCTGCACTTTCAGAGGGGGAAAGGAAGTTTCTGTCTTTTACCGTTAGAAAGTTCTGCGCGTCGTAGGTCTTCGAGTGTTAATCACGTAAAGCCGTAAGGTTGGTGGGTCAGTCTTTGTATTACATTTACACTGTGAAGAAGATGAAAGTAAAAACAGTAAAATTGCACGAAAAGAGAGTTGTTATTTGCTTTTAAGTAAAAAATGTCCAATGGCAGCATGACTCACAGCCCCCACTCAGACTCTGACGAAGCTTTTGTCGACGTGTTCTCACCTGCAGCGGGTTCTTGGTGCTGATGGCGATGACCTGATACTTGTAGTAGCACAGCTCGCACGCCCACGACCCCCTCTCGCTGATCCATTTGATGAGGCAGGGCTGGTGAGTGCAGCGGACTGACCCACTGCAGCGGCACGGGCTCAGGAGCTCCCCCTGCAGGCCAGAGTCACAACCGCTCAGCGTCAGCCTCATCCCAAAAGCAGCACGCTCGCACAAAACCCGTCCTATTTTCGTCGTTGTGGCTTGTTTGGATTCTAATGCGCGGCGCTGCTATAGGTTCTGCCTCCATAACGCCCGCCTGTGCCCACACTTTTGACAAAAGCACAAATACCGGCGCAAAACAGGTGCCTGGAGCAATTACTGCCAATCCTCTCAACTTCTCACCCCCCGCTGTAAACCCATTTCACATGCATTGCATTGTGGGTTACAGCACGCAGATCATTATTGTGGCTGTTCCCTTTCGTGCTCAAGTATTGATTTTCTGAGAGCTTTGCATGTGCTGTCAAGTGCGAAAACGCATCTACTCAGAGGATACAGCGAGCGCACTGTGAGAATAATATATACACATAACCAGCAAAAAACAGCTCGGATTTGAAACCGCAGCTTTGTCTGAGCCGTCAGGTGAGAAGACTCGATTATCCCTGATGACTGACGCCGCCAGTGAACGAAATAAATGGAGCAAAAACAGTGAGGGGCAATTTAGAAAATGATTTTATTCATAATGCAGATGGGCTCGTGTAATTTTCCATTCATTCAATGTACTGGATTTTTAAGGCACACTTTTTTTCAGGGTTTGGGTGGTTCCTGTGACTTATATATTACATTTTTCACACTGACAGCCCAGACCAAATATATGAACTGTAAATATGAAAATATCAAAAATGATTATTTTTTTTCATTTTGGTTTTAGAGACAAATGATAAAGAAAGGAGTTGTTTTTTTCATTTTCTTATTTTTGGTTCTATATCAGTGGTTCTTAACCTTGTTGGAGGGACTGAACTCCACTAGTTTCATCTGCACATTCACTGAACCCTTCTTAATTGGAAAAATAAAATGTTTTTTTTCTTCAAATTCAAACATAGGTATATATATTTTATTGGTGAATCACATATGTGAATCTATTTTGCTCATATTCGTCCAACCACTTTCTTTTTTTGCTCGACACAGTTCGTATGAAGGGAAAATATTAAGAAAGAAATGACACGACACCATCACCACAGTCACAAGACGATTACGCACAAAATTTCCTGCAGCCAATAGAGGCGAGTCATCACCAATCATATGAGTCGGATGTGAGTCTGACCCTGAACCCCTGAGACTGACTCACTGAACCCCTGGGGCTCGATCGAACCAGGTTAAGAACCACTGATCTATATTAAAAAACAAATGAACGAATGATACACGGATTCTTCTCTATTGGATGACATGTCATCTTGAAAGTCGAGTTATAGAAGTTATAGGAATAAAAACTTCTATAACTCGACTTTCACGATGACATGTCGGTTTCTGATCTCTGATTTTATAAAACACATTTTAGTCCAGTGTGACTTATACATGTTTTTTTCTTCTTCATTGTGCCTCTTTTGGCTGGTGCGACTTATAGTCCAAAAATACAGTAGGTTCGTGGTTCTGTAGGCCAAGGAACAGAAACTGTAAAGAAGTAGACGGGTCTGATTTTGACAAATTGCACCCGACCTGTTTCCTGACAACAATGAAATAAAATTCCACATCTGATCCGACCCACTGTAAATACAAACTGACACCCGAACCGAACCCGAGTGAAAATCAGTCCGAGAGCCAAAAAAGAGCCACAACTTTGTACTCTCCACTTGCTAAATTTCTTTTTGTTTTTAGAGGCAAATCATAAAGAAAAGAGTTGCTTTTTCGTTTTCTTATTTTTGGTTCTATATTGAAAATGAATGAACGAATCACACACGGATTCTTCTCTGTTCAGTTGTTTTTATTACTATAACTTCTATAACTCGCCTTTTAAGATGAAATGTCAGTTTCTGGTCTCTGACACAATACGGATACAGTAAGTTTCCCCCAAAAAGTGCGACTTATATATGTTTTTTCTTCTTCATTGTGCATTATTTGGCTGGTGCGACTTATACTCCGGAGCGACTTATAGTCCGGAAAATACGGTAAATGTAATTTTGCGTAATGAGTTCAAAACCAGAGTCTCAGAGCGAGTAGTTTTACTGTAGACAGGAAGCAGCTGACGTGATCGCGCTCACAGCTTTATATCCTGTTTTACACAGACAGATCCCGCTGAAGTCTTTACGATCAGAGATTTTAAGTCTCATAAGTTTCTCCTCGTGTCTGTGGTGTTTGCGCATTTCGTTGCACGTTTAAAAATCGTTTAAGACTGAAAAATCCTCTAGTTTGTAGCGGCCTTTAGACTAGACTGAAAATTCACCGATCCTCCCTGGGATTTAGAGCTTGTTAGTCAGGTTATCTCGGTGTTTTTATTGTAGTTTTCCTGTTATCTGTATATACGTAACTGCTTCTTCTGTTTTTGCTGACTTTTATGTGAAGCACTTTGGTGAACTGAAGGTGTTTTAAATGCGCTGTATAAATAAACCTGAAGTGAACTGACAGATTAATTGAGCATCCACTTATGTTGGCTGAACTGGAATGACCTCAACAGACCTCTCCACAATAGGACGGCCACTTTGTACAATCTGTGAGCAGTTTTCTCGAAGAAAATAAAAGTACTGTCTTTAAAAACGCTCTTGCTCAGATCATCACAACCTTAAAGTAAACTCAGATGAGACTCTCAGTTTTTTACATTACAAAGGAATGCACTGCTGGACAAATGAGAGATTATTTCACACACAAAAAGCCTTAAAATCTTTAAATTAAGTTTCTATGAAGGTGCAGAGTATAATTTTTTAACTTTTTTTTAAGGTAGGTGTCAGTCACCTTCTTGTTTCTATGAAAATGTCATTGCTCTGCCTGGATTATTCCACAGTGTGACATTAAACAGCTCTACCTTACATTTATCCAATTACAGGTGGTTTTATAGCTCAAGAATACCTGAAAAAAACGGGATTCTGGCTGTGCGTGAAGTCGCCCCATCAAACTCAAACCTGCACAAAAACTATGTCAGTCGTTTGTGTTTCGCTTGTGCTGTTTTGGTGAAATTAACGATTCTTTTACAGGTCAAACTGGGGTCAGACCCACAGGAAGCGTCAAAATGCTCGAAAACATTCAACATGGAGTCAGTCGTTTGTGCTTCATTTGTGCTGCAAAAAGTTTTGTTGGTGCGATTCTGGTTCTTAAGATATTTGCAGTTTTATTTTCGCCCGATGACGTCGTCCAGAACCTCAGAATGTGAAATAGACTCAAAACAGGCAGAAAATTATAGAAAAGGTTTGTATTTGGTTTGTGCTGTGACAATTTCTATTTGTTTGAGTTTATTTCTAATATTATTCATTATTATTTCTGCGGTAATTATAGGACGTCATTTCCGCTCATCTGACGGCGACAAACTCCACAAAACTAGTGAAGAGAAATGATCTGAGGCTGTGGAAAAGTCTGTTTCAGTCTTTAGTCATTTGCTTTTGATTCATATTTTATATAATAACACAGACTTTTCCACAGCCTCAGGTCGTTTTCGCCACTAGTTTTGTGGAGTTTGTCGCCGTCAGATGAGCGGAAATGACGTCCTATAATTACCGCAGAAATAATAATGAATAATATTAGAAATAAACTCAAACAAATAGAAATTGTCACAGCACAAACGAAGCACAAACGTTTTCTATAATTTTCTGCCTGTTTTGAGCTCTATTTAACATGACGTCATCAGCCCAAAAATAAAACTGCAAATATCTTAAGAACCAGAATCGCACAAACGAAACTTTTTGCAGCACAAACGACTGACGCTTTTTTTTGCGCAGGGTTGAGTTTGATGGGGGCGACTTCACGCAGGTCGCACCTCTGACCGTCATAAGATGAGCCAAACGCAAACTAGACAATCCCTCCGAGTTCTGGTTTGAACAAAAGTGAAACCGTAACAGATTCGAGGCGTGTTCTCGTTCTATAGACACTTCCTCATCTGAAGGGACCGAACGTGAGGCTGTATCGAATGAAAAGTAAATTAGCCGAGCCCCTGGACAGAAGAAGCAGCCCTGTCAGCCACTCCCGAGTTCGCCATTGTTACCTGCCGATTCAATATCCCTTCTGCCTCCTCAACCTCCAACACGCCGGCCATATTGTAATGAGAAATCCAAAGAGCCGAGTGTGTCTAGATTACTTCCTCTGTGGCGTTATTGTACCGGGCGAGCCTGACAGATGGGAGCCCGGAGAAGAGGAAGAATGGAAAAGCAGGCAGTGTGGGGTACAAAATGGGCTGTATGCAGATGGACGGGGTGGGCGCGGATTGGCACCGGCTCCGCGACACTCGCGCCGCGTCCGCCGGTCCCGCCGGCAGCCGGGAGACCACCGCGGTTACCGGAAAGCTCCGCATCAAAGCCCACGCGCGCAGGGAGTGATAAGTAAATGTCCTTTTGATCAAACAGCCACGATCATTACCGCCGCACAAAGGGACAACGAGCGCTATTGTGTCGGGGTCTGACGCGAGGCATTCGGGGAGCGTGTGGCAGCGCTGGAAATATCATAAATGGGAAATGCAATTAGCCGAGGTGGAAGAGAAATCAAAATTTGGATTCACATTACAGGTTACAGAAATGCTAAAATGTAAATTATAAACATTATTCCTGAATAGTACCACAAAGACCGCGGTTATCTCAGCCTATAGCCGACTATGTTATAATGTTTCCTGTAATGTTTTGTTTTGTTTCATTCACAGAAAACACTCGATTCCACCTTGTGATGTCACACGTGAAGTGATCCGCTGTGTTTTTAAGCTCCAATTCAATTAAATTCAATTTTCAAGCTTAAATTCTTCACTTTTCTACACTATCTATACAGAATCCTACAATTAAAGCATAAATTGCAGGTCTAATACCCACCCCAGTGCTTGCCAGATTTTTTCCCCATGTAAAAGTATTTAAAGAAACGGAGTATACGTTTGTAGTAGTTTTCCACCACAGGAAATTAGATACAGGGATTGGTCGGGGCCGGGGATCAATAGAGGTGAACTCCATCAACTCACGAGGAGCAGGGAGATTGTGGGATTTTAAAACAGCTTCTAGAGTAACTCCAATTTTTACAATGGCTCCTCCAATAATAGGCTTAGCCACAGGCATTTCAATTTTTAATGCGACTATATATACCGGGGTTATTGCACACATCATTACACAGAGTATGCACTTCAGAGCAGTTTAAAAAGGTTACAGGGGATAATAAGCAATCACTGACTTAATTGATTTACCTATAATCATTTTACGCACATTTGCAGCAGTACCATGGCATTCTGACATGATCTCTCTGTGTCTTCCCCCGTTCCCTGTACTCTCCTCTCTGAAATCAACAGGCTCATATTACGATATTCTCTAATCTATTTTCTAATATTGTTTCCTGTTTGGAAACTCGGCCTTTTCATGTGCAGCCGTCAGTCAGTGGAACATGTGACCAACAGAGCTGATCACATGTACAAACTACGGCACGTTCTCGCGCCTGGCGAAAAGTGGCTCCTTTTAAACATAGTCCGTATATATGAGTGGACATAGCTAAAGCGTTAGCCGCCGCGTGCCAAACAGGAAGTGCTCCAGGAGGCTCTTCCGGCTCCTTCTCTCCCTTTTTCCCATTGACTCACATTAGGATCTTATCGCTCCTCTCTCTGTACCTGCTGCTCTGAGCCTCGTCATTTTGGTCTTAAATGTTCGTCTGAACCCGCGACACAGGATCCTGAATTTTTCATTTCGTTGTTTTGTTCTTCAATCAAGATATGAACATAAATAACGGACCAATCAGACGCCTTCATTCCCTGAGGTCCCTCCCCCTAGTGTTAGCAACAGGTTTGATTGACAGCTAGTTTCGTTGCTAAGTAAGTTTCCTTCCCGCTTTCCCCCGATTGACGATTTCTGAAATAAAATGACAAAATATCTCAAACAATTACAATAGTTAACGTTACTAGAATCTGAACTAGCATAAAATAAAGTAAATTTCATTAAATTGCGACTCTATTGTTGTTCGTACGTAACAGAACATAGAACATAAATCAATGACTTAAACTTACTATTTAAAGTTTGATGATAAAAGCTAAAAGTTTCCTTATTCTCCAGAATCAGGTAAATCCAGTGTCCTGCAGGTGCAGAGTATCACCGCTCTGCCATGAGGAGGCGCCACATTTAACCTCCTCACTCATGATTGGCTCTTGTGTTGCTATGATACTCGCGGGAGGATTTCCAAATATGGAGAAATGTGACTGAGGAGTGTGTGGAGCGCCTGTGAGTGAACGAATTGAACGGTGATTTTGATAAGTGTGATGATTGTAAAGTGCTGAGAGAACCGGGTATGAACGAGGAAACAGAATTGTTATGACGCTCCGGTCATTATAAAGACTCTTCTTCTCTTTGTATGTTTGATTTTATGAACTATAACATCAACCTGCGGCGCTGCCACCTGGTACAAGCATCTCTCCTGTTAATGCTTATCGTGCACTGTCCCTGTCTCACTATAATAATACGCTAAACAAAAACCTAAAAGAAACTGGAATCATTTGGATAATTTCAGACCTAGAATTGCCAATCTCTTCTGAACTAAAGGTAAAAGGAGCTGTGAAAACTACCGCTTCATGACATCACAAGGTGGAACAGGGCATTTTGAGCTTTGGCGACGTGGACAGACTGATGGTAAAGGTTAGTCACGATGTATGAATGAACTCCAGGCACGTTTGGGACGAGGCAACAGCATTATAACGTGCCTTAAACGAGTATATTTAGTGTAATGTAGGAGGTTTAATCTTATATGTCACAATCCATCTACGTGCGGTCGCTCAGATGCCCACATTAATATTTAAGCGCATCGTTCAGCGTCAAGCTTTGTAATTTAATTCACAACATATGCTTTGAATTCAAGATCCCTATGAGAGTTGACATTTTAATCTCGTCCAGGAGCATCAACGTTTCAGAGACGCCGGAAATTTTGAACAAGGATTTTTACCATGTTGTCCACCCTCCTGTGGGCTCACCACCTGCAGAGGGGTTCATAGGGGGTCAGGTGCTATGAGTATTGGGCAGCAAGCTGCCCCGCGACCCAGCCGGATTAAGCAGGAGAAGATGGATGGATGGATGGATGGATGGATGGATTTTTACTTTAATAGACAGAATTGGCGTTTTCAGGAGATTTTTTTTGTAACTTTTCTAATTTTCTTACAGCGCTAATAGTGCTATTTCAGTTTGCAATTTCCACACTCCCAAACCTCAATTTTCTCCGGCGCTGTGATGCCTCTTCACCAAACACACACAGGTACTTTTTACTTGTACATATACATTTAGAATTACGCCTTATTTGACACCAGTCTCTTCTTATTTCTGAATTTATTATTACCATTTAAATTGTTGCTCTTTGTTATTATAATATTATTGCCATGTGTGAGCTACTGTGTCCAAATCATTTCCCCTGTGAATCAATAATCATAATCACACCTATGTTAGCCTCACTGCACCGGCTTCCCGTTCATTTTAGAGTCGATTTTAAAGTTTTATTGTTTGTCTTTAAGGCACTTCATGGACTGGCCCCGACGTACATCTCGGACCTCATTGTTCCTGCACTCCAACTTTCGCCCCATTGAACTCAAACCCGCACAAAATCTATGTCAATCCTTTGTGCTTCGTTTGTGCTGCAAAAAGTTTCGTTTCGGTTCAAGTTCTTAAGATATTTGCAGTTTTATTTTCAGCCGATGACGTCGTCCAGAACCTCAAAATGTTAAATCGAGCTCAAAACAGGCAGAAAATTATAGAAAATAATAATATTTGCATTTTATTTGTGCTGTTTTGTGCTGTGACAATTTTCAGTTGTGCGAGTTTATTTCTAAATTAAAACTAGTGACGATAAACGATCTGAGGCTGTGGAAAAGTCTGTATCAGCCTTTAGTAATTTGCTTTTGATTCATATATTGTCTAATAATACAGACTTTTCCACAGCCTGAGATCGTTTATCGTCACTCGTTTTGTGGAGTTTGCCGCCGTCAGCTGAGCGGAAATGACGTCCTATAATTACAGAGAGAACACTCATAGTCGAGTCCTTTAGTCCAACAGAAGCTGAAACACAAGGAAAGAGCTGCTTTTTTCACTTACTGTTTATGCAGGCTGTGAAAAAGTTTGAATTATTCTGTAAAATATGAATCAAAAGCAAATTACTAAAGCCTGAAACAGACTTTTCCACAGCCTGAGATCGTTTCTCTTCACTAGTTTTGCTAAAGTCGCCGCCGTCAGCTGAGCGGAAATGACGTCCTATAATTACCGCAGAAATAATAGTGAATAATTTTAGAAATAAACTCGCACACGTTTTCTATAATTTTCTGCCTGTTTTGAGTCTATTTCACATTTTAAGGGGCTGGATGACGTCATCGGCCCAAAATAAAACTGCAAATATCTTAAGCAGAATCGCACAAATGAAACTTTCTGCAGCACAAACGAAGCACAAATGACTGACATGGTTTTTGTGCAGGTTTGAGTTTGACGGGGGAAACTTCATGCAGGTAAAACGAGACTCAAAAGTCGGGGTGACGGGGCCTTTTCTGCGGTTGGCTCAAAACTCTGGAACGCTCTCCCCGTCACATTAACACTTCGACACTTCAGTCGATTCTTTTACGTCTCATTTGAAAACACACTTTTTCTCACCGGCTTTTGACACGGCGTGAAAATTGTTGTGCCCCTCTGCCTGTCTTTTATTGATTTTATTTGCTCTTTTTCTATTGCTAATTTAGTAGTAAGGTTTTTTATTGACTTGCATTTTATTTATTTTATTTTTTTTTTTAAATTTATGTGTTAATTTATATTTTGCCGACTCTGTGCAGCATTTTGGAGACTTTGTATTGGTAAAATGTGCGATACAGATAAAGTTAGATTGTTTTTCTAATATATTATAATGTGTGAGCTACTGTATCCAAATAAGTCTAAGTACAACATACAGACGGAGACAGCGTTTTTACAGCTTTCCCCATACAGTCTACGTCCTGTTATATAACTTGTTTATATGCACAAACAGCTGATAAGCCATCGCCCAGTATAAAATAGAGCCATATAGGAAAAATGGTGCTTAGCCGGCCCCTGAAGGCTTCTCATTGTGGTGCAGACAAATGCAGCGTACGAGTGCATTATCTGTGCTGTGATTTAGGGAGAAGACTGTGCATCTCCGCTCAGTGACGCTGGGACAGAGGCAGCAGGGGCCCCAAAGGGCACTTCATAATCCTCCATGACACTTTGGGTAAAAGGGGGTTTTATAGTGAGCGGTAAATGATTTCAGTATAACAGTACAGCTGGCACACACACAGAGGAGGCGCTTCTTCAGGCCAAGGTTAATATTACAACAATATATAATAATAATAATATTTTCCAAGTGTGATTGTTCTTGAAAATATCACAGTTTCATGATGCTATAAACTTACGATGTGATAAGTCAAGTAAACCTTTTTCCACACGAATCATTTCAGATAATATATGACCTGCAATAAGTGAAAAGCAGTTAAACACAATTAAAGGTTTGAGTTTTATGTTTGAGTCATGTCAGAATGTTACTAGGGACGGGGATTCGATTGAGTTTTCTTAATCGATCGTCGGGAAAATTAACTATGGATTTTCGATTAATCATTAACATTTTATATTAAAATTATCATCACTATTATTACTATTACTAATCTGCATAAATAAACTGAACTTTATAACATATAAACCATAATCACTCCAGAGCCTCATCAGTGTGAGATCAGAATAATAATAATAATGCATCAGTTTTATACAGCGCTTTTCAGGACACTCAAAGACGCTTTACAGAGCATTATTCATTCACTCCAGACCCGGTGGTGGTAAACTACTATTGTAGCCACAGCTGCCCTGGGGCAGACTGACGGAAGCGAGGCTGCCAATCTGCGCCATCGGCCCTTCCGACCACCACCATTCACGCACACACCACTTTCATACTAGGCAATGTGGGTGATGTGCCTTGCCTAAGGACACAACGACAGTTTTTGCAACTGGCGCCCCCCTGTGGCACCTGGAATTCCCAGTGGTCTCCCATCCGTGTACTAACCAGGCCCGGCCCTGCTTAGCTTCTGAGATCTGACGGGATCAGGCTTTGACGAGCCGGTATTGCCACATACAGAATGTGTTTAATGCAGCTTTAAACATTTGTTTATGTCTTACAGAAACTAAACTTAAAACCACATGACTCATTTGCATAAACAGTAAGTGAAAAAAGCAGCTCTTTCCTTGTGCTGCTGCTTCAGCTTCTGTTGGACTAAAGAACACGACTCAGTGGAATATGAGTGTTCTCCCTGTGACAGAGGATGTGATGAGGCTGTGAGTCTGTTCTGTGCGTCTGTCGCGTTGCAGATGCTGCGTAAACATGTGAAACCAGGACACTCAAAAACCCCATCATACCCGGGACACTGATGTGCAGGTAAACGCACTCTGAGGAATATAGTGATCTTCAAGGAGCCAAAGCTGAGACGTGGGACTGTGGGGCCACAGCTCCAGTGTTTGTGCTGTGAGACGCAGCCTCGACTCCTCACGCTACGTTACACAGACACCTACATTCAGTTTGTCCATTAAAATGAACGTGATCGACGAAATTCTTAATGATCAATTATCGATTAATCGATTAATCAGGCCCGTCCCTAGTTATTACCTCCTCATAAACATACTTGGAGTTATGTTTAGTATCAGGATCATGTAGAGCAGGTTAATACAAACATTTTAAGACCAAAATGACGAGGCCACAGCAGCAGTTACAG
The DNA here is from genome assembly GCA_030686955.1 of Odontamblyopus rebecca. Taxonomy (NCBI): domain Eukaryota; kingdom Metazoa; phylum Chordata; class Actinopteri; order Gobiiformes; family Gobiidae; genus Odontamblyopus; species Odontamblyopus rebecca. The sequence goes on from CM060665.1 coordinate 4,356,901, forward strand.
AGAGAGCGGTGACAATATTCCCATGGAAGTCAATGGGAACGCAGTGGTTAGCGCGTCAGCTATGTCCATTTATATGTACAGTCTATGGAAATAGTGTAATAATAGTGTAAAATGTCAATTAAAAAGCTTGTTTGTAACTATAATGTGTCCAAAATATGGAAATTTTTCAGAATATATTGTCCAATTCTCGTTTAACAAATGTCAATATAGGAATTATAGTAACAGGCCCAGTGGAAACAACATCTCCAGTGTGATTTTCCTCATAACAACTGCTTAATAACTCAAAAAAAGCCTTAATATAGCAGAATTACACACCAAATCCAGCACAAATTAAAACATCTGAAAAAAATCAAGGAAAGAGGCGCTGTAATAGACCAGAATCAAAGACCCTGTGAGCTCATGTATCTCAGAGCCGTGTCAATCGTCTTGCATCATGAAATTAGTCAGTGCAGCGTCATATCATCTGCCTCGGCAATCGTATGATCTGAGACATGTTTCATTTGAGGGAAGTCAAAATAAAATCATTCATACTCAGATATTATTCAAAAGGAAAACCAGTATTGAAGCTGCACTAATATTACAAGGGTCAATACTGCCTTATCAGAACGGCAATAACACCACATACAGTATTTTTCAGACTATAAGTCGCACTTTTTTTCAGGGTTTGGGTGGTTCCGACTTATAGTCAGGTGCGACTTATATATTACATTTTTCACACTGAAAGCCCATAGACCAAATATATGAATTCTAAACTCTAAATATGAATCTAAAATGAAAAAACAAATCGTTATCTGTTTTTTCATTTGGGTTTTAGAGACAAATAATAAAGAAAAGAGTTGTTTTTTTGTTTTCTTATTTTTGGTTCTATAAACAAATGAACGAATGAAACACGGATTCTTCTCTATTGGGTTGTTTTTATTACCATAACTTCTATAATTTGCCTTTCAAGATGAAATGTCGGTTCTTGGTCTCTGATTTCCCCCGAAAAATAGGGTAAACTGTGTAAAGAAATGGACTAAGGGAGTGTGAAGTTGAAGAATTTGGAGTCTCATATTAGGAGTAGAAATTTATTTATACTGTGGACCCCAGGATACGAGCAACCACATGATGGAAGCTAATGGGGATCCAAATAAAGAATAAAGAATATAAACAAACAGCAAAATAAAAACACCAGGATCATGTTGAGCAGATTAATATGAACATTTTAAGACCAAAATAATGATGCTCAGTGCAGCAGTTACAGAGAGAGGGGTGAGAAATTTTCAATATAAAGTCCCAGAGTCGATAAAGCCGAAAGCTATGACCATTTATTATCCATTTATGCATAACACAAATTTGTAATACTATTGAAACAACTGTTATTTTTTTTTGAGTTTGTGCCTTTACACTGTAATGTATAAAGATACTGGCATTGTGGAATAAACATTTCTGCCCAATATCAGTCTTTTACTTAGTATAAGAATTTGAAATGACTGTCCTAATTAGGGATGCACTGATATTACGGTAAATAACAGGGCCAATATTGAAAAATATTGGTGGATCGGATATCATTGCGCAAGCTAACGGTTATCCCATTTTGGTCTGTAAATTGGTGTAAAGACAATTTACTCAGCAATGTTAATGTTAAAGACACTTAGAATATTAAACTTGTATATTTACCAAGCTATTCTGTATTAATGTATTGTAAAAAACAGTTACGAAACACAAATAATCAAAGCACAATGTCATTCTAATAAAATATACTGTATATAGTTGTATTTCTGTTTTTCTTGGCTGACCACCAAAAAATAAACGTTGATTTCTTGACTGCTAAATTGTTACAGCAACTATTACAGCGTGTATATGAGCACTCGAGGACTGTTCACTGCATATTAAATCCGAGTGTAATCATGTTAAACGATCGGGTCAAGCAATAAAGTGTATTATTTTCTCTGCTTCACTGTGCCATTTGTATTCCTCTGCACCGCGCCGTCTTTACCAGGCCGGCCTTGAGATGGAAGCGATTTGGAGGTGGATTGTCAGATCAGATACAGACACTCTTGGTCAATGTGACATCCCTGAGGCCAGAGCAGAGAAGTAGATAACTAATGTCCCTCGCTATTCCGGCTCTCCCCCGCTACATCATCCCGCCTTTCAGACCGAACCGGGCCCCGTTTACACATCGCCTCATCCATATTTGGGCTCGACTCAAAGCCCTGGACAGAGACAAAGAGGATGAGGACCTGGAGATGGATGGGAGCTGGTGTAATGATACGATAACGGATTATTGACCAGATGCAATTTCTCATGAAAGCACTGATGAGGTGGAGGCCAAGGGAAACGCTGCAAAGTCTGAGCTGTGATCTGTATGCACTGCCAGAGTACACGGAGGGTGTGTATAGGGTTTTAAAAACTAGGGCCCGATCGATATTGGCGCTTGGAAACATATCGGCTATGGGCCTAAATCTTGCTGATATCAGCCAATAGTCCACGTGGATGTTTTACCTCGTTATAAAGCTCAGACTCTCTATATTCTGCCCATTTAATCCAGTTTACAGACAGATAAATGTTCTGATCTGTGGCGCCGCATCAATATTTATCTGAGGAGTCATTTGTCTGTGTCCATCACCATGTGCGTATGTTTACAGCCGCAGCCACAGATCCACCTGCACAACACTGAGATTCTCTTGTTTTTCCGGCCGCTCAGTGTGAGTCTGGATTAAAGGACAGTTCTTAGTGCAGACTTGTGATCTGAGAGGAGCCTGTGTGAGGCTGAGTGTTGAAATGTGTCGGTTTTGAAGCTCGTTTTGGTTCTTTCTCATTGGTTAGCGATTAGTGACTACAGTGGCCGTATATATGTTACTGGACACGCACTGATATGTAAATGAGCTGTGAATAGAAGTGTGAATTATCGGCATTTAGCAGATCATTAATTACCGCGGCCAGAATATCATACAAAAACACCATTAGGCCGACCGACTGTCTTTAAATATGATGTAAAGAGGCAGAAGAACAATAAATGTTGTTGTTTTATAAACAACTGAAGATTTACAGTGAATTTTTACATCATAAATATATCGGCGATTATATCGGCAGCTCCAACTCTAATTTTATCGGTATCAAATCAGCTGCAACAAAATCCATATCGGTCGGGTCCTAGTTCCTACCTATGCAAGCAGGTCAAAGTAGGTCGGCAAGATTGTTTTCTCTTCTGTTAGCGACTGTAAAGTGACTATAGTGGCCGTATATATGTTACTGGACACACACTGATATGTAAATGAGCTGTGAATAGAAGTGTAAATTATTGACATTTAGCAGATCATTAATTACCGCGGCGCACACGCATTTACCGCTAAAGGCTAATAGCGGTAGTTTACTTACAGCACTTTCTTTACTGGCTAGAATATCATACAAAAACACCATTAGGCCGAACTACTGTCTTTAAATATGACGTAAAGAGGCAGAAGAACAATAAATGTCGCCTAAATAAACCCAACTGAAAATCCAATAGAGCCAAACCTAAGTTTTAGAAACAACTGAAGATTTACAGTGAATTTTTACGTCATAAATATATCGGCGATTATATCAGCAGCTCCAACTCCCATTTTATCGGTATCATATCGACCGCAACAAAATCCATGTCGGTCGGGCCCTATTAAAAACTACTTGTGTTTCTATAACCAGACCAGCAGGGCCCATTCCCTGTTATCAGATGTGGGTTTGGATTCTCTTTGCCCAAACAGTTTTCCACCAGACCTGGATTAGATCTGAATTATCTTTTGAAATATAGATCTACAACTGGTTCTAAAACCGTTCACACCAAGCACAACCTAAGATAAGGGATAAGGTGCACTTACAGAGAGAGGGGAGGCAATTTTTCAAGTCAGTGGAGCTGGAAACGCCCCTACGGTCACTTCCTACCAGTGGTTTGCAGATTACCTCTGTTCATTTATATAAAAAGTCTACGGTTACAGATATGAACCTGGGCTATGAGGCTAGAGGCTCCATTTGACCATGTCTAATGAGATTGTCCATTCATGAGGCAAATAATTCCTTCTTGATTTGAAAGATTTTGTGAGCATTCCCCATTCAAAAGATATATTAGTTGCTATTAGAAATATTTGCCATTTTTAGAGTATCGGCCTTAAAGGGGCAGTTCAGAATTTTAGACAAAGGGCCTCATTTCCTTGTGATCCAGAGTGTTGGAAACATGTGGAGACACTTTTTTAAATATTCCACTCATCCTTGTATTTGGAGAGGTGCTGGTGCGAGGCTAGTGCATGTCAATGGCCATAGTCGTCCTGCCACTAAAATCAAACTTAAGGCCGCTGCACACTAGAGCATTTTTCGGTCTTAAACGATTTTTAAACGTGCGACAAAATGCGCAAACACCACAGACATGAGGAGAAACTTATGTGACTTAAAATCTCTGATCGCAAAGTCTGCAGCTGGATCTGTCTGCGTAAAACAGGCTGTAAAGTTACATCAGCTGTTTCCTGTCTACAGTAAAATCACTCACTCTGAGACTCTGAAGTGTTCAATGATCAGAGCTCAAGTCAAAACTGTGTTATTATTATTTGTGAAATGTGGAGAAATACTTCAGATACAGGATTTTTAAAGCAGAAAAGAGGAGATAAAGTCCACAGGAAGTAGAGTCACTGTCACTGATCTGCAGCTTTACGCTCTGTGGACGTAAACAAACACGTGAGGAACAACTTTCATCTTTTTACTTTTAAAGACGCTTCAAACTGGATTAACAGGGCGGTTTTGTGGACTGGAGTCATTATTTACGGAGGACAATTTCTATGGATAAAGTGGATCTGATGCTGCACTTTAAATTTACCACTTTATGGGAGGTAAGGAATAATAAAGTCTTTATTTTTTCTATATCCTGAGTTTGTTTCTCTGTGTCCGTCGCTCCTCTGCCCCTGACTCTGTTTTATCGTCTGTTTCCGTCGCGTTGTTGATGTTCAGTGGTTCTGATCTGACACTGACTCCACACATGAGGAGCAGCGGCTTCAAAAACGCCGCTGCTCAAAAGTCGGAGACAAAAAGTCGGGTCAAGGGAGAAGAAATCGCAGCCAAAATCGTGCAAATTCTCCTGTAGTGTGTGACGACCTTTACTCACTCCACAATGCACCTGAGGCAAAACTGTTGTAACACCAGACTGTCGATGTGAATGTCTGTGTTGACAGAATCATTTTAGAAGTAAAATCAACCTTGCATTTGAAGGATTTATGTCTGAGCAGCAGCAGTGAGTGGTACTTCCTGATTGAAACCTCGGCAGCGGCGAACTGATATATGAGAAAATAGTCCCTCAACACGATGATTCATGCGACGCAAGGTTAGTTTTATTTCAGACATTATTCTATCGACACAGACGTTCACAGGGACAGTCTGGAGTTCTAATAGATTTGCTTCGGGTCTGTGGAGTGGGTCAGACTGTTTTTAGTGGCAGGACGACTATGGCCATTGACCTGCACTAGCCCAGCACCAGTGGCCTCGGGAAATACAAGGACTGGATGGAAGATTTACAAAAGTGTCTCCACACGTCTCCAGCACTCAGGCTCACTGGGAAATGAGGCCCTATGTCCAAAATTCTGAATCCCTCTTATAGGTTTGTGTTAAAAAGAGGCTGTGAGTAAGTCTCTAGAACATTTAAATAACAGAATTTGGAGGAAATAATCAAAATCAATCTTACATATCGGCCCAAAAATATCAGCAGATCTTATTAGCCGACAAAAATTCTAAACAATCATTAACTGCGTGACAAAAAACAAACATATGAGTCTGTTTCTAGTTGCCATGCCAAGTCAAGAAGGAATCCTTATGCCTTGTACCTATGAATACCAGGTCTAAAATAAGACTAAACCAGGGGTGGGCAAAGTTTTTGGCTCGAGGGCCACAAAAGGTTCTGAAATTTGATGGAAGGGCCGGACCAGGAGCAGATGGATGGAGTATTCTTGGTATGACGACATCAGTCCGGCAAATAAACCGAAAATAACTTGCAGCATCCAACGATTTACACGTGGCAGATTCCAATGTCTCAATTCAAAATGTGCAGCATATTTAGGGCCAATGATTTTCTGCTTCAAAAATGACCTTTTCTGTTTCAGACGTTTTGAATTCCGTTTCATTGTGACACATTTGATAATTCTGTTGACAGTGTTGGGAAGCTTACTTTACACTGTATTCCCTTCAGATGACTAATTACAGACCCCAAAATGTAGTTTGTAATGTAATCCATTAAATTACTTAAAGTGAGTGACGTAATCTGAATACTTTGGATTACTTGATATTATTATGCTTTTTAAAACTACATGAATGAACCTCCTGCAAATTCTTGTTTGGTTTTAGACCTGGTTTAGACCTGGTTTAGACCTGGTTTAGACCTGGTTTACACCTGGTTTAGACCTGGTTTAGACCTGGTTTAGACCTGGGTTACACCTGCTTTAGACCTGGTTTAGTCCTGGTTTTAGATCTGGTTTACATCTGGTTTACATCTGGTTTAGACCTGGTTTACACCTGCTTTAGACCTGGTTTAGTCCTGGTTTTAGATCTGGTTTACATCTGGTTTACATCTGGTTTAGACCTGGTTTACACCTGCTTTAGACCTGGTTTAGTCCTGGTTTTAGATCTGGTTTACATCTGGTTTACATCTGGTTTACATCTGGTTTAGACCTGGTTTACACCTGCTTTAGACCTGGTTTAGTCCTGGTTTTAGATCTGGTTTACATCTGGTTTACATCTGGTTTAGACCTGGTTTACACCTGCTTTAGACCTGGTTTAGTCCTGGTTTTAGATCTGGTTTACATCTGGTTTACATCTGGTTTAGACCTGGTTTACACCTGCTTTAGACCTGGTTTAGTCCTGGTTTAAACCTGCTTTAGACCTGGTTTAGACCTGGTTTAGACCTGGTTTTAGTCCTGGTTTTAGATCTGGTTTACATCTGGTTTACATCTGGTTTAGACCTGGTTTGCACCTGCTTTAGACCTGGTTTAGTCCTGGTTTTAGTCCTGGTTTTAGATCTGGTTTACATCTGGTTTACACCTGCTTTAGACCTGGTTTAGTCCTGGTTTAAACCTGGTGTTAGTTCCAGTTTAGAGGCGCACAGGAGGAAGCGCGGTCCACGCAGCGTATGCGACAAGACACGGTCCACGCGAGGATCTGTGGTGTGCGCGGAGAACGGGAGGAATTCTTGACTAAATTAAAACAACTGGCCGAGGTACATACTTGACCGCAATGCTTTATTGGAAGGTTTTCAGAACATGAGTGAGGAAGACGTGTTCAGGATATAGTTCTACTCCTGGGCCATGTGCCACGTGCCCATATGGATCATTTGGCCCAGCGTATCAATGTATCTAGAGTGCGCCATCTATTGGGAAATGCTGGAATTGCAGGGAAAATAAAACTAACAAGTTTTATTACAGTTTATTCAAGTTTGGTGGGCCGGATTAAAAAGGTTAACGGGCCGCATGTGGCCCGCGGGCCCTAGTTTGCCCACCCCTGGACTAAACCATGAACACAGCAGTATTAAAAAGCCAGAGAAGGTCAAAAACCATAATAAATTAGTCTTTAAATGAAACAAATAGCCCACTCAAACTGCAGAGGTCCCCACGTACCACCAGAGGCAGCCTGCGTACCGTAGTAACATATATTTATTCACCACCAGTAAACAGGAAAACATAAAATAAGACACTAAAAACGAGACAGAGAAGATATTTCCTCGTCTTTCTATAGCAGACCCCAGTAAAAACAGTGGAGTACGGCGTTCAGCTCATAGGAACCCTCTCAAATAAATGTCAGTAATAATTAGTGATTCTGCGATCAGGGGTGGACTCATGCACTAAATTGTGGCTGGAGTAATTAGCTGATAAAACTTTGATGATGTAGACTAAACGGTGTGTAACAACCATAAAATAGGGGACGCTGCGGTGAGGGGAGGCCAGAGACAATAGAAAATACAAAATAAAAGTTTATGCAGATGTAAAAGGAGGACGGCCCGCGCAGAATAGTTTAATGAGATTTCTGATGTGTCCTTACAAACACTGTTGTCTAACTGTATTTCACTGGTTCATTACACAGTTTATGAGACAATTATCACAATGGACAAAAAGCCTGCCCTCCATTTGTCTGTAAAAAATGTCCGTATTAATTTAGATCAGGAGTGTAGCTAACAGTTTGTATCGAAGGGAATAGTGAAAATGAAACAAACACACAGCGTCACTTCTGAAATGAGAATGGAGATGCCATGGAATGCCTGGAATGTTCCATAGTATGACATTAAACACACACACACACACACACATATATATATACATACACATTTATTCATTACAGCCATTCCTATCACAATAATTCTTTCTCATGAATCTGGTGGCCTCTCCACAGATCTAACCTGTAATGTAGACTAGGGCCCGACCGATATGCATTTTGTTACGGCCGATATGATACCGATAAAATGGGAGTTGGAGCTGCCGATATAATCACCGATATATTTCTGATGTAAAAATTCACTGTGAATCTTCAGTTGTTTATAAAACTTATTTAGGCGACATTTATTGTTCTTCTGCCTCTTTACGTCATATTTAAAGACAGTAGTTCGGCCTAATGGTGTTTTTGTATGATATTCAGGCCTGTTAAGAAAGTTCTGTAAGTAAACTACCGCTATTAGCCTTTAGCGGTAAATACGTGTGCGCCGCAGTAATTAATGATCTGCTAAATGCCGATAATTCACACCTCTATTCACAGCTCATTTACATATCAGTGTGTGTCCAGTAACATATATACACCCACTATAGTCACTTTACAGTCGCTAATAGAAGAGAAAACAGCCTGTTTATGTGTGCGAGCTACAGCAGCTAATCGCTAACCAATGAGAAAGAACCAAAACGAGCTTCAAAACCGACACATTTCAACACTCAGCCTCACACAGGCTCCTCTCAGATCAGCACTAAGAACTGTCCTTTAATCCAGACTCACACTGAGCGTCCGGAAAAACAAGAGAATCTCAGTGTTGTGCACGTGGATCTGTGGCTGCGGCTGTAAACAAACACACATGGTGATGCGTTCAGGGGCGGGACGGACACAGACAAATGACTCCTCAGATAAATCCTGATGCAGAGCCACAGATCAGGACATTTATCTGTCTGTAAACTGGATTAAATGGGCAGAATATAGAGAGTCTGAGCTTTATAACGAGGTAAAACATGTCCACGTGGAATATCGGCCCAGATCGTCAAGATTTTGGCCGATATGTTTCCAAGAACCCGTATCGGCTGATAATATCGGCCAACTGATATATCGGTTGGGCTCTAATGTAGACTCTAACTGTCTCCCATGTGATAGGATTAATCTCTACCGTGGAACATTGGAGCACCTTTCTCCAATACTTTAGGAACCTAACTTCCATTTCGGTGGCTCACGACAGTATTATTATTATTTCTATTTACGTAGTTCATGTTTTTCTCCCAGTTTTTTACTATATTATTTGACTTAACAATGTATGTGTAGTATAAACTACATTATTGTTGACAAAACTGTGATCAAAATTCACACTTCAGATGTGCACCATGTTAAAGGAAACAAGGGTTGTCAAAAGTAAGAAAATCTGATACTATTGAATACTAAAACTACTACAGAAACTAGATACTCATGTGAACAAGTATCGCATAATATTCGATTTTTTTGTCATTTAAGTGAAGAACAGTTTCAGAATGAGCTTGATCAGAACTATTGAAAGCAGCAGAAAGAAGAAAACACTATTGTCAAAAAAGAGCACCGTTTTATTATCACTGCTGTATTGAAATAGGAAACCACTAGAAAAAATATAATACTCACTTGCCACACACCAGTTCTCCTGTTTTACTTTCCTTTATCCCCTTCATCTCCATTACCAACCACCGAGATGTGACGTGCTCGCCAACGTGTGCTCAAAGACTCTGTCACGCAGTGTAACTAATGTCTCTGCAAATTGCTAAGCGCTGGCGTTCCCTGTAACAATTTATTATATTTTACTGCAGCCCATCTTAGCTGTCGTGTCTCAGATTTTCCTGTCCTGATTGATGCAGTGCCACATTATGATCAATATAGCCCCAAAGGCGTGGGCCGGGGGGAGGGGGGTGATTAACTAAAAGGCTGTGCCCGTCTGTTCGCCGCACTCTTTTGTCAGTGTATCCAGGTGGTGCTGGGGAGTGACAGAAGTATTATTTGATTTTTTTTCATGCATGTAATGTGTGAGATGAAACCCTGTTTGTGCTGATAATGAGTTGTAACTGCATCTCAGTGTATCCTCCACACTTGTCAACTATGGGAACAGGGTATTTCATTATCCTCCTGCTGGAAGCTATAGCTGTCTTTGCCACACAGGAGTTCAGGCTGGAGTGGGGTTTCTCCAGCTGCAGTATGACTTCACAAACACCAAAGCACTGGGGGTTCTCTGACCTGGTACTCTGCTCATTATGGCTGTTCTTATGCTACTGCAACACTGAAGAAGCCTATTGTGGCAATGCAAGAGCAAACAGTAACACAGCCTACATCTCCAGATGAGCCTCCCAGAGCTCAGAGTCCAAACCCAACAGCCTGTTCATTACAAACATGAGACAAAGGTAATTACAGGTCAGTGTTTTTTTTTTTTTTTTTTTTTGCGGTGCTGAGCCAGTTGTTTCCATTATAAACAGTTTAGTTGTTCCATCTGTGACTAATTTACATTTTTTATCATTAGGTTTTCTGTTAATATTTAATTGATTTGAATCCCATCAAAAAGCAGCATACCTGCCCCTAATACTGTGAAGCTACGCCACTCTGCCTTTCCTCCAGAAAAAGCTTTGCACTTTCCACAGGATTTAGGGAGATTTACTCACGTGCTCAGGCCCCTGGAAGCAGATCCTGCACACGGGCGTCCTGAAGCCACTCTCGGTGTAGCTGGTGAGGGAGAACCTCTCCTCCAGTTTGCCCTTCGAGCAGTCATCTGAGGAGCTGCTGTGGCCGCGCAGGGCCGCTGACAGCTCGGCGGCGTCCACCCATACGCCCGCTGGTCCACTGGCTCCCGCTGTGGCCAGCGCGGCTCGGTCCCCCGCCGGCTGTTGCTGGTGGCTCCGTGTTAAAGTGTTATTGTTGTCGGGGACGGTGACGCCTGGCTCATGGCTTGCCGTCGCTTGGCTGCTCATGGGGGCGAGCAGGAGCACCCTCAGGTCACCAAGCAGGACGCAGCAGCGGCTCTTCAGCATGCCCTGGCCGCGCAGCATCAGCCCCTGTCCGGCCGGCCACCAGCTCAGAGCACCGCGAAAAGGAGCGGGGAGGTACTGGCGTGTACTGTACGTGACCCCGGCATCAGCAAACACTTGGTGTCGTGACAACCCACACCATCAAGGATATTTGGATTTATTTGTTTATATCCGTTTTCCAAACGCACCGTTTTAATTTCCTCCCCGGGGTATGCAAATCCAATCGACCAATAATTCCAATTGATGCAAACAAGTGTCTGAAGCCATTGAGCTGGACAAACGGAGGGCTAAAAGAACAAAGTTAATGTTAGATTGATGGGAATATGCATTCAAGTAACAAGCTACGGGCCGCTAACTGTGTCCACTGTCATTTCCCCGCTTCAATAGTCTGCTGCTCTGCACATGACCACAGGACAGGCTATTACCCAACGCGCACAACGGGCTGAGGATGGCTGCTAATATTGCCTGTAAGTAATCGAATATAATGGGATGAGCCTTTTGATGGAATTTTAAACAGCAGGGAACGACATTAAAGCGACATTGTCACGGAGCCCTAAAAGCAGATCAAATAATTGATGGCGTGGCACGTTAAAGGCTAAATCAGTCTTACCTGGCGAGCTACACCAATTGCTACAGGACTCACAGTTTCAGGCTCTTCTCATGGATGCCCAGGCAGACTGCAGGTCGAAAACAAGTCTGTGTGAAGCTTACATCCCGAATGATCGTGTTTCCATTTCCCGGGGACACGCCAGTGGGGTTTAAATCCGTGCGTAAAATCCAGCGCGGGCAGGACGGTCCTGCCGTAGGTGAACGCGGTTTCTCTTCTGATCATTGGCCGTGGAGTCGGTGCTGCAGCTTCAGCCCCATGATTCCTGGGACAGCTCCCAGACGCCACACGTCATCACCGCACACTGATGCAGCCGATTCAATAGGCTACTACAAGGAGCCTATGGATTCAGGCGAAGCACTGGACGCCAATAAGAGCCACTAGGCGAAATACAGACCTATACGTCCCGAGCTGACGCTCACTGCAATGAAGGAGGCTACATAGTAGGACCGGTTTGTTCTTTTTTTCACCACTTGTCAGATAAAAAAAATGCAGGCTAGATATCGTGTATGATTTTTTTTTTTTTTTTAATATAGTAGCTACAAGAAAAGACTAGGCTACTCCAAACTCAAGGCTACACTAATGAGTGTGACTTACAGAAAAAAGTGTTCATAATCATACCACGGTTAAACAGGGATAAAAAGCACTTGATCAGTGCTGCTCACGGTGAGGTTAAAAAAGAAATGAATTCTAACCATGGAGAACAGAAAACATGTCGTAAAGGACAAAGCTGAAATCTTTTTATTGTTAATAACAGCAGCAATGTTGCTCAGTGGTTAGAACATGTGATAGGACTCGAAGGTTCAGTCTTACTCAGCTCCAATCAGAGCAAATTGTGGTTGTGTCATTGGGCAGGGCACTTCATCCACTTATGATATGTGGACCCCATAGTGGTGGTGGTCAGGGGCAAGTTCACATAGTTCCTCTCCAGCTCTAAACACTCTCAACAAAATCACTTAAATATGCAATATGTAACTGGTGGAGGGTTTGCCACTTTGTAGTTTCCATGGAGATGTTATTGCTTTGTATGTAATGTTCCACAGTATATACACGCTGTGGAACATTCCAGACAAAGCAATAACATCGCAGTAAAGACAGGTGATGGATCCACACTGGAGCACATACTGTACCTTTAGTGTAGCACCACTACTGCAAAAGTGCCTAAGGAATGAATATTAAAAGTTATGAATACATTAACTTGCCTTGGAAACACCAGCCCACAAAAAGCTTTGGTATATGGAAGATTTATTTATTTATTTATTTATTTATTTATTTATTTATTTATTTATTTATTTATTTATTTATACGGTCTGTGGTCTATGGTGACCATCTCACATCTATTTTTATTGTAATTATTCAAAGGAAATCTGGTCAAATTTAGAGACATTTATACTACAAAAAACATCCACCAGAATTCATCTGGACTGTTCAATATAATAACCCACTTTCACCACAAACAATATAAATCGAAATTCTCAAATTCCAGACCCTATTTAAAATATATATCCCAGACATTAAGAATTATCTTCAAACATTAAACAGTATTTTCAACAGTAAACCTATCAAAACATTCAGTATTATAAAAGAATTAGGATGTATAACTACCTCCTCAGCTCAGTATTATTATTATATATATATTTGTATGTATTATCTGCCTCAGTTTAAGTTTACATGTGCCAATTTGTTAATGTTATGGCTTTCAGCTATATGTATGTGTGTATATATATGTGTGTATGTATATGTGTGTATGTTTATGTGTAACCTTCACCCTACACTTCTGCCATAACTGTGAACTGGAATTTGCACTGATGAAATAACAATCACATTTGCACCTCTTCTGTACTTATCTCTGCTGTTATGTCATGTTGTTGCGTTATGGTAAATAAAATAAAAAATAAAAAATACGGTCTCTGGTGGGTAGAAAGGAGGCTGCACGTGCTTTGTTGTTGTTGTACGTCACTTCCTGCGCGGCAGAAAGGAAACTCCAGACTTCACTTTGAGCCTTTAGCATGTTTAGCATGTTTACTCCGGGTTCGTCGCTCCACAGCACTTTATTCAGGAGTTGACTTTTGCTTTTCTGGACACTGGCTAATGGAATACCCTCGTAACACCCATGTTGTTGCCACTTTTTACTTCAAAACCTGACTTTTTCTGTACTGTTGCAGATTAGCATGCTGCTAATAGCATTGGACGTTGCTCCTAAGTTGGCTAATAACGCGAGTAATACGAAGATCATATTTAACTGTATGTACTGGACTGTTTTTAATCCCGCGTAGCCCACAGCATATTCAGATCTGATTAGCTTTAGCAGCCGAAACCATCATGTCCAATCAGCTCACAGCAGAGCAGCAGAGAATGATAGAGGAGAACAGGCGCAAAGCTTTAGAGAGAAGAGCGCAAAGACTCGGACAAACTGCGGCTTCAGTCAGACCTACGAGCGCGTCACCGGTGCAGGGATTTCAGTCTCACACGGCAAAAGCAGCTCCCATCCGTGTTATTGAGCCTACGGCGCCTCTTTCTCGCCCACCTCGGTTTGTCCCTCCTTTTAAAACAGTCCACAGCAGTAACACCACCGCCCATGAGCCTGATTTATCCGCACAAAGCAGCCGCAGTTTGTCCACTGCACCTCCTCCCAGAAAGGTGAGATACTTTCTGTTGTAGGCATATAAAATGGTGATTTCCTAATGACTGATTCTGTGTTTTCTTGTAGATACAAATCATTGATGTGCAGCCTCAGAATAAAGGTCAACATGTTGGCAGCCCTGTCGTGTCCAGTGGAGGCTTCGCTGTGAAGCCGCTACATGCACAATCTAATGTTGCCTCCAGCAACTCTGAAGGTTCAGTGAGCTCTTTTTATAAACTGCCCAATAAATCTTCCCCAAATCCTGTGGCAGGGCCTGCTCCAGGCTCCTCCACTGTAAACCCTGCACCTGTGAAGAAACCTGCTATTTCTGTGAGAGGCAAGTGTGTGCTGCACACTGAGGGCCGCTTCAGAGTGGAGGTGGGATTTCATGCAGCACTAATAGCTGTTTTCAAATCCATCCCTTCTAGAAATTTTGGTAAGTGGTTCTTTTAAAGATGTACTCAAATATAATTTGAAAGCAGCACTAGTTTCTGTCATGGCAGAGGTATTTATAATATAGTTAATAATGATTATATTAGGCCAAAGGCTAACCCAACAAGGCAGAATACAATAGCGTATTACATACATATATATTTGACGTGGGGGACAAAGGGGTCGGTTGTACTGGGAGCCTAGATCCTAGGTCAATGGTTACATAACTTAAACCGGCAGCTACAAAATCACTTGCATAAAAATCTTTTTTAGACCCAGCTACAAAAATGTGGAACTTCAGTCTTGAAGATTATCACCATCTAAGTAAGTATATTCAAAATAAATATGAAAACAGGTTGTGTTGTTGTGGATGTGTGGGTGCAATGTAAAACGTGAGCATGTTCATTTTGTGCTGCTCCTCTTCAGTGCGTGATGTCGCGTCCATCTCCGTGTCTCTGGGGCCTCTCGAGGGGATGGAGGCGCTGGACACTGAAGTCTCGAGTCGCGCTCGAGACGGAGCAGCTCTGGGGGCTCTGCTGAAGCTGTGCAGCGGGTGGCAGAAACCCAGAGCCACTTTACAGGGCCAGTGTGTCCTTGTGTCTCCATCCAAGTTTGAGGTGGACATTAGTTACCATGTGGATGTGATCGCTGCTTTTAAGCAAATGCCAACCAAGAGCTATGGTAATAACGTTTACTGATTTTTTACTACTGCACAATAGGGTGGAATGAAAAAACTTTTCTTTTCCAGATCATTTTTGGATAGTGATAAAAAGTTGTCGACACATTCAGTGAGAAACAAACCAAAACATTAGACATTTTGAAGATTTTCAGTCTCCACAACCTGAATAAACGGGGAAATATGGGATATTCTGACCAAAATCACAAAAACAGAGGGTCGTAAATGCAGTTATAATTATTTTCTTTTTTACAAAACTAACTAGTCCATACTAACATGGGAATGGAATAAGGAATGGACAGAATAGCAGGAGAATGGATCAGATTCTATGTTTCAGTGTGTTTAATGTTTCAGAATTTGTGTCTTTACAAAATATAAGTCGGGTAAGAAAAGGAAGTGCAGGATAAATCTGTATGGAAACATCACACATTTATATATAGTCCAGAAACAGTTAAGAGGAAGAACCTGATTTTTTAAATGTCTTTCTGTCTTTACTATTTTTTCATGAATAAACATTTGGAAAGATTCATTCAATTTTGTGTCTGCTCAGAATCGAGCTCGAAAATGACTCCAGTGCCCAACATGAATTTGAGATGGAAACAATTTGCCTGTGTTTTAATTTAAGAGACATGTTTTCTATTAGTTATCATGTTTATATGGACTAGTGAGTTTGGTAAAAATAAAATAATGACTTGTGTGTTTTACTAACCTCTGTTTTTGTGTTTTTGGTCAGAATAGTCCATATTCCCCCGTTTATTCAGGTTGTGGAGACTGAAGATTTGCTTCAAAATGTCAAATGTTTTGGTTTGTTTCTCACTGAATGTGTCGACAACTTTTTATCACTGTCCAAAAATGATCTGGAAATAAAAAATCACTCCACCCTACTGCACAATAATTTGCTTTGTGTTCACAGTACATTTGCTTATCTGCTTTATTTGAATGCCAGACATGACAACAAGAAAATGGAGCTTCTCACTGGAGGATTACAAACCACTGAGTAAATATCAACACATCCTTTGCTTGAATAATGCATTTCTGTGCTTTTTGTCGGCGTGGATTAGTCACCTTTTCTAAGCCTGTTGTGTTCCTTACTCAGTGGACCTCCTGAGTGGGTTAGCAGCCGTGGAGGTGGAGCCTCTTCCCAGGGCAATAATCCAGGCTTTCTGTGCCAGGTTCGAAGGGCCTCAGGCCAGGTCTGTAGCTGTCCCTGAGGCAGACCTTTCCAACATCGACCCCACACTCACCACAAGCCTTATGCCCTTTCAGAGGCTGGGAGTCAAGTATGTGCTGTTAGACCACTTTGTACGATGAATCATATATGTCTGTGTAATCTCTCAGCGTGTGAATGATATATCTTGGTAACAAAAGAATGGCAACAGATCTTTTTTTGCGTGTGTCAAAGTTTTGCAGTGTCCAAAGAGGGTCGGCTTCTCCTGGCTGATGACATGGGTCTGGGGAAGACTGTACAGGCCATTTGCATAGCCGCTTACTACAAAAGTGAATGGCCTTTGCTGGTGGTGGCTCCTTCTTCAGTCCGATTTACATGGGCCGAGGTAAATCAGTTTAATGGCAGATATTTAAACAGCTTTTCTGTATTTCCCTTCCAGTCAAAGAGTGAGATTACAGGATGCTGCCCCTTTTTAAAGACTAAATTTTTATCGTGAGCTTGTAGAATGTTAATTGCGATATTACTTTTTTATGACTCACCATAATCAACTTCATGTTCAAGTCTTATAAATTTAATTGTCCCGGTCACGTACAGGCCTTCAAGCGCTGGCTGCCCTCCCTGAGGCCTGAGAGCATTAATGTGGTGGTAAAAGCCAAAGACGACGTCCGCTCTGGTTTAGTCAACATCATCAGTTATGACCTCCTGAGCCGAATAGACAAACAGAACCCTGGAAATCCCTTTAAAGTTCTCATCATGGTGAGTTAAAGCATGTACGGACAGATAAAGAGCGCATTCTTAGCAGGTTTAACTCATCTTTTAATTCACATTCATGATGTTTATTGCAGGATGAATCCCATTTTCTAAAGAACATAAAGACCGCCCGGTGTAAAGCGGCTCTTCCACTGCTCAAGGTACTTTTCCTATTTCTACTGGTACTTTGACATTGCGCTGGGGTGGTTCTTCCATCTTTCAGAGAATATGAATGAAAACACAAAAACTTTTCTTTCACTCATGGTTAGTGCTTGGGTGAAGTCATTTATTATCAAACTCCTGTGTTTCCTCTTTTTAAATCATAATGAAACAGAAACTACACAAATGACCCAGTGAAGCTGGAGTCTTTTGTGATAGTTGTGGATGAGGCTCTTTATTTCCTCTGATGGTAAATCTGCTCATTCTTCTGGGCAAAAGGCTCCAGTTCCTGTAAATTCTTGGGCTCTTGTCTGAACTGCAGCTTGAATCTGCCCAGAGGCTCAGTGATACTGAGGTCAGAAGAGACGAACACTCCAGAACCTTCACTTTATTCTGCTGGAGCCAGTGACAGCTCCACTCGCCTTTGTGTTTTGGATCATTATCATGTTGAATATCCAAGTCCGTCCCATGTGCAGCTTCTGGACCAAGAAATCGTCAATTCTGCCAGAGGATAGAAACTTATGAGCCCAACTGTATATATGTATAGTCTGAAAAAAATACAAAATGGATTTAAACAGCACATTTTCAAGAGCCTGTGATCAAATGAGTGTTCACCATGGCTGGAGAAGTTTCCAATACGATACAAGCCTCGATATATGGGCCATGATATGATGCAGATCTTGATACTGTGAGCTTTCGATTCAATATGATTCAATAAGATATATTTAAAATCGATTAGATACAGTTCAATAAAAAATAAAGGCTAAATCATGGCTGTGATACCAAAAGTCTTTGCAAAACCACTTCTGCAAAGTGAATATGAAACACAAACATTTTAATCCTCAGAACGGTGAAAATGTCAAATGTGTCACATAAACAAGTTTCCTTCCTCTGCTTACGCCAAAAATATTCATTATGTCTTCTTAGTACTTTAACGTCTTAGGTTCTTTTTTAAGACGATGTAGTCGAGTGTATTTACCCTGTTGACATGTTTCGGCTGCTGCATCTCCAGACCTGTCACCAGTGTTGGTGGTGACGTGTCGTATATCAGCTGTTGTTACTAGGGACGGGCATTCGATCAAATTTTCTTAATCGATCATTGGTAAAATTAACGATCGATTTTCGATTAATCATTAACATTTTATATTAAAATTATCATCACTATTGTTACTGTTACTAATCTGCATAAATAAACTCAACTCTACAACATATAAACCATAATCACTACAGAGCCTCATCAGTGTGAGATCAGAATGTGTTTAATGCAGCTTTAAACATTTGTTTACGTCTTACAGAAACTAAACTTAAAACTGCATGGCTCACGGCGTGGTTACACACAGACACCTATATTCGGTTTGTCAATTAAAATGAACGTGATCGACGAAATTCTTAATGAACAGCGATTAGTCGACTAATCAGGCCCATCCTTAGTTGTTACTTCCTGTAGGCAGGTCCTGATGCACCTGCAGGTCGCTCAGACTGACCCCGCCTCCCGTCGCCCGGTCTCTCTGGAGGAGGGTCCCAGGTGTGTGAAAGGAAAGGCCTCGTTTCCCTGGTTTCCCTGATCCTGCGTTGAGATCAGGAAACGAGGCGCGGACGGCATCAACCGTGACGACGGTTTCACACACCTGGAACCCTCCTCCAGAGAGCACCGGGCGACGGGAGGTAAATACACTTGATTACATTAAAAAAGAAGCTAAGAAGTTTCCTTTCTCTGAATAAGCAACAATACTGTAGCGCTGAAACAACATAACTTAGTAAAATACACCAAAAAACACTCTTGGAGATATATATCGATACAGCAGCCCACAATATCGATTATGTATCATCACATACGATACGATATATCAATATTTAAAAAAACAACAACTGCTACTTTGCTTGTGACTGTTATTTTACATGTGAGAGACTTGTAAAAGCGCACGGATCATCTTATCGCTTTCTGGTCAGATTGTGACTGTCAGATAAAACAAAGCTTCTGACAGAGCAGTGCTTTCAGTTAGCGTCACACCCGGAGTTGAAAAGTTCTTCTAGTATTACATGTTTTTTCGTACTTCTTTGTTACGATATGTTTTTCATTGTAATAGGCTGTTTGTCATAGTGCCCATTCTAAAAGCTTTCTACTGTAATGCAAGTTAAGAGAAGCAAAACTCAGGAAATGTCAGATTCACTTCACACAAGGAAGTTCGAGTAGATATTTGCAGTGCGTTTCCCATCCCAGGTAATGCCCCAGTAGTGATAAAACCTCCCCCCCGTTTGGTTGGGTGTGTTTTAATTTCTTGCTCTGTCATCATCACCGGCCTCTTGTTCAATCCTCAGGCAGCGAAGAGAGTGGTTCTTCTGTCCGGGACCCCGGCCATGTCCAGGCCTGCGGAGCTTTACACTCAGATCCTGGCTGTCAGACCCACACTTTTCCCACGCTTCCACGACTTCGGCCAGAGATACTGCGCCGCCAGACAGGTACCTCCACGTAAGGTCACGTAAGGTAGCAGTTTAGTAATATGTACTGTGAACAATGCAAATGTACCTTCTATAACATTAAAGGGCCCATATTATTGTATCTGTTTCAGGGTTTGGGTGGTTCCTGCGACTTATACATTACATTTTTCACACTGACAGCCCATAGACCAAATATATGAATCGTTTATATGAATCAAAAATGAAAAAACAAACCATTATTTGTTTTTTCATTTTGGTCTATGGGCTGTCAGTGTGAAAAATGTAATATATAAGTCGCTCCTGAGTATAAGTCGCAGGAACCACCCAAACCCTAAAAAAAAAGTGTGACTTATAGTCCGAAAAATACGGTACAATCTTACTTAATAATACTAATAAAAGACACATATCATACCTTGAGTGCCAAGTTAACTAATTATATAGTTATGTAGACGTTAAATGAATCTATCTGCAGGTTTAGGCAGTGACGATCTGAGTTCTGCTGTAATTTTTCGTCCCCTTTTTAAAACCATAACACTCCATACAGTTTCCTTTTATGGATGGCTAATACTGCAAATAGAGTTTTGAACCAGGGCTCTGAACTACATAGAGCTCCCCAAGATCAAACTCAATAAAATAATAAGTAACACAGTATTTTAAAATGTGACAGTAGTGGATGCAGCCTCAAGTAAGCTAACGCTAACCTCAAAGAGCAAATCTGCATAATATAAAACGCTCGAAAAATCCTCCAGTCGAGTCGATCCTTTCACTTCACATTTCCTTTTGCCACTGTCTGTCCATGCATTCCCCAATTTCCTTTCTTGTGCGCCTGCCTTGATCCCCTCCTCTTCAGATGAACTGGGGCTGGGACTACTCAGGCTCGTCTAATCTGGGTGAGCTAAAGCTGCTGCTGGAAGAGTGTCTGATGCTGCGCCGCCTCAAGTCAGAAGTCCTGTCTCAGCTTCCTGCCAAACAGCGAAAGGTGGTGACAATTACCATCGACGGGATCAGCACCAGGACCAAAGCCGCCCTGTCTGCGGCCGCCAAGGAGCTGGCGAAGGGACACCGCAACGTGAGTTAGATTATTTTAGATTATATTAGTTTATATTAGATTATATTAGATTATATTCAGGAGTCACGGGGTTCCTCACGATTCGATATGACACACAATACACGGCTCACAATCATATCCCGTATATATGAGTGGACTAAGTGAGTGTGACGTCTCCACAGCGTCAACGTCGCTCAAATGAGGCTCCCGATTCCACGGTTACAGGAAATCCATATTTGGAAATCCGACCGCGAGTATCATAGCAACACAAGAGCCAATCATGAGTGAGGAGGTTAAATGTGGCGCCTCCTCATGGCAGAGCGGTGATACTCTGCACCTGCAGGACACTGGATTTACCTGATTCTGGAGAATAATAAGGAAACTTTTAACTTTTATCATCAAACTTTAAATAGTAAGTTTAAGTCATTGATTTATGTTCTATGTTCTGTTACGTGCGAACAACAATAGAGTCGCAATTTAATGAAATTCACTTTACTTTATGCTAGTTAAGATTCTAGTAGCGTTAGTTATTGTAATTGTTTGAGATATTTTGTCATTTTATTTCAGAAATAGTCAATCGGGGCAGGAAAGCGGGAAGGGAACTTACTTAGCAGCGAAACACAAACTGTCAATCAAATCTGTTGCTAATGTTAGGGGGAGGGACCTCGGGGAATGAAGGCGTCTGATTGGTCCGTTATTTATGTTCATATCTTGATTTAAGAACAAAACAGCAAAATGAAAAATTCAGGATCCTGTGTCGCGGGTTCAGACGAACATTTTAAGACCAGAATGACGAGGCCCAGTGCAGCAGGTACAGAGAGAGGAGCGATAAGATCCTAATGTAAATCAATGGGAAAAAGGGAGAGAAGGAGCCGGAAGAGCCTCCTGGAGCACTTCCTGTTTGGCACACGGCGGCTAACGCTTTAGCTATGTCCACTCATATATACGGACTATGATCACAGTACAATCTTATATATAATCGATATAACATATACATATGTTGCTGTTTTTTTCAAAGGTGCACTGTGTAACTTTTTGGTTGGGGGTCCGTCACCTGCTTGTTTCTTTGGATACGTCATTGCTCTGCCTGGAATGTTCCACAGTGTGACATTAAACAGCTCTGCATTACATTTATTTAATTACAGGTGCTTTTATTGCTCAAATATACCTAGAAAAACAGGCGTTCTGACTGTGAGCGGAGTCGCCTCTCCACAGATCTGACCTGTAACTTGCTCTGGTTTGGCCTCCATTAAGGTAGAAAGGTTTAATGCCGCACTGTGAAACATTCCAGACAAAGCAATAACATCTCCATTGAGAAAAACATTTGATGGACGGTACACGATGCATCTTCTTGTGCAAAATTACTATGAAATACATCGATTTTAATCATCAAAATAGTGAATATGTCAATTGTATTACATAAAAAAGTTTCCTTCCACTAAATAAACAATAAAATTATAGTGTGATAACAAAAAAAAGCTAAAAAATACCAAAAAACAGCTCACTATAACTACTGTATCACGATCAGTATAGGGCTGCAGCTATCGATTATTACAGTAATCGATTATTCTGTCGATTATTTTGTTCGAATAATTTTGTAATCGTTTGTTATTGTCGTGTCTACTTTGCACATGTTAAGTACACACCACCTGCACTGACAGATACACGTGTGTTGGACATGAAAAACCTAATTATCGCTGGGCTAAGGTTGACTCACCTCACGGTTTCTTTTCCACTTGATGTAATGTACGGTTCTGTTTAGATGTTGTAGCATCAGTGTTGAGAAGGTGACTTTTAAAATGTAATCCCCTACAGATTACAGATTACATTCCCCAAAATGTAGTTTGTGACCTAATCAATTTAATTACTTAAAGTGAGTAACGTAATCTGAATACTTTGGATTACTTGATATTGTCATGATTTTTAAAACTACATACATGTAGCAACAACTCCTGCAAATTCTTGTTTGGTTTTAGACCTGGATTAGTTCTGGTTTCAGATCTGCTTTAGACCTGGTTTAGACCTGGTTTAGTCCTGGTGTGAGTTCTGGTTTAGAGGCACAGGAGGAAGCGTGGTCCACGGAGGGTACGCGACAAGACATGATCCACGTGCAGAGTGCGCGGCGTACGGGAGCGTACCGAGGAGGAGGTTCTGCTCTTATTATACATCCATTATACATCCATGGGCGCCGCGCTGTTGTATGTACAGTGAAGTGCAGTGGTCGTGCGGAAACTTTACCTCTACCACAAAAGGTTCCGGCCATCGCCGAGCGTATGAAAATAAAACGAAGCATCGAGGCAAAAAATAATAATCGATGCATTTTTCTAATCGATTAACTCGATGAATCGTTTCAGCCCTATATCAGTATTTCACTCTTTTTGCTCACCCCTATTTTCCGCACAGCCCCAGAAAGCAGAAACGTCCCCTGATAATATGAGTAGTAATGAGTTCAGCAAAAGATTGTAGAAGTGAAATTATGTTTTTGCAAAAGTCTTGTAAGGTTTCAGTGATTGGGAGCGCACTGGAAGGGCCGAGGGATCTGACTGAGTTGCATAATCACACTGTTCCCCTGAGTAATGGCAGCGTTATTGAATCAAACAGAATCGCCTGTCAGTTCTTATCGTGTGCCTTTTCTTATCTCTTTCCCAGAAAATAGAGGAGAAGGAAGCACTGCTGGTTTTCTACAACTACACAGCTGAAGCCAAGTTACAAGCCGTCATGTATGTGTCCTGCTTCTTTTAATATTCCGCAGTGCAAACACGAGCAAAGTCTGAAAAATCTAAATCAAACATACAGACTGGATTTAAAGGTGCACTGTGTAACTTTGCTGGTCTGGAATGTTTCACAGTATGGTTTTAAACTGTTCTATGTCCATGGAGAACCTGCCCATCAAACTCAAACCTGCACAAAAACTGTGTCAGTCGTTTGTGCTTCGTTTGTGCCGCAAAAAGTTTCGTTTGTGCGATTCTGGTTCTTAAGATATTTGCAGTTTTATTTTCGGCCGATGACGTCGTCCAGAACCTCAGAATGTTAAATAGAGCTCAAAACAGGCAGAAAATTATAGAAAACGTTTGTGTTTCGTTTGTGCTGTTTTGTGCTGTGACAATTTTCATTTGTGCGAGTTTATTTCTAAAATTATTCATTATTATTTCTGCAGGAATTATAGGACGTCATTTCCGCTCAGCTGAGGGCGGCAAAACTAGTGAAGATAAACGATCTGAGGCTGTGGAAAAGTCTGTATTATTATATAAAATATGAATCAAAAGCAAATTACCAAAGACTGATACAGACTTTTCCACAGCCTCAGATCGTTTATCAACACTAGTTTTGAGAGTTTTGCGAAAGTCGTCGCCGTCAACTGAGCGGAAATGACGTCCTGTAATTACCCCAGAAATAATGATGAATAATTGTAGAAATAAACTCGTACAAATGAAAACTGTCACAGCACAAATGAAATGCAAACGATTTCTATAATTTTCTGCCTGTTTTGAGTCTATTTCACATTCTGAGGTTCTGGACGACGTCATCGGCTGAAAATAAAACTGCAAATATCTTAAAAACCAGAATCACACAAACGAAACGTTTTGCAGCACAAACGACTGACACAGTTTTTGTGCAGGTTTGCGTTTGATGGGGGCGACTTCACGCAGGTTTTTCTCCATAATTCCCCGTGTTTTGTCTGCAGGGAGTACATCATGGACATGCTCGAGTGCGGAAGGGAGAAGTTTCTGGTTTTTGCTCATCACAAGTTGGTTCTGGATCACATCACTGCAGAACTGACAAAAAAGGTGGATAACGCCTTCGTACAGTGCATTGTGTATTGTAAATGTGGTGATTATAGCAGTTTGCAGCAGTTACAAACCCCACTTTGGCTTGGAGCGATCTGAAAAACTCAAAAAGCCATTACCCTGTACTGCCGAGCTTTTAAACGGGGCTGAGGGTAATGAGCCGTTTCCTTTATGGCACAGTTCAGTTCCATATGTATCCAGGACATTTTACTGTTTTTATACTTTAATACAACAAATATTTACATAATCCCATAATTAAAACCTGATACTCAAGTTGTTTTATTATTGCCTATGAAACCAAAATGTTTAAGTGGTTTAATTTTACTTTTTAATAATGCAGATAAAAGCAGCACTTCTTCCCTCGTGTTGGGAGCACGTTTAATATAACCCTCGAAGACCTAAGGGCAATTTTAGTACATTTCTCCTCGCCTGGATTTTTTTCTTAATTTTGGTTTTAAAACTGCCCCTTTTACCCCATAATGAAGTGTTCTACCTCCTTTTGTTCAGCACAACCTGTTATTTTACAATCTGCTGCTGTAGTTGTGTCATGAGGCTGTGATAAAAGCTACAGGACCAGAAATAAATAAAATTCACACTCTTTTATACCAAAACACACAGCAAACATGTATAAACAACTTTTTGGACATAAAAAATGCTTAATTTAGGGCCTTAGCTACAAAAATGCAAAATATCAAGTCTGTAAGTAAATTAAAAATCTCCTTATTGCCCTAAAAAAAAAAAGAAAAAAAAGTGTAATCGCTCCATTACTTTTCTGGTCCAGTCTAGGGGTGGGCGATATCTCAATATTTAAAATATATCAAGATATTTTTGAAACTCGATATGAATTCTGACATATCGATATATCGCTATAATGCTTACGTTTACTTCTGGTTTCGCCGCTTATTTTGCCCTCTCTGCGCTCGCCTCCGCGCTTTTGTCCCCCGAGCTCCTCCGCGGAGCCCGGAGCTGGCCGCGGACTAAACCAGGACTAGGACTAAACCTGGACTAAACGCTGCCGCGGAGCCCGGAGCTGGCCGCGGACTAAACCAGGACTAGGACCAGGGGCTCTACAGTGCGCCCATTTCACTTGCATTTGCGAGCAAATATTTCGTCGTGCGAATGTGGAAAACAAAACAGGTGCATCTGTGCGAGTGTTTCTGCAGCCACAATAAGGAGCTGCACACAGACGCAACGTGACGAGTTAAACTTTCTAAATGTACGTTTCCCAGCGCGAGCGCAACCACATGACACCTCCGACCGCGCACGACTCCAGCACACGAGCTCCGCGTGTGGCCGATATCACTGATACGAACAAACTCAAAAACACTTCAAAACACCCACGCGCCCTTAACCGAGGAGCACCCCGCAGCAGGACCCACACCTGTCCCACCACTCACAGACACCCCTGTGCCGCTGGACAAAGCGAGAGCTTTGGGTTTTGTCTTGGTCTTGTCTCGGACTCGAGCGCATTTGGACTCGGTCTTGTCATGGACTCAAGGTCTGAATACTGAATGCGCTCATTTTTCATTAAGGCCGCTGCTGTTGCCATTAAACTCATCCCGGTGTGCGTGAGCGTGCGGGACTTCTCTCTGCAGCCTGTGCCAAATGCCAAATAAATCTGTTTGTCACAATGTGCGTTTGATATGGTAAATGTGCAGAGACTAAATACCACTTTAAAACAAGAGAATGTAACTCCAGTTTGGAATTTGAAAATACAGGTTTAAAAATCCTGCACACTTTATTCACTTTGAAGCAGTTTTGTGTTTTGTGGAAGTTCTCTTAAAGAAGAGGTTCTTAAACTGTGGGTGAGGGTTTAAGTGCAGTACTAAATGAATATTAATCAGATAAAATTTGTTTTTTTGTTTTTGCAGTAGTTTGGGAGGGGGGTATTTTTCCTGTAAAGATATCGAGATATATATCGTATATCGAGATATAGCATTTTGGTCCATATCGCCCAGCCCTAGTCCAGTCCTGGAAACAGCTCCTGTTAGGTCCAGGTCAGAGCCACATCACTTCTGCATTTCTATGGGGATTATTACATTTGGATTTGGACATTTAAACTGAAATAAACCTTTCAAATAAAAATAGAAAGGGATGCGCAATTACGCACACCAAGATGCGTAATTTGCCATTTATGTGAGAAAAAACTGCACTGCAACAGCGTCTTTTTCAATTTCAATACAGGCTCGAGAGGAGTCGACCGTCTTGACTCACTTCACTCTTTGGCAAAGTTTGGCTCGATCAAAATGGACGGAGCGCATGAGTTTGGCAGAAAACAAAGTTCCTGTTGGACACTCGTTTTGCTCACGTCATCACACAGCGTGAGTGTGACGTAGGATAAAGCCGCAGAAATGTACGGAAACCTCTATGTCTGCACTTTCAGAGGGGAAAAGGAAGTTTCTGTCTTTTACGGTTAGAAAGTTCTGCGCTGTTATAGAAACATATTCCTCGGAATCGTATACGACTTGATATTTTGCATTTTTGTAGCTAAGGCCCTAAATTAAGCATTTTTTATGTCCAAAAAGTTGTTTCTACATGTTTGCTGTGTGTTTTGTATAAAAGAGTGTGAATTTTATTTTCTGTTTTTTTTTTTTCATCTCTATTTCTGGTCCTGTAGCTTTTATCACAGCCTCATGACACAACTACAGCAGCAGATTGTGAAATAACAGGTTGGATTGAACAAAAGGAGGTAGAACACTTCATTATAGGGTAAAAGGGGCAGTTTTAAAAGCAAAATTAAGAAAAAAATCCACTAATGTAGTAAAATTGCCCTTAGGTCTTCGGGGGTTAAGTCCTTACATTTTTACTGCGAGTGGGGGACACCTCTGCATCTTTAAATAAAAATGTAAACCAAAACCATCAAACTTGAGCCTATTGCAGTGTCGAAGCTGCACTGCTGATCAGACGAAAGCAGCCGAGTCCCTGTTAACACTGACGTACTGTGGTGCTCTCCTCGCAGGACGTGAGTTTGATCCGTATCGATGGGGCGACTCCTTCGGCCGAACGCCAGCTGCTCTGTGAGAAGTTTCAGCTCTCCTCTAAGCCCTACGTGGCGCTGCTGTCGATCACCGCCGCCAACATGGGCCTGACTTTACACGCTGCTGACCTGGTTATCTTCGCTGAGCTCTTCTGGAACCCTGGGGTAGGTTTTAGCAAAGTTCCTCACGTGTCCGCGCAGACTTTCCCCCGGGGCTGATGGGATGTGAGCTTGAGAGAGCAGAAGTGCGTCACGATAACGGATTTGGACTGAGTGGTGGATGAAGTGCTCGATTTTGCACCATGTAACCTGGATACGTCACCGCTCTGCCTGAAATGTTCCACAGTGTGACATTAAACAGCTCTGCATTACATTTATTCAAAAACAGGGGGTTTTATAGCTCGAAAATACCTAGAAAAACAAACATTCTGACTGTGAGCGGGGTCGCCTCTCCACAGATCTGACCTGGTTTGAGCTCCATGAAGGTTTAATGCCGTACTGTGAAACATTCTAGACAAATCGATTAACCCTCTGCCAGAAAAGTTACACAGTGCACCCTTTAAATAAAAGTACAGACACAAGAACCAAAGATTACACAAGTAAAAGTATCAAGAAAAAAAATCTACTTAAGTAAAACTACCGTATTTTTCGGACTATAAGTCGCACTTTTTTTACAGGGTTTGGGTGGTTCCTGCGACTTATACTCAGGTGTGACTTTTATATTACATTTTTCACACTGACAGCCCATAAACCAAATATTTGAATTGTATTTATGAATCAAAAATGAAAAAAAAAAAAAAATTATCCATTTTTTTCATTTTGGTTTGAGACAAATAATAAAGAAAAGAGCTGTTTTTTCATTTTCTTTTTTTTGGTTCTATATTGAAAATGAAGGAACGAATGATACACAGATTCTTCTCTATTCAGTTGTTTTTATTACTATAACTTCTATAACTCGCATTTTAAGATGAAATGTTGGTTCTTGGTCTGGTTTTATAAAATTTTATACATTTCCCCCAAAAAGTGCGACTTATACATGTTTTTTTCTTCATTGTGCATTTTTTGGCTGGTGCGACTTATACTCCGGGGCGACTTATATTCTGAAAAATACGATATTGAAATACTGCTTAAAAATGTGCTTTAAGAGTAAAAAGTAAAAGTACAATTAAAACATCAAATATCGTGACTGATTTTGATAAAGAATTTAGCTCTGATTCAGTTGATTTCTTAATTTTTGTAGCTGTTTTTGTGTTTTTATGGATGTGGTTTGCTCAAAGTTGGGACCCAAACTCAAATTAAATGTGCCAAAAATAAATCTCAGCTTTTTCAGCAGGTCTCAAAGTATAAAGGAAAGTTCTTTTTACTTTTCAGTCCAGATCTGAACTGTAGTGCAGTAGAAAGTACAGATTCCTGCTCTCAAATGTAGTGAATTAAGTCCAGTAGACTTGGACAAACTTTATTGATCTTCAGGGGAAATTATTTGGACACAGATCACACATCACACATCACAATATCTGATAATAACAAAGCAAATAAAACTCTAAACTGTAATAAATGTGAGACCGAGCAATTTAATGCCCTACTGTGGAATAGGGACGGGCATTTGATTAACTTTTCTTAATCGATCGTCGGGAAAATTAACGATCGATTTTTGATTAAAATGATATTAAAATTATCATCATTATTATTACTTTTACTAATCTGCATAAATAAACTCAACTCTACAACATATAAACCATAATCACTCCAGAGCCTCATCAGTGTGAGATCAGAATGTGTTTAATGCAGCTTTAAACATTTGTTTACGTCTTACAGAAACTAAACTTAAAACCACATGACTCATTTGCATAAACAGTAAGTGAAAAAAGCAGCTCTTTCCTTGTGCTGCTGCTTCAGCTTCTGTTGGACTAAAGGACTCGACTCAGTGGAATATGAGTGTTCTCTCTGTGACAGAGGATGTGATGAGGCTGTGAGTCTGTTCTGTGCGTATGTCGCGTTGGAGATGCTGCATAAACATGCGAAACCGGGACACTCAAAAAACCCGATCATACCCGGGACACTGATGTGCAGGTAAACGCACTCTGAGGAATATAGTGATCTCCAAGGAGCCAGAGCCGAGACGTGGGACTGTGGGGCCACAGCTCCAGTGTTTGTGCTGTGAGACGCAGCCTCCACTCCTCAGGCTACGTTACACAGACGCCTACATTCAGTTTGTCCATTAAAATGAACATGATCGACCAAATTCTTAATGATCATTTATCGATTAGTCGGCTAATCAGGCCCGTCCCTACTGTGGAACATTCTACACACAGAGCAATGACGCCCACAGAAAAAAGCAGGTGACGGACCCTCCACTAGAAAAGATACACAAAGCACTTTTAAATGTGCTGTTGTGTCAGTGCCATAAATTAGTTCCCGTCTTATTGTTTAGCATCAGTAGTTTCTTCATCAGTATAAGTGAAGTTTGAAATGTGTTTTTGTGACAGACCTACTCAACTAATGCTTTATTATTAAATATAAATGTAAAAAACCCTCAGAACTCAGCACACTGCCAACCCAGACGTCCTTTCTCTTAAATGCAGTCTGCTCTTTGATTTGAGTGTGGAACAAATCAGCGCAGACTAATGTGAACGACAGTGGCTAGACTTTTGCTGATAGAAAAACAGTTTTAATATCCTCTCGTCTTCTCTATTGAAAACCACACAAAACGTCTTAAATAACCACCTTAAAATGTCTAAAATGGAGCAAAAATCTCGGTGTTTCTTCAAAGTAATTGCACCACTTTTTCCAGAAATGTGGGTTTTCTTAAGATTTTTGTAAAGTATGAATATAATTTTCCCATTTTAGTTCTTATGAATGACTTCACCCACATCACCGCTGCAATAAAACCCCTCATAATAAGAAAATGACGCTATTATTAAGTTTTGGGGTGTGTAAAAATATTAAAACATCTATATTTTGTGATTGATATGGGTGTTTCCAATAGCTGATAAGCTCTGCCAATGTTTTTGTTGATTATTTTCCTTAAATAATGTCATTTAATTTGACCACAAACTCACCACAAACCCATAAGGGAATTGTGTGGTCACATTTTGTGCAGTTTTCTCTTCTTAAAATAAAGCTTTTTGTGTGTTTTTAGGCAGCAGATAGACAAAAACTAAATGTATATTTTATTTTATATTGTATTTTTTGGTATTGGAGATTTCTTTTGTCACCGTCCTACAATTGTGTTGCTTATTTAGCAAAAGGAAACACGTTTATGCAACACACTTGACACATTCACTGTTTTCTGGATTAAAATGAACGTATTTATGCACAGGTGACGGTTTAACCAAGAAATATTGTTGCTAAAATATATTTTGTTCTTAAAAATGCACTGTGTAACTTTTTGGTTGCGCGTCCATCGCCTGCTTGTTTCTATGGAGATGTCATTGCTCTGCCTGGAATGTTCCACAGTATGACATTAAAAAGCTAAAACTAAATTATAGTCAGTTTTATAGCTCTAAAATACCTAGAAAATCAGGCATTTTCACCTGTAACTTTGTCCGGTTTGGTCTCCATGAACATGAAAAGGTTTAATGCCACACTGCGAAACATTCCAGACAAAGTAATAACATAATCATGAAGAAAAAAAATCAGAAAAGTTGCACAATTCACCTTTAAAAAACAGCAACATATCACAAACTACCATGTGCAACATATATACCCCCATCAAACTCAAACCTGCACAAAAACTGTGTCAGTCGTTTGTGCTGCA
This sequence comes from Odontamblyopus rebecca, assembly GCA_030686955.1. Taxonomy (NCBI): domain Eukaryota; kingdom Metazoa; phylum Chordata; class Actinopteri; order Gobiiformes; family Gobiidae; genus Odontamblyopus; species Odontamblyopus rebecca. Next base: position 4,388,529 of record CM060665.1, read on the forward strand.
AAAAGTTTTGTTTGTGCGATTCTGGTTCTTCAGATATTTGCAGTTTTATTTTGGGCCGATGACGTCGTCCAGAACCTCAGAATGTGAAATAGACTCAAAACAGGAAGAAAATTATAGAAAACGTTTGTATTTTGTTTGTGCTGTGACAGTTTTCATTCGTGCGAGTTTATTTTTAAAATTATTAATGATTATTTCTGCTGTAATTAACGACCTGAGGCTGTGGAAAAGTCTGTTTCAGTCTTTAGTAATTTGCTTTTGATTAATATTTTACAGAATAATACAGACTTTTCCACAGCCTCAGATCGTTTATCGCCACTAGTTTTGTGGAGTTTTGCTAAAGTCGCTGCTTCAGCCGAGTGGAAATGACGTCCTATAATTACAGCAGAAATAATAATGAATAATTTTAGAAACAAATGAAAATTGTCACAGCACAAATGAAATACAAACATTTTCTATAATTTTCTTCCTGTTTTGAGCTCGATTTCTGACCCCAATTTGACCTATAAACGAATCGTTAATTTCTCCAAAACTAAAGCGGCACAAACAAAACTTTTGCAGCACAAACGACTGACATACTTTTTGTGTAGGTTTGAGTTTTATGGGGCGACTTCACGCAGGTGTCGTATATAAAGTACTGCAGGTATCGCATAGTTGTAATATCGAATCGTGAGGGAGCCTGCGATTCCCAGCTTGAGTTAAGTGTAATTTTGTCCATTTCTGTCACGACTAAAGCAGATTTTGCATTTTGCCAGGTCCTCATTCAGGCGGAGGATCGGGTGCATCGAATTGGACAAACCTGCAATGTGAACATCCACTACCTGGTTGCCAAGGGAACAGCTGATGATCACCTTTGGTACGTGAGCATCGGCGGCAGATACTTTGCCTCTGCTCACCCTGTACTTACGTTCACTTCTGAGCCGCGCACAGAGCGTAACCTGGCACTCGGTTTGAAGTGTGAAATACATTGATTTTATTCCTATACAGGCCGCTTATCCAGGAGAAGATGAACGTCTTGGAGCAGGTCGGTCTGTCTGAGTCAAATCTCTCAGAAAATGCAATCAGCTCCAGCTTCCACTCAAAGGTAAACTGCAGAGCCACCGATGCAGGAGATATGTGAGTGTTTCAGTCACGGGTGGGAGAAGTACGAAGAAGTCACATCACTTTTGTTACTGGAGTAAAAGTACAGATACCAGAGCATGAGTATCACATGAAAAAATAACTACTTAAAGCTGCACTGTGTAACTTTTTGGTAAGGAGTCGGTCACCTGTTTCTTTGAAAATATCATTGTTCTGCCAGGAATGTTCCACGGTGTGACATTAAACAGCTCGACCCTAAATTTAAGCAATTACAGGTGGTTTTAGAGCTCAAAAATACCTAAAGAAAACCAGGCGTTCTGAACCTGTGTGAAGTTGGCCCTATGTCAAACTAGGTCAGTCGTTTGTGCTTCATTTGTGCTGCAAAAAGTTTAGTTTGTGCGATTCTGGTTCTTAAGATATTTAAGAGTTTTATTTTCGGCCGATGATGTCGTCCAGAACCTCAGAATGTGAAATAGAGCTCAAAACTGGCGGATAATTATAGAAAACGTATTTCGTGTATTTTGTTTGTGCTGTGACAGTTTTCATTTGTGTGAGTTTATTTCTAAAATTATTCATTATTGTTTCTGCGGTAATTATAGGACGTCATTTCCGCTCAGCTGACGGAGACAAACTCCACAAAACTAGTGAAGAGAAACGATCTGAGGCTGTGGAAAAGTCTGTTTCAGTCTTTAGTCATTTGCTTTTGATTCATATTTTATATAATAACACAGACTCTGAGACTCTGAAGTGTTCAAAGATCAGACTCTGCACTTCTAGTTTAGACACAAGTCAAACTGTGTTATTATTACCGTATTTGTGAAATGTGGAGCAATTCTTCAGATACAGGATTTTTAAAGCAGAAAAGAGGAGATAAAGTCCACAGGAAGTAGAGTCACTGTCGCTGATCTGCAGCTTTACGCTCTGTGGACGTAAACAAACACATGCGAGGAACAACTTTCACCTTTTTACTTTTAAAGACGCTTCAAACTGGATTAATAGCGCAGTTTTGTGGACTGGAGTCATTATTTGCGGAGGACAATTTCTATAGATAATGTGGATCAGATGCTGCACTTTAAATTTACCACTTTACATTAGGTGAGTAATAAAGTCTTTATTTTTGCTCTATCCAGAGTTTGTTTGTTGCGTCTCTGTCCATCACTCCTAGGGTGACGATTTGTCTGGATTTTGGCCGGACAGTCCAGTTTTAGAGTCTTCTGTCTGGACCTCTATTATGCGTCCTCATTTTTGACATTTTGTTCTCATTTCGGACCCTCGGCCGCTACCGTTGCACCGCTCCTCTGCCCCTGACTCTGTTTTATCGTCTGTTTCCGTCGCGTTGTTGATGTTCGGTGGTTCTGATCTGACACTGACTCCACACATGAGGAGCAGCGGCTTCAGAATCGCACACGGAGACAAAAAGTCGGGTCACACCTCCCTGAAACTCTGGAAGAAGAAATCGCAGCCAAAATCGGGCAAATTCTCCTGTAGTGTGTGGAGACCTGAACTCACATGACAGATCTGTGGAGAGTCGACACGCTCACAGTCAGAACGCCTGTTTTTCTGGGGATTTTTGAGCTCTAAAACCACCTGCAATTGAATAAATGTAATGTAGAGCTGTTTAATGTCACACTGTGAACATTCCAGACAGAGCAATGATGTATCCATAGAAACAAGCAGAAAAGTTACACACAAAGCACCTTTAAGCACAGTACTTCACTACTTTTTCCTCCTCGTTTCAGCAAATAAAATGCACTATTATTATTATTATTATTATTATTATTATTATTAAGTGTGAGAATAGTTTTGAAACGCCCAGAAAACATTTTTTGGATTTATTTTAAGTCAATATTATGTTTGTTTTTAGGACCCAACTCAGAGAAGCATCATGGACATGTTTCAGAGATCGTTCAGCGCTGAGGACGACATAGATGAAGCTCTTTTATTAGAAGCCGCAGACGAATGGGACGACGCCGCCGCCACGTCTGCCGACAAAAACCCAAACCACCGTCCGAACCCGGTAACACAAAACACGACCAAGCGAAGCATCGGGGATTATTTCAGCCGATAACAAACCCCGACGACATAAACACGGAGCTTTTACCGCTGAAAGTTCTGTTTTATTCCCTCATAATTTACAAATATCATGAGTGAAGTTCTGTTGTAAAACTGAATGGATGTAAAGTGATGCGTTAATAAAAAGGATTTCTTTCACAAAGCAGATATAAATCCCTGACTCCAGAGGCGGCCTGTCCATGAATTATTAATACTCCGCAGCAGAGAGGCGTGCAGCGTGCTGCGGTCACGGGGATTTCAAACCACCACATAAACACATCCGAGGTGTATTTTATTACCACTTTTGTTGCATAATCTGGATATAGTTTCTGTTTTGTCAGAGGATACGCGTGTGCAGATATTATCCCGCCCCGGGTTTCACTGGTCTGGGTCGTCACTTTCTTGTGTTTCGGTCTCTGTGCTGTAGAGCTGCAGATCAGGGGGGAGACCTGTGGGCGAAAGAGCGAAAATACAACAGTTATACGAGCAGTGACGGGAAGAATACTACAGAAAATGTATTTACAGAATACCGAAGACCCAAATGAAAGTGTAGTTTATAATCTATACTGTGAATACTTTTACATCGAGTTTCATTATCTACTACATACGAGTACAAACGGTTTTATTTTTGTTGCACTGTTTGTTTTGCATCACAGGTGCACTTCTAGTCTCTGTGGAAATGTTATCGCTTTGTCTAGAATGTTCCACAGTACAGAATAAATCAAACCTCCGTGAAGTCGCCCCCATCAAACTCAGACCTGCACAAAAACTGTGTCAGTCGTTTGTGCTGCAAAAAGTTTCGTTTGTGCGATTCTGGTTCTTCAGATATTTGCAGTTTTATTTTGGGCCGATGACGTCGTCCAGAACCTCAGAATGTGAAATAGCCTCAAAACAGGCAGAAAATGATAGAAAACGTTTGTATTTGGTTTGTGCTGTTTTGTAAAGTGACAATTTTCATTTGTGTGAGTTTATTTCTAAAATTATTCATTATTATTTCTGTTGTAATTACAGGACGTCATTTCTGCTCATCTGACGGCGGCGACTTTAGCAAAACTAGTGAAGATAAACGATCTGAGGCTGTGGAAAAGTCTGTGTTATTATATATAATATGAATTAAAAGCAAATGACTAAAGACTGAAACAGACTTTTCCACAGCCTCAGGTTGTTTATCTTCACTAGTTTTGTGGAGTTTGTCGCCGTCAACTGAGTGGAAATGACGTCCTATAATTACCACAGAAATAATAATGAATAATTTTAGAAATAAACTCACACAAATGAAAATTGTCACAGCACAAACCAAATACAAACGTTTTCTATAATTTTCTGCCTGTTTTGAGTCTGTTTCACATTCTGAGGTTCTGGACGACGTCATCGGCCCAAAATAAAACTGCAAATATCTGAAGAACCAGAATCGAACAAACAAAACTTTTTGCAGCACAAACGATTGACACAGTTTTCATGTAGGTTTGAGTTTGATGGGGCGACTTCACGCAGGTATAAATCTATCAGGAGGAGACGAGCAGGTTACAGCACTACGCCACATTACAGTCCAGATCTGTGGAGAGTCCGTTCTATTCACAGAGGGAATTACTGGGGCGATCTCTACTTTTAGTCCACGTTTTCAGTTACTCCCCCCACACTGTATAGGGTGTAAAATAGAAATACACTTCCACTGTCGCTGCATAGTTTGAATCTGAGCCCTTTCCATAAAGCAAGTGCATTTAAACTCTGCCAACAACCGGACGGGAGTTTGAAGCGCACTGCGGACAAAAGGGTTATTTTTGAAAAGGACTCTCTGAAGTAAAGATGTTTGGAGGTGTCCCAATTGTGAAAACACAGCTCTGCATAATATTCTGAAGACTGGAACAAACGCTTTCTCAGTATTGTTTGGTTCGGTCGTGTTTAAATAGATGAGAGAATCGTGTAAACTCTGTTATAATGTCGTTTCCTCATCACAAACAGATCTGGAGTTGTGTTTTGTTTCAATCACACATCTTCAACACACAAACCTGCACATTTAGGCTGATCCATCTTGTGATATCAGGTGGTAATAAAGGTTTTTAAACTCCACACACCTTCACTAGGCTCATTTGGATGAGACCTGGAATTACCGTATTTTTCAGACTATAAGTCACACTTTTTTTCAGGGTTTGGGTGGTTCCTGCGACTTATATATTACATTTTTCACATTGACAGCCCATAGACCAAATATATGAATCATAAATATGAATTAAAAAAACAAATCAATTGTTATCCGTTTTTTCATTTTGGGTTTGGAGACAAATAATAAAGAAAGGAGTTGTTTTTTAATGTTCTTATTTTTGGTTCTATATTGAAAAACAAATGAACGAATGATACACGGATTCTTCTCTGTTGGGTTGTTTTTATTACTATAACTTCTATAACTTCTACTATAACTCGCCTTTCAAGATGAAATGTCGGTTCGTGGTCTGATTTCATAAATAAATTTCCCCCAAAAAGTGCGACTTGTACATGTTTTTTTCAGACCAAGAACTGACATTTCACGTTGAAAGGAAAGTTATAGAAGTTATAGTAATAAAAACAACCCAATAGAGAAGAATCCGTGTATCATTTGTTTTTCAATATAGAGCCAAAAATAAGAAAACGAAAAAACAACTCTCTTCTTTATTATTTGTCTCTAAAACCAAAATAAAAAAACGGATTGTTACGTGCCAGGGGTCTAGGGGCTGACACGCAACTAAAAAGAAGTAAAAAGAAACCGGGCGTGGAACAAAAAGATACGTAGAGGGTGCCGACAAAAAGAAATATTTATTGCAAAAATGAAATAATTGACACAAAATTAAAGAAACAAAAGTCGCTGCCGCTCAGGACACACTGGTCGTCTGGTTGGTGGCGGCTCCGGGCTTTTATGCTCCCGCTGATCAGGTCCAGGTTCGATTTATATATTTGGTCTATGGGTTGTCAGTGTGAAAAATGTAATATATAAGTCGCACCTGAGTATAAGTCGCAGGAACCACCCAAACCCTGAAAAAAGTGACTTATAGTCTGAAAAATACGGCAGAACATGGCTTAACGCTCACAAGCTTGTGTAATATAGGACGTTTTAATATTAATTCCACAACGATCATTATTTTCAGCACACTATTTTAAATCTAGAACTAAATACTGTCTGAGTTTATTTTGAAGATATAATCCATAAACCAGCGCAGTGTTGGCACCTGGTTTTTCATCTTCTCTACACCCACTTACAGTCGAGCTCGTCATTCACAGTCTGCACTCATCTCTCATCTGTAAAACCTATTTACACTTAAGTAAAGGGAGAGTGATCCTTGGTAATAAGAATTCTTAAGTGAAACGGTGCTCTGCCTTGACACATCTGTTGGGCTTCATAAAAATGCCGTTGGTTCTTCGCACGCGGATACGGCGCAGTTTGGATGAGTGCTTCAGATGCTGCCGGTGACATTATGAAGACGAGTAGCTTCGCCGTTACATAAATCAGGAAAACACAGACTCATCATCACGGCAATCTACTGGAAATGGTTGCAGGATGTATTTTCCAAACCCGCATAACCAATAGACTGTCACTGCTGCTGAAAATAACGCTGCCTTATGCGCTTTTCGGATCCACTCTGCAACAGGTCAGTAATAGACGACCCAACGTTTTGTTATTTCGTTGGGAAACTTCCACGGAAACTCTGTAATGGGCTCAAACATTGTATGGATGTAGAAAAAGAAACATTTTTCCTCGTGTCATTTGGATGTAACAGGTCTTTGTTCGCAGCACATGGTGTCTAGAGTTTGTTTATGGCACAGATGGCAGTGAGCACTTATTAAATTAGTCCCTGATTATGTAAATAAATGGTTCCCAAAGTGAAAGTTGGAGTTGGCACTAAGCTGATTTTAACACATAATTAAATGACTGTATTAAACAAATCCCTTGATGTAAAACAGCGTGTTGTTTCGGAAAACACAATACATATTAAAATCAACATTAACCCCCGACCTATTTCTCCTCGCCTGGATTTTTTTCTTAATTTTGCTTTTAAAACTGCCCCTTTTACCCCCTAATGAAGTGTTCTACCTCCTTTTGTTCAGTCCAACCTGTTATTTCACAATCTGCTGCTGTAGTTGTGTCATGAGGCTGTGATAAAAGCTACAGGACCAGAAATAGAGATGAAAAAAAAAAAACAGAAAATAAAATTCACACTCTTATACCCACCAAACACACAGCAAACATGTATAAACAGCTTTTTGGACATAAAAATGCTTAATTTAGGGCCTTAGCTACAAAAACGCAAAATATCAAGTCTGTAAGTAAATAAAAAATCTCCTTATTGCCCTAAAAACAAAAAAAGTGCAGTGGCTCCATGACTTTCCTGGTCCAGTCCTGGAAACAGCTCCTGTCAGGTCCAGGGCCAGAGCCACAGCACTTCTGCATTTCCATGGTGGAAATTACATTTGGATTTGTTCATTTGGACTGAAATAAACCTTTAAATAAAAAATAGCAAGGAGATGCGCAGTTACACACACCAAGATGTGTAATTTGCCATTTATTTGAGAAAAAACTGCACTTAGAGCGACTTTTTCAATCATTCTAAACATAAACGCTCGAGAGGAGTCGACCATCTTGACTCACTTCACTCTTTGGCAAAGTTTGGCTCGATCAAAATGGACGGAGCGCATGAGTTTGGGGAAAACAAAGTTCCTATTGGACACTCGTTTTGCTCACGTCATCACACAGCGTGAGTGTGACGTAGGATAATGGGCAGAATACAGAGAGTCTGAGCTTTATAAGGAAGTAAAACATGTCCACGTGGAATGTCGATATGTTTCCAAGAGCCCATATTGGTCAACCGATATATCGGTCGGACCCTACTTTATTTATATAGCACATTTCACAGTTAAATAAAATAAACTAGAACAGATGAAAGAACAAGAACAGGAGAATAGTGTGTCTTGACTAAGGACACAACAGTTTTCTTTTACAAACTAGTGCCCGACTGTAGCACTTGATTTTCCCCACTGTCTCCCATCACTTCAGATTCCTCTGATACGGCCAAGATTTAAAAAGGTTCAGGTTATTTATCTTTTACTTATCGTTTTCAGACCTATTATCTACTTACTCGTGCTGAAATTGCTTAATTCTAATCCAGAGGTACTTAATTTTACTTGACAAGTTATTTTAAAATAACATTCCACGCAGCAAGATGATAATGTCACTGCGTTTAAGTAATTTTTTGATAGATTTAAGTGTTTATATCTTAAGCTTTTGGGCAGTGACCCAAGTACTAACGAGAGATAAAACTTTGAGGAGATTAAACTTTGACAAGGAGGTTTGGCTGCACAATAATGATACAAAACGTCGACTGTTACCTTCATAGTGATGGTCAGACAAACGCCCTGAAGAACTTGACAGCCCAGTGTTCTCTGTGGCGTTGCTTTGCTCTTTAACTGAAAAAAAAAAGACATTTATACATTTTCTATACACGGTTTGATGAAAAAATATTATACCTTTTTATTTTCTCTTACCAAAAACGTATCCTTCAGTTTCCCCCTCACTGCTGGTCACTCGCTCTGTGCCGAGATCACCGAACAATAGCTGTATTTCTCTGTCTGCCTGAGCCACGCCGGAGGAGCCGTGGACTGCATTGTGTAAGATGTCAGAGCCGAACCGGGCCCTTAGTGATTGCGGGGACATTTCCTTGGCTTTGTTTGGGTCTGTGGGGCCCATCAACTCCCTCCACTCCTCCACTGCATTCTCCTTAGACAGAACGAGCAGCAGACAGGGCCCGCTGAAAACAAAGCAAAGGGAACAAATGAGTCACGCAGGCAGCAAAACCGACAGTGGAGACCAGGGCGGAGGCCATTTTGAGATGATTTTGTAAAGAGGCTGCAGACCTAGCTCCAGAATCAGTCATTTTAGTATAAAAAAATAAAACACGGTACTCAGTAGGGATGGGCCGAATATTGCAAAAAAAAAGCCACATTCGGCTTTTGGTGGCGTGAGTTAAAAGTAAAACCGAATAGTGACGTGTGACGCAATCAATTGAACTTTGTCTAAAATGTCGGCAGTGTGGAAATGTTTTAAAGCAGAGGTGCCCAATACGTCGATCGCCATCTATTGTATGTCTAATGTATGTCGATCTAATGTAGTACTCGACCGGTTGGTCTCGTCTCGAACTCGACAGCGTTTGGACTCGGTCTTGTCTCGGACTCTTGTCTCGGTCTTGAAGGCGTTTGGACTCAGTCTTGACTCGGTCTTGAAGATGCTTGGACTCGGTCTTGAAGGAGCTTGGAATCGGTCTTGTCTCGGACTTGAAGGCGCTTGGACTCGGTCTTGAAGGCACTTGGACTCATCTTGTCTCAGACTCGACAGCATTTGGACTTGGTCTTGTTTCGGACTCTCATCTCGGTCTTGAAGGTGCTTGGGCTCGGTCTTGAAGGCGCTAGGACTCGGTCTTGAAGGCGCTTGGATTTGGTCTTGTCTGGGACTTGACCGTGTTTGCACTCGGTCTTCTCTCGGTCTTGAAGGCCCTTGGTCTCGTCTTGTCTCGGACTCGACAGCGTTTGGACTCGGTCTTGTCTCGGACTCTTGTCTCGGTCTTGAAGGCACTTGGACTCGGTCTTGTCTCGGTCTTGAAGGCGCTTGGATTGGGCCTTGAAGATGCTTGGACTCGGTCTTAAAGGCCCTTGGTCTCATCTTGTCTCGGACTCGACAGCGTTTGGACTCGGTCTTGGACTCTTGTCTCGGTCTTGAAGGCACTTGGACTCGGTCTTGTCTCGGTCTTGAAGGCACTTGGACTCGGTCTTGTCTCGGTCTTGAAGGCGCTTGGACTCGGTCTTGAAGGCGCTTGGACGGTCTTGAAGGCGCTTGGACGGTCTTGAAGGCGCTTGGACTCGGTCTTGTCTCGGTCTTGAAGGCGCTTGGACTCGGTCTTGTCTCGGTCTTGAAGGCGTTTGGACTCGGTCTTGTCTCGGCCTTGAAGGACCTTGGACTCGGTCTTGTCTCCATCTTGAAGGCGTTTGGACTCGGTCTTGTCTCGGTCTTGGAGGCGCATGGACTCGGTCTTGGAGGCGCTCCAGCCAGAGTATTCTTGCTCGTGCTTTGAAAACTTTTAATCTGTAAATGTTTCGCTCTCTCATGTTTCTATTCCCTGTTTCATGTTACGATTGATGTGTGTTCTGATTGTGCTGTTTTACGCCACCTCTTTGCTGCAGGTCGTTATTACAAATGAAAAGGTGTTCTCAATTGACTTACCTGGTAAAATATTGAAATAAATAAAATAATGCCATGCTGTGAAACATTCCAGACAAAGCCATAAATTCTTCATGGAGAAAAGTCTTTGGACAGATCCTCCACCAGAAAAGTCACACAATGCACCTTTAAGGCACCAATGAGAATAAAACAACAATATAGTCTTATTAATCAGATGAGGAAGGTCTGCTCTGATTTCAATAAAATACTCGTTTTTCTGTTGCAAGAGCTGATTAAACTTTCAGAAGCAGCACCACAAATCTCTTTAATGTCTTTGAAACGGCCCTTTTGTGACTCCGTTTTGGACAGGTCTGAACAGGATCCTCACATATATCAGCTGGGAGTGCTGACATCGGCATTCAAATGGACTTTTTATTGAGATCCAGATAATCGTCCAAACAAACCTGGCGTGTAATAGTTACTTTGTGGTTAATTATTAAAGGGACCAGACAGTGGGGCCCAGCTCTGCCACTTTGAGTGAAGTGAACTGATCTGACCCCGACTGGTTTGCAGTAGTGGAAGAAGTAATCAAATTTTGTTACTTAAGTAAAGTAAAAAATACAGAAAAATACAGCAAAAAAAAGTATCACATGAAAAAATCTACACTCGAAGACCTATGCTATCGTATACGAATATGTTTTCTATAACCGCGCAGAACTTTCTAAGCGTAAAAGACAGAAACTTCCTTTTCCCCTCTGAAAGTGCAGACATAGAGGTTTCCGTACATTTCTGCGGCTTTATCCTACGTCACACTCACGCTGTGTGATGACGTGAGCAAAACGAGTGTCCAATAGGAACTTTGTTTTCCCCAAACTCATGCGCTCCGTCCATTTTGATCGAGCCAAACTTTGCCAAAGAGTGAAGTGAGTCAAGATGGTCGACTCCTCTGACTGTGTGTGTTTATAACGAGGGAAAAAGTCGCTCTAAGTGCAGTTTTTAACGCATCTTGGTGTGTGTAATTGTGCATCCCATTCTGTTTTTATTTAAAGGTTTATTTCACTCAAAATGAACAAATCCAAATGTAATTTCCACCCTGGAAATGCAGAAGTGCTGTGGCTCTGGCCCTGGACCTGACAGGAGCTGTTTCCAGGACTGGACCAGAAAAGTAATTTTTGTTTTTAGGGCAATAAGGAGATTTTTAATTTACTTACAGACTTGATATTCTGCATTTTTGTAGCTAAGGCCCTAAATTAAACATTTTTATGTCCAAAAAGTTGTTTATACATGTTTGCTGTGTGTTTTGTATAAAAGAGTGAATTTTCTGTTTTTTTCATCTCTATTTCTGGTCCTGTAGCTTTTATCACAGCCTCATGACACAACTACAGCAGCAGATTGTGAAATAACAGGTTGTACTGAACAAAAGGAGGTAGAACACTTCATTAGGGGTAAAAGGGGCAGTTTTAAAAGCAAAATTAAGGAAAAAAAATCCAGGTGAGGAGAAATGTACTAAAATTGCCCTCAGGTCTTTGGGGGTAAACGTCTTAAATTACTAGTTTTAAAATGTGCTTAAAGAGTTCAGCTTCAAATGTAGTGATTTTGATAAGGATTTGGTCTGAATTTTGTTCAGCACAAACAGCTGGATTGTTTTGTTGTAGCTTTTTCCATTTTTGTTTGCACAAATTATGGCCTTGATAGAAAAACGGCTTTTTAGCAGGTCTCGCAATAATAAAACTACTTTCAAAATGTAGTGAAGTAGAAAGTACAGATAGCTCAAATTTGTGCTTATTTTTACTACTTTTACTCCATTACGTTCCACCACTGCTTCTTTTTAATGGTCGCCGAGTGTAAATAAAGTTTCACTGACCTACAGATGAAGTGGACCAGCTGATTGAAGAACGACTCCTCTTTGTGCTCCCTGTAAAACTCCTGCGCCACTTCCTTTGACAAAAACGTCTCCTGTTTGTTTTGAATTGCAAATCCTTGGCTGTGAATCTCCTCCAAAATGTCATCTGTTGGAATGAAAAACAAGTTCATAAATAAAAAGAGTGAAAACATCCAGTCTGTTGTATTAAAAGCAGAGGAAGCTGAACATGCATAAGCGCATTTGAGTCACATGGTCTTCAGCTGTTTATATATTTAAATTCCTATATTACACAAAATAGATTCATGTTAGTCTTAAGGCCGCTGCACACTAGAGGATTTTTCGGTCTTAAACGATTTTTAAACGTGCGACAAAATGCGCAAACACCACAGACACGAGGAGAAACTTATGAGACTTAAAATCTCTGATCACAAAGACTTCAGCAGGATCTGTCTGTGTAAAACAGGCTGTAAAGCTGTGAGCTCGATCACGTCAACTGTTTCCTGTCTACAGTAAAACCACTCGCTCTGAGACTCTGAAGTGTTCAAAGATCAGAGCTCTGCACTTCTAGTTTAGACACAAGTCAAAACTGTGTTATTATTATTTGTGAAATGTGGAGCAATACTTCAGATACAGGATTTTTAAAGCAGAAAAGAGGAGATAAAGTCCACAGGAAGTAGAGTCACTGTCGCTGATCTGCAGCTTTACGCTCTGTGGACATAAACAAACACATGCGAGGAACAACTTTCACCTTTTTACTTTTAAAGACGCTTCAAACTGGATTAATAATGCAGTTTTGTGGACTGGAGTCATTATTTGTGGAGGAAAATGTCTATGGATAATGTGGATCAGATGCTGCACTTTAAATGTTCCACTTTACATTAGGTGAGTAATAAAGTCTTTATTTTCGCTCTATCCTGAGTTTGTCTGTTGCGTCTCTGTGTCCGTCGCTCCTCTGCCCCTGACTCTGTTTTATCGTCTGTTTCCGTCACGTTGTTGATGTTCGGTGGTTCTGATCTGACACTGACTCCACACATGAGGAGCAGCGGCTTCAGAATCGCACACGGAGACAAAAAGTCGGGTCACGTCTTCCTGAACTCTGGGAGAAGAAATCGCAGCCAAAATCGGGCAAATTCTCCTGTAGTGTGTGGCCGCCTTTAAGCTGTGTTCTAACGCTGTCACCACAGGAAATCCATATCTGGAGTTGTGTTTTGTTTCTTTCACACATGTTTGAGTGACCCTTTTTTATTGGTCTGTTTAGATCTGCTCTTTTCCACCTCAAGTTAACAGCTAAATTTTTTACCTTTCCAGAGCTGAAACTATCCAAATGATTCTACTGAAGGTGTCTGGATAAATAAATGAAACAAAACACAACTCCAGATGTGTTTGTGATGAGGAAACAACGTTATTATAATGTTACGCTCTAGTTATTTTCTAATCTGTTATAATGTTGTTTCCTCATTAAAAAACATAACTGGATAACTTGTGTTTCGTTTCATTCACACATATTTAACAGAAAACAACACGTCGAAACGCTCACAAGAGTCAATTTTGCGTAACCTTGGGCCTTTAACCCATTGTAAACTCCACCCACCTTTATGCTCCTCCATAGCGTCAGGTTTGACCATAGCCAGGGTGTGTTGTATGGGAAAGAAGAAGTGGATCTCGCGCTCGGCCTCGTCGGTGCTGGAGCTGCCGTGGAGCTGGTTGATGGGGTCGCCCTCCGAGCAGAACAGGGCTCTCAGACTGCGGGGAGGGGACACAGGAGTCAGCGTGTGATCTGATGGTTTTCAGGTAAGTGCAGTCATTTTCTCCACTTCTCCGAGCCATCTCACTCACTCAGTCCGTCCAGTCCAGTTCAGTTAGTCATTTCCTGGAAACTGTCGGAGAGAAAAAAAACTACAAAAATGGGATCAAGTTACAATTCGGGGAGAACGAAAGGTACTGCACTGCAATCACGCGAAGAGGTGGTTTTCGTTCTGTGCAGAAGTGGAGATGTTCTTTGCTTTATGGTTTTGTATTTAATGAACTGAGAGGAGATGTCTGGAGATGTGTTCTATCCAGGAAGTGCTTTTCTTCATTAGGGGCCCCACATTATTGGACTAATGGACTGGGAAATGTATGGATATAAATTAAATCTCCTATATGATGCAACATTGACTCTTGTGAGCTTTAAGTTATCTTATAATGTTTTCTCATTAAAAACAGACCTGCAGTTGTGCTTTGTTTTATTCACACGTTTGAGTAACTCTTTATTATCAGTCCGTCTACATCTCCAAGGCTCAAAATGCTCTTTTCCAGCCTTTTTTGTGCCCCAGACCGGTTTAATGTCAGACAGTATTTTCACGGACCGTCCTTTAAGGTCTACAGTAACGGCCTCTCACTGGACTCTCCAAACGAGCTGTGAGAGCTGCAGAACATCCAGAACGTCCAGAACGTCCAGAACGCTGCGGCTCGGGTCCAACCAGGAAGTAGGGACGGGCATTCGATGAAATTTACTTAATCGATCGTCAGGAAAACTATCGATCGGTTTTTGATTAATCATTAACATTTTGTATTAAAATTATCATCACTATTATTACTGTTACTAATTTGCATAAATAAACTCAACTTTACAACATATAAACCATAATCACTCCAGAGCCTCATCAGTGTGAGATCAGAATGTGTTTAATGCAGCTTTGAACATTTGTTTATGTCTTACAGAAACTAAACTTAAAACCACATGACTCATTTGCGTAAGAGAAAAAAAAGCAGCTCTTTTCTTGTGCTGCTGCTTCAGCTTCTGTTGGACTAAAGAACTCGACTCAGTGGAATATGAGTGTTCTCCCTGTGACAGAGGATGTGATGAGGCTGTGAGTCTGTTCTGTGCGTATGTCGCGTTGCAGATGCTGCGTAAACATGTGAAACAGGGACACTCAAAAAACCCGATCATACCCGGGACACTGATGTGCAGGTAAACGCACTCTGAGGAATATAGTGATCTCCAAGGAGCCAGAGCCGAGACGTGGGACTGTGGGGCCACAGCTCCAGTGTTTGTGCTGTGAGACGCAGCCTCGACTCCTCACGCTACGTTACACAGACACCGACATTCAGTTTGTCCATTAAAATGAACGTGATCGACCAAATTCTTAATGATCAATTATCGATTAATCGACTAATCAGGCCCATCCCTAGTCCTGGTCTCAGGTCTCTGCACTGCCCCCTGTGGCTCAGAGACTTTAAAGTGTCTCTGTTTGTGCACAAGTCTCTCCACGGCCAAGCACCAAAGTCCATCTGTGACATGTTAGTGCCACAAGAACCATCTGCAGCTCAGGACCTCAGGGACCGGCCTCCTGCTGGAGTCCTGGTTTAGTCCTGGTTTAGTCCCGGTTTAGTCCCGGCCTCCTGCTGGTCCCAGAGTCAGGACTAAACTCGGGGAGTCAGAGTTTCAGATTCATGCAGCTAAAACCTGGAACAGTCTTCAAGCACTTTGAATTACTTTGTGTACGAATTGTGCTGTACAAATAAACTTGCCTTGGGGTGTGTTGGATAAAATGATACGACCAACACAAGAACTGTGGTATTAGGTTAATATAAGAATAAACGTTTCCAAAGACATCGTTGTTTTAACTCATTTTGCAGCTGGTGGGTTTAAAATGAGCGTTAATGTGAACAAGACGAGCATTTTGACACAAGAGAGTCACAGACAGATGTCATGAATTCAGTCACTTTTCAAAATAAAACATTGTTCAGACTCGGATAATAAATAAAACAGAAATAATGTGAGTTATTTATTCTTTCGGTGCAGCCCGGTACCAAACGACCCATGGACCAGCTGCTCTGTTCCACTTTGTGATGTCATGAAGAAGTAGTTTTCAAGTTAACAGCTACAGCTAGAGATGGGCAATTTCAGGACTGAAATTATCCAAATTATTCTAATGAATGTGTATGGCCTTTAAAAACACAGTGGAGCACTTCCTGACATCACAAGATGGAACAGAGTGTTTTTTTGTTTGAGAGAAGAACTCAACCTAAATGTGCAGGGTTTGTGTGTTAAACATCCATCCATCTTCTTCCGCTTTGTCCGGGTCGTGGGGGCAGCTGCCCAATCCTCACAGCCCCTGACCCCCCATGAGCCCCTCTGTGGGGGGAGAGCTGTGAGGCATGAGCGTTAGAATTCAAGCTATGCTAAGACCTTACTATTGTCATTAATTGGACATAAATTATGAAGCATAACATTTTTAGTGCAGATTTATTTCAGTGACAGTGGTGCGTGCCAACACTGTCACATAAATTTAGATTAGTTTATTTCGCCTTCAGTGCATTGAGGCGGGAGCCTGTGCGCTGCACATGGGGAGGAGCGAGCGTGAAAAGGCAGGAGCAGCGTGTTGAAGTGAGGCAGATGGAAGGTAGGATGTTTTAAGAAGTTTAACCTGTCCTGTGATACCCACTGTTACGTGAGGGTGAGCACATGTCGTGGACGAGCTGTGAGCTCTGGAGGTGCGTGTGGTGCCGCGCCGTGGGCTCCAGCGCTCTCCCCACTCCCACACTCCGGGACAAGTTTACTGCCAACGGCAACGGCCGTAATGAAATATGATCGCACTCAACGAGAGTCAGACCTCGAGTCCGAGGCAAGACTGAGTCCAAACGTGGCCCAAGACCGTAAAGATACAGTCTGGAGACCAAGACCAGTCTCGAGAACTACACTACGATCTACTTTGGCGACTGACTGGTTAGATCGAGACCGACGTACTGGCCATCCCTGAACTAGAACTTCGTGAATCCTCACAAAGCCACTGTTCTGTACTGGCGGCTTGACTGCCCCACCCCACACCCTTATTTTTTCTCCAATCTCATAATTGACCTCGAGTGCCTTCGGTTGACGTAAATCCGTCTCAGCGACGGGAACTTTAATCCATGCATATATGTTTGTGATGAGGACACATTATAACAAAGCTCAGAAATTAGCATAATATGTGCGATTTAAAGCACAGAACTCACCATTCTGGGTTTTCATCTTTAGCTTCAATCACGTCAGATGGACCAAGCATGTTTTTCCAGTCCTGGACCGCGGCAGCTTTGACCAGCACCAGCGCCAGCACAGGTCCACTGGAACAAACACAGTGTCACCATCTCCACTTTGGTGTGAAAAAATCATTGACATTTTCTCGGGCTTTTGTTCTCGCTGTGATGCTTCAGACGAAAATATCACATGAACATTTTATAGTGTAGAGACAAAGGTTAGAAAAACAACGACAGCAGTTATGCTTTCAAGTCCATTAAAGATCCTGTATTACAGTAAATTGATATTACATTTTGCCTTGTAAGAATGTTCCCTGGTCAAAACATACTCAGAGTTGTGTTTTGTTTCATTCACAAGTTTGATAAACCCTTTTTTATCCGTTTGTTTACGTCTCCAAAGCTCAAAATGTTCTGTTCCACCTGGTGATGTCATGTATTGGTAGTTTTGAAGTTAACAGCTACATTTTTGTTGAGTAGACCTGGGCAATTCCAGCGCTGAAATCATCCAAATGATTCTAGTGAAGGTGTGTGGAGTTTACTTCGACCGATATGGATTTTGTTGCGCCGATATGATACCGATAAAATGGGAGGTGGAGCTTCCAATAGCTGATATAATCACCAATATATTTATGACTAAAAATTCACTGTAAATCTTCAATTATTTATTTAACATAAGTTTGGCTCTATTGGATTTTCAGTTTGGTTTATTTAGGCGACATTTATTGTTCTTCTGCCTCTTTACGTCATATTTAAAGACAGTAGTTCGGCCTAATGGTGTTTTTGTATCATATTCTAGCCAGTAAAGAAAGTTCTGTAAGTAAACTACCGTTATTAGCTTTTAGCGGTAAATGCGTGTGCGCCGCGGTAATGCGGATAATTCACACTTCTATTCACAGCTCATTTCCATATCAGTGCGTGTCCAGTAACATATATACGGCCACTATAGTCACTTTACAGTCGCTAACAGAAGAGAAAACAGCCTGTTTATGTGTGCGAGCTACAGCAGCTAATCGCTAACCAATGAGAAAGAACCAAAACGAGCTTCAAAACCGACACATTTCAACACTCAGCCTCACACAGGCTCCTCTCAGATCACAAGTCTGCACTAAGAACTGTCCTTTAATCCAGACTCAAAACGATCGTCCGTAAAAAGAAGAAAATCTCAGTATTGCGCACACATAGACCGTATATGTGCACATGGATCTATGGCTGCAGGTGTAAACAAACGTACATGGTGATGCGTTCAGGGGCGGGACGGACACAGACAAATGACTCCTGAGATAATTCCTGATGTGGAGCCACAGATCAGGACATTTATCTGTCTGTAAAGTGGATTAAATGGGCAGAATATAGAGTCTGAGCTTTATAATGAGGTAAAACATGTCCACGTGGAATATCGGCCCAGATCGGCAAGATTTTGGCCGATAGAGCACATATCAGCCGATATATTGGTCGGGCCCTCGTATTACCACATGACATCACAAGGTGGAACGGAGTGTTTTCTGTTTCAGAGAAGAACTCAGCCTAAATATGCAGGGTTTATGTGCTAAACATGTGTGAATGAAACAAAACTGAACACCAGGTCTGTTTTTGATGAGGAAACATTATAACATCAGAAAATAGCATATGACCTTTAAATCTAGTCTCAGTTCTGCTGCTTGCTTCATTCTTTATATAAAATGTCACAATGTACCCAGAAATGTGGTCGATAAGTTTAAAGACGACAGTATGTGTACGTTACCTGGTCATAGTTTTGAGCAGTGCCGGGAAGAAGCTTTTCTCCTCGTGTTGGGAGTAAAACTGTCTGATCTCCTCCTCCGTCAGCGTCACGTTTCTCTGAAGAGTCACAGTGAAGCCCGCCTCATGGATTCTGCTCAGGATTTCATCTGGAAATATGAATTTAAACAAAAGAGGAGTCTTTACTGAAATATTCATATCCAGAGAGTCACAGTTGTTGAAAATCCATTGAAAAGTGAGCAGTTAAAGGGCCCATGTTACCGTGTTTTTCGGACTATAAGTCGCACCGGAGGAAATTTATTTGATAAAATCAGAGACCAAGAACCGACATTTTGTCCTGAAAGACGAGTTATAGAAGTTATAGTAATAAAAACAACCCAATAGAGAAGAATCCGTGTATCATTCGTTTATCCGTTTTTCAATATAGAGCCAAAAATAAGAAAATGAGAAAACAACTCTTTTCTTTACTATTTGTCTCTAAAACCAAAATGAAAAAACAAATAACAATTTGTTTTTTCATTTTTGATTCATATAAAGGATTCATATATTTAGTCTATGGGCTGTCAGTGTGAAAAATGTAATATATAAGTCGCAGGAACAACCCAAACCCTGAAAAAAGTGTGATTTATAGTCCGAAAAATATGGTACACTGTTTTCTGATCTATGTTATAATGTCAAAAACAGACCTGGAGTTGTGTTTTGTTTCATTCACACATGTTTAACACACAAATCCTGCATATTTAGAGTAGTTCTAGTCTCAAGCGGAAAACACTCTGTTCCACCTTGTGATGTCATGTGGTGATACAGGAAGTGCTCCACCGTGTTTCTTAAACTTCATACTCCATTCACTAGAATCGTTTGGATAATTTCAGCCCTGGAATTGCCGATCTCTACTGAACAAAACGGTAAAAGGAGCTGGTAACTTGAAAACTTCCGCTTCATGACATCACAAGGTGGAACAGAGCATTTTGAGCTTTAGAGATGTAGACAGACTCAAACGTGTGAATGAAACAAAACACAACTTTCCTTCATGGGTTGGGTTCAGGGCTCTACAGTGCGCCCATTTCACTCGCATTTGCGAGTAAATATTTTGTCGTGCGAACGAGGAAATCAAAACAGTCGCACCAGTGCGAGTGCTTCTGCAGCCACAATAAGGAGAACTGCGCACAGACGTAACGTGACGAGTTAAACTTTCTAAATGTGTCAAACATTAGGGGCAAACTCACACTAGGACTTCAGAACCTGCCCGAGCCTGGAGCCCCTAAAGCGCCGCACGCCCAGCGCGAGCGCAACCGAACCGTGCCCGGGCACAACACCTCCGACCGCGCATGACCCCAGCATATGAGCTCCGTGTGCGCCGATATCACTGATACGAACAAACTCCGCTTCAAAACACACCCACACCCCCTTAAACGAGGAGCGGCACCGCAGCAGGACCCACACCTGTCCCACACTCACAGACAACCCCACACCTGGACTTCCAGCTCCGCTAAAGCGAGAGTTTTGTCTTGGTCTTGTCTCGGACTCGAGCGCATTTGGACTCAGTCTCGTCACGGATTCAAGGTCTGAATACTGAGTGCGGTCATGTGTCATTACGGCCGCTGCCTTCGGCAATAAACTTGTACCGGTGTGCGGGACCTGTGCGCTGGAGCTCGCGCAGCCTCGTGTACCAGTGTGTATCACAGGGCAGGTTAAACATCCACCTGTCCATACACCTCACATCAAATACGCCAATATTAATTTTATGTCCGTGTCCGCACAGAGCAGAGCTACGGCACAGATATGTGGGCTGAAGTTTGCCAAAGAAAATGCCAAATAAATCTGTTTGTCACAATGTGCGTTTGGTTTGGTAAATGTGCAGAGGCTAAAAACCACTTTAAAACCAGTAAGAGAATGTAACTCCAGTTAGGAATTTGAAAATACAGGTTTAAAAATCCTGCACACTTTTTACACTTTGAAGCAGTTTTGTGTAAAGTGCCAGTGGAAGTTCTCTTAAAGAAGAGGTTCTCAAACTGTGGGTGAGGGTCCAAAAAGGGCCACAGAGTGTTTCAGTCCAGTACAGTTTGTTTGGCTTATTTTAAGTCTAAATATTAATCAGAAAATGAAGATATATTTATAAAAACACTGCAATCATGCAGGAAAAGTACAGTCATAATTCTTTTTTTTGTATTACATTTATTCAGTGTTGGTGTGTCCAAGTTCTGCACTGTAATAATCGTTCAAAATGAAAACCTACTTGTGCCCCATTTTTTTTTCTGTGCTCCTAAAATTTTTAACTTAGGGGCACATGTGCTCCTGAAAAAAAAAGTTAGCGTAGAGCCCTGTTTGGGTTTTTCGAGTTCATCTAAACGTAAATGTAAACATGAGCGAGGTACAAACCCGAGGCACCGACTGAATATATTAAAAGTCCTTTATTACATCGAGGGACGACAACACGTTTCTGCCAGCAAGATATAATTTCACATGTTGGTTATTTTCACCCTGAGGCCACAGGGGGCGCTCTTGTGTACCAGTATCTGCTGCGCCTCAGGCTCTTCGTTTTTGTTTCTGTAAAACTTAAACAAATGTGCACAAAGCTGCATTAAACACATTATTACTCAGTGTATATGTTGAGCGGAGAACCGGAAACATAGAGCAGTGGTCGAGAGGACAAATCGAGCAGCAGAAAGAAAGTCTGAAGTGAGAGAAACTTGTGTTTGATGGAGAAAAGTGGAGGAAACTCGAACTGAAATGAAGAAAACAAAAGCTCATCGCAGCTAAAATCTGGATTTATCTGGAGTTGGTGGAGTTGCTCAGACAGAAGTGACACTGAGGATGAAGAATTCAGTGGATTTAGTGATTTGGAGCGAGATGGAGAGTTTGATTAAACTTGTTCTGTTGTTTCTGCTCTAGTTTTATGAAGAACTGTTCATATGTGACGTGAACAAACCAGACACATGTTCAGCCTGTTCTTCTCTGTTCTATTATTACTATAACTCACCTTTAAGATGAAATGTCTGTTCTTGGACTCTGATTTTATAAAATAAATAAATCCCCCAAAGATGTGAATTATACATGTTTGTTTTTTTTCTTCATTGTGCATTTTTTGGCTAGTGCGACTTATACTCTGGAGCGATTATAGTCCAAAAAAATACGGTAATATCATTATAACATCTTAAAGCTCACAAGAGTTAATTTTGTGTAATATAGAAGCTTTAATGTAATTAACCAGCTGAAAAATATATAAAAAAATAAATGGCCATATCAGTATGAGAGCATAAGCAATGGATGTCTTAACGTTACAGATATATAGGGGATTCACGTTCATGTTTTAGAACTCGATGTTAAGATTTTTATGAAGGGCAAAGGGCCAATGTCACTCAAATGGAGAGAAAAACGTGCATTGAATTCAGTGTCAGTTGTCATTTCATACGAATAGGCCCAGAATTTTCAGACATTTCAATAATGTGAATAAACTATTATGAAATTATGTAATGTCATTAAGATCCTAGATACTTATTATTATAGTTTATTAATGATCTGTTAGTTGTGTTTTTATCTGTCTCCATGCAGCACTTTGGAAAATGTCTGTTTATTAAGTATAGATAAAGTGAATTGAACACTAAAACCAGTATCAAAACTCGACTCTAATTTCAGTATTGATACTTTGACACATATTCACGGGACATTAATGAACCTTTCCTGAAAACCTTTAAAATGATTTTGAGCTGTATCAGAACAAGTATAAGAACAGACAGACTAGAATTAGCCCATGGAACACTGATGGATTACACAGATATAAGACCGAGGGCCCGACCGATATGGATTTTGTTGTGGCCGATTTGATACCGATAAAATGGGAGTTGGAGCTGCCGATATAATCGCCGATATATTTATGAAGTAAAAATTCACTGTAAATCTTCAGTCATTTATAAAACTTAGGTTTGGCTCTATTGGATTTTCAGTTGGGTTTATTTAGGCGACATTTATTGTTCTTCTGCCTCTTTACGTCATATTTAAAGACAGTAGTTCAGCCTGATGGTGTTTTTGTATGATATTCTAGCCACTAAAGAAAGTGCTGTAAGTAAACTACCGCTATTAGCTTTTAGCGGTAAATGCGTGTGCGCCGCAGTAATTAATGATCTGCTAAATACCTATAATTCACACTTCTGTTCACAGCTTATTTCCATATCAGTGCGTGTCCAGTAACATATATACGGCCACTATAGTCACTTTACAGTCGCTAATAGAAGAGAAAACAGCCTGTTTATGTGTGCGAGCTACAGCAGCTAATCGCTAACCAATGAGAAAGAACCAAAATGAGCTTCAAAACCGACACATTTCAACACTCAGCCTCACACAGGCTCCTCTCAGATCAGCACTAAGAACTGTCCTTTAATCCAGACTCACACTGAGCGGCCGGAAAAAGAAGAGAATCTCAGTGTTGTGCATGTGGATCTACGGTTGCGGCTGTAAACAAACACACATGGTGATGCGTTCAGGGGCGGGACGGACACAGAGAAATGACTCCTCAGATAAATCCTGATGCGACGCCACATATCAGGACATTTATCTGTCTGTAAACTGGATTAAATGGGCAGAATATAGAGTCTGAGCTTTATAACGAGGTAAAACATGTCCACGTGGAATATCGGCCCAGATCGGCAAGATTTTGGCCGATAGCCGATAATAAGAACACATGTTAATATAGAGAGCGAAAGAAAATTCTATGATTTTATGTTGAAAATTCTATTGTCTATTAAAGAAAACGTGCTTTTGGAATCAGTAGTGAGTATAGAGTCTATTCCTTCAAGAAATTTCGCAGTGTTTTCTTGGCGCTAATGCATGGACTCAAGCTCATACTCTGAAATTCCTTTGAAATCGCCCCTCATCTTTTCATCATCAGCCTACATGCAGATTCCCAACACATCCCCTTATGCCCGTGTGGTTGTTTTTGTGGCACTTGGCGCCGGCCCTACCCCTTCTCTCCGGGGCGAGGCCAGGCCGGACGAGCGCCAGTGTCCTCTCCGCAGGCTCTTCCTTCCCATCACGCACGGCGGCCGCGCTCGTCCTGAAGCTGGGGAAGAGAAAGGCGAGTTCCCTGCTGGCCTGGTCACCGTCGCCGCTCCCGTGCACGGCGTTGTACAGGGTGTGAGCGCCGTATTGTGCCCGTAAGCTGCGGGGTGCCAGGGGTGAAAGGGAGAGGAGAGCAGATGGTAACTCAGCCGGCATTCCTCCGACAGAGAGGCACAACATTTGGGTGTGTCTGACAGAATGGGCCAGAATGTGCTGTTTCGTTTCCTTTTTTACAGCCCTTGGACCGGGGCTGTTCACACTGTTCCAATCAACTATGCAAAAACATGTCCCTCTGCATGACTCAGGTGAAATCAGTGTTTTTTAAATTGGGGTTTACGAGATACTACAGTTGGTACGTTGGCATCTGTCGTTATCAGCCGGGATATGGGAGCCATGCAGTTTAGTTAAAGGGCCCGTATTATTATAATGTTGTTTCCTCATCAAAATCAGACCTGGAGTTGTGTTTTGTTTAATTCACTCATGTTTAACCATAGACCGTATATATGAGTGGACAGAGCTAAAGCGTTAGCCGGCACGTGACAAACAGGAAGTGCTCCAGGAGGTCCTTTTTCCCATTGACTCACATTGGGATCTTCTCGTCCCTCTGTCTGTACCTGCTGCTGTGGACTTGTCATTTTGCTCTTAAAATGTTCGTCTGAACCCGCGACACAGGATCCTGAATTTTTCATTTCGCTGTTTTGTTCCTAAATCAAGATATGAACATAAATAATGGACCAATCAGACGCCTTCATTCCCCGAGGTCCCTCCCCCTAGCGTTAGCAACAGGTTTGATTGACAGCTAATTTCGTTGCTAAGTAAGTTCCCTTCTTGCTTTCCTGCCCCGATTGACGATTTTTGAAATAAAATGACAAAATATCTCAAACAATTACAATAGCTAATGTTAGATGTTAATGTTAATGCTAGAATCTGAACTAGTATAATTTAACTAGCATAAAGTAAAGTGAATTGCGTTAAATTGACGACTTTATTGTTGTTCACACGTAACAGAACATAGAACATAAATCAGTGACTTAAACTTACTATTTAAAGTTTGATGATAAAAGCTAAAAGTTTCCTTATTATTCTCCAGAATCAGGTAAATCCAGTGTCCTGCAGGTGCAGAGTATCACCGCTCTGCCATGAGGAGGCGCCACATTTAACCTCCTCAATCATGATTGGCTCTTGTGTTGCTATGATACTCGCGGTCAGATTTCCAAATATGGACCTGGCTCCATATTTGCTCCTGTAACCGTGGCAACGGCAGCCTCATTTGAGCGATGCTGTGGAGACGTCACACTCACTTAGACACTCAGATATACGGACTGTGTTTAACACACAAACTCTGCGTATTTAGGCTTAGTTCTTCTCTCAATCAGAAAACAATCTCTACTAAACAAAAGGTAAAAGGAGCTTAACACTTAAAACTACAGCTTTATGACATCACAAGGTGGAACAGAGCATTTTGAGCTTTGTGAGATGTAGACAAAAAATAATAAAGGACTGAAACGTGTGAATGAAACAAAACACAACTCCAGGTCTGTTTCTGAGGAGGTACCAACATTATAACATGACTTAAAGCTCATAAGAGTTCATTTCTCATAAAACAGGACCTTTAGAGCTGGACTGTGTAACTAACAGGCCACCTGCACGTCTCCATGGAGCTTACTGGAATGTTCCACAGGATGGCATTAATCTATCTACACATGACACCAGGCTAAGTTACAAGTCTGATCTGTGTCGTACTTTGAAATGTAAGCGATGAAAATACCTTTATGTGAAGACATTTGTTTTCCAGATCATTTTTGGATAGTGATAAAAAGTTGCCGACACATTCAGTGAGAAACAAACCAAAAAATTAGACATTTTGAAGCAAATCTTCAGTCTCCACAACCTGAATAAACGGGGGAATATGGACTATTCTGACCAAAATCCCAAAAACACAAAAACAGAGGTTAGTAAACGCAGTTATAATTGTTTTATTTTTACCAAACTAATTTTTTGGTTTGTTTCTCACTGAATGTGTCGACAACTTTTTATCACTGTCCAAAAATGATCTGGAAAAAAGAGTTTTTTTCACTCCACCCTGACGAGTGAAAGAGTGTCCTGTCCTACATCATAAAATGCAGAATGTGCTGCTCATTTCCTTTTTTACAGCCCTTGGACCGGGGCTGTTCACACTGTTCCAATCAACTATGCCACAACATGTCCCTCTGCATGACTCAGGTGAAATCAAGGTTTTTTAAATTGGGTTTTACGAGATACTACAGTCCGTACGTAGGCATCTGTCGTTAGGATATAGGAGTCATGCAGTTCAGATAAACCTGCACAGCACCTGCATTAAACTTATCTATTACAGGGGGCAAGTTACAAGTCTGATCTGTGGTATTTAGCTTAAGGCCGCTGCACACTAGAAGATTTTTCGGTCTTAAACGATTTTTAAACGTGCGACAAAATGCGCAAACACCACAGACACGAGGAGAAACTTATGAGACTTAAAATCTCTGATCACAAAGACTTCAGCAGGATCTGTCTGTGTAAAACAGGCTGTAAAGCTGTGAGCTCGATCACGTCAGCTGTTTCCTGTCTACAGTAAAACCACTCGCTCTGAGACTCTGAAGTGTTCAAAGATCAGAGCTCTGCACTTCTAGTTTAGACACAAGTCAAAACTGTGTTATTATTATTTGTGAAATGTGGAGCAATACTTCAGATACAGGATTTTTAAAGCAGAAAAGAGGAGATAAAGTCCACAGGAAGTAGAGTCACTGTCGCTGATCTGCAGCTTTACGCTCTGTGGACGTAAACAAACACATGTGAGGAACAACTTTCACCTTTTTACTTTCAAAGAACACTTCAAACTGGATTAATAGGGCGGTTTTGTGGACTGGAGTCATTATTTGTGGAGGACAATTTCTCTGTGGATCAGATGCTGCACTTTAAATGTACCACTTTACATTAGGTGAGTAATAAAGTCTTTATTTTCGCTCTATCCTGAGTTTGTTTGTTGCGTCTCTGTGTCCGTCGCTCCTCTGCCCCTGACTCTGTTTTATCGTCTGTTTCCGTCGCGTTGTTGATGTTCGGTGGTTCTGATCTGACACTGACTCCACACATGAGGAGCAGCGGCTTCAGAATCGCACACGGAGACAAAAAGTCGGGTCACGGGAGAAGAAATCGCAGCCAAATTCGGGTAAATTCTCCTGCGGTGTGTGGCGGCCTTAAGTTTATGTGCCAAGTGTTGCCTCTGCACCTCCTTTTGAAATGTAAGCGATAAAAACACCGTCATGTGAAGACATACAAGACAGATGAGTGTAATGCCACTGTGGAACATTCCAGGCAGAGCAATAGCACATCCACGGAGACGAGCAGATGGCTCCGTCCATCCTGAAAATTACATCGAGCACCTTGAAATTGTGTCATTTCACATTTGGACCAGAGGCTAGTCCTGGTCTGGAACTGTCTAATTTATGAGGGCACTAAATTTCAGTCCAAGTTTCAGTCTGTAGAGTTTGTTCTTGGTCCAAAGATGATTTTACTGCATTACAGATTAAATTATACTGAGAAACCCAAATATATTGTCATCTTTTATGCTTAGTGTAAAAAGCTTCAATTATGTTAGTTATGACACATTTTTATTTAATTTGGTGGGGTAATGCCTGTAAATAGAAGTGATACAGAGCAGTTTGTGAAGACAAGTTGAAAAAAAATATGTTAAACATTACGGGAAGTAAGAGTTCAGTTTCAGAGAGTTCCAGACTCATCACATCTCACTAAGAGAATTTTATCTAATCTCAGTTTTCATCATTATTTCAGCAAAACTAAAGGTCTCCACACACTACAGGAGAATTTGCCCGAATTTGGCTGCGATTTCTTCTCCCCGAGTTCAGGGAGGTGTGACCTGACTTTTTGTCTCCGTGTGCGATTCTGAAGCCGCTGCTCCTCATGTGTGGAGTCAGTGTCAGATCAGAACCACCGAACATCAACAACGCGACGGAAACAGACGATAAAACAGAGTCAGGGGCAGAGGAGCGACGGACACAGAGACGCAACAAACAAACTCAGGACAGAGCGAAAATAAAGACTTTATTACTCACCTAATGTAAAGTGGTAAATTTAAAATGCAGCGTCTGATCCACAGAGAAATTGTCCTCCACAAATAATGACTCCAGTCCACAAAACTGCACTATTAATCCAGTTTGAAGTGTTCTTTAAAAGTAAAAAGGTGAAAGTTGTTCCTCGCATGTGTTTGTTTACGTCCACAGAGCGTAAAGCTGCAGATCAGCGACAGTGACTCTACTTCCTGTGGACTTTATCTCCTCTTTTCTGCTTTAAAAATCCTGTATCTGAAGTATTGCTCCACATTTCACAAATAATAATAACACAGTTTGACTTGTGTCTAAACTAGAAGTGCAGAGCTCTGATCTTTGAACACTTCAGAGTCTCAGAGCGAGTGGTTTTACTGTAGACAGGAAACAGTTGACGTGATCGAGCTCACAGCTTTACAGCCTGTTTTACACAGACAGATCCTGCTGAAGTCTCTGTGATCAGAGATTTTTAGTCTCATAAGTTTCTCCTCGTGTCTGTGGTGTTTGCGCATTTTGTCGCACGTTTAAAAATCGTTTAAGACCGAAAAATCCTCCAGTGTGCAGCGGCCTTAAGGTGTTTTCTTACATTTTCTTACATTTGTCAAATAATTGCTTGGTAACAATAATGACATAACCCACCGCAATGTCATGATTTCCAACCATGAAGTAAAATTTTGAATTAAAAAAATGCCAAACTGGGATTTTTTTTTTTTTTTACTATTTTCAGCTAAATCTTGAATTTAATGATCTTGTGTGTGTTTTAGTCAAATGAGTCGTCCAGCTTGTCACGGACACTTCAAACTGACTCTGTGTGCTGTGCGGTGCATTTGCATGGACTAACCTTTGTGGCTTGTCTCTTTTGGCCTCCTCAGTATCTGTGGGGCCAATGAAGTCGAGCCACTGTGTCACCGTGTCTGAGCCGTCAGACTGAGACAGGACCAGCGTCTGACAGGGACCACTGGACATGAACTGCACCAAGTCCTCAAACCAGGGCTGCACATAACGAAGAACACAACGAGAAACACTGGAGAGATTCAATTATGAACAGATGGTATTTTCTTCTTATTTTCTTATGTTCTTCCTTTTGCACATGGATTGTTTCTCATCTTAACCCCCGAAGACCTCAGGGCAATTTTAGTACATTTTTTCTTAATTTTGCTTTTAAAACTGCCCCTTTTACCCTATAATAAAGTGTTCTACCTCCTTTTGTTCAGTCCAACCTGTTATTTCACAATCTGCTGCTGTAGTTGTGTCATGAGGCTGTGATAAAAGCTACAGGACCAGAAATAGAGATGAAAAATAAATAAATAAATACAAAACACACAGCAAACAAATTTCGGTCATAAAAAATGCTTAATTTAGGGCCTTAGCTGCCAAAATGCAAAATATCAAGTCTGTAAGTAAATTAAAAATCTCCTTATTGCCCTAAAAACAAAAAAAGTGCAATCGCCCCATTACTTCTTTTTTTTAAATTATTTTGCTGTCAGCAGGTGTACAAACATATGGCATTGCAATTACATATCACAGGTATAGTGCATTTACATACATTAGACAGCAGAGAAAGAGGGAAGGGGGTATAGGTGTGTGTGTGTGTGTGTGTGTGTATGCGTGTGTGTGGGTGTAAAATTGCGGGTCGTATGAAGGACAGTTAGACAATTAGAAAAAAGCAGGTTCAAAGGGTAATTGGCAGAGTAGAAAAATAATAATAAATAAATAAATAATGGAGGAAGTGTATATTGGAAAAGGATGTGATGTTGGTGGAGTGGGGATATTATGGCTGTGTTGTGAGCTGTAACAGAGGTGTGGTGAGGTGGTTTGTGATACTGTGGTGGTGTTGGTAATAACAGTAACAAATAGTTAGTTATTAAGACCCATGCATGGGGTGTGATCCTTGATTCATGCTGTTTATTTTTCGATGTTGCTGTCATACAATTGAATTTTTGTCCATTTGTTATGATTTTTAAAAGTGATCGTTTGTGGAGGGTTGTGACATGTAGTGGAGCATTAAAAAAGGGGGGGGCCTGCGGTCTCGAGGTGTGTGGCCTTGTCCGCAGACCCCCCTATTTGTTCTTTGTGGGAATGGAGGTTTGCCCTAAGCTAATGTTGCATTAAAAAAAGACAGGAGAAGAGGACCAACAGGCCAGAGGTGTGTGGGCTCCAGTCTCTGGTCCCCCTGCTCCGCTTGCCCTATTCTATTTTATGGATATATTTTTGAGTGTTTGTTTGACAGCAAGATAGGATAATAATAATAATAATAATAATAATAATAATAATAATATACAAATTCTAACTACCGTAAATTCCGGACTACAGAGCGCACCCTATTAAGAGCCGCATGCTCAGATTTATGAAGAAAAATCAATTTTGTAATTATATGAGCCGCACCATATTATAAACCGCTGGCCAAAGACTAGGCGGGGGTTCGCTTCTGTGTCCCCGCCGCCTGGAGCGCCTCCGGGACGGGCCGCGGACGCGGTCCCCGCTGAACTCTGGGGACGGACTCGCTCACTGGTGACACTTGGGACACACACGCGCCACAGGCACTTACACACCTTCACACACTTGGGACACACACACGCGACATGCACATACACACCTTGGCGCTCTGGGAATAAACCACGGTAGCGATCGCTTTAGCCTTCAGTCTGATTTGTACAGCGGAAACATCGCGGCCGCTCTTTGCGTGTTAACCCAGTCCTCTGAAAGCTTTGGTTGTCTGTTTACACTGGCTCAGTTCTTCTTGCTGGAGCCTCCACCTTCGCACTATCTACTCGTTTATGCCAATTTTACGGGCAGCAGCTCGATTTCCTTCTTTAACTGCCAGAGTGATCGCTTTTAGTTTAAAAGCTGCATCATATGCCTTTTGTCTGGTATTCTCCATGTTGATGAGGGTTAGCAGAAAGACTGAAATAAGGAAGTTGTGATTAATCATACAATTTCATTGGACCTCAGTGAACTACTTATTCATTTTATTGGTCCATGTTTTTCCCGCGATGAAAAAAAAAATAAAAAAGCCGCTTCATATTACACGCCGCAGTGTTGAAAGTGTAGAAAAAAGTAGCGGCTTGTGATCCGGAATTTACGGTATTTGATGTGTTACCGCAGGGATATGAGTGTATTTGTGTGATTAGTAGTGGAGTATTATGGAAGCCAGAGAGTGGAGAGTGGAGATATGGTGGGGCTCTGCTCTGAATGTAATGGGTTATATTCTAAGGAGAAGTGGTTCGCAATGAAGTTTTTCCATGTGTTAATGTGTATTTTTTTTCCGGCTTTTCCAATTGATTAATATGACTTTCTTGGCGACAGTTAGCGACACTAGTAGATGTTTTGTATTGTATTGGTTGAGAGTGGTTGTGGAAGTATCATCAAGAATGCACAGAGAGGGGGACAATGGGATGTGGCAGCCAAATATTATGGAAAGTGATTGAGTGATGGTTTGTAATTGCCCCATGACTTTCCTGGTCCAGTCCTGGAAACAGCTCCTGTCAGGTCCAGGGCCAGAGCCACAGCACTTCTGCATTTCCATGGTGGAAATTACATTTGGATTTGTTCATTTTGAGTGAAATAAACCTTTAAATAAAAATAGCAAAGGGATGCACAATTACACACACCAAGATGCGTAATTTGACATTTATTTGAGAATTAACTGCACTTAGAGCGGCTTTTTTCAGTCGTTATAAACACACACAGTCAGAGGAGTCGACCATCTTGACTCACTTCACTCTTTGGCAAAGTTTGGCTCGATCAAAATGGACGGAGCGCATGAGTTTGGGGAAAACAAAGTTCCTATTGGACACTCGTTTTGCTCACGTCATCACACAGCGTGAGTGTGACGTAGGATAAAGCCGCAGAAATGTACGGAAACCTCTATGTCTGCACTTTCAGAGGGGAAAAGGAAGTTTCTGTCTTTTACCGTTAGAAAGTTCTGTGCGGTTATAGAAAACATATTCCTCGGAATCATATACGATGTCGTAGGTCTTCGAGTGATAACCATGAAGCCTGTGCAGCCTCCTTTATCTGTCTTCTTTAAAGGGCCCATATGACCTCATTTTCCAAACTACGGTATATTATAATGTTGTTTCTTCATCAAAAATACACCTGGAGTTAGGGCTGTGCAAAAATATCTAAATATCATAGCGTTAAATGTGATGTTACAGTATCGATATCGTGGGCTGCTCTATTGATATAAGGCCAAAAGTATTTTGTGGTATATTTTACTGAATTATTTAGTTACAGCGCTGCAGTTTTGTTGCTTGCTCAGAGGAAGGAAACTTGTTTATGCGACACATTTGACATTTTCACTGTTTTGAGGATTAAAATGTTTGTGTTTCATATCCGCTTTGCAGAAGAAGTGGTTTGACAAAGATTTGAAATATAGTGTGTCGAGTCGAAAGTGCAATGTATCGAGGCTTATGTATCGAGATTTGTGTAGTATCAGTGACTTCTTAATGATCTCAAGCCTTAGTAAAACACAACTCCAGGTCTGTTTTTGAGGAGGTAACAACATTATAACATGACTTAACCCCTGAAGACCTAAGGGAAATTTTAGTACATTTCTCCTCGCCTGGACTTTTTTCTTAATTTTGCTTTTAAAACTGCCCCTTTTACCCCCTAATGAAGTGTTCTACCTCCTTTTGTTCAGTCCAACCTGTTATTTCACAATCTGCTGCTGTAGTTGTGTCATGAGGCTGTGATAAAAGCTACAGGACCAGAAATAGAGATGGAAAAAAATAACAGAAAATAAAATTCACACTCTTTTATACAAAACACACAGCAAACATGTAGAAACAACTTTTTGGACATAAAAATGCTTAATTTAGGGCCTTAGCTACAAAAATGCAAAATCTCAAGTCTGTAAGTAAATAAAAAATCTCCTTATTGCCCTAAAAACAAAAAACCCCACCCAAACCATGAAAACTTATAGTCCGAAAAATACGGTAAGTACGACTTAAAACATACAGTTAAAAGCCTTACAACAACATAAGCAAATTACCGTATTTTTATGTGTAATGAAGAAGTAAAAAACACATATAAGTCGCACTTTTTGAGGGAAATTTATTTTATAAAATCAGAGTCCAACAACCAACATGTCATCTGGAAAGGCGAGTTATAGAAGTTAGAAGTTATTTTTTTATTTCATATATAAGTCGCACCTGAGTATAAGTCACAGGAACCACCCAAACCATGAAAAAAACTGTGCAACTTATAGTCCGAAAAATACAGTAGCTCCGATTTAAAACATACAATTAAAAGCTGACAGTTACAGTGGGACAGTATTTAGTTGATTGATTGAATTTAGTATCGTATTTAGTGTTGTATTTTATTAGTAATTAGTATTTAGTCATGTATTAAACAGTATTTGAACTGACTGATTGTATTTAATTGACTTACAATTAGTTATCAGCTCTTCTCCCTGGAGACCTGTGTCACATGTTTCAGGTTACACCTTATAAGAACGCATATTTCAAGGTATTAACACCCATAACCGAATAAAGAGCTAAATATATCAGTTTAATGCCGTACTGTGAAACATTTCCAACATCTCCATGCATCAAGCAGGTGGCGGACTCTCCCTGTGCCACAGAGCAGTGCCTCAGTAACAGCATTTGAATCAGTAAAGTGAACACGCTGCACACAGCCGCTGTAGCTGTTTAATTCTGCTAATTATCTTGCCGGGACATGTGTTCTTGTTATATTTGTATTCAGAATTTGTAACCATTAACTCCCATCACAAATAGGCTGATATGCAGGAAAAAGCCGCTTACACAGCAGCTCTATTTCGAGCCCTGTGAAAAATGCAGATGGACGTGAGATGTGCTGCAGCTACTAAATGAAATGATTCTGCACCAGCTGTGACTGTTCGCCGCTCGAAATGCCAAGACACAACACAAACTTTATGCACACGTAAAGGCACAGGTTACACTATTTTCTGATCTGCTTTTATATCTTTTCGTTAATCACTTGGACGATTTCATTTGGATGGTTTCAGGAACTGCCCGTCTCTACTAAACTGAAGGAAAAACGTAAATGCTGAAATCTAACAGAGCATTTTGAGCTTTGGAGATGACGACAGACAAAATTAAATGTGTGAATGAGAAAAAAAAACAAACACAACTCCAGGTACGTTTTTGATTAGGTAACTATGGCCCGACCAATATGGGTTTTGTTGCGGCCGATTTGATACCGATAAAATGGGAGTTGGAGCTGCCGATATATTTATGATGTAAAAATTCACTGTAAATCTTCAGTTGTTTCTAAAACTTAGGTTTGGCTCTATTGGATTTTCAGTTGGGTTTATTTAGGCGACATTTATTGTTCTTCTGCCTCTTTACGTCATATTTAAAGACAGTAGTTCGGCCTAATGGTGTTTTTGTACGATATTTTAGCCTGTAAAGAAAGTGCTGTAAGTAAACTACCGCTATTAGCTTTTAGCAGTAATTAATGATCTGCTAAATGCCGATAATTCACACCTCTATTCACAGCTCATTTCCATATCAGTGCGTGTCCAGTAACATATATACGGCCACTATAGTCACTTTACAGTCGCTAACAGAAGAGAAAACAGCCTGTTTATGTGTGCGAGCTACAGCAGCTAATCGCTAACCAATGAGAAAGAACCAAAACGAGCTTCAAAACCGACACATTTCAACACTCAGCCTCACACAGGCTCCTCTCAGATCACAAGTCAGCACTAAGAACTGTCCTTTAATCCAGACTCACACTGAGCGTCCGGAAAAACAAGAGAATCTCAGTGTTGTGCAGGTGGATCTCTGGCTACAGCTGTAAACAAGTGCACATGGTGATGCGTTCGGGGGCAGATGGACACAGACAAATGACTCCTCAGATAAATCCTGATGCGGAGCCACAGATCAGGACATTTATCTGTCTGTAAACTGGATTAAATGGGCAGAATATAGAGTCTGAGCTTTATAACAAGGTAAAACATGTCCACGTGGGATATCGGCCCATATTGGCACGATTTAGGCCGATATGTTTCCAACCAATATATCGGTCAGGCCCTGGAGGTAACAACATTATAACATGGCTAAAAGCTCACAAGAGTTAATTTGGTGTAATAATAGGACCTTTAATCAGTATCCAGGACCATAGGATGTAATATTTGGGTTGTAGAATAAGTTTGACTTGGTTGGATCAAATCGTAAACGCAGCAATTATTCCGGCCTATTACAGTGTTCTCTGTAAAAGAACACGATATTCTGTCTTTTTAATAGAAAACTCGGTCTCGACATGTTGTGAAATTCAAGGGATTCTTGTATCGAGGACTGAGCCGCCGTTCCCGAGTACAAGAAGGTTTATAAGACACTCCTTGGTTTGGCTCCGCCTCATCTCCGTCTTCTTCAGGGACCCATCGGCCCCTGTGCCCCGCGATCGAGCGGCATTTACCACCTGCAGCTTCCTCGTGTTCGGACTGAGCTGGGAAAACCTTTAGCCTGGAGCTGCTCTGCTCCTTCGGCTCGGAAAACCCTCCGAACTGAACTGAGAACATCTGAACTTGTCTCATTTAAAGCTTTTCGTTCTGTTACTTAACAGGCAAAAAGCGTCCGTTCATCAGCGCCTGTGTTTTTAAGTGGCATTGTAAAAGCGCACAGGAAAAAACGATCTAGATAAGTTAAAATGACTTAAATTAACAACATTTGACTTTATTTGAGCAGATTCATCTTGATAAGTAAAATGATCTGTGTTTTTTTCCTTAATTCAAGCAACATTTGGCTTTATTTCTTATTTTAAGTGCAAAAAGTTGTTGTTTTTCTTATTTTAAGTGTAGCAAGATGTATTTTCAGATTTTAAGTACAAAAAGTCTTATTCCGCTGGCAGATTATTTTACTTGTCAAGTGTAATTTACTCAAATCGTGGTAAAACTTTTTTAATCTGAGTCATTTTCGCTTGACTAGATTTAGTTTTTTTTGCAAATCTGCTCTTTGTAATAGATTTTATTGCAGTTTATCATCTATTGTTTACAACTCCTGCACTTTATCCTTTTAAACTGTCACGGCTTTTGCACTTTTGAAATATTTTCCACACTCACTGCACTTTACCTTCATAATTGATGTTTATCTTAATCGATTGTTGTTTTCTGCTCTTGACGTGTTGTAAATGAGGTCTGGATCTCAATGGGTCTTGTTAAATAAAGGTTAAATAAAAAAAAAAAGAAAGTATCAGTTTGTGTTTCAGTCTTTTCTCAAATGCCGGGGCCGTGTTATCCTATTTTCTGATCTATGTTATCATGTAGTTTCCTCACGTGTTTTGTGTTTCACGATTTAAACCTCGCAAGAGTCGATTTTGCGTAATATTAAACCTTCAGTGGTCCCGGGGTTGTTTAAAATGTTCACTTCTACGTCCTAAACCCTGATTTTTAAACATAATTCATAAAAAATTACACTTGTTTTCCCCCCAAATGCCTCCACACCGTATTCTTCTTTAGTATATGCGCCGTATTTTATCCCCTAACACATCCTCCTCCTTGTTTCCGAGCAGTACCTCTTGTGCTTTGTGTTGATAGAAATCTCGGGCCTCTGCATCCGTCAGCGTGCGCTCCTCGTGGATCAGGATCTCGAAGCCGGCGTCTTGGATCTACCCGGGGGAATAATGAAAACGTGCTTTAATGGATGTGGGCAGAAAAGCTCGGGCGGCGTTCAGAGAGAGTCCCCGTGTACCTTCATTATGATCTCGTTTGCCTTGCCGTGAGCTACAGCATCTGGTTTGAGAATGGCGACCGTGCAGGATTTACTGGCAGGCACTAAAACAGAGGAGAGCGGCCCGGGCGATTACCGCTAACACCGCTAATAGGAGGCAGTAAGTGGTTATAAAGATAATGCTGCTGTCATGTGGTCGTACCAATCAGGTTTTCTTGGTCTTCTGGCTGAGGTGCCGGCTCCTCCTTGTCTTCATCGAGGCCTTCGTCTTTAATCTGATGAATACACAATAGACATACAGATAGATACACACCTGTAATAGATAAGTTTAATGCAGGTGCTGTGCAGGTTTATCTGAACTGCATGACTCCTATATCCTAACGACAGATGCCTACGTACGGACTGTAGTATCTCGTAAAACCCAATTTAAAAAACCTTGATTTCACCTGAGTCATGCAGAGGGACATGTTGTGGCATAGTTGATTGGAACAGTGTGAACAGCCCCAGTCCAAGGGCT
This sequence comes from Odontamblyopus rebecca, assembly GCA_030686955.1. Lineage (NCBI taxonomy): Eukaryota > Metazoa > Chordata > Actinopteri > Gobiiformes > Gobiidae > Odontamblyopus > Odontamblyopus rebecca. The sequence continues at coordinate 4,425,742 of CM060665.1, forward strand.
GTAAAAAAGGAAATGAGCAGCACATTCTGCATTTTATGATGTAGGACAGGACACTCTTTCACTCATCAGGGTGGAGTGAAAAAAACTCTTTTTTCCAGATCATTTTTGGACAGTGATAAAAAGTTGTCGACACATTCAGTGAGAAACAAACCAAAAAATTAGACATTTTGAAGCAAATCTTCAGTCTCCACAACCTGAATAAACGGGGGAATATGGACTATTCTGACCAAAATCACAAAAACACAAAAACAGAGGTTAGTAAACGCAGTTATAATTATTTTATTTTTACCAAACTAACTCGTCCAGACTAACATGGAAACTATGATGAACCATCTCTTAGTCGTATAAGGAATGGACAGAATAGCAGGAGAATGGATCAGATTCTATGTTTCAGTGTGTTTAATGTTTCAGAATTTGTGTCTTTACAAAATATAAGTCGGGTAAGAAAAGGAAGTGCAGGATAAATCTGTATGGAAACATCACACATTTATATATAGTCCAGAAACAGTTAAGAGGAAGAACCTGATTTTTTAAATGTCTTTCTGTCTTTACTATTTTTTCATGAATAAACATTTGGAAAGATTCATTCAATTTTGTGTCTGCTCAGAATCGAGCTCGAAAATGACTCCAGTGCCCAACATGAATTTGAGATGGAAACAATTTGCCTGTGTTTTAATTTAAGAGACATGTTTTCTATTAGTTATCATGTTTATATGGACGAGTGAGTTTGGTAAAAATAAAATAATGACTTGTGTGTTTTACTAACCTCTGTTTTTGTGATTTTGGTCAGAATAGTCCATATTCCCCCGTTTATTCAGGTTGTGGAGACTGAAGATTTGCTTCAAAATGTCTAATTCTTTGGTTTGTTTCTCACTGAATGTGTCGACAACTTTTTATCAGACGAGGGTGGAACAGACTAATAATAAAAGCTCACTTACACATGTCTCAGTGAAACAAAACACAACTCCAGGTACGTTTTTGAGGAGATAACAACATTATAACATGACTTAAAGCTCATAAGACTCAGTTTTGCATAATACGGGACCTTTAAAGACAGTGTCATTTTCTTCCAGATAAAATACTGAAGGACTTTTGCCCTCACCACTCTCCGCTCTCCACCTTGCTCCAGGACGGCCTTCTCCTTGGCCAGTTCTTCCACGATTATCTTCTGAAGCAGAGGAGCATTGGCGCCTCTCAGCACGGCCACCAGCTCCCCGCCCTGTCCGTGACATTCGAGAAATTATTTAACAACAGACAAAAGACCAGGAAAAACCTTTAGAACGGACCATGATTATAAAACGTCTTGAACTGTATCGGAGTTTTAAAGGATCCATATCACGCTTTTTCTTATTTAACACACAAACCCTGCACTTTTATGCTCTTCTTTCTTCTGTTCTTGATGATGATGATGATATATGATAATATAAGAAGTGCTTCACTGTGTTTTTAAACTCCGTACACCTTCGCTAGAATCGTTTGGATGATTTCAGCCCTCGGAATCTGCCCAATCTCTACTGAAAAAAAGGTCAAATTTAGCTGTTAACTTGAGATGCGGACAGATTGCTAATAAAGCAAACGTGTGAATGAAACAAAACAGAACCGCCGGCACGTTTTTGAGGAGGTAACAGCATTATAACACAGCTTAAAGCTCACAAGAGTCAGTTTTGTGTAATATAGGACCTTTAAGAGAAGTTATAACTTCATTGTGCAAAGATAAAGGCAAATTACTCACTGCATAAAATAAGAAAGTCGGTTCACATTTGCCCCGATACCTCTCCAGAGCTTCAATACTGTCTGCTTCTGCCTAAAAAAACCCCCCACATATTTTCACATATTGTTTCGTGTTGCATTGATATAAAAGCCCATTTACAACGTGTGGATAAACTCACTGCGGCGAAATGCAAAAGATCATCTCCCAGTTCGTTTTTTATTTTTCTCAGAAGGCTTATCACAGCTCGACACGGGCCACACCACTGCTGGTACACGTCCACAACTGCAGATCATAAAGACAAGGAGACTGCGCTTTTTACAGTGACCACAAGAGGGCAGCAGAACACTTCACACTCACCGGACATCTCCACGTACAGTATTTTCCTTTTAGCTTTGGATTTATTCAAGGCTTTTGCTGAATTCGCTCTTACCTGTTAGACCTTTGGTAGAAAGCATTTCCTCCCATTGCTCCTGGTTGCTTAAAGACACCTAATGAGGATTATAATTAGTTTTACACAATGCATCAGAAAAACACGTCCCCATTTACCCGGGACAGTCCCAGTTTTGAGCCCCGTGTCTCCCTGTTCCAGCAGATTTACCCCAACAAACAGTGATTTGTCTCAGTTTTATACAAGAAATGTCCCAGATGTCCCTATTTATGACTCATTTGATGCCTGACAACAGTAAATAGAGGCATACATTATCACTCGTTTAGGTAAAATACAGAAAAGTTGCTTAAAATGACTAAATCACAAAGAAAATGTGACTATACCGACTCACATGTTAGTCCTGAATAAATCGTGAATGGGCCAAATGCATGAAAATTAATTTCAAAATTTTATTATTACTAATCACCCTAAACCGGGGGTGTCCCAGTCTGTGATTTTGAAACTCTGGGTCACCCTAATTTAACCAGAATTTAACTTAGTCATCAGGTCTGTCTTAATTTTTTTTACCTCCTTTTACCACAACTTACAAACCTGTAAATTCGCCTCCTTCTTCTTTCCCGCCATTGAAACACCAAACGCCACTGCTAATGCATAAATTATTAAAATAAAAATGCTAAGATCTATCAATAAACAAACAGAAGTAGTTTTTTTCCCTGGTAAAAGTCTGGGAGAGAAGTGTGGCTGTTTCTAAATTCTTGCAGCTTCAGTTTGTTTGGTCGACGGGTTACCTAGCAACCGCGCTCAAGCGTCGCAGGGGGGTTACCGTATAAGGATGAAAGTGTCGTAAAAAGGCACACGAACCTTGACATCACGACATTAATTTGAGTAAGTTTAGCTTCGTTTTACGCGCACGTTTTAATTATCTTTAATGAATATAAAAAAGATAATTAATGCTATACCTAAAAACATTTATATTGCAATCAGCAATATTAATAATCTCACGGATAATTATTTACAAATTCCAAAACTAAGTATTAATGACAAAGAATTCCCAAAAGAAAAATGTATCAACTCTGAATTAAGAAAATGTTTTAACAAAATCTTTTACCAATTTATACACAACCCAAACAATGTTACACAGCACCTTAACAACCCAGAAAAGATCAAAATTAGAACAAATTATCTTAAACTCCCCATTCTTCCAAAAGCAAAAGTTCATTTTAAAATATCTATCTACCCTTCTAATGAATTTATCAAAATTCACTTTGGCATAGAAACTAATAAATGTTTCTTCTGTGACGTGGACATAGAAACAACAGAGCACCTTTTCCTTTAATGGGTCTATAATTTTACTTTATGGGAAGACATACACTTCCTCTAAAATACCCCGTCTAAAGGACTTCACCAAGTCAGACATTATCTTTGGATTTCTATGTAAGGACAAAATGCATGAACTACTTTTGAATGATATTATTACTCTTGGAAAATTTTTCATCCACAACAACAAATTCTTGACATGTAAACCACTTTTTATAATATTTGTTAAAGCGCTGAAATAGTTTTTTGCCTCTCTTTCCTTTATGGACAGCAAGAACTCTATTATTCTAAAAGAGCTTATTACTAACTATGAACTCTTAGACCCCTAGCATCTGTTTAATTTAATTTAATTTATTTTGAATTTAAATGGTCCCTGTCTGACCATTCGCATGTTTAATTATGTGACCATTCAACATTGACAATTTGTTTGCATCATATAATTTTGCATAATAATAATAATAATAATAATAATAATAATAATAATAATAATAATAACGTTTGAATTATCTTGTGCAGAATTTCAAAATAAAAAACTGGGACATCCCGGTTTTTGTTATTTTTTATTTATTTATTATTTTTTTGTTTGGTAATTGTGCTGTTCCTTAAAGACTAATTATGTTCTACTGCCCTCTTGTGGCTAACATGTTCGGTCCTCCAGTAACCGGAAGTTGCTCGGCAGCCATGTTTGTTTTATCAAAGCCATTAACACAAGTTGGTATGCTGTTTGTTTGGGTCAAAACTTGTCTTCTCCCGGGCTTTAAGGGAGCAAATGCCTGTAAGTGTTTGTTTTATTCGTGTTGTAAAAGTTATGAGCCAACAGGGTGTTAAGTTTTACGTTATTTATATGCAAAACGACGGCGATTATTATGCTAATTAACGCTAGGCTAGCGGACTTTTTGTGCTAATCTGCTAATGTTAGTTACACTGTTAAGCCATTGTTGTATTTTATTTTGTACAGAAACTGACTGGATATTCTGTCTGATTTATTTTACAGTTTTACAAGGTAACAGATGGAGCATTAAACGTGGCCCAAAGCTATAAAACTTTGTCTTCATTTCCGGCTTGTTCACTATCTGCCAAACTATCCTCCAATGTTTAGGTAGGGCAGAATAGTAATAATAAAATTGTGAAACGAGGGCGTAATTAAGTAATATTGATACATACTCGGCCCATTCATGAGTCAGTATAGTCACATTTTGCATTTTAAGCAGCGTTTCTGTATTTTACCAAAACAAACTAATTCACAGTTTATGCCTCTTTTTACTGTTGGCAGGGATTAGATTGGTCAAAAATAGGGACGCGTGGGGCATTTCTTGTATGAAACTGGGACAATGCACTTGTTTTGGGTAAATCTGCTGGGACAGGGGACACAGGGCTCAAAACTTGGACTGTCCCGGGTAAATAGGGATGTCAGGGCACCCTTCGCAAGCATCAACTTTGAAAGACAAGTTGTTAAAATAATAATTTAACATTTTAAGATTGCCAATTTACAAGACCTCCTGTTTGCAGTGCTCACTGGTGGTTGAAAAGTGGAATGTAAAAAGTTATCTGTAATAAAATTCTGGGCTTCTGTCTGTTATAAGCTACTAAGATGTCTGAAATAAAAGTATATGTTGTAAGAGCTGATTGGACGACCCAAAAGCAGAACCCAAAAGACCAAAACAGTTTTGAATGATTTATTTACAGAGGTGTAAGAGAAGGTGCAGGTACTAGAGATGCAAAATGCCTGGGTAAAACCGCTGAAGATAAAGTATATACAGTAGTTTGGTGGGAGCAGTGACAGGCGCAAGGAGGGAGGGATGATGGGAGAGAGCTGAAGGATTATGACAGTATAGTACTAATCATAATTTTACCATGTTTAGATGTTAATGTTTACAATGTTCGGTAGCACAAGCAGTAGCAGTAGATGGATGTGACTCAGAAACATGTAGATGAATACTGTCCTTTTCTTTCTAATTATGCATCATATGATTCACAGGCTGCTTCTGCCATGCACGCGCTGCTGCTGTTGTTGACATCCCATCTCCCCCTGAGCTGTTTATGCATTCGGATGGGAACTGCAGTCACCTCTTCTCCATCATGACAAGGTTCTGGCCTGACACCCAGTTTGCTCTGACAAATGACACTCACAAACCCACATCATTTTTATTCATTCCCACTTAATCCCATGCGCTTCATTCAAACGTTGCCCTTGGTGTCCTCAAACATCACCCGGAATGACTACAGATGTGGCTACAGTCGTTTTTTTTTACGGCGCAGACACATGGGGTAAGCCTACATTTACATCAGATAACAAGAATAGTCAGATAGACTTAGACTGAGGCAAACTTTATTGAAAATTGAAGTAAAAATAAAAGGTAAGATAGCACAATAATAAGATCTGAGTTTTTATTTGTGTTTACATGCGCAAAAGAAATTGAATCATTAAAAACAACTGGTGATACGTGTCAACTAATCCGTGGATTTTTATGTAACTGTTGAATTTGTGAGACGGTTCAGTTAAAAATATCTTCAAATATTCAATCTTTAACATTTTCCTTTTCGTTTTTGTCTTTGTGACATTTGTCTGACCTTCAGAAAGGAACCAGATTGCTCACGTCAGATGTTTACGTGACATTTCATTAATCTGAACACTTGACAAATCAGAAAATAATCAGATCTGAGCATATGGGAACTTGTTTGTAATAGACTAGCCATTATCGTTCATGCGCAGCCAAATTCATAGTTGATTCAGCTTTTTCACTTTGATGAGAAGATGGAGCTCCCTGATGTTGTATTATGAAAGAAACATTTTAATTTTGAGAGCTAAAATTCTGCAGGTAATTAGTTTGGTGCTATAATTGACTATTAACGTAACTCTTGTGCAGCAGTTTCTGCAGGCAATTACAATACTCAACATCACATTTTACGCAGAGCAAAACCACAGCTACCCACCATTTAGTTTATTAGCAAGTTACATAACAAAATAACTGACTATTAAACTTACATGATAATGTTTTTTCCTCATCACAAACACACCTGGAGTTGTGTTTTGTTTTATTCACACATGTTTAACCCCTGAAGACCTAAGGGCAATTTTAGTACATTTCTCCTTTCCTGGATTTTTTTTCTTAATTTTGCTTTTAAAATGAAGTGTTCTACCTCCTTTTGTTCAGTACAAACTGTTATTTCACAATCTGCTGCTGTAGTTGTGTCATGTATCTGTAATAAAAGCTACAAGACCAGGAATAGAGATGGGAAAAAAAAAACAGAAAATAAAATTCACACTCTTTTATACAAAACACACAGCAAACATGTATAAACAACTTTTTGGACATAAAAAAATGCTTAATTTAGGGGCTACAAAAATGCCAAATATCAAGTCTGTAAGTAAATTAAAAATATCCTTATTGCCCTAAAAACAAAAAAGTGTAATCGCTCCATTACTTTTCTGGTGCCAGTCATGGAAACGGCTCCTGTCAGGTCCAGGGCCAGAGCATAGAACACAGCCAAATCACTTGTAATGCATTTCCATGGTGTTTATTACATTTATATTTGTTCATTTTGAGTGAAATAAACATTTAAATAAAAATAGAAATGGATGCGCAATTACACACACCAAGATGTGTAATTTTCCATTTATGTGAGAATTAACTCCACTTAGAGCGACTTTTTCACTCGTTATAAACACACACAGTCAGAGGAGTCGACCATCTTGACTCACTTCACTCTTTGGCAAAGTTTGGCTCGATCAAAATGGACGGAGTGCATGAGTTTGGGGAAAACAAAGTTCCTATTGGACACTCGTTTTGCTCACGTCATCACACAGCGTGAGTGTGACGTAGGATAAAGCCGCAGAAATGTACAGAAACCTCTATGTCTGCACTTTCAGAGGGGAAAAGGAAGTTTCTGTCTTTTACCGTTAGAAAGTTCTGCGTGGTTATAGAAACATATACCGTAGGTCTTCGAGGGTTAAGACTGAAAAATACTGTTGTGTGTGACGGTCTTTAGTCCACTTCTATATACGGTCTGTGATTTTCATACTAAATTAAGATAAATCACCAATTTCCTTCGGGATCAATAAAGTATCTATCCATCCGTCTGCCTGTCCATCTGTCTATCTCTCCATCTAGTATAGCAGCAACATTGACAATACTGGTTAGAGTCGTTCTCAGCAGACATTTATTCCCCATCTGAACACATCATTTCCCCTGGCGTCCCGTCAGAGTAGTTAATCTCCGCACTGTGACCACAACACAGAGGATTTGAGTCTGCCACAGCGCAGCCCCATTAGCTCCCATTACCACGTCTTAACCGCGGAAGTCACATTTAAGCCCCTTTAAGAACAACTGCATTTGTTGTGTGTATTTTCTGCAGCTTTGGGCTCCACTCCTCACTGCGTTAAGACTTGAAGGACCCCATGCTGCTGTCTGAAAGCAAACGTCAAATTAATCCCACTCGCTTTGTCGTGTCTTCAAGGATTTACGTAAACAAACTAAACCCCTCTTTAAACTGCGTGTTCTGGGCGCGTTCAGCTGTGAAACTCGACCTCTCTAATGCCATTTTGAACATTGTTGGTTGGACTTGTGGCTGTTAAAGATTGTTTACGCCTTCGTAATGAGTGTTAAAGGTCCTACATGGCACAAAATGGATTCATGCGAGATTTAAACATAGTCCGTTTATGTGAGTGGTCTAAGTGAGTGTGACGTCTCCACAGCGTTCAGGCTCCATATTTGGAAATCTGACCGCGAGTATCATAGCAACCACATGAGCCAATCAGGATTGAGGAGGTTAAATGTGGCGCCTCCTCATGGCAGAGCGGTGATACTCTGCACCTGCAGGACACTGGATTTACCTGATTCTGGAGAATAATAAGGAAACTTTTAGCTTTTATCATCAAACTTTAAATAGTAAGTTTAAGTCATTGATTTATGTTCTATGTTCTGTTTCGTGCGAACAACAATAGAGTCGTCAATTTAACGAAATTCACTTTACTTTATGCTAGTTAAGTCAAGTCAGATATTCACCTTAATTATTTTTCCACTATTGACCTGCTGTACATCGTTTGAAAGGTTAATTCCTCAGTAAAACAACCATATCATTCATTTTATGGTGCACAGCCCAAAGAGCCATAACTTATAATTCCCGAAAATAATCAAACCAACAATGCGCATTTCTTACCTTTGACCCGGTTCTGTCGGTCCGAAACTGGTCCAGTCCAGGAATAGCTGTACTCAATTAGTCCGTAACAGTCCACAGAAAAAGAATATCCAGTTTTTTTTTACATAAAAAGTAGTAGTAGTAGTAGTAGTAGTAGTAGTAGTAGTAGTAGTAGTAGTAGTAGTAGAAGTAGTAGCAGCAGTAGTAGTAGTGATCAATTATACCATTATTACACTTTTCTCTTTGTGTTGAAACTCAAATTTGAGACTATCCCCCTCAGCAACATCACAATTTGATTTTGCACATTACATATTTTTCATCGGTCAACGAGTTCTCGCGTATAAACTTTGGTTCAACTGTGCCTGGCCGTGTTTTGTGACTCCTGGCTATAAAATGTTTATTTCACTGGAAAGACACCGTGCACACAGTTTATATTCTCTGGGGATTTCAGTCTCTGTTAGGCACAAGTTGCACCAGTATTGCAGTGTTTCCTGGATGTGTCGAGGTTAACTTCCACCTAGAACAGCGGCGGCAATAACGTGGCACCGCAGCAGGTATACGTTTTGTTATTGATGTCAGTTCAGATGTCAGCAGTGAGTGAATTATAAAACTTGCAGAGTGAAGGAAGAAACGGTCTGAACAAATTCTCCCGAGGAGTTCTGCCGTCCCTCAGGCGAAAGTTTCACATATTCCGAGAGAGATGTCGACGCTAATGTTTGTCCAGGATGTGACCCAAGCCGTTCTGAGTCCATGCGGTTTCCTCCTGCACACGCAACAACACTCAGCGTACGAACACAACTCCCATATGCAGGAATCATGAGAAAAGAGGAAGATGCTTTTTCTGTCTGATTGGTAAAGGCTGCAATTTCAGTGTCCAGTCCTAATCCTTATTTCAACTGCAGCCAGTCAGTAGTAGTAGTAGTAGTAGTAGTAGTAGTAGTAGTAGTAGTAGTAGTAGTAGTAGTAGTAGTAGTAGTAGTAGTAGTAGCAGCAGTAGCAGCAGTAGTAATAACAGTAGCAGTAGCAGTAGTAATAGCAGTAGCAGCAGTAATAACAGTAGCAGTAATAACAACAACGGCAATTGGTAGTAGTAGTAGTGGTAGTAGTAGCAGCAAGTAGCAGTAGTAATAGCATGGTAGTGGTAATGGCAGTAGCAGGTAATAGCAGTAGCAGCAGTAGCATAATAGTAGCAGTAGTAGTAGCAGCAGCAGTAATAGTAGTAGTAGCAGCAGTAGTAATAGCAGTAGCAGTAATAGTAGCAATAATAGTAGCAACAGCAGCGGCAGCAGCAGCAGCAACAGCAGCAGCAATATGGTAGTAGTAGTAGTAGTAGTAGTAGTAATAGTGTAATAGTAGTAGTGGCAGCAGCAGCAGCAGCAGCAACAATAGTAGTAGTAGCATGTAGTAGGCGTAGCAATAATAGTAGCAACAGCGGTGGTCGTAGCAGTAATAGTAGCAACAGCGGTCGTCATGTAGCAGTGGTAGCAGCAGTAGTAGTAATAGCAGTGGTAGCGGTAGCAGTAGTAGTGTAGCAGCAGCGGCAGCAGTACTAGTGGTAGTAGTAGCAGCAGTGGTAGCAGCGGTAGTAGTAGCGGTAGTAGTAGTAGTAGCAATGGTAGCAGTGGTAGCGGTAGGCAGGCAGCGGCAGCAGCAGTGGTAGCAGGTAGTAGTAGTAGTAGTAGTAGTAGTAGTAGTAGTAGGCAGGCAGCAGCAGGCAGCAGCAGCAGCAGCAACAGCAGCAGTAGTAGTAGCAGTAGGCAGTAGTAATAGCAGCGGTAGTAGGCAGTAGCAGTAGTAGCAGCAGGAGTAGTAGTAGTAGCAGTAGTAGTAGCAGCAGTAGCAGTAATAGTAGCAGTAGCAGTAGCAGTAGCAGCAGTAGCAGTAGCAGCAGTAGCAGTCGTACCATCAGTATTGGCAGCAGCCGTTGAGGACCTCGCAGTTGTTCTTTGCCTACTGGGAGAAAGGGACAGAAAGTCGTTTTAAATTCCCGGAGCACATCACAGATCCATACATTTTTATGGAGCTTGGAGACGAGGGGAGAGTCCTTTTCTTCCAGAATACTCCGATGCTGCTTATCAGCTCCTGCAGCCCCATCCTGTAAGCAATACCAATACTGAATACAGAATCGCCTTATTTCTGTCGGCAAATTTGTTAAGTCACGGCGGATAATGCAGCGCACTGTCAAAGAATTTTATCTTGTGTAACAGTTACTCTGCTTTTTAGGGACATGCTCGATGTGGAATAAAAATGATCGCACGCTAACGGGAGAGAGCCTTTTTGCAATTCTGTAAAATGTGTACAGTGAATGGGAAGAATACTTAGAAAATGTATTTAGTTACAGAAAACTGAATACTTGCATTAAAATGGATTTTGTAGCGTATTCTGATACACGGTCCAATCAAAGTACTGTAAATCTAATCTAAATACTTAGAATACTTTTACATTGAGTTGCATTTAAATTATAGTGTAAAAAACGCAATAAAGCATCTGCCATCCCGGGAATTACACGGACATTTCCTCACTTATTAAAGACGGAAAAATCCCACATGCAGTTAGCACAAAGTAGAGTTTTTTTGTTTTTTTTTTCTCACTAATTTTGTGACCTCCGTGAAGTCGGCCCCATCAAACTTGAACTATGTCAATCGTTTGTGCTTTGTTTGTGCTGCAAAAAGTTTAGTTTGTGTAATTCTGGTCCTTAAGATATTTGCAGTTTTATTTACGGCCGATGACGTCGTCCAGAACCTCAGAATGTGAAATAGACTCAAAACAGGCAGAAAACGTTTGTATTTGGTTTGTGCTGTGACAGTTTTCATTTGTGTGAGTTTATTTCTAAAATGATTCATTATTATTTCTGCGGTAATTATAGGACGTCATTTCCGCTCAGCTGACGGTGACTTTAGCAGATTCATATTTTATATAATAACACAGACTTTTCCATAGTCTGAGATCGTTTACCTTCACTAGTTTTGCTAAAGTCGCCACCGTCAGTTGAGCAGAAATGACGTCCTATAATTACAGCAGAAATAATAATTAATAATTTTAGAAATAAACTCACACAAATGAAAAATGTCACAGCACAAACGAAGCACAAACGTTTTCTATAATTTTCTGCCTGTTTTGAGTCTATTTCACATTCTGAGGTTCTGGACGACGTCATCGGCCGAAAATAAAACTGCAAATATCTTAAGAACCAGAATCGCACAAACAGAACTTTTTGCAGCACAAACGACTGACGTAGTTTTTGTGCAGGTTTGAGTTTGATGGGGGCGACTTCACGCAGGTAATTTTGTGCCGTATCAAATAGCAAATGTCTTCCGTTGATTTTTAGAAAAGTAGCCGTAAATACCACCCAATGAAAGAGTGACTCTACCCGAATACACTTCCTCCAAATGAGTCTTCAGAACACATATTCTCAGCACATGTATTCAGCTGGAAGTAACACGTCAGTCAGTCTGTCACGTATCGACATCGACAAGTGTAATGATGATGTGTCAGCTGAGCCCTCCCACTTTCCAGCGCAGATACAGTGACAGAGGAAGAGCGAGTGTGGAGGAAGTCATCTGCATCTAAATAAAGGGAGCTCGTGGCTTTGTCAGACTCCATTAAGCAAATTGCTCTTTTTGATAAATGCATCTACAGCGCAGTCTTTTCTCCCCCCCCCCCCACACCAAAGTACTGTAGGGAAAATGACTTCCTGTGTTTGAGGGTGGAACATTATGTAGATTTGTACTGTGTGGGGCAGTGCAAGTTGTAGGGGTAATTCTGATGCGCTGTACATAAACAATACAGGAATCATTGGCAATAAGCAGGTATAATAAAATGCCCTTTCAGTGCTTTGGAATGCATTTTTCATAAAGGACGGATTGACTATAAAAGTTTAAAGCGCACAGACCATATATCAAGGCATTAACCTTATTCTGCAAGGGGACAAAAATGGTCCTAGAAATGCATTAGTGATCGAGCTTCCGTTTACCCCAGGGCAGCTTCAGTAGGCTCTGTTCACGCTTGCGTCACAAACCAGGACGACGTTTGGAAAGCTGCGATTACAGCTTCCAGTGTAGTTCCCGACACTGGGCTTGACTGTGATAAAACCATATCCCGTATATCTGAGTGGACTAAGTGAGTGTGACGTCTCCACAGCGTCGCTCAAATGAGGCTCGCGATGCCACGGTTACAGGAGCGAATTTCCATATTTGGAAATCCGACCACGAGTATCATAGCAACTGCAAGAGCCAATCATGATTGAGGAGATTAAATGTGGCGCCTCCTCCTGGCAGAGCGGTGATACTCTGCACCTGCAGGACACTGGATTTACCTGATTCTGGAGAATAATAAGGAAACTTTTAGCTTTTATCATCAAACCTTAAATAGTAAGTTTAAGTCATTGATTTATGTTCTGGTACTTGCGAACAACAAGAGTCAGAATTTAACAAAAATTCACTTTACTTTATGCTAGTTAAATTATGCTAGTTAAGATTCTAGTAACATTAGCTATTGTAATTGAGATATTTTGTTATTTTATTTCAGAAATCGTCAATCGGTGCAGGAAAGTGAGAAGGGATCTTACTTGGCAACGAAACTAGCTGTCAATCAAACCTGTTGCTAACACTAGGGGGAGGCACCTCAGGGAATAAAGGCGTCTGATTGGTCCGTTATTTATGTTCATATCTTGATTTAAGAACAAAACGGCGAAATGAAAAATTCAGGATCCTGTGTCGCGGGTTCAGACGAACATTTTAAGACCAAAATGACGAGGCTCAGAGCAGCAGGTACAGACAGAGGGACGATAAGATCCCAGTGTGAGTCAGTGGGAAAAAGGGGGAGAAGGAGCTGGAAGAGCCTCCTGGAGCACTTTCTGTTTGGCACACGGCGGCTAACGCTTTAGCTGTGTCCACTCATATATACAGACTATGGATAAAACCCAGTAAAAATGGTAAAATAAAGTATGTGCTGTTTGGAATCATCTTGAATTTGGCGCCTTCGTCTCTTCTAATTGAGTCGCGTGTCAGTGGGGAAATGATGAAAACTGAGGTACGGTTGTAATTGTTGATTCGCCGAACGCTACGCTGACATTCAGATGAAGAAAACTGGTCCTGGGAAGTCGTCAGCGCATCTTTTCAAACGTCTTTCTGGTTCGTGATGTAAGCGTGAAGAGAACCTGTAGTAGCGATGCACCGATCCAGCTTTTTCAGTTCCAATACCAGTTTCAATATTTTGTATAGATACAAACTCAAACATTATGAGACTTTCTGGGCCGACTACGACGAATGAATAATCTTATTACATCAATGTACGTGTCCAACAAAGGGATCAGCTGAATGAATATTTGGAAGCTGTTATCCAATACCTGTATCATATCAGTGCATCCCTACAACAGCTGGCCACCATTGACCGAGTGAATGAATAAATACAATGCAAAACCGAGTGTATGGAAAAAGCTCTAAATCAGACAAATGCTCCAATTGTACATATTTCAATAATGATTTAGTATTGGCCATTTCCCACCAGATGCCCACGCTGGAAAATTACTCTCACTCTTTCACCGTCCTCTTGTGACATGCTGACCTGCGTGAAAACACAAACCCACGCAAAAACTGTGTCAATCGTTTGTGGTGTTATGCGCTGCAGAAAGTTTTGTTTGTGCTGCTTTAGTTTTTGAGAAATTCTTTTATAGGTCAGATTGGGGTCAGGCCCCCAGGAAGCTTCAGAATGCACTAAAACATCCAAAACGGTGATCTGAGGCTGTGGAAAAGTCTGTGTTATTATATCAAATATGAATCAGAAGCAAATTACTAAAGACTGAGACAGACTTTTCCACAGCCTGAGATCGTTTATCGCCACTAGTTTTGCGGCGTTCTGCTAAAGTCGCAGCGTCAGCTGAGCGGAAATGACGTCCTATAATTACCGCAGAAATAATAGTGAATAATTTAAGAAATAAACTCGCACAAATGAAAATTGTCACAGCACAAAACAGCACAAACCAAATACAAACATTTTCTATAATTTTCCGCCTGTTTTGAGTCTTATTTAACATTTTGAAGTTCTGGACGACGTCATATCGGCCGAAAATAAAACTGCAAATATCTTAAGAACCAGGATTGCACAAACAAAACTTTTTGCAGCACAAAACATCACAAACGAAGCACAAACGACCGATTCCATTTTGGATGTTTTAGTGCATTTTGAAGCTTCCTGTGGGGCTGACCCCAGTTTGACCTATAAAAGAATCGTTAATTTCCCCAAAACTAAAGCAGCACAAATGAAACTTTTTGCAGCACAAACGAAGCACAAACGACTGACATAGTTTGTGTAGGTTTGTGTTTGATGGGGCGACTTCACAGAGGAGACATGCTGGGGCTGTTCTACGTGTTCATTGTTCATTGTTTATTGTCTGAAAACTCAAGAAAAAATGCAAAATGTACTTAAAAAAACACATTTCAGGAGCCTGTGATCAGTATCGGCTTTCATGGTTTTTTTATGTGTTGATTTGCAGCAAAAAGAGAGTGAAGGACTGAGAAACTGATCTGTGATTGTAATGTTATTGGAGAGAGACTTTTTTTTTATTTTGCTCTCCTGTTGTAGCTCCACCTGACTCGGTTCATTCTGGTCAGACTGTGTTAAAAACAAAGCTCAGATTAAAGTCTAATAAAGTCTCAGACAGAGCAGTGCTTATAGTTAGCATCCCACCCCCAGGGGAATGTTGATCGCATTGGCTCCAAAGCATTTTCTATTAAACTTGTACCAAAAAAGACAAAGACACAACATCACGAAAATAACGACATCTGCTGCCATGGAAACAGTTTTTCTGAAAATCTGACATTCTTCCTCTGCCTTTCAAATGGTCCAAACAAACAAAGCAGGTTAATATAAGTAACAAGTAATTTAATTCTCTGCTAGTTCTCTTAATTAAAGCACTATCTCATTCGCAGCGATACCAGTGTAATTAGCGGCCCGTCTGTGTTATCAAAGCTAACAGGGCTGGAGGTTAATAGCAGCTGCGGTTGAGTGGAATTCTTCAGTTCTGCTTCATTTCCCGCTCAGGCTCCACAGGCTCAGACTGAACGAGGCCGCCTCACACCAACTCATCTTCAATTCATGAATTATGTTCAAACTGAAAATTTTTACTCGCAGAGAAAGTCAAGAGCCGTCTCCTCCTCGAAGCGGAATGACGCTGCGAAGAGCTGCGAGACGAAACGGAGACGAGCTCAGAAGGATCAACGTGAGGTCAACTTTTGAGCACAATCTTGTTTTGGTTATTTACTGCTGGGAGTGACAGTAAATCGATGATAATAATCTGTACATTAAACTCTCCCATATTTATATCTCACTAATGTTCGTCTAAACTGCTTCAGTTGCCTATGGGTCATTCCCAGTTTGTCTCCAGGGCATTATTTATTTATTTTATTTTCTTTATTTATTTATTTGAGCATCAGTAGAGCTTTTTATAGAAAAAAGCAGTTGCTTGGTGACATTATTTCATATACACTTTTTTAGTTCAATACATTTCCATATTTTCTTATCACATTTATTAAACAGAACATGAAGTGCAGTGAAGCTAAAGCCGTGATAATACGAATTATATCGTAATTTAAATAGGTTAAAGGGACAGTTTGGGTTTTTTGACATGAATCTGTGTAGCTGAAGATAATGTCTGTATATTAAGTCCTAAAATTGTTATTTTACCTGCTCAAGTATTAAGATGTGTCAGAATATCATTGTTTTAATTGTTAAATATTTACCTTTGAGTCAGGTGAGGTTTTACTTTGCCCCAGAAGTTCAAAGAGAGTGAGAAATAGTAGCCACGAAAAGGAGAAAGACGATAGAGAGAAACAAAAGAGAAAAGTCAAAATGTTACTTAACGACTGCTGGTGATGTACTGGTGAACAGGGTAAATATATTGTCTGTCTTTGTGTTTATTTAGAGTTAATTTATGCAAATCTGAGACATTTTCTCTGTGTTTTAGTTTTCACGGTGTTCCATGTGTTGAAGTTGGTGAGAATAAATGTTATACATGATCATCAGTACGTGAAGTCCTTTTAATTGTGAAGAAAAACCCACGGTAGCTACAATCTGTATGTCTCCGTCAGCGGAGTCGCATCAACTAACTCACCTCCCGACAGCGTCTGAGCCGAGTTCTTCCCCGGTTTCGGTGCTGATGAAAGTGTCTAGCGAGTTGGCTGGAGTCATGAAAATAAAGTGTTTTTCTTCTCAAAACAATCTGTGAACAAAACAGTGATGCATTAGTGTTGCAAAACGTGAACAGAATAAAAGTCAGAGCTCATAATCGCTTGGTGCTATTTTCTCTCCGGTTCATATCACTGCACTGGGCAAGAACTCGGCTACAGACATACAGATTCATGTTAAAAATCCCAAACTATGCCTTTAAGGTACACTTTATTGTCCCTTCAGGGAAATTTGTCCTCTGCATTTGACCCATTTGAACCATCCTTTCATGCTGCTGGGGCTGCTAGGCTTGGTTTGGTTGGTCTTTAGCTCGTGCATGTTTTGGGTTGATGGGTGAACCCGGAGTCCCTGGAGAAAACCCATCCAGACACAGAGAAACCTACACAAAAACTATGTCAGTCGTTTGTGCTTCATTTGTGCTGTTTTGTGCTGTGACAATTTTCATTTGTGTGAGTTTATTTATAAAATTATTCATTATTATTTCTGCGGTAATTATAGGACGTCATTTCTGCTCAGCTGACGGCGACAAACTACACAAAACTATTGGCGATAAATTATCTCAGGCTGTGGAAAAGTCTGTTTTATTCTATAAAATATGAATCAAAAGCAAATTACTAAAGACTGATACAGACTTTTCTGCCGCCTGAGATTGTTTATTTTCACTAGTTTTGTGGAGTTTTGCTTGAAATAATAATGAATAATTTTAGAAATAAACTTGCACAAATGAAAATTGTCCCAGCACAAACAAAATACAAATGTTTTCTATAATTTTCAGCCTGTTCTGAGGTTCTGGATGACGTCATCGGCCCAAAATAAAACTGCAAATAACTTCAGAACCAGAATCGCACAAACAAAACTTTTTGCAGCACAAAACGATTGACACAGTTTTTGTGCAGGTTTGAGTTTGATGGGGCCGACTTCACTCAGGAGAACATGCAGACTTCACACAGAGAGGCCCACTCGGTTCCTTCTTGCTGTGAAGCTTAAGTGCTCGCCTCTGTGGTGCCATAGAGGGACATGTTTTGTAGATGGCCTTGCAGCAGATCTTAAAATATTGATAATTATATGATAGCAGCATTGGTTAAGGGCCACGACTACATGGTGTGGGCAGAAAAACGCACCCATATGGTTTCAGAATAAGAAATTAAGGCCATTGCCATAGTGACAGTTTAAAAGTCAGAATGTTGTTGCTGGCATTGCTATGACGTCAGTAGTATAATAATAATTAAACTACTATACTTAACATTTACAATTACCCTTTTGAAACTGTCTGGCAGATTTTCGTGGTATTCTGAACCTGTGAAAGTCGTTTCGCACCACTCAGACGCACGGAAACAGCACTTGAAACCTTCGAAGTTGGTGCCGTGCTTTGCTCTTGATTGCAGAACGCGGGGGGGGTGCCACAATCGCTCTAAAAAAATAATCTATTTCCAGCACACAAAATCACCAGCTGCAGCGCGCTATAATTCAGAGAAAGCGGCGTACACATGTCTGTGCCGAAGGTGCGAAGACGCGGACCCAGTTTCACACCTGTCATTGTCATCAACACCTTTCGCCGACGGGGCATCGCCGCGATCTGATTGGACGAGCCGCAGTCGCACATGTGTCCTCGTCGCTATCTTGTCCCGATTTGCACAACAACACAATGCCCAGGAGCTGCTGCGGTCGGGGAATAAAAGAAGAAGAAGCAGCAACAGAAGAAGAAGAAGAGGAAGAAGAATATCAGCGCTATTAAGTGGATCAGGATTTATCTGCAGTGTGGCGTGTAATTGGTTTCGTGTTATCGTGGCCACGTCAGATAGTCGCTAATTGAAAAGGCGTTTTTATTAGCGCGTAGACAGTCTTTGCAGGTTAAGAAGGCGGGTGAATGTCTGGTCTGAGATGGCCTCCCAAATGATTGCAGATAATACGCGCGGCGCTTTCAAAGACTGATGAAGCTCCCGTGTGATTTTCATTTTCTATTCATTCCCATTATCTCCGAGTGCGAGTCAGAATTGTACTTTATAGAAAAACTCAATAGTATTATTAAAAAGTAATGACTTAATTACCAGTGCTGTAATTGCAAAGTGGTACGTCAGAAGGATGTTCAAGGGATAAAATATTGTGCGACTTCTTCAATATGTGTCGTGGGGTAGGGTTAAGTGAATGCATGTGAAATAGAAATATAGATTTTCTACATTTGCACAGCTTCAGAAATCAGATTATTAATCATTCATTTACAGGAGGAATTTTAATAATGTAGGTCGATCACTTCTAGGGATGATGATATGCAGTTTTTCGTGGGCGATGTTGATGCTGATTGTTGATGCTGAGGAGCCAATGGCCAATGATCTTTGCCGATATTTTTTGGGTCAATATGTAGAGCCAATTTAGGTAATTTAAGGAAAAAAAAAACATTTTAAAGGCACACTATGTAACTTTCCTGGTACGAGTCCAGCACCTGTATCCATGGAGATCGGCCAGCACTGCAAAAACACAAATCTAGTGAAGCTAAAATGACTTGGATTAAGAAAGTTTTACCATGATTTGAGTAAATTTCACTTGAAAAGTAAAATTATTTGCCAGTGGAATAAGATTTTTGTACTTAAAATATGAAAATACATCTTGCTACACTTAAAATAAGAAAAACGACAACTTATTGCACTTAAAATAAGAAATAAAATCAAATGTAAAAGTAAAATGTTCTTAATTTAAGTCATTTTAACTCACCGAGATGTTGTTTTTTTTCCAGTGAGGGAGATTGCTTTCCCTGGAATGTACCACAGTATGGCATTAAACTTGCTCATTATGTAATGATAGGTGTTTTTTTTTTACAATAAAACAATACCTTGAAAACCAGTCCACCTCTCCACAGACTGGACTTGGCGCTTGTCTCCTTGGAAATACTGTAAAATACCAAATAACAGCCGGGTTTCCCTTTAAACGCCGGGTGCAGGTGTATATTTTGATAAATAAACGGTGAGTCTAATGTTGGTGCTGAAGACAGAAGTCGTTCTGCAGCAACAGGACGCAGGACTGACGCTCACATCGTCTCTACAGAAATGAAATTTAAAATAACATGTCTAATTTGTACAAGTGCTTTCAAATTTGGGGAAACTTTGCTCTGTGGATATTTTGTTGTAACATTTCAAAAGAACTCGCCTACGTCTGTATAGAAATTAGCCTTGATCAGGGGTCAGCAACCCGCATGCGGCTCTTTCCTCCTTCTGTTGTGGCTCCTGTGACTTTAGAAAATAAATAATGAGTATTTAATTACACTGTATTTTTATTTTAGTTAGTTTTTTTTTAAATTAAATTCTAAATGTGTAGATAATGGTCTTGTAACATTCAAAGAAAACGTCTTTAGAGCTCACTGCATCTCTTACCGTTCGCCGTGTGTGGATCGTGTCTTGTTGCATACGCTGTGTGGACCGAGCTCCTTCCTTCTAAACCAGAGCTATCACCAGGACTATCACCAGGACTAAGCCAAGTCTAAACCAGGTCTAAACCAGATCTAAAACCAGGTCTAAACCAGGACTAAACCAGGTCTAAACCAGGTCTAAACCAGGTCTAAACCAGGTCTAAACCAGGTCTAAACCAGGTCTAAACCAGATCTAAAACCAGGTCTAAACCAGATCTAAAATCAGATCTAAAATCAGGTCTAAACCAGGTCTAAACCAGGTCTAAACCAGGTCTAAACCAGGTCTAAACCAGGTCTAAAACCAGGTCTAAAACCAGGTCTAAACCAGATCTAAACCAGGTCTAAACCAGGTCTAAACCACGTCTAAACCAGGTCTAAACCAGATCTAAAACCAAGTCTAAACCAGATCTAAAACCAGGTCTAAACCAGGTCTAAAACCAAACAAGAATAGAATTTGCAGGAGGTGGTTGCTACAAAAGTTTCTGAAGTAAACAGAACGTTTAATGCTCCTTGGGCAGATTCATTCGCTTCAGTACAGGTGATAAAATGATGATGGACACAGGTTGGTTCACTGCGGGTGGATAATTTAATCCTGGAGTTTTATTTCCTACAAGCAGGACTCAAATAGACATTTAGTAGTAATGTGTTTAATGCAGCTTTGCGCACTTTTGTTTCCGTTTTAGAGAAACGAAACTTAAAACCTCATGGCTCATTTGCATAAACTGCTCTGAAAACAGTTCAGTGCTGATGCTTCAGCTTCTGTGGGACTAAAGGACACGACTCAGTGGATTATTTGTGTTGTATTTTCATTGTTTCATAAATGCAACACACTATACTTTCAACACCATCCAGCCGCTGCTTCTGGGGGACAAGCTGGAGGCAGCCGGGGTGGACTGCGACCTGGCAGACTGGATCCTGGACTACCTCACAAATCGGCCCCAGTTTGTGAGGACCCGGGACTGTGTGTCTGATGTTCAGACCTGCAGTGTAGGGGCGCCCCAGGGCACTGTCCTGGCGCCCTTCCTCTTCACCCTCTACACTGCAGATTTCAGGCACAACACGGACAGCTGCGTCCTGCAGAAGTTCTCTGATGACTCTGCCATTATCGGACTCATCACGGACGACGATGACGCAGAGTACAGGGGACTAACGCAGGACTTTGTGGACTGGTGTCAGCGGAACCACCTTCTCATCAACGCCGGGAAGACCAAGGAGATGGTGGTGGACTTCCGCAGACGCCGCTCCACTGCCCCCCCACCAGTGAACATCCAGGGAAGGGACATTGAGAGGGTGGACTCATACAAGTACCTGGGTGTTCATCTGAACAACAAACTGGACTGGACTCACCACACAGATGCACTGTACAGGAAGGGCCAGAGCAGGCTCTACCTCCTGAGGAGACTCAGGTCCTTTGGAGTGAAGGGGCCCCTCCTGAGGACCTTCTACGATTCTGTGGTGGCATCAGCCATCCTGTACGGTGTGGTCTGCTGGAGCAGCAGCATCACAGAGAGGGACAAGAGGAGACTGGACAAAGTCATCAGGAAGTCCAGCTCTGTCCTGGGCTGTGCCTTGGATTCGGTGCAGGAGGTGGGAGACAGAAGGGTTCTGGCCAGATTCACTTCTATGCTGGACCTGGAGTCTCACCCTCTTCAGGGCACCCTGTCTGCTCTGGAGAGCAGCTTCAGTGACAGACTGATCCACCCTCGCTGTGTGAAGGAGAGGTTCCGCAGGTCTTTCCTTCCTGCTGCTGTCAGACTTTACAATCAGACTTTACAATGAACACTGCTAACTCTGCTGCCTGTGCAATACTGGGACCCTGTGCAATAATGTAAGATAGTAATTTATTGTATATATAGTTTTTATACATAGTTTTATAATCCTTATCTTTTTAGATCCTTATAGTGTTTGTCTATTTTTAACTTAACTGTACTTCTATTGCTGCTACTGTTTCTTGCTGTTCTCTTTACTGTGCGTTGCAACACTGAAATTTCCCCATTGTGGGACAAATAAAGGATATCTTATCTTATCTTATAGTCTTTTATACAGAGCAGATAAGGTAAAAAAAAATGCAGTGTGATCCTCATTTTAGGGTTTTGTGGCTCCGCGGGTGTTTTTTTCTGTGGGAGACGCTCCAAACGGCTCTTTGAGTGTTTAAGGTTGTTGACCCCTGGCCTAGATTATCGTCACACTGGTTAAAAGAATTTCAATTCCATATTTTCCCCCAGGTTTACTGAGAAAGATTTTTGTGAGGAAGGAATTAATCACCCCAAATTGCCGCCTGGTCTCAAATAAACGCCTGGTCTGTTAAGTGACTGAAACAAATGCCCCAGCGACTATTTGGTATTTTACTGTAGATAAGTTTAATATCTGTGATGAAAACCTCCACCCGGAAAACACAGTGCACCTTTAATTTTTGTATACTTTTTTTTCAAATTATCTAATGCAATCTTTGTACAAACACACCCACAACTTTTTCTTTTGCTAGAAATTACGTAGAGTCCAGTGTTTTCAGATTGCAGGTCCCCTTTTGGACTAGAGTGTTCAAACAAAGCTTTATGCATAAACTGTATTTTTCATGCACATTTGGACAAACAAAATGTTGTCCTCTGCTGGAGATTTATAGTCAATACCCGAAAAGACGCTAAAAAGGGGCAAATATCTGCGTGATGCATACGTAGGGCTAATCCCTAATCGCTGCAAAATGCTCTCCTACCACTACGAAGTACGAGACTAAAAGTATCTGACGGGAAAAACGCCGAGCTGCTGCGACCCGCTCGGATCATTTGTCTGGATCAGAAGTATTTTTACCCACAGTAGCTCCTTCATTTTTTGTAATCTTTCAAAGCCGACGGGCCCAGACCTGGACAAAATGCTCTTGTTCTGTCGTCCGGCTAAAAGAAGTAGGTCTTAAGAGAGCTATAAATGACTGTAACACGAGCAGCAGGTGATGATTTATTACAGCTTGAGCTTTCCGCCTATAATCAACAAAGCGCGACTGCGACTGCACTGAGCCGCACCTTAAATGACTCCAGTCCACCGTGTCCTTGTTTGCAGCTTTGTACTTTGCCGAGCTCCAGCGGTAGAAGGCAAGGACACAATAACGTGAACCACACAGACAAGTGAAGAAGGGAGCAATAACACAAACAGAAAGAAAAGAAGAGAACGATCTCCCACAGCTGAAAATCTCGTTTCACCATTTCTGAACAGCTTTGTGCGGCTTTTGGGCTTCAGATCAATAACCGTGTCATTGTGTTTCACTTGTCCTGACGCTGTTTCGAAAAACCAACTGAACTTGAGTGTGACACAACTGTTTTCAGCCTCCATCAAACTCGGACCTGCACAAAAACTGTGTCAATCGTTTGTGGTGCAAAAAGTTTTGTTGCGATTCTGGTTCTTAAGATATTTGCAGTTTTAATTTCAGCCGATGACGTCGTCCAGAACCTCAGAATGTGAAATAGCCTCAAAACAGGAAGAAAATGATAGAAAACGTTTGTATTTTGGTTGTGCTGTTTTGTACTGTGACAATTTTCATTTGTGCGAGTTTATTAAAAAAATTATTAATTATTATTTCTGTGGTAATTATAGGACGTCATTTCTGCTCATCTGACAGCAACAAACTCCACAAAAGTAGTGTCAATAAACGATCTGAGGCTGTGGAAAAGTCTGTTTCAGTCTTTATTAATTTGCTTTTGATTCATATTTTATATAATAACACAGACTTTTCCGCAACCTGAGATCGTTTATCTTCATTAGTTTTGTGGAGTTTGTCGCCGTCAGCTGAGCGGAAATGACGTCCTATAATTACTGCAGAAATAATAATGAATAATTTTAGAAATAAACTCACACAAATGAAACTGTCACAGCACAAAACAGCACAAACCAAATACAAACGTTTTCTGTAATTTTCTGCCTGTTTTGAGTCTATTTCACATTCTGAGGTTCTGGACGACGTCATCAGCCGAAAATAAAACTGCAAATATCTTAAGAACCAGAATCGCACAAACAAAACTTTTTGCTGCACAAACGAAGCACAAACGACTGACATAGTTTTTGTGTAGGTTTGAGTTCGATGGGGCGACTTTACAGAGGTCTGTTTTCACGCTGCGATTATGTTTTAACCAAATCTTTTCATCCAGTGGCCACTTAAAGGTGCATTATGTAACTTTTCTGAGGGACAGTCTGCCCCCTGCTTGTCTCTGTCTCTGTGTTACTTACCGTTTTGTTTAAAACGTTCCACAATATGGCATTAAACTCTATCTACATGGAGATAAGCAGTCAAATCAGCAGGAAAGTTATAGGTCAGATCTGTGGAGAGGCGAGTCCACTCACAGTCACTATAATTGAATAAATGCAAGATGGTCCTATGTTATGCAAAATGTCTCATGTGACCTTTTAGCCATGTTATAATATGGTCACCTCCTCAAAAACATACCTGAAGTTGTGTTTTTTTCCATCTTTATTAGTCTGTCTATCACTCAAAAGCTCAAAATGCTCTGTTCCACATTGTGATGTCATGAAGTCCCTTTACCTTTTGTTAAGTAGAGATTTACAATTCTAGGCTTGAAATTATCCAGGTGATTTTAGTGAACACGTTTACAGAGTTTAAAAACACAGTGGAGCACTTCCTGTATTATCACATGACATCACAAGGTGGAACAGAGTGTTTTCAGTTTGAGAGAAGAAATATGCAGAATTTGTGTTTTAAACGTGTGTGAATGAAACAAAACACAACTGCAGGTCTGATGAGGAAACGACATTATAACATAGATCACAACATGGAATAACACAGGCCCTTTAATGCCTCACTGTGGAACATCTCAGACGAATAACGACAGTAACAGTCGTGTTGTGTACAAGCTGTGACGTCTTTCCAAACAGATTTTCTCTTCTGTCTGTAATAGTCCTTCAAAGCAGATGCAGATTGACAGCAAACTGTCCAATCATCTGTCACAGAAAACCCCCTGTGCTGCGGACTGACAGCTGCCGCTTCTGCTTCAGAGTCACTCATTAATTAATGAAGCTGCTCCTCTGCTGTGGAATAAAATGCTCCAAATGTGCGTTACCATAGAGACATGGACCACACTGTGTTTCACTGAGCAGGACTGTGGCACTGCATGGGCCTATTGTACCAGACTGTAGCAGAGCTGGAGAGACTCATCCATGTGTTTGTCTCCAGTAGGTTAGACACGGTAACGGCCTGTTCACTGTGAGAGCTGCAGAACATCCAGAACAACCAGAACATCCAGAACGCTGCAGCTCGGGTCCTGGCTCCAACCAGGAAGTCCGAGCACATAAGTCCTGGTCTCAGGTCTCTGCACTGCCCCCTGTGGCTCAGAGACTTTAAAGCGGCTCTGCTTGTGCACAAGTCTCTCCACGGCCGAGCACCAAAGTCCATGGATGCACTAACAAAATGACAATAAAGGTGAATCGAATTGAATCTGTGACATGTTAGTGCCACATGAACCATCTGCATCTGAGGAGCTCAGGGACCGAACTCCTGCTGGAGTCCTGGTTTAGTCCTGGTTTAGTCCTGGTTTAGTCCTGGTTTAGTCCCGGCCTCCTGCTGGTCCCAGAGTCAGGACTAAACTTGGGGAGTCAGAGTTTCAGACTCATGCAGCTAAAACCTGGAACAGTCTGAACATGTGAGACAGACTCTGTTTAAATCCAGGCTCAAAACAGTTCTGTTCAGCTGCGTCTGACTGAAGGGTTTTCATTTTTCATTCTTCACTCTTCTCTTCTCTCTAATTCTCTCTAATTTAATGTCCCATTTGTATTGTGATTTTAATGTATTTCTTATGCTGTAAAACACTTTGAATTACTTTGTGTACGAATTGCGCTGTACAAATAAAAAAATTTTATAATTACCTTCCCCATTCTTACATTAACATTCTTACATAGACATAGAACAGACTTGAGCACTGTTCACCTCCGGGGCCACGTACGGCCCTTTGGTTGACTCTCAGCGGCCCGTAATTTGGAATTACAAAATAAACATTTCATTATTTTAAATCATGCATGGACTAAAGCTGCATTGCTTTTATTTTAGAGGTGTTTTTAAATAACATTTATAAGGCAGCCTTACTTTTTAATTACCTACTCATTAAATAAACTCTTACCAGTTTTACCAGCTTGTCAAAACACTGCTCTTTACTGCTTTTTATAAAGAAATACTGTTAATATTATATTATATTATTTAAACAGTTACAGTTAAAGGCCCCATACCCTTTTTACCCTTTTATAATGTCGTTTCCTCATCACAAACAGAACTGGAGTTATGTTTTGTTTCCTTCACACACGTTTAACACACAAATCCTGCAGATTTAGGTTTTTCTCTCAAACTGAAAACACTCTGTTCCACCTTGTGATGTCATGTAGCAATACAGGAAGTGCTCCGTGCTCCATTGTGTTTCCAGACATCTTCACTAGAATCATTTGGATAATTTCAACCCTGGAATTTCCCATCTCAACTGAACAAGCGATAAAAGGGAGGCGTTAACTACAACTTTGTGACATCACATGGTGGAGCGGAGCATTTTGCTGCTCCTTGGGTTTGTACTAAAATAACCAAAATATCGTCAAAGGTCTCATAATAATATCGTGGAACATCACAGTATCTGGAATCCCAAGTCTCTTTGCTTAAATGAACAGTTCTGATGCAGAAATAGCTAAAGAAAACCAGCGGGAACTACATAGACCATGATCCTTTGCTCCGTTTCAGTGCAGACGACATGAAGAAATAACTGTTCTAAGCACTTTTACATCTTCATTCTTTGTCTTGTGAAGCAATTTTAGAGGAAAAAGTCACAGATTCACAGTTTTATATGACAATAAATATGTTACGGTGAGATGTTTATGGTGAAAATATCGTACAGAGAGATTTGGATTTAATTCCATCCCTAATGACAATAAATGTTGCACCAAATGACTGGCCAGAGCGTTTTATAATGTCAGTCTTGTTATTCTGTAGAATATCGTCATATCGTGAGCTTTCCCACGATATCGCAATAAATATCGTACCGTGAGGTTTAAACCGTGACGATATCGTATCGTGAGACTTGGATATCGTTACACCCATAGTTTGTACCTTGCTCATTTTTACATTTTCTGGTAATTTAATCTAAAATGAACCCTCGTAGAGCTTAAATTATAGTTATTTTAAAGCTTTTTTATGACCCGGTGAAGCGTTCTGCCGCTGGAGCACGTCTTAAAGCTCACGGGGACACATTTTGCATAATATGGGACTTTTAAGTAATTTTCTATTCCATATTTTTCAGCTAAAAGTAACACAGTAAATGCGCTGCCGTGTAACCTCTCCATGTGCTAACTGCATAGTGCCTTTTGCCTCACACCTGTACACACTCCACACAGAGCTACGCCGAGATGGAAATACGGGAGAAATCTAAGAAGCCGTCAAGTCTCGCACTGTTTCTCCACATTACCCCGTCTCTTTTACATAGCCTCGATACATTTTGCACTTACTATATTTTCACGTGTACATAAAGAAATTGTGCTATTGTGTCTTATTTCACGCCAGTTTATTGCCGTTTTATATTTTTGCTCTTTGTTATCACATTATATTGTAACGCGTGAGCTACTGCGCTATCAGCGAGTTCAACTAAAACAACTGGACTTACTTAGCGTTTTGTAGCCGATGTTTTGCCACCAACCATAGCTTCATCAGCGCTACTGTTTCCAAATAATATAAATAATATCATTTCTAAGTCTGTATTTCCATTATGTACAGTTGGGGGGCGCTGTTCTTGCACTGTTGCTGCTATTTGTGTGCACTTCCATTTATATTTTTGCCCTTTGTTATTATATTATATTGTAATGCGTGAGCTACTGTGTTATCAGCGAGTTAAACTAAAACAACTAAAACATCGAGTTCAACTAAAACAACTAAAACGAGTTAAACTAAAACAACTAAAACATCGAGTTCAACTAAAACAACTAAAACATCGAGTTCAACTAAAACAACTAAAACGAGTTCAACTAAAACAACTAAAACGAGTTAAACTAAAACAACTAAAACGAGTTAAACTAAAACAACTAAAACGAGTTCAACTAAAACGAGTTCAACTAAAACAACTAAAACAACTAAAATGAGTTAAACTAAAACAACTAAAACAACGAGTTAAACTAAAACAACTAAAACAAGTTAAACTAAAACAAACAAAACTGCATTTCACTACCAACCATAGCTTCATCAGGACGACTATATCCAAATAATTTCTCCAAAAAAAGTTAATCAGTTTATTTCAAACATGTAGCAAATCAAAATATGTTACAGTTTCATAACATAAAAAAGTGTAGATATAGATATAGATATAGATTATAGATATATATATATATATAGATATCAAACCAAACAGAATACAGAAACCCAAAAACAGAAAATAAAGCTACAACTTGTCTGAAAAAGAGGATGAAGCACTTATTTGCTCTGGTTCCCCTTCCATTATTAGTGATATATGAATATTTATATATATACATATTGTTTTAATTATAATCAGTTATTTATCTTTTTATTCCTTATTATACATGTATCCATTTGAATATTCTTTGTTGGTTTTGTTAATTACTTAATATATTCACTTTATTAATTACGTATTATTACTTAATGAATTAATCATTTGTACAGCACCTTTCCCAACACAGTGCTTTACATTTATGTATTAATATCTTTAAGTTTCTTTTTAAATATATTTGTGCTTTGACATTGTTTTAGTGATAAACTTAAATGATTCCACATTTTTACACCCTTCACTGTTACGCACACACTTTTTTTCATAGTTGTTCTAGTTAACGGCGTCTTTAGCAGGAGTTCGCCTCTAAGATTAAAGCTCTTTTACACTAAACAGTCTATGTCTTTCCATTCTGTACAGTCGGGGGGCGCTGTTCGTGCACCGTGCTGCTCTCCACTGCACAGATGGGGCCTGTAGCCCGGCTGAGAGGGGAGGAAGTGCCAGAGCCTTGTGCATGTGCTGCTGGAGCATGCGGTGATCGGCCATGCATTATTCAAAGAGGAGAGCCGAGGATGCTGGGAGATGGACTCCCCGCCCGGCTGCAGCCCTCGTTCCACTCAGCTGTTTTACCCCGCACGCCCTTTAACAGAGAACACACTGAACTTGTTGGCGGTGATATGTGAAATCTCTTTTGAAAAACTCTCCTTTAATCTCTTGAACAAGCTCTGCCTCCTGGAGTCAGAAACAGTTCAGACGATGAGAGACAGATTTCAAAACCTGGTGAAGAATGTTTTTGTTTGGTGGAAAGATTAAGGTGGAGTGAAAAAACAGATCATTTTTGGATAGTGATAAAAAGTTGCCGACACATTCAGTGAAAAACAAACCAAAAAAAAATACGTTGTGAAGCAAATCTTCAGTCTCCACAACCTGAATAAACGGAGGAATATGGACTATTCTGACCAAAATCACAAAAACAGAGGTTAGTAAAACACACAAGTCATTATTTTATTTTTACAAAACTAACTCGTCCAGACTAACATGGAAACTATTAGGAACCATCTCTTAGTCGTATAAGGAATGGATAGAATAGCAGGAGAATGGATCAGTGTGTTTAATGTTTCAGAATTTCTGACTTTACAAAATATAAGTCAGCAAAACAACAACAAAACGTGAACATTTGCTAAAATGTTTCTTACAGCTCCCACTTCAAAGTTAAAAATGAAAAAAAAACAAAAACTCCGGTCTCAAAAACTCAAAGCCATATTATTTCTAGTTATTTCTAGTTTCTCAAACCTTATTTTTGCTTGTTCTCCGTTCTTTCCAGTCCATAGAAAGCTACATTTAGCATATCTGGTTTAAGCTAGCACTAGCACGTTTTTCCAGTAACTAGCATCATAAGCTAACTACTTCAGTGACATGGCACAAGTCTAATTTGCAAGTAAACTAGCACTAGATTGATTTTATTCTACTTTACTGTTTCATTTCTACTTTAATATCACAGATCAAATATCCTCCACCTCATATTTCCTCAAACTGACTCGCTGCTGTCGTCCTTTGGCTGTAATGTTGCTCTCAGTCGTCTGTATTTGTTGATGTTGCTCAGAAAAGCAGTTCTGCCTTCAGAATTATAGAAGTTAATGTGCAGTGACAGCGGGACACAAAATGCATGTCGGGGCTGTGGCTTCAGTGGCTCTTCAGAAAACAGTGTCTTTGTCCATATGAGTGAGAAACAGCAGCGACACACGACTTTACTCACACAAATCTGTCTGTTACAGCCAAGACTGTGCTACAATATTGTGCTGCATTTTTTTCTACCAACTTTACTGATGCCCCTGACCTTCAACTTGGATAATTCCCCATTTATGCCTGTTAATTCCTGAAAATGCCCATTAATTAACACAAAATATATAATAGAAAGTAACTCTAGCGTTGCATTGAGTTGTTCACTGGTTTGTTGTTGAAGCATTGTGTTGTTGTGTCCTTGAGCAAGGCGCGTGACGCTTTGTTGCTACTCTCTGGTTGAGACTGGCTGAAGCAGTGACTGTTAATCTCTTTAAGTGCCTCGTAAAGTGCCAAATAACTGACTATTTAGTGTTGTAAATTGACCTAGTTTATTCATACATCACAATAAACTGGTCAGGGGTTTTTCAGGACGCGGCGTAATCATAATAATGGGGTCACGGGGATGTTTCGCTGTGTCATTCAGTAAATGGAGCGCAGGCCAGGCGGGGAGTTCATAACAAAAGGGGATCTTTCCAGCGCATCGGGATCGCCCTCCTGGCAATCAGCGCGAGAAAAGCTACAAGGTCGACAAAACGGGGTGACAAGGAGTGACCCGCTGGACGAATTCTGAAAAGAGCCGTCAGTGGGGACCCGCAAAACGCTAAGAGACGCAAAAATAGTGTCCCAGTATGAAGATAATGCAGGTGAGGAACACACGAGTGAGATTAGCAGGGCCTGATTTGCATTTTACACAGTTGGGATCAGCGTCCGGGAAGATTCGGGGAAGCTTAATCCATGGAGCACTTTACACTGGACGGAACAATGTCGAGCACAGTTTAACGTCATGTTTTATAGAGCAGTTTTATAACATTATTCCCTCATTGTTGTCAAGTTGTTAGGACAACACAACTGTCCAACTTTTAGCCAATGAAGTGAGTCGCATTATAGTCCTGAAGGCTGTGCTGAGGTACCCTTCACTGTTCTATATTTCACGGCACAAGAAGCAGATATTCAAACGTCAAATGGCACAATAAGCTGTGGGTATGAATGAGCTGACGGTACATTCAAGGCCCCATTGAAAGTCGGGGACAAACGGCGTCTATTAAAGCTGTTTCTATTCTGCTTGTACCGAGAGGCGAGGAGTTCCATTTACTGTCGGATATAAAATAAAACGGTGAAAAATGCAAGTGATTCATATTGTTTTTCTATACCGCATGGCCTTGTGGAAACGTATAGATATTCATTGTGAGTTTCTAGATTTGTCTGAAGTGTTAATGTTTAGTTTACACTTTTTAGCTCATGAAACTTGCAGAGTAGAATTTATAGTCCAAACCACAGTCCGTATATATGAGTGGACTGAGCGAGTGTGACGTCTCCACAGCGTTCAGGCTCCATATTTGGAAAATCCTCCCGCGAGTATCATAGCAACACAAGAGCCGATCATGATTGAGGTGGTTAAATGTGGCGCCTCCTCATGGCAGAGCGGTGATACTCTGCACCTGCAGGACACTGGATTTACCTGATTCTGGAGAATAATAAGGAAACTTTTAGCTTTTATCATCAAACTTTAAATAGTAAGTTTAAGTCATTGATTTATGTTCTATGTTCTGTTACGTGTGAACAACAACAGAGTCACAATTTAACGAAATTCACTTTACTTTATGCTAGTTAAGATTCTAGTAATGTTAACTATTGTAATTGTTTGAGATATTTGTCATTTTATTTCAGAAATCGTCAATCGGGGCAGGAAAGTGGGAAGGGAACTTACTTAGCAGCGAAACGAGCTGTCAATCAAACCTGTTGCTAACACTGGGGGGAGGGACCTCGGGGAATGAAGGCGTCTGATTGGTCCGTTATTTATGTTCATATCTTGATTTAGGAACAAAACAGCGAAATGAAAAATTCAGGATCCTGTGTCGCGAGTTCAGACGAACAATGGGAAAAAGGGAGAGAAGGACCCGGAAGAGCCTCCTGGAGCACTTCCTGTTTGGCACACGGCGGCTAACGCTTTAGCTACGTCCACTCATATATACGGACTGTGGTTGAGATACTGAAGCGTGTTTATGCATCTGGGTGGAGCTTGGAGAAGTTTTAAGGAGCCATTTGAGGTAAATCTGTTCATCTTCTTGAATGATTTGCTGTAAAAAATTTGCAGGATTCACTCAGGATTCACAACAGGAAAAGTCTGTCTCAGTCTTTAGTAATTTGCTTTTGATTCATATTTTATATAATAATACAGACTTTTCCACAGCCTCAGATCGTTTATCGCCACTAGTTTTGCTAAAGTCGCCGCCGTCAGCTGAGCGGAAATGACGTCCTATAATTACAGCAGAAATAATAATGAATAATTTTAGAAATAAACTCACACAAATGAAAAATGTCACAGCACAAAACAGCACAAACGAAATACAAAAGTTTTCTAAAATCTTCTGCCTGTTTTGAGTCTATTTCACATTTTGAGGGGCTGGACGACTTCATCGCCCGTAAATAAAACTGCAAATATTTTAAGAACCAAAATCGCACAAACAAAACTTTTTGCAGCACAAATGAAGCACAAACGAATGACAGAGTTTTTGTGGTTTGAGTTTGATGGGGCGACTTCATGCAGATAACAGAAAGTGCTATCATGCATTCACAACAAAATAACTTAAAAAGCCAAAGTGCAAACTAAAAGGTGCAGGTTAAACCCCTCCCAAGAACCCAAAAGAAAACTAAAAGCCCAAGGATGGCAAAAGGATCTTAAAATAAAACAATGTCAAACAACTAAACTAAAACTCAGTACAAAACAAAACTCTAAACAAAACAGTAGCAGACCAAATGCTAAAATAGAAAAAGGACAGACAAGTGTTAAAACCTTAACATATTAAAACCTTAGATTAAAAACACCTGTCCTACCTTAAAATATCAGTTGCTCACAGGTATAAGGATCTGCCACCGGAGCTGATTTTGCTGTAATATACAAATTAAAGCCCATTTAAAACCAGTTTAAAAGCTAAAATCATTCAAATACGAGCACGTGTTAAAGTCCTACCTGACACCAGCCCGCAGAAGTCAGGACTGAGGTGTTGCGGTTTAAGGTGGAGTGAAACAAACTCTTTTCTCCAGATCATTTTTGGATAGTGATTAAAAGTTGCCGACACATTCAGTGTGAAACAAACCAAAAAATTAGATTCAGTCTCCACAACCTGAATAAAGGGGGGAATATGGACTATTCTGACCAAAATCACAAAAACAGAGGTTAGTAAAACACGCAATAATTATTTTATTTTTACCAAACTCACTCGTCCATATAAACATGATAACTAATAGAAAACATGTCTCTTAAATTAAAACACAGGCAAATTGTTTCCATCTCAAATTCATGTTGGGCACTGGAGTCATTTTCGAGCTCGATTCTGAGCAGACACAAAATTGAATGAATCTTTCCAAATGTTTATTCACGAAAAAATAGTAAAGACAGAAAGACATTTAAAAAATCAGGTTATTCCTCTTAACTGTTTCTGGACTATATATAAATGTGTGATGTTTCCATACAGATTTATCCTGCACTTCCTTTTCTTACCCGACTTATATTTTGTAAAGACACAAATTCTGAAACATTAAACACACTGAAACATAGAATCTGATCCATTCTCCTGCTGTTCTGTCCATTCCTTATACGACTAAGAGATGGTTCCTAATAGTTTCCATGTTAGTCTGGACGAGTTAGTTTGGTAAAAATAAAATAATTATAACTGCGTTTACTAACCTCTGTTTTTGTGTTTTTGTGATTTTGGTCAGAATAGTCCATATTCCCCCGTTTATTCAGGTTGTGGAGACTGAAGATTTGCTTCAAAATGTCAAATTTTTTGGTTTGTTTCTCACTGAATGTGTCGACAACTTTTTATCACTATCCAAAAATGATCTGGATAAAGAGTTTTTCTTTTTCACTCCACCCTTTTGCGGAGCCTTTTTAAGCCCCAACCTCTGCTGGGACTAGAAGGTGGTGCCAGGTATCTTAAAAACACAAGCGCTCCCCCTGCTGTCCGCCACAGTTTGGCATAAAGTAGTTTCAGTGATAATGTTTATTGCGATTTCTCTCTGGCCCCATATATCACGCTTCAGAATGTGTTATCGTGACAGGCCTGTTTGGAGCAGCTGAGAAACATTAGTACTTGTGTCTGCTTTTTCTAAACATTGAATCAAAACAACGTTGTTATTCGTCTCCATGATGCATAATTATAGCCTATTATAACGCCTTTGGCACATCTGCTGTTTTCTTCTCACTCCAAGGCTCTGTAACACAAGGTCTTAACATTTTGTTGTTTCTTTCTCCAAACGGATGTCTACTGGGCGGACACTTAAGCGGCTTCCTCATAGATTTCCATTGCGCCGTGCCTGCAGAGCTGCAAATAAACTCGAGGTATGTTGTGTTAATGAGACCCTCAGTGGCTCAGTAACACCTCATATTACACAGTCTGATACATACTAATGTCATCAGTGGTTTACACAAGAATTATCTGATAAACAAGACTCACGTCCCTGGGTCTTTCTACAATAACATTATTTACATTCAGTTTTGCACTTAAAACTGTGCTTAAAGGGCCCATATTACATTTATATTATAGTTTTACTTGCACATATACACTTATATTATATAATTATGCCTTTGACACCAGTCTCTTGCTATGTTTGTATTTTGAATTTATAATATTTTGTATTTTTACGCTTTGATATTAAAATAATGTTATTTTTACTCGGGCGAAAAATCCCCAAGAGGCCTCGCAAATTTTAACATCTGCAATGGCCCTTATCCAAAACTGGGTCAAGGCCTCTTGTTTACAGCTAAATGCAAAGAAAACAGTCTGCATGATGTTCAGCAAACGTCCATTTGAACTTCAGCAGTCCAGAGTGTTTCTGAATGGCGAGGAACTCAGCTCAGTGAGGGAAATTAAATACAGTGATCCCTGGTTTATCGCGGGGGTCACGTTCCAAAAAGAACCTGCGATAGGCGAAATCTGTGAAGTATCAGCTTTATTTTTTACAATTATTATACAATACAATACTGAACTATAGAATGAAACCAAAGATCAAATCCTGTTTTCAGGCTCAAGCATTTAAAAATATAAACGTTTTCTTACAAATAACTATGATAGTTTTTAAAAAATGCTGTAAAATAATAATTTTAATGAATACGAACACGAGGTTGGACATTGTGACTCACGTGTATTTCAGTCCCTCTGACTGAGCCTCTTCCTCCTGACTCCTGTAGCGTCTTTTTCTACTGAAGGCTGTGGTGCAGGTGTCTTCTCCCGTCGTCCTCATGTTATTTTCCTCCTTCTTTATGGCACCCGTGTTTTCTTTTCTGTGGGAGACGCTCCAAACGGCTCTTTGAGTGTTAAAGGTTGCCGACCCCTGGTCTAAGTGAAAGACCAGTCAACTTTTATCACTTCTAGACTACAGTCCCTTGGCCAATCAGGATTCAGAACACAATGCACGGTTAAAAAAAATAAAAATAAAAAAGCATTAAAAAATCCGCGAAACAGCGAAGCCGCGAAAGATGAACCGCGTTATAGCGAGGGATCACTGTACCTTGGCCTGACCCTGGATCCAAACCGAACTTTTAAAAAGCACATCAAAAACATGACACACACCTTACATTTTAAAACACAGAATTTTAGATACATACGACCATTCATGACGCTGAATGCCGCCCGCATGTTTTTACATACAATGATTTTTTTCACATATTGAATACTGTATCACTTCCTGGACCCTCAAACCTACAGAATCTCTTTTTAAAAAGGCCATAAAAGTCCTGGATAGGAAACTCAATTCATTTCACCACTGCATTGTTTCAGATAAATATAGTTTACTCAGCTTCGATAACTGTATTCACTTTAAAAATTCATGTTTTGTATTCAAAGTTCTGCACTGGACTCGCTCCTCCTCCGTTAAAGGACCTTATAAAACCAGACGTACCACATTTGGACAGACTGTGCTCTCTGTCATTACTGGAACAATAAGAGAATGTCCGTCTCTGTCCACTTTTAAACTGCACCTTAAACTGTGGCTGAAGGAAAACCAAGTCTGTGAGCACTTTTAACTAGACTTTTATTTCTCTATTTTGTTTTGTAATGTGTTATAGTGTTTTTTGTGTCACTTGCCTCGGGACAACAGATGGAAATAATCTGACATATTTACACTGTTATTTACATGTGTTCATTAATATGTACTGTCCCTATCAAATAAATAAATAAATATATTGTGATGTGTCTTAACAATTTCCCTTGCAGATCAATACACGCATCCTGAATTTCGAACTTCCGGTCATCGCGCAATGTTTGCCGGGAAGGGCCCTCCGAAAAAGTGAGCATCAAACCGCCATGTTTGATTTCCTACTGTCAGCCGTTCTTTTCAAGCCTTTTGAACCACATCGCTTTTGTTTCCCGTTCTGATGTTGCTATATTTTAGTTATGGGATTCGGACATCGTAATTGTGCGGTTGTCGGACGTCCCAACGGCGGAAAACGGCTCGAGAAATGGGCTTCGGAAGTTTGCGAACTCCGTGACTGCAAAAGGGGATCAGGTCTGTGTGGCTGCAAACCTCCGTTCAAACTGTTTCTCTTCCCAACGGAATTGAAAAATGGTGAAAAGCGATGGGGCAGGACTGATACACAGGAAGGACGATAAAGGTAAAAGAAATCATCCCGAGTCTGAGGCGAACATTTTGTATGCGGAGCGACAACAAAGCAAAATCCCGATCCCTCACTCAGCCTTGGTTACGAATGTTCGACTCTCGCTTTAGCAGAGAGTTCCTGCACATTTGGTTCTATTTCGATGCCGATCTCCGAGGCGGCAAATACCCGAGCAACAAGTTCGGCTTTTCCAACAGTAATTTTCAAGTTTCTTTCTCTGAGGTAATTATTCAGAGCATCGACTTTCCAGGTCCAAACTTCAGCGACGCTCACGAATGTTGGTTCTTCGCCTTCAGACTCAGTGACAGTTGCTCCGACTCGAGTTCTGACGGCTCATTTTTCCACAAAGAAGGGAAAGCTGAGGTCTTATACTTATCAAAGAATAACAGTAACTTATTTGATCTCTATGTTAAAATATCGAAACCAGGAAACAACAGCGATATGGTTCAAATGTCTGCACTTTCAGAGGGAAAAAAATAAGTTTCTATCTTTTACAGTTAGAAAGTTGTGCGCGGTTATAGAAAACATATTCCTCGGAGTGGTATACGATGTCGTAGGTCTTCGAGTGTTAAATATAAAGATATCCGGACGAACAAACTATTATCTTATTGAAAGGACGGGGAAATAACAGGACTTCAGGCTGATGTAAACACATGTCTTGGAAATGTTGGCAAGACTAGACTCGACTGTTGAAGCATTGTGTTGTGTGCAGAGAGGGGTGGAGCATGGGAGGGTTTTGATTTTACTTTTACTTTTGTTTATATTTTGTTAAATGTTAAGATTAATTCATTTTTTTAATACAGTCTCCGCCTGAGCCTGGCCTCACTTTCATCCTCTGCACGGAGCGCTCTCAAAGAACACACTCTCCTCATTCAGTGACCGGCTAAAGTTGATTATTATTCAGGGCTTTTAATCTTCTATGTGATGTTGAACAGACCCCTCATCTGCATTAGCCATTGATGGAGCTTGGATCATT
Source organism: Odontamblyopus rebecca (assembly GCA_030686955.1). Taxonomy (NCBI): domain Eukaryota; kingdom Metazoa; phylum Chordata; class Actinopteri; order Gobiiformes; family Gobiidae; genus Odontamblyopus; species Odontamblyopus rebecca. The sequence goes on from CM060665.1 coordinate 4,463,720, forward strand.
TTCCCTTGAACTTTGGGCTCAGTCATGTTCAGGTCTCCAGGGGTGATGAGCAGGAGGGCTGAGGAGAGAGGAAACAGGAAGCAGGAAGCTGGAGAAGAACCCCTTATAATCAGTAAGATGACTGAGAGATTGTTTGAAGATCCATGATGTGGTTTGTAGTGATAATACTGCAGCCAACAGAGCGTTCATCCTGCAGGAGCTCAAAACACACAGCACATTAGCATAATGTTTTTAGTACAGAAAACAACAAGCCGAATATGTTAGCTTTGTCATTTCATGTGTGGTCGAGAAGGAACGTTAAAACCATTTATCTTTTATTGTGGAAGAGACCAAATCTGTCAACTGGGAAGCGAATTTTTTTTCCCGTTAAATATTTAAAGGGCCTGTATTAATACAGTACAGTGAACCCTGGTTTATTGCGGGGGTCACGTTCCAAAAAGAACTTGTGAAGTATCAACTTTATTTTTTACAATTATTTTACAATACAATACTGAACTATAGAATGAAACCAAAGATCAAAACCTGTTTTCAGGCCCAAGCATTTGGTTAAGAAATAAAAATATAAACGTTTTCTTACAAATAACTATGATAGTTTTTATATAATCATTTTAATAATGAATAGGAGGTTGGACATTGTGACTCAGGCGTATTTCTCAGTCCCTCTGACTGAGCCTCTTCGTTCTGACTCCTGTAGCGTCTTTTTCTACTGAAGCTGTGGTGCAGGCGTCTTTTTCCCAGAACGAACTGAAGAGTCATTTATTCTGTAAAGGCGCCTACAGCCGCAGAGCTTCTACCTTCAGCAGGTCCAGAAGTTTCACGTTTTCTGTGATAGTTTCATCTTCCTCGGCCTTTTGCCTTTGTTGTGCAGAACGTTTCCTCCACATTGTGGGGTTTGACGTGGAGAAAATTTGCAAAGGTAAATTTGTCGGGCTGAACAGAGATGAGGCACAGAAACTGTTGACATTGGTCTAAGTGAAAGACCAATGTGACTTTTTCGCTTCTCCATTTCTACAGTCCCTCAGCCAATCAGGATTCAGAACACAATGTACTGTTAAAAAAAAGCATTTAAAAAATCTGCGAAATAGCGAAGCCGCGAAAGGTGAACCTCGTTATAGCGACGGTTCACTGTACAGGGCATTGGCCAATATTTAAGTCCAAGAACTGCTTAAAAAAGCTGCATAAGTGTAGCCCTAAAAAGGGCCAAATCACAAAACTGAGTCACTATGGGACAAGCAGAACAGCAGCTGCTCAGGTCGGCCATTTCTGACCAGTGCAACAGGGAGAACTGCGATTTGGGACGAGGATAATGACATAAGCACAGAGAGAAACACACACCATAGTTGGGTCAGCGAGGACAACAAGATCCGGAAACACACCCACCAGACTATAAATCGGGATGAGGGGGCGTACAAACTTTCTCACACCTGACATGCAGCTCTTTAATAGGTATCACATGGCAGCAGAGTGCAGCCGAAATGTCAAAGTATGACACACTAACACAGGTCTGACGATGATAAATTAGAGTCAATAATATGCATACCAGAAGTGGGAAAGGAGTCTTGATGAAATTACCTACTCAAAAAAAGCTTCTAGATAGATTGCTTTTACTTTCTTGTCCCTGCCTCGTGTCACCTGTCTGTCACCTGTCACTGTCAGGCAACCAACCACCTGCTCTATGAAACTAATTTCATATAACGGACTCCTTCTCCTCTTCTTCTACTACTTTTTCAGCTGCTTCTAGCCCTTCCACCCTATTTTTGGCTCTGCCTGGGCCCAAAGTTATTCAGTGAATGTTTTATTGCCTGGAATTTCTCTCCTGGTTAATGGATACTAGTATAGGGATGGAAAATGGCACCTATTTCCTTAAACACATCAACTTACTTATTACACAATGATCCAATTGTGTTGGATTCAACTGTTATTTATCCTTCATTTCACTACAGAGCAGAAACTCAAACCTCATGAGATGCTCGAGGCCAGGAGCGTCCAAACTTTTTTCATCAATATTAAAACACAGACCAGCGTGAGGGCCGATCGAGGGTCATAGACTGGTGGTCAAAACAGTGAGTAATTAAAATCTGCGCTTTTATAACAGGTTTAAATGACCCTTCAGACCTTTGTTCAGGCTTAGACCCTCAAAAGGACACACTACATTTCCTTGATTAAGGTATTTTATTTTTGTTTATTTGTCAGGGACTGTACAAAAAACATTGCCACCAAATAGGGAACCGATGTTTTGTACATAAGGCTTCTGGCCACAGGCTCATTTGCAGCCCCCGTCCCTGGTTTGGCTTTTACAAATATAAATACAAGTACAAAAATAACAAAACGCAGTGAAATTTGTAAAATACACAGTCTAAAAAAAACAATAAGAGAAAGGGATCTGCCATTTGAGACAAATCTGGTCACTTTACACCATGAGTCCATTTCTTGATTGTTCTTGATCCAGAGCTTCAGCTTTAATGAGAAAAGTCTCAGGTTCGACTGAGACTTTAGCTCCAGAGGTAAAAAATTCCACAGCTGAGAACCCAGACCAGTTCTGCATCTGTTCACTCTGCAGTTCCCACTGACTCCAGCTCTGTCCTCACTCCTTCATTTGTATATGAAGGTAGATTTCAAAAACATGCAGTAAAAAGTGCTACTGCGGTCGTATGGGCCAATTCTCCTGGAAGCCTGAGGCCACATTTTGCCCCTGGGCCATAGTTTGGATATACCAGCTCTCGGCCAAAATCAGGATATCAATTTAAATGTAGTTTAATGTTTAAAAAGAAATTTAAATATTTAACTCTGAGCAGATACATGAATTATGAGACTAAGTTTGTGCTGTAGTCTCTGCCGTGCTGTTACTAATTTGTTTGTTACTAAATAGTTTGTTTGACCTTTTCGGTCTGTATTTGTTAAATGTGTCTGTCTATGGAATAATGTCAGAATATGTGACCAAAATAAATCAATCAAATGTAGTTAATATGATTAACTTAGGTTCAGGAGCAGGACCACACCTCAACCGCTCTCTCCTCCTCTCGCGAATCACAGCTCACTTCTACCACGCCTCAGTTTACCAGAAGCCTATTTGTATCAGCCTGTCCCAGCAACCCAGTCTGTCCCGAATAACTCGACCCCACCCTCCCAACCCCGATCTGTTCACTTCCAGACATAAGACGCCTACGATGGGGGTCCTGTTCCTGCTGGGCCATGTGAAGATTGAGACTGAACCCCCACCCTGAGTCTCAACCCAGCCGACCCGCCTCGTCTCCATATAAAAAACGCTTTTCGCTTTGCACATGTGTTGTTGGACTGCTATTATGGAACCCGGTCCAGCAGAAGTGTCAGTATTGGTTGGTGTCGGTATATCCCCGAGTGTCTTTCTTGTACTTTTATTCCCCCTGTTTAAGCTCAATATAACAACACACGTCTCACTATAAGAATTTCGTTAAACATGAAGGCCTAATGAACCTAACTGGACCATGCATTGATTTTCACTCTCATTTTATATACGGTGCAGCAGGAGCGCCGGTGCACACGGCTTCACACTGCATAACAATCGCTATCGACAGACTTCTTTCTTGTGCTGGGCCTGGAAACCGTCAAAAATTCAAATCAGTATCTGCGCTGTTCTGTGCAAATAGTTTAAAGTAAAAAAGCTAGACCTAAACTAAATGATAATAACACTTTCGCACATAGGAAGGTGCCGTGTCTTGCCCAAGGGCACATGAATAGTGTACACGTATGAGTCTTACACTTTACCGTGAGCTGCAGATTCTTTCTTTTCTCTTTTCATTCTGTCTTGTTTCGCTCGAGGCAACGAAACGTGCCTGAAATGCAGTTGTTTCGATACGATACTCGATTTATGGCTCACGATACGATATTATCACGATATGGTGATACATCTCAATCAGTATATTGCAATTTAATATATGTCACTGTTTTTAAGAGCCAAGTACCTTTAACAAGAGTATTTACAAGAGTATTTTTGTAAAACCACTACTTGTGCAAAGTCAATATGAAATAAAACAATTGTAACCATTAAAATAGTAAATATGTCAAGTGTTCTGCATAAACAAGTTTCTTTTCTCTGAGTAAACATCCAAGTTGTGGCACTGTCAGAAATCAATTCAACAAAATATAACAAAAACATCCAAACTGTGGCACTGTCAGAAATTAATTAGGTAAAAAAAAAATATATATATATATAGCAGCCCATGAACAATACCATATCACCAAATGTAGTATCACGATTAGGGTTGCAAAGGGGTGGAAAATTCCCTGAAAATTTCCATGGAAACTTTGGCACAGAAATTTGGGGGAATTTTCAAATTGGTAACTTTTCACAGGAATTTAGGGGAATTATTGTAACAAAAATATAAACATCTTATTTTGTCATCAGCAGCATTATTGCAAAAGGGAGATAATTAACACACATGACTCTGATTTATTTGTCAGAAGAGCTTATTTCTTTTACTGAACAACAAAACCTGAACGTTTGCTTACAGCTCCCACTTCAAAATAATTTCTAGTTATTTCTAGTTTCTCAAGCCTTATTTTTGCTTGTTCTCCGTTCTTTCCAGTCCATAGAAAGCTACATTTAGCATATCTGGTTTAAGCTAGCACTAGCACGTTTTTCCAGTAACTAGCATCATAAGCTAACTACTTAATGACATGGCACAAGCCTAATTTGCAAGTAAACTAGCACTAGATTGATTTTATTCTTCTTTACTGTTTCATTTCTACTTTAATATCACAGATCAAATATCCTCCACCTCATATTTCCTCAAACTGACTCGCTGCTGTCGTCCTTTGGCTGTAATGTTGCTCTCAGTCGTCTGTATTTGTTGTTGTGGCTCAGAAAAGCAGTTCTGCCTTTTCAGAATTATAGAAGTTACTGTGCAGTGACAGAGGGACACAAAATGCATGTCGGGGCTGTGGCTTCAGTGGCTCTTCAGAAAACAGTGTCTTTGTCCATATGAGTGAGGAACAGCAGCGACACATGACTTTACTCACACAAATCTGTCTGTTACAGCCAAGACTGTGCTACAATATTGTGCTACATTTTTCTCTACCAACTTTACTGATGCCCCTGACCTTCAACTTGGATAATTCCCCATTTATTCCTGCTAATTCCTGAAAATTTTGCAACCCTAATCACGATATATCAACATTTCGATATTTATATTTTAGCATGTAGTTTTAATCAGTGTGTAGTTAACGTTTGTCACATTCTTTTGAGAGACTGCTCCAAAAAATAGACCCAGTGACTTTTTCATCGCCCTCTTTCAACTCTTATTCATAAATCCTGTGGCGTTCGCTATAGTGGATTGAAATGAGGACTTGCAGGGACTGACTGGCTCGTTTTGACCTTGCCGTTGCTTGCGGGAATGTTTAGTAATGAGCTAAAACCCTCTTGTAGGACTGAGGCCACGACTTAGTAATTAAAAAGTGCTCCGCCGGCCCCGCGCGCAATTATTATTTAAAACCCGCCGATGTCCTTCAAGTCTTTTCGCAGGCCGGAGTTCACAGAGCTAAGATAACTTTTACCTTGGAGCAGGCCGTGGCGTTTCACAAAGTCCACATCGTTCTAGTCGGAAGCTTTGCCCTGCCTATGAATTCTTTGTGGTTCTTTGTCTGACTGCGATGATTGTGATGCTGTTGCCCTTATCGGAAGCGTAACAGCTGAGTCGTCCGAGGACAAATATAAAGGTCTTTCAGATTTCACTGCGCTCAAAAGAATGTTCAAGTCTATCCAAGGACATAGACATGGAGGTCAACCTGGTGTTTCCTCAAGTGAATAGCGTAAGAAAAAAGAAAAGAAGCGTTCATAAACCTACGTGAGTTAAACATAATAACTCATGGTGATCTAAAGGTGCATTGTGTAACCAAATACTGAGGAAAAACAGGGATTCTGACTGTGAGCGGAGACGCCTCGCCACAGATCTGACTTGTAACGTGGTCTGGTTTGGTCGCCGTGAAGACAGAAAGGTTTTAATTCCAGGCAAAGCAATAATAAGTGATAATCTCCATGGAGAAAAGCATTTGATGATGATTGTGATTAATGCAGATAATTAAAGCTGAACTCCGGCACGTTTGCAGCTAAAGTCCGTCGCTAGAGGAGGTGGAATTCTGTCAGAAGCCACAAAACGGCACAGATCAGTGTTTCCTCGGCGGAGATCTCGCTGTGGCAGTGAGTCTGTTTGTATGAAGCCGCTCTACGTGATCCTGAATTTTTCATTTCTCTGGTTTGTTCCTAAATCAAGATATGAACATAAATAACATTCCCCGAGGTCCCTCCCCCTAGCGTTAGCAACAGGTTTGATTGACAGCTCGTGTGTTTCGTTGCTAAGTAAGTTCCCTTCCCGCTTTCCTGCCCCGAGTGACTATTTCTGAAATAAAATGACAAAATATCTCAAACAATTCCAATAGCTAATGTTACTAGAATCTTAACTAGCAGAATTTAAATAGCATAAAGTCAAGTGAATGTTGTTAAATTGCGACTCTGTTGTTGTTCACACGTAACAGAACATAGAACATAAATCAATGACTTAAACTTACTATTTAAAGTTTGATGATAAAAGCTAAAAGTTTCCTTATTATTCTCCAGAATCAGGTAAATCCAGTGTCCTGCAGGTGCAGAGTATCACCGCTCTGCCATGAGGAGGCGCCACATTTAACCTCCTCAATCATGATTGGCTCTTGTGTTGCTATGATACTCGAAACGACAACGGCGATCGAGTCATTTATATTTATATTTATATTTATATTTATATTTATATTTATATTTATATTTATATTTATATTTATATTTATGCATACACCACAATTACTGTTTTTTAAGGGACTTTTGATCAACTAAACACCCATGGTTTAAAAAATGCAAAATAGCTCAGTTCAGTTTAAAGCCGCACTTTGGAACATCCAGCGCAAAATCTGTATGGAGACAGATATGATACTGTGCACCCTTAAGGCAACCTTGAGCAATCATAAAAGTTTTATGTTTTCGAGTGGACATCTGTTGCTTAAAGATGTGTGAAATGCCATATAAATCACTCAGTAAGGACGACGTGTTTAGTCCTGTTTTTATTGAGGACAAACACTCTTTATTTAGACAATACGATGTGATTTTCAACATTACATAATAGAACTTTATTTTTATTTTGATATTACCTTATCTGGTTACAGGCCGCCACACACTGACGTCTAATTGTCGGAGTGTCGTGTGTCCATTTGTTCTCAAACGTCCTGCACTCCCACATGTTTTTCTCCCGGCCTGGTTTAATCCTGGTGAAATCCTGGTGTAGTCCTGTTATAGACCTGGTTTAATCCTGGTTTAGACCTGGTTTAGACCTGGTTTAGACCTGGTTTGAGTCCTGATTTTAGTCCTGGTTTAGTTTTAAACATGGTTTAGTCCTGGTTTTAGTCCTGGTTTAGTCCTGGTTTAGACCTGTTTTAGTCCTGTTTTAGACCTGGTTTTAGTCCTCTTATAGACCTGGTTTAGATCTGGTTTAGACCTGGTTTAGTCCTGGTTTAGTCCTGTTATAGACCTGGTTTAGTGCTGGTATAGACCTGGTTAAGTCCTGCTTTTATTCCTGGTATAGACCTGGTTTAGTCCTGGTTTAAAAGCAGGTCTATGCCAGGACTAAAACCAGGACTAAATCAGGACTAAATCCAGGTGTAAATTAGGACAAAAACCAGGTCTAAACCAGGTCTAAATCAGGACTAAAGCCAGGTCTAAATCAGGACTAAAAGCAGAACTAAACCAGGACTAAACCAGGTCTAAACCAGGTCTAAACCAGGTCTAAATCAGGACTAAAGCCAGGTCTAATCCAGGACTAAAAGCAGAACTAAACCAGGTCTAAACCAGGTCTAAATCAGGACTAAAAGCATCAAGAACAGTCCTGTGAATGTGACTTTTTCGTATTCATACTTGAACACTAGCTTTAGCACTGATTAATACTAATATCTGATGTTTCGATACTTGTGTCAGCCTTAAACAGAACTTAAATGCCTTGTGAAAAGTTTCTCACCAGACACGAGCTTTGGGAGTTTATTTCTCTCCTCACAGTTTATGGACTCGTTTGTTTGATTCGTTTGCTCGCAGAAGTGAAGTGCTGGTGTTTTGTGTGCAGCCGTCGGGGGGGGCGGGAGTGTGGAGATCCCCTGGAGGTTGGTCCCCATGAGTTTCCTGCTGGTTTCACCCCCCTCTGCTGTTCAGCTTAAGGTTATGAATGCACCTGGAATAACACCGGGGAGCTGTTTACCGTGGGCCCCAGCGGGAGGTTTGAGGTTTGGTTCTTTTAGTTTTCACAGTTTGAAGGACGTAAAACCAAATGTATTCTAAATGTTCTCCCCTTGATGATGAATCCAGCTGCGTATTATTAACAGCTTTAAATGTGTTTATGTGTTGCATCCATAGTCCGTATATACGAGTGGACGTAGCTAAAGCGTTAACCGCCGCGCTGACAAACAGGAAGTGCTCCAGGAGGCTATTCCGGCTCCTTCTCTCCCTTTTTCCGCACTGATTTACGCTGAGATCATCCCTCTGTCTGTACCTGTTGCACTGAGTCAAGTAATTTTGGTCTTATTGGTCAGCGGTGACATCAGTCAATCTCTAAAAGCACTCCTTTTCCGTCCCCTCGCCCTCTGACCTCACGCTCTGACTTCCGGGTCCCGCTGTTGACGTCGCTCGTTTGCTGCTCTCTCAGGTCGTCTTCCAGAATTATTGTCAAGTTCAGGATTCAATAAGATCTGTAACGCTGATTACTTTCTTCAGTGCTTGCTGCCATGGGCCGTATTAGCTGCGGCGTTTGCGTACCTCCCGTCACGCCGGCGAGCGGGTGGGCTGGCCGTCAGTCACCACACTCGTCCAGCGACTAATACAAGTGTGTGTGTGTGTGTGTGGCATACTGAACATCCAAACAATCGCTTACTTGTACAGTCGGGGGTATTGTGCATTTTATGTTCTAGATCTCAAGCCGTGGACTTGAGTGCCCTGCCGCCGCCTTGTTTTCACGTCTTGCCTTTACCGTGTACCGGGGATCTGAACTCGGACTGGATTTATGAACAAACTTTGGAACAAAGTCGTCCAGTGAACCGTGAACCCAATTGTCCTGACTCATGTGAACAGACTGTCACACTGAACTCATTTATGGGAAATGTATAAATAAACAGTTTCCTTTTGCTATATGTGAATTATGCCTCTGTCCATCAACAACAAACCTGTGTGCCTCTGATATGAGCTGGTCCTGGGCCGACTCCCAGGTGGCGTTATTGATATTTTTCATTTATTATATGTTAAAATAAATGCTAATTGGTACAGCCAATAGTCACTTCAGCGAGATAGTAGAACTCTGTGAAGTCGCCCCATCAAACTCAAATCTACACAAAAAGTATGTCAGTCATTTGTGCTGCAAAAAGTTTTGTTTGTGCGATTCTGGTTCTTCAGATATTTGCAGTTTTATTTTCGGCCGATGACGTCGTCCAGAACCTCAGAATGTGAAACAGACTCAAAACAGGCAGAAAATTATAGAAAACGTTTGTATTTTGTTTGAGCTGTTTTGTGCTGTGACAATTTTCATTTGTGCAAGGTTATATTTAAAATATTTAAAATTATTCATTATTATTTCTGTGGTAATTATAGGACGTCATTTCTGCTCATCTGACAGAGACAAACTCCACAAAACTGGTGGCGATAAACGATCTGAGGCTGCGGAAAAGTCTGTTTCAGTCTTTAGTAATTTGCATTTAATTCATATTTTATATAATAACACAGACTTTTCCACAGCCTCAGGTCGTTTATCGTCACTAGTTTTGCTAAAGTCGCCGCCGTCAGCTGAGCAGAAATGACGTCCTGTAATTACAGCAGAATTAATAATGAATAATTTTAGAAATAAACTCACACAAATGAAAATTGTCACAGCACAAAACAGCACAAACCAAATACAAACGTTTTCTATAATTTTCTGCCTGTTTTGAGTCTATTTCACATTCTGAGGTTCTGGACGACGTCATCGACCAAAAATAAAACTGCAAATATCTTAAGAACCAGAATCGCACAAACAAAACTTTTTGCAGCACAAACGACTGACACAGTTTTTGTGCAGGTTTGAGTTTGATGGAGGCGACTTCTCGCAGGTCATCAACCGCTTTCCTCCATGGAGATGTTATTGCATTGACTGAAATGTTTCACAGTTTGGTATTAAATCTTTCTATCTTCATGGAACCAGACCAAGTTACAGGTCAGATCTGTGGAGAGGCGACCGCGCTCAGTAAAAGAAGGCCTGTTTTTTTAGTATTTTTGTGCTATAAAACCACCTGTAATGTAATAAATGTAATGTAGAGCTGTTAAATATCAGGCTGTGGAACAGTTCAGGCAGAACATTGACACATCCATAGAAAAAAGCGACAGATCACCACCCAAAAAGTTACATAATCCACTTTTAATTTCTTATTTCTTTTCTTATTCCGTAAAGCACTTGGAAATACATTGTGTACGAACTGTGCTATACAGATAAACTTGCCTTGCCTATTCTGTTGGACTCTCTGGAGTAACAAAAATAAAGCAAAATTTTCTCTACCAACACCTGCGCTTTGGGAGTACGAACTCAGAGGCACAAGATTCTCAGTTTTATTCTTTCCATACGGGCGAAGCTCCTACACATGCATACTCGACGTCTCTGGAGACGTCCCACTCCGCTGCATCCACATCCTCACTTTATATTTGTAACAGAATACTGTAAGTTTCCTATTGTTTGGATTCGTACTTGTAGTTGCAGCAGAAACCAGACCAAATGGTGGGAAAAAGTTGACAAAATTGGCCAATATTTTAGGTAAAGAAATCCTAAAAAGTCAGTGGAATGACAGAAATTTAAGAAAGGTTTGTCATTTTTCGACTTGATGAGCTTGTCCACAGTGCACAGGAAATATATGCGGATGAATTAATCACAATCAAATCCAAAACACAAACGAAAGAATCATTTAAAGGTCCTATATTCCGCAAAACTGACTCCATGTTATAATCATCAAAAACAGACCTGGGGTTGTGGTTTGTTTCATTCACATGTTTGAGAAATCTGCTTTATTGGCGAGTGAAAAGGGAGTGAAAAAAATTATTTTCCCCAGATCATTTTTGGATAGTGATAAAAAGTTGTCGACACATTCAGTGAGAAACAAACCAAAAAATTAGACATTTTGAAGCAAATCTTCAGTCTCCACAACCTGAATAAACGGGGGAATATGGACTATTCTGACCAAAATCACAAAAACACAAAAACAGAGGTTAGTAAAACACACAAGTCATTATTTTATTTTTACCAAACTCACTCGTCCATATAAACATGATAACTAATAGAAAACATGTCTCTTAAATTAAAACACAGGCAAATTGTTTCCATCTCAAATTCATGTCGGGCACTGGAGTCATTTTCGAGCTCGATTCTGAGCAGACACAAAATTGAATGAATCTTTCCAAATGTTTATTCATGAAAAAATAGTAAAGACAGAAAGACATTTAAAAAATCAGGTTATTCCTCTTAACTGTTTCTGGACTATATATAAATGTGTGATGTTTCCATACAGATTTATCCTGCACTTCCTTTTCTTACCCGACTTATATTTTGTAAAGACACAAATTCTGAAACATTAAACACACTGAAACATAGAATCTGATCCATTCTCCTGCTATTCTGTCCATTCCTTATACGACTAAGAGATGGTTCATCATAGTTTCCATGTTAGTCTGGACGAGTTAGTTTGGTAAAAATAAAATAATTATAACTGCGTTTACTAACCTCTGTTTTTGTGTTTTTGTGATTTTGGTCAGAATAGTCCATATTCCCCCGTTTATTCAGGTTGTGGAGACTGAAGATTTGCTTCAAAATGTCTAATTTTTTGGTTTGTTTCTCACTGAATGTGTCGACAACTTTTTATCACTATCCAAAAATGATCTGGAAAAAAGTTTTTTTCACTCCACCCTGATGTCTACATTTCCATAGCTCAAAACGCTCTGTTCCACCTTCTGATGTCATCTAGTGGTAGGTTTCAAGTTAAGATCTGCCATTTATTTTTTGTTCAGTATATTGGAAATTCCAGGATGTGGACTTTATAAACACAGAGGAGCACTTCCTGTGTTACCACATGACATCACAAAGTGGAACCGTGTTTTCTGTTCGAGTGAAGAACACAACCAATGCAAGATTCATGTGTTCACTGCAAAAAGGCCTATCAAAAATTTTAAAAATACCAATTTTGAGGTAAAAATGCCCTATTTTAAGTGAAATTTTCTGCCAGTGCAGTAAGAAATTTCCACTTACCAAGTTTTCTTAAAACAAGACGAAATACGAATCTTGTTCTAAGCAGAAAACACGAGTTTCAAGTATTTATGGCAAGATTTTTCACCTTATTGGTTTGAGAAGGAAGTTAAAGAGGCTTAACCTGGACTGAGTTAATATAAAAAGTGCTTAGAATAAGTTGTAATATCGAGATAAGATAAATCAGGATGGAATATCTGGAAACAAGTAAAAAAATCTCATCTTATTCAGTAAAAAAAATCTTTAAATTGATCTTTTGAGATGAATCTGCTTAATTCAAGTCAGTTTAAATATGCTAGAAAATCCTTTTTTGTTGTGTTAAACATTTGAGTGAAACAAAACACAACTCCAGGTTTATTTGTGATGAGGAAACATTAGAACATGGATCAGAAAATAGTGTTTCTTCCCCCCCACAAAAATCCTGCTTTTTTATTGTGAAAAATGTCTTCTATTTCACAGCCGTTCTTTCCATAAATGATCCTTTTCTCCGGTGGATCTACTTCCTGCCTCGTCGCTCCCTGCGCACATCAGAGCTCCGGCTCAAAGGTCAAGGTTGAGAGACAGTAATTGCTTTAAATCCAGGAAGTATGTTTAATTACATGACAGACACACAAATGCCATCAGCTCCACCGCCTCTATATACAGTAACTCGCCAATTAGCTGCGGAGGGCTTCCTGACAGGGGCGGCTATAACCGAATCCTGGGGGTCACAGCAGTGGTTCCGACCGGAGAGCCAGGTGTTCCGGATACAACCTGGATTAGATGTACATCATTAAAAGCGTCATTCAGCAGGCGCCTGCTCATTAGGAGAGCTCATCCTGGAACACAATGCACCAGCACAGTCAGTAGTTAAAGGATATACGGGGACGGGGTCATTTTAGCTCCGTCATCAGAATAAATATGAAGGAAAGATTTAGAGAAATGCCAGTGGTGAATTTAAAAATGAAATAAAAAGTGCAGTATGTTATTTTATTTAGAAATTTTACACAATGAAACCAAAAATAGACAAAAAAACAACCCACGGTGAAGCTTTTCCATGTGTGGTGATCCTACCTGCGTGAAGTCGGCCCCATCAAACGCAAACCTACACAAAAACTCTGTCAGTCGGCGGCGACTTTAGCAAAACTCCACAAAAGTAGTGACGATAAACGATCTGAGGCTGTGGAAAAGTCTGTATTACACACATAAGATATGAATCAAAAGCAAATGACTAAAGACTGAAACAGACTTTTCCACAGCCTCAGATCGTTTCTCTTCAGTAGTTTTGTGGAGTTTGTCGTCGTCAGCTGAGCGGAAATGACGTCCTGATTTTAGAAATAAACTCGCACAAATGAAAACTGTCACAGCACAAACGAAATCTAAACGTTTTCTATAATTTTCTGCCTGTTTTGAGTCTATTTCACATTCTGAGGTTCTGGACGACGTCATCGGCCGAAAATAAAACTGCAAATATCTGAAGAACCAGAATCGCACAAACAAAACTTTTAGCAGCACAAATGAAGCACAAACGACTGACTCCATTTTGGGCGTTTTAGAGCATTTTGAAGCTTCCTGGGGCCAATTTGACCTATAAAAGAATCGTTAAATTCTCCAAAACTAAAGCAGCACAAACGAAACTTTTCGCAGCACAAAACAGCACAATTGACATAGTTTTTGTGTCGGTTTGGAGGTCATCTGATGGACCCCAGGAAAGTTCCACCATTAAAATCACAGCACATACAAACCAACACATAAATAATCATCATAAGAGAAGAGAGACCAGATTCGTTTTGAGCTTGGATTTAATAGTCAAAGTAAAGTTTTGTCTCATATCTTTAAGACGACTGTTGATTTTGTGATCAGATTTCAATCACAAAATAAACCCAAAGGCTATTTCAGACTGTCTGGATGGTTTTAGACAGATTTTAGCTCGAACTGCTGCACTGAAGAAGTTACCAACAAGACTTAGCACCAAGGTCATGCACACACTCCCCGTTTACACCACGGTTTAGTCAGAATAGATGCCCAGCCACATAACAACCCATCTGCACAGCCCAGCTAAAAATAACGCTCCAATTAGCGCTCCAAATGAATGTTAAGTGGGAGAAAATTAAGTCCTGTTTTAGTATTCAGGGAAAACCTTGAAGCAAAAACCCCAAAAAATCAGGGTTAGGGAAAGTCCATATCGTTTAAGATCGAACATTTACGTGATTAAAGGTGCTGGACTGTGCAAACTGTGAGCTTTTTCTGCGCAACTTTTCTGGTGAGGAGGGTGAACATGTGAATGCAGGTTGTAAAATCTGTTTTTTATCATTTGCGGCTTTTATCTAAAATTAAACCTGTTTTATCTTTTATTTGAACAGGTCATACGTGTTTTACTTCCTCGTTTAGACGACTGTAACGCACTTTTTCCCGGCATCAGCCTCCTGCCTCCTTTTTCTCGCTTACAGTTTGTCCAAAATTCTGCTGCGTCTTTTAACTGGAAGCAAAAAAAAACGCGAGCACATTACCCCCGATTTTAGCGTCGTTGCACCGGCTTCCAGTTCGTTTTAGAATTGAAGATTTTATTGTTTGTTTTTAAAGCTTTAAATCAGGGGTCACCAAACTTTTTTCTCTGGGGGCCACATTATCGCTCCTGGCTGTGACTGGGGGCTGGGGTCGGGTTAGGCGGGTTTCATAGTGACAACGCAGATTATTCTGAAGCAAAACAAAAGGTCGTCCACTGAAATCTCGACACTCTCGGTCAACTTTTCGTGTTTTAACACTTTAACACGAGATGTTTTGCTGTCCTTAATTGCTGCAAATTCGGCTGCAAATGGAAATGTCATGTAATTATATAAATATCATTTTTTAATAGAAAAAATCAACAAAATACAAGATTCAGACATGTTATTATTTGCCAAAAAGTAATAAAAAAAATAGGCCACAACAACTTTTGAGGATTGCCTCATAGGGCAGAGGGGCTGGGGGCCAGTTAAAGGGGGGTGGAGGGCCAGAGTCGGCCCGCGGGCCTTAGTTTGATGACCCCTGCTTTAAACGGACTGGCCCCACATCCAAACAGCCCCCACCATCGAGTGTTTTAAGTCTCACCTTAAAACCCACTTTTACTCTCTGGCTTTTAACACTGCATGAGTTTGTGTCGTCCTCTGTGTATTTATTTTCTTTCATTTATTTAATTCTACTTTGGGATTTTTATGGTGTTGCTTTAATTTGATTTACTGGTTTTGTTGGTTTGACCAAACTTTAGCATTTCTTTTCGTTTTATCTCTGTGCAGCACTTCGGAAACTGCCCTGTTTGTGCTGTATGCTACGTAAATAAAGTGGATTTTAAAAACACAGTGGAGCACTTCTTGTATTATCACATGACATCACAAGGTGGAACAGAGTGTTTTCAGTTTGAGAGCTCAGAAATCAGTGTAAATATGCAGCGTTCGTGTGTTAAATGTGTGAATGAAACGAAACCAAACTCCAGGTCTGTCTGTGATGAGGAAACGACATTAGAACAGAGATCAGAAAATAGTGTAAAAAGAGGCTGTTTAAGAAAGAGCAATTTCAGGTTTTGATATTTATTAAAGGGGCCATATTGTGCTGTTGGACCTTTGGAAGTTTTCTGTACAAAATAAAACATTTTTGAGAGCAGTAAATTTCACTTTTACGGCAGACTCTTGGATAAGTTGCTTGTTGTCCTCTGCTGACACTGAAGATGAGTGGAGCTCACTGTAACAGAGAGTGAGTCCACAAAATACTGTGAAAAATATGGCTCTGATGTCGCCCTCGTTTCTCTATGGACAGGTTTCGTTATCTACAATGTTACTCAGTGTGGCATTAAACCTATCTATGGTATGTAAGAAGGTGATGCCACAAAAACTTAACTTGTACCCAAAACACCACAACATGATACACACTTTAACCCTCGAAGACCTACGACATCGCATACGATAACGAGGAATATGTTTTCTATAACCGCGCAGAACTTTCTAACCGTAAAAGACAGAAACTTCCTTTTCCCCTCTGAAAGTGCAGACATAGAGGTTTCCGTACATTTCTGCGGCTTTATCCTACGTCACACTCACGCTGTGTGATGACGTGAGCAAAACGAGTGTCCAATAGGAACTTTGTTTTCCCCAAACTCATGCGCTCCGTCCATTTTGATCGAGCCAAACTTTGCCAAAGAGTGAAGTGAGTCAAGATGGTCGACTCCTCTGACTGTGTGTGTTTAGAACGAGGGAAAAAGTCGCTCTAAGTGCAGTTTTTTCTCAAATAAATGGCAAATTACACATCTTGGTGTGTGTAATTGTGCATCCCTTTGCTGTTTTTATTTAAAGGTTTATTTCAGTCCAAATAAACAAATCCAAATGTAATAAACACATGGAAATGCAGAAGTGCTGTGACTCTGGCCCTGGACCTGACAGGAGCTGTTTCCATGACTGGACCAGAAAAGTAATGGGGCGATTACACTTTTTTTTTGTTTTTAGGGCAATAAGGAGATTTTTAATTTACTTACAGACTTGATATTTTGCATTTTTGTAGCTAAGGCCCTAAATTAAGCATTTTTTATGTCCAAAAAGTTATTTATACATGTTTGCTGTGGGTTTTGTATAAAAAAGTGTGAATTTTATTTTCTGTTTTTTTTTTTCATCTCTATTTCTGGTCCTGTAGCTTTTATCACAGCCTCATGACACAACTACAGCAGCAGATTGTGAAATAACAGGTTGGACTGAACAAAAGGAGGTAGAACACTTCATTAGGGGGTAAAAGGGGCAGTTTTAAAAGGAAAATTAAGGAAAAAATCCAGGCGAGGAGAAATGTACTAAAATTGCCCTTAGGTCTTCGGGGGTTAAAGGGATATTTCGGGATTTTGACATGAATCTGTACATCCCTGTCAGCAGAGTCGCGTCACCACTGATTTACCTCCCGACAGCGTCTGAGCCGAGTTCTTCCCCGGGTTTCGGCGCTGATGAAAGTGTCGGGCAAAGTGTCACGAAAATAAAGAGTTTTTCTTCTCAAAACAATATGTGTTCAAAAGAGTGAAGCATTTGCGTCACAAAACCACGAAAAGCTCCTTTGCCCCACACAGCAGGTGGGCGCCTCTGCTGCAGCCAGCGCCCCCTGGCTGCAGGATCTGGACACTGCCTCCTGCTCCCACTGCAATGTCCTGTCATAATGTTTATATGTGTTCTTTTTGTTGTTCTTCCTCTATTTTCTTTTTTCTCTGTAGTAGTTAGTTATAGTTATTATAGTTAGTGTAGAGAGTTATGAAAGATAGTTTGTCACGGTAGTAATCTCATTTATTTATTTATTTATTTATTTATTTAAAAGAGACAGTGCATATTAATGACACAGGCTAATTTCCATCTGTTGTCCCTTGACACGTTGATGGTGTCTTTAAATAAAAAAACATAGAACACAAGACGATACAGACAAAATACACAGGAAACAAACCAGGACAGGAGCTGTTCATGATTCATGGTCATAAACTCAAACTGTTTTTAAAGAATTAATAAAGTGCCACAGCAGTTAATATAAGGTGCTACAGAGAAAATATTGCACATACCCTATCATCTATCATAAAGTGCTATATGTGTTGCACGTGTCCTAAAATATTGCGCGTGAACCCGTTTTCTGCTACATGTATTGCACATAACCCGAAAAGTTTATATATTGCACACAGCCTCTGAAGTGCAGTATTGATATTGCACATGTACCCGAATGTGCTATATGTATTGCACACCACCCCTTAAGTGCAGTATAGATATTGCACATGTAGTTCTTATGAATAGTTTCCTGTTTCAGTTAGTAGTAAATAAAGATAATTATGCCACAGTTAGACTCACTTGTTTAGTTCAGCTTTATGTGGGATTATGATCTCCAGACTCGTCTGATAAGTTTAGTTTTGTGGAGGGGAAACGTGGGATTGTTCTTTTTTAATAACTGTGAAGTGCTTAAACACACAAGAGTCCATTTTGCAGAGTTTAGGACCTTTAATAAACTTTCTTCTTACAAACGAGTCGCTCTCCTCTGCTCCAGGTGCTGCCGCCTGTGATCAGAACCTCCAGACCTGACAGGCCCCAGACGAGGGGAAGGAGCCAATGAGTCGAGCCCTGCACCACCTGCCCTCACACACACACACACATGCACACGCACACACACACAGATACACACACATACACACCTGCAGATACAGACACACATGCAGATACGCACGCACACATACACACACACACATATATGCACACACACCGACACACACATGCAGATACACACATACATACACACATGCAGATACATGCACAGATACACACACACACACATATACACACCTGCAGATACAGATACACACACACACACACCTGCAGATACAGACACACACACACACACCTGCAGATACAGACACACACACCTGCAGATACATGCACAGATACACACACACGCAGACACACAAACACTAAAGCGTTAAAGGTAAGTCACGCTTCTTCTTTTGTCTCCCTCACACACACACATGCACACTCACACACACACCAAAGCGTTAAAGGTAAGTCACACTTCTTTTCTCTCCCTCCCTCACACACACACACACACCCCAAAGCGTTAAAACTAAGTCCTTCTTTCCTCTCGCTCTCATCACCCTCACACCTCGTCCGTCGCTCCATCCAGAGGTGAACGGACTGAACAAAGCTCCGTGACAGAAGCCGCTCTGGTTTACGTATGAATCTGTACAAACGTGAGGTCCCTGGGCCTCGTGCAGCCCGTCTGCGTGTTCGACAGTTGTGTTCTCAACGTGCGCTCCATTTTCAATTTTCCTTCAAAATAACATCTTGAAAGCCGTGTCCGTTTGCATTAGTGTCAGTGGCTTGTGTGAGTCCACGGGGCCCGGTTTGGCCGTCCGCTCTGACAGCAACTCCCCAAAGCCTCTGTGCTGTTCAGGCTGCAGCTTTTGAGCAAATCATTAGGCAAGAACTGAGTCACTGAAAAGTCTCTGTAAATGTCAAAGTGAACCTATAGTTGAAAATGACCAGTTTGTGATTTGTAAACTTGACGAGACTGGACGGTGTATGAATCAGTGTTGTCGTATTTTTAGGGCTGTCAAACGATTCATTTTTAAAATCTCGATTAAGATCAGAAATTCCATAGTTAATCGTGATAAATCACATATTGAATTGCATGTTTAAGATGGTGTTCACTGGCAAGAACCACGGCAACATCACAGGTGCGAAGCGAAAAGCGTTTATTATATGTAGACGAGGCGGGTCGGCTGGGTTGAGAGTCAGGGTGGGGGTACAGTCTCAATCTTCACATGGCCCAGCAGGACGGGACCCCCCTCGTAGGCGTCTTATGTCTGGAAGTGAACAGATCAGGGTTGGGAGGGTGGGGTTAAGTTATTCTGGACAAACCGGGTTGCCAGGATAGGCTGCTATGAATAGGCTTCTGGGAAATTGAGGCGTGGCAGACCTGAGCTGTGATTCGTTGGAGAGGAGGTGAGGGCGGTTGAGGCGTGGTCTTGCTCCTGAACCTAAGTTATTCATATTAACTACATTTATTTTGCATTTCAAGACAGTTTTAAAGCCATAATGTAAAGCAATTCTTACCCATTTAGTGATTGCTGTAGTTATTTTCTTTTAGCTCGGAGCTGCTAACTTGGACTTGATGTACTTCGGTGGTGCTGAAACTCTGCTTGACACAAGCGGCATTTAACTCTTGACTTGTAAATTGTAGCATTTGGAAGTTTTTTAAAGTCAAATAAACAGTTCAAAAGTCCAGAAGTGTCTGTTTCTCCATCACGGTGGTAAGTTTACTGAAACATGGCGCTCTGAAGTTCGAAAGAGAAACAGCAGAGGAGCTGCCTACGGATGTGGAGAAGAGACGAAAAGTCGGCAAACTCTAACTGCGAGTAAAAAAAACCCCAAGACATCAAAAAAAAAAAAAACGTGTTATGGATAGCATTAATCTAGACGCGATTAAAGGCTGACAGTCCTACATATTTTGATACTTGGAGATTCAGGTCTCCGGGGTGAGGATATGCGTCGCAAACAAGAAAAGGCTATGGCAATACAGTGAACCCTTGCTATAACGCGGTTCACCGATTTTTTTTTTATGCTTTTTTTTTTACAGCGCATTGTGTTCTGAATCCTGATTGGCTGAGGTCGTCTAGAAGTGAAAAAAGTCACATTGGTCTTTCACTTAGACCAATGTCAACAGTTTCTGTGCCTCGTCTCTGTTCAGCCCGACAAATTTACCTTTGCAAATTTTCTCCACGACAAAACCCACAATGTCGAGGAAACGTTCTGCAGGACAAAGGCAAAAGGCCGAGGAAGATGAAACTATCGCAGAAAAAGTTAAATTCTGGACCTGCTGAAGGAAGGTAGAAGCTCTGCGGCTGTAGGCGCCTTTACGGAATAAATGAATCTTCGGTTCGTTCTATAAAGAAGGAGGAAAACAACATAAGGACGATGGAAAAAAGACGCCTGCACCACAGCCTTCAGTAGAAAAAGACGCTACAGTGGAGCGGAGTGACTGCTTCACGGATTTTGCCTATCGCGGGTTCTTTTTGGAACGTAACCCCCACGATAAACGAGGGTTCACTGTACTGAAGTAACAGTAAACTTTCTCAGGGATAATCAGCTATGTAGTAACTAACAAGTACAAGACCTATCATATTATTTAAAGCCTGTTTCTGAAACGTTATAAACTGCAAAGTTATTGAAACATTTAGGAGAATCTTGTGTTTTAAATTGGACTTAAAACAACCCCGTTATGAATATCAGTTAGCGCGAAGCTGATTAGCCTCCGCAATGTCTTTTACGTCTTAATATTTCAATTTCTATGGTAAAAAAAACAACAGAAAATGTACCTGTGATCTGTTGAGCTCCATAACATTCTTGTGATGTTTCTGTTGATGTTTTAGCTGATGTCTTATTTTGTTTAAGATCTGCAGTCGATTGAAAGTGAAATCGCAGTTCATTGAAAAAGTCTGTTTCTTCATACCGAGGTGTTACTGTTTTAAACAAAAACACAAAGATAAATCAAGCTTCTGCATTTGTCCTTGTGCAGCACAGATCAGTCTATAGCTGGGAAAGCTTTTACAAATCCCGAGCTTTTGTTTAAAGAAACCGCTATCCAAGTCTGTTCAAAACCTCCAGAGGTCATTCAGACAGTTTTTTCTCCTCTTGGACTTTGAAAAGTTTCTTAGAATTGACAAAGAAAAAGTAGATCAAGATTCTTTTCAAGATTGTTTATTTGTCATATGCAGATTCCACACAAGGTCAGCAATGCAATGAAATGCTTAGAATGAGAGAAACCGTTTGACTCGCTAAGATATTCAAGAAGTACTAATAGCTACAATAAATAGTACTGGTAAAAAAAATAGTACTGCTTAAAACCCCTGAAGACCTAAGGACAATTTTAGTACATTTCTCCTCACCTGGATTTTTTTTCTTAATTTTGCTTTTAAAACTGCCCCTTTTACCCCTAATGAAGTGTTCTACCTCCTTTAGTTCAGTACAACCTGTTATTTCACAATCTGCTGCTATAGTTGTGTCATGAGGCTGTGATAAAAGCTACAGGACCAGAAATAGAGATAAAAAAACAAAACAGAAAATAAAATCCACACTCTTTTATACAAAACACACAGCAAACATGTATAAATAACTTTTTGGACATAAAAAATGCTTAATTTAGGGCCTTAGGTACAAGAATGCAGAATATCAACTCTGTAAGTAAACTAAAAATATCCTTATTGCCCTAAAAACAAAAAAAAGTGCAATGCCCCCATTACTTTTCTGGTCCAGTCCTGGAAACAGCTCCTGTCAGGTCCAGGGCCAGAGCCACAGCACTTCTGCATTTCCATGGTGGAAATTACATTTGGATTTGTTCATTTTGAGTGAAATAAACCTTTCAAATAAAAATTGCAAGGGATGTGCAATTACACACACCAAGATGTGTAATTTGCCATTTATTTGAGAATAAACTGAACTTAGAGCGACTTTTTCACTCGTTATAAACACACACAGTCAGAGGAGTCGACCATCTTGACTCACTTCACTCTTTGGCAAAGTTTGGCTCGATCAAAATGGACGGAGCGCATGAGTTTGGGGAAAACAAAGTTCCTATTGGACACTCGTTTTGCTCACGTCATCACACAGCGTGAGTGTGACGTAGGATAAAGCCGCAGAAATGTACGGAAACCTCTATGTCTGCACTTTCAGAGGGGAAAAGGAAGTTTCTATCTTTTACAGTTAGAAAGTTATGTGCGGTTATAGAGAACATATTCCTTGGTATCGTAGGTCTTCGAGTGTTAAAAAAAAAAGTAGATTGGATCCTTACTGAATAAGATTATAAGTATTCTGTCATTATTAATACATCTTCACACAAAAAATTAGAAGACACCAAACTAGAATTTTACCTTCCAGCATGTTTTCCACTAGGCTCTACTAACGCTTAATGGAAGACGTGGCAAAGGATTAATTCAATTTGCCAACTGGACAAACATTTATTTGGGCTGAAAATGTTTTGCAGCTCATCCAAGTTGCTTCAGTTCTGGTGGACACAGCCTTATATCTGCCTGAAAGGAGGAGCTAAGTACACTGAAACTACTCTGAAACTAACACCCTACTTGTTTACAGTTTCTGTTTGGTAAAAAACAAAACAAAACATGAATTCAGCAGCAGCGATCTTCACAACCTCACAAGTTTTCACAACCTCCCAAGTCGTCACAACCTCCAAAGTCTTCACAACTTCCAAAGTCTTCACAACCTCCCAAGTCTTCACAACCTCCCAAGTCTTCATAACCTCCAAAATCTTCCCAACCTCCCAAGTCAACCTCCCAAGTCTTCACAACATCCCAAGTCTTCACAACCTCCAAAGTCTTCCCAACCTCCAAAGTCTTCACAACCTCCAAAGTCTTCACAACCTCCAAAGTCTTCACAACATCCCAAGTCTTCACAACATCCCAAGTCTTCACAACATCCCAAGTCTTCACAACCTCCAAAGTCTTCACAACCTCCAAAGTCTTCACAACCTCCAAAGTCTTCACAACATCCCAAGTCTTCACAACCTCCCAAGTCTTCATAACCTCCCAAGTCTTCATAACCTCCAAAATCTTCCCAACCTCCCAAGTCAACCTCCCAAGTCTTCACAACCTCCAAAGTCTTCACAACCTCCAAAGTCTTCACAACATCCCAAGTCTTCACAACATCCCAAGTCTTCACAACCTCCAAAGTCTTCACAACCTCCCAAGTCTTCACAACCTCCAAAGTCTTCACAACCTCCAAAGTCTTCACAACCTCCCAAGTCTTCACAACATCCCAAGTCTTCACAACATCCCAAGTCTTCACAACCTCCAAAGTCTTCACAACCTGCCGAACCTTTCCATGGGGGCCATGACTCTAATCACATCTTCCATATAACTTACAGTCACCTGGTTGTAACTGTCGATCTGCTGAATATAATGGAACAATACAGTGACATCTTTTATTCTTTTTTATTAAGTTAAACGAATTATAATATACAAATTAATAAGCAGTATATAAAAGGAAAAAAGAAAGAATACAATGACATCTAGATGGAGAAACCCGGGCCATTTTCTTAGTGAATAGAGCTCATCGAGCGAGCAGTCAGTCAATAACTATATTTCCACGTGCCTCCCTGGTCTGCTGGACTTGTTACTATAATTATTCATATATTTCAGTTTATTCCACGAGCAGTAGGACCAGAACTGAAGCTACGTGGAAACATCTTCACTAAATAAAACATTTATTCAACAGAATTTTTTTTTTTGCTTTCCATGGACCAATGTTTATATAATCTATATTTAAAGCATGCACACTTGGACTCATATCAATTTCCAGAGATGTCCCATGGAAACAGCCTTGAGGATGGAAACTACTCAAATTAATCTCTTATTCCCAGTTAGGAAAAAAAATCCTCCACCTCCCTCTTCCCCCGGAGATCAGATATGTCGATTTTTTGGGGGGAAAGAACTCTACACAGTGGCAGATCACTCACTCCCACACACAAATTAACTGTCCCACCAGACATTAGACAGCCGTTAGTGCTGAATGTGAACCGAAATACATGCTCAGAATACTAATTTTGAGGAACTGTATGATGGTAGTACAGTTATTTTTTTAGTTTTTAGTTATTTGCAGTGCATTAGTCTATTAGTCTATTTAGTGCTATAGGTTTAGTAAGTCTCCATTAGTTTAAAGGTCGTATATTGCACAAAATTGACTCTTTCAGGCATGTTATAAACGTGCCAGGAGTAGTGTTTTGTTTCAGTCACACTTGTTTAAGTAATCCTTTATTATTAGGCCCCGTTTACACGTACACGGATATTTTTAAAAACTGAGAAATTTCCCTTCGTTTGTACCCATCTTTTACACACAACTCCGGCTAAAGTGGAGATTTTGTAAAACTCCGGTTTGGCGTTTGCGTAAAGTGACATAAATGCCAAAGTGTGACCAGTGTTAACGTTTTTCTGGTGATGATCAGAAGCGCCAGAGCAGCAGTCGCGTTACTTCTGCTGCAAACACTTGTCCTGTGTTTGCATTTGCACAGCTGATGTTTCATATCCATGAAGAGGCGAATGAGGCTCGGAGCTCAGCAATTTTCCCTCTTCTCCTTACGACTCAAAGACCCAGTCGCCGTCACCGCCAACGTCGCCGTTTTTGGGTCCAACCTGGGCGGACGCTGTCTGGTGGATCATTTTGAAAATGAAGTGTTTGTCCTGGAGGAGGCGTGAAAATTTTAGGATGTCGCGGTCGTCACTGCTGTTACTCTCCGACTCGCTGCCTCCTCACATCGAGGGTGAGACCGTCATGCGTCTCCTGTCAATGTCATAAAAAAAGTTGCCTACGCGTTGTATTACCTGTCCGACGAGGGTCGACTGTGCAAGGCGCCAACGCTTTCGGTCTTGCTCGATCGACTGTGTCAAAAATAGTAAGGGAAGTTTGTAAGGCAATAACTGTCCACTTAGGTCCTGTGTACAGACAACTGTATGTATGCGGGTTCATGTAAACTGAAACTTCTCTGAAAATGATGCTGTGTGCACAATGTTATTTCGGAAAATGGAGCCAGGGAAATATTTGTTTCTAAAAATATCTGTGTACATGTAAACGGAGCCTTAGTCTGTCTATATCTCTAAAACTCACAATGCTTGTTCCACCTTATGATGTCATGAAGAGCTCCTTTTACCTTAAGTTCAGTGGAAATGGGCAAATCTGCTGCTGAAATCATCCACATGATTCTACTGAAGGTGTATGTAACATCACAAGATGGAACAGTGTTTTCATATAATGTTTTCGTATATCTCAACCTAAATATGCAGGGTTTGTGTGTTAAACATGTATGAATGAAACAAAACCAACTTCAGGACCGATTCTGATGAGGAAACAACATAATAATAATAATAAATCTTTATTCATAAAAAACTTTTAAAACAAGGTTTACAAAGTGCTGTACAAGCTTAAAGAACAATACAAAAAGCATAAAAATAGCACACAGAAAGCAAACAAAAACAGACAATGATACAAACAGTTCAATTAATTATAAATCAAGCTAAAATCAGATAAAGGAAGGCCAACCGATAAAAATGGGTTTTAAGAAGTGATTTAAAAGACGATCCTGATGGTGCAGCCTTATTTCCTCAGGCAGGTGGTTCCAAAGGACTGAAAAGGCTCCAGCACCTTCGTCCAGAGCCTGGACTTCGGAGCAGCCACAGGGACCTGAGGCTGCGGGAGGCTCGTACTGGGTTAAAAGTTCTGAGATGTAACTCGGTACAAACAAACACACAGGAGCCAGTGAAGAAAAGCTAAAACAGGGATAGTGTTGGCGTCTGTTAAAACCTGGAGGAGCCGAGCTGCTGCGTTCTGAACCCGTTGGAGGCGGGAGATGGATTTGGAGTCGAGGCTGGAGAGGAGGAGTTGCGATAGTCTAGACGGGAGAAGATGGCCGTGTGGTGGAAATCTTTTATTTTGTTTTCTGTTATGATCTATTTAAGCTAAAGAATGTATTTTATGGGTTCAGATACTGTTCACTAACAACTGCTAAAGCGTTTCTGTATTCCTGCCACATGTGATGGTGTAAATCTGCTGTTCCTGGAGGATCTCAGGGCAGGTCACTGCTCTGTCTTTATCCAGTATCGTCAAAACATCGAGCTGTTGCTTTGTTTATTGTCATCACTTAGAACAGTGATTTCCTTGGGGGCAAATCTGATCGATGCCTCAGCTGAACCAGATGAGTCGTCTCTGTTTGAACGTTGTTTAGATCTACTGTAGTATGTTCTACCTCTTATTGATTTTGTGACGTTTGTCGACTGTATAAGAGCCTGTTTTTTGTTTTGCCATTCAGGATTAGGCAGAGACGGAGCTTTCGTGAGGGACAGAAGGTTTCGTTTTCATTTTCTCTGTAATTGTGCGCACAGTTGCTTTAATAAATCCAGACTCTTTGATTTAAGACAACTTTTCTCTGGTTTTTATTCTTCTCAGATTTAGAAATCCACAACAATGGATGACTTTTTCAAGATCAGGGCGGATAGAGGAGAGGATAGTTTTCATTTTGCTAATTATGCGGAGGTGGAGAAAACAGATCAGAAAATAGCGCAATATGAGCCCTTGATTGTGCAACGTGTATCTCTATTAAAAACCACATACAGATCTTCAGAGTTCTGTTTACATTTTCAAAGTGTTCTTCCAAAACTCTGGCGGCCATTTTGAAGCCGCACATAAAAAAGGCAAGTCCTGGACAGTGGGATGAGCGCCGTAAGTGAACCGTCTGTCCCCATATGACTGCAGTAGCGTTAGCAACGTTTAATGCCTTTATATTATCCCTGAAACAGTTGTACAGTCGCCATGGTAATTTGCTCCCAGTGTGCACAGATGAAGTGGTCGTCTCCGCGCATGCTAATGGCCTATCCAAACGAATGGACATGTGGGGGAGACGACAATTGAATATTGAGAATAGGCTCCCCTCCTCCTCGGAGCCATGATAATTATACGGAAATGCTGGCGTCAAGCAGAAAACAAAGCTAATTCTCTCCCTTCACACTGAGAAATTGTGTTTTTGTCTGCTTCAAGGCCCCCGTGGGAATAGCTGTCAGTCGGGAGGTCAGAAGCTGTTTTTCTTTTCAGTGATTTGTGTTTTTTTGTGCTTATTACTGGAGCCTCTAGTTAGCCTATATAGACACCTGCACGGTTTCTTGCACCACCCTTTCAGATATGATTTAGTTTTCTCGTTTTTGTGGTCTTGTCTTGAAAATAATATTTGATTTTCTGCATGATACAATGCTTTGTCCATCATTTGCATTAATTACAAATGAAAAATGAATGTTACATGCAGAGTTACTTTTCTAATCACTCTTAGTAGTTTGCCCACATATTTTTTCTTACGCTTAATGCTAACCTGTGTGAAGTTAGCCTCATCAAACTACAAATCTACACACACACACACAAAAAGTCAATCGTTTGTGCTTCATTTGTGCTGCAAAAAGTTTTGTTTGTGCTTCTTTAGTTTTGGAGAAATTAACGATTCTTTTACAGGTCAAACTGGGGTCAGCCCCACAGGAAGCTTCAAAATGCACTAAAACATCCAAAATGGAGTCAGGCGTTTGTCACCCTGTTTACAGTGTGAATTCATGTGTTTGATTGAATTTATGAGCAATAAATCATCTGCGACTGGATTAAATGTAAGATTTAAGTTTAATGACACACTCAGGAACATTCAAAGAAAAGCTATGTGATCTCCATGGAGACAAGCAGATGCAAACACTCCACACTACAAAGAAGGATTTTCTATAGTTAAACTGACTTGAATGAAGCAGATTCATCTTAAAAGATCAATTTTAAGATTATTTTACTTCATAAAATTTGATTTTTTTTTTCTTGTTTCAAGATATTCCATCCTGATTTATCTTATCTCGATATTACAACTTATTCTAAGCACTTTTTATATTAACTCAGTCCAGGTTAAGCCTCTTTAACTTCCTTCTCAAACCAATAAGGTGAAAAATCTTGCCATAAATACTTGAAACTCGTGTTTTCTGCTTAGAACAAGATTCATATTTCGTCTTGTTTTAAGAAAACTTGGTGAGTGAAAATTTCTTACTGCACTGACAGAGAATTTCACTTAAAATAGGGCATTTTTACCTCAAAATTTGTATTTTTTTCTTATTTTTAATAGGCCTTTTGTGGCCTTTAATTTATAAATGATATGAATTCTTTGTTATTATTTGTTATATTGCGATGTGTGAGCTACTGTGTCCAAATAATTCCCTTTCCTTTTGCTTTCACACAAAAATCTTCTTTCTGATCATATTTTACACATATTCACTGACATTACCCGGTCGTACAGTGTATATATGAATAGTGAATATCTGTATGTTGTTTTTCCCTACTACAGTATGCTTGATTTGACAGTTTCCGTCTAATACAAACAGTGAGCGTGGACGCTGTCTCGTCTTCTTGTTTACCTTGTCGTAGGGGAGCAGATGGCTGGATGCTGGTGCTCTGTCCTCCTCTGGCGTTCACTGGCCCGTCGGGCGAATGTTCAGCAGCGCGTGCAGCAATCACAGCTCCTTTTTCACACTCGCTTTGCATTCGGCGGAGTTCACGCAGCCTGAAACAGCATCAGCTCTGAAGTGCGGACAGGTGCGAGCCGCCGCCGCCGGGAGGCTGCAGCTGGGGCCGCCTCGCTCGTCACCATGGAAACGGCGAGGCAGGACCGCCCGCTTCAGTACCTTCGTTAACATTCGCGCTTATTGTTAATGGGGTTAACGACACAAAGCGGAGATGGAGTAGCTGAATATGTACCGGGAATATGTACCCAACAAATACTGATTTTGAGCAGGTGAAATCTGGGCTTTTTCATTTTGTGGTTTTCCTTTTCAAATCAAAGGAAAATTTTATTGTATTTGATCATGTAATTGAGGCTTCAATCTGTGCATAATCAGCACCTGTACACATGTAAATGAATACATGCAAATAAATACATTTAAAGGTGCATTGTGTTACTTTTCTGGGAGCTCTACCTTACATTTATTCAATCACAGGTGGTTCTATAACTCAAAAATGCCTTGAAAAACAGGAATTCTGACTGTGAGCGGTGTCGCCTCTCCACAGATCTGACCTGGAACTTGGTTTGATTTAAGGCCTCCACACACTACAGGCGAATTTGGCCGATTTTGGCTGCGATTTCTTCTCTCTTCCAGAGTTCGGGGAAGTGTGACCCGACTTTTTGTCTCCGTGTGCGATTCTGAAGCCGCTGCTCCTCATGTGTGGAGTCAGTGTCAGATCAGAACCACCAAACATCAACAACGCGACGGAAACAGACGATAAAACAGAGTCAGGGGCAGAGGAGCGACGGACACAGAGACGCAACAAACAAACTCAGGATAGAGAGAAAATAAAGACTTTATTCCTCACCTAATGTAAAGTGGTAAATTTAAAGTGCAGCATCTGATCCACTTTATCCATAGAAATTTTCCTCCACAAATAATGACTCCAGTCCACAAAACCGCGCTGTTAATCCAGTTTGAAGCGTCTTTGAAAGTAAAAAGGTGAAAGTTGTTCCTCGCATGTGTTTGTTTACGTCCACAGAGCGTAAAGCTGCAGATCAGCGACAGTGACTCTACTTCCTGTGGACTTTATCTCCTCTTTTCTGCTTTAAAAATCCTGTATCTGAAGTATTGCTCCACATTTCACAAATAATAATAACACAGTTTTGACTTGTGTCTAAACTAGAAGTGCAGAGTCTGATCTTTGAACACTTCAGAGTCTCAGAGCGAGTGGTTTTACTGTAGACAGGAAACAGTTGACGTGATCGAGCTCACAGCTTTACAGCCTGTTTTACGCAGACAGATCCTGCTGAAGTGTTTGTAATCAGAGATTTTCTTAGTCTCATAAGTTTCTCCTCATGTTTGTGGTGTTTGCACATTTTGTCGCACATTTAAAAAATCGTTTGAGACCGAAAAATCCTCTAGTGTGTAGCGGCCTTAAGTCTCCATGAACATAGAACATAGGTTTAATACCAAACTGTGAAACATTCCTGACAAACCTATTACATTATCATGAAGAAGAGCGTTTAACGGACCCTCCACAAGAAAAGTTTTTCAGTTGCCATGACAATAAGCAGGTCGCACACCTTCATTGGAAATGTATTTATTTATTTATTTATTTATTTATTTATTTATTTATTTAAAACAAGGACAGTGCACAGAAAACATTAATCTAATAGAGAAAAGAAGCTCTGCACCAGATTTAGCTGTACTCGCTCATTTCCAGCAGGTTTTTACAGGAGCCAGTGCTTTCAAACAACATCATTTAAACAGCAATTAAATAATTCATTGGTGATATCTCTAAAATTCCCATACTGAAGCAGTTCATTCAAGTCATTAATTCAATACATTACCTCTTAAAATACAAAATACATTTCACTTTTGACAAGGACTACTAAAATACTATATTAAATCCATAAATCATCATTACAAGCACCACTTAAAATTACATTTTTATTACTGGTCATCATATAAAATACACACACAAAAAAAGTTTCACAGTGTATCTGTAAAGAGACAGTGGTGGTATTACTCAAGACATTATTGCTGAAACATAATTCTTTATAAGAGTTTGAGTGTTTGCAGTGAATCCTCCACAGAAGTTTGTCATCATAACTGCGTAATCACTTAAGATGCAGATTCTGCGCACAACTTCAGCC
Source organism: Odontamblyopus rebecca (assembly GCA_030686955.1). Classification (NCBI taxonomy): domain Eukaryota; kingdom Metazoa; phylum Chordata; class Actinopteri; order Gobiiformes; family Gobiidae; genus Odontamblyopus; species Odontamblyopus rebecca. The sequence goes on from CM060665.1 coordinate 4,494,697, forward strand.
TTTGTGCCGCTTACACATTTAAATTAAACCAAAGCCAAAGCAGACGTAAGCATCACTTTATCCTTTAATAGAGGATGTTTTGAAATGTGTGTGATTCTTGAGATATTTGTCTGTTATTCCCCACTGAAACCAACGTTTTTTACTTTTATTCAGATACAGGGTGTCCCCAAAAATTTGACATCATTTCACAGGACAATCATTTTGGCAGTTTTTGCTGAAGTAACCTTTTTCTAATCAGATTAATCACACTTTAGAATTTTGATTAATCACAATTAATCGCAGTTAATTCTTCTTCAAAAAATATTTTGACAAACAAGCAATTTGTTATCAAAAAGTTAGATTATTGACATTTTTCTATCACTGGTAGTTTTGTTGACGTTATTACTGTCGTGCTCGGCTTGTTGTTGTTCGTCGTTGCTGCCGCTGAATCAAACCCGTCTTTTGCTTTAAGATGGTGTTTTAAACTTGTGCTTCTGTGAAAAGAGAGTTCATCGCTGCGACATCTGCAAACTACCTAATACCTTAGTTTTATCCGAAGTTGCGTATGGAGCTGATCACTGACCTAATCACCTGCGCCGCCTTCAGGATCATCCGCACTTTCCACAGAGGAGCGTTCAGAATAAACCATGTGATTAATCTGCGTAAAAAAACAACATTAGTGTGATATTTTTTGTGATTAATCCACTGATCCACTGACCCACAGGAGCTGGTGTGATTCCAGCTCCACAGATGAAGACTCACCTCACCCCCAGTGTCTGCTGCACCGGTGTATGAATGTGAGTGGTTCCTTGTTGTAAAGCGCTTTGAGCCTTGAAAGGCAGAAAAGTGCTATAAAAATGTGACCATTTACCATTTCACAAAGAGAAGTCATTTTGTGTCTTGGAATCTGCTCACACACACTCACCCAGGACTGTGCAGCCTTCAGTGCAAAATTTTGAAAAACTTCACCGACTGGCAAACAGTGTCCAATAATAAACTTATGATGTTTAATGAGATAATTGCTTTTAAAATGATGTCAAACACATAACAAACGGTGGAACAAACATAAAACTGTTTTTAATATCAATTCCTGCACTGCATAAAAGGCCTATCAAAAACAAGGAAAAAAATACCAATTTTGAGGTAAAAATGCTCTATTTTAAGTGAAATTATCTTATCTAAGAAATTTCCACTTACCAAGTTTTCTTAAAACAAGACGAAATATGAATCTTGTTCTAAGCAGAAAACACCAGTTTCAAGTATTTATGGCAAGATTTTTCACCTTATTGGTTTGAGAAGGAAGTTAAAGAGGCTTAACCTGGACTGAGTTACCGGTAATATAAAAAGTGCTTAGAATAAGTTGTAATATCGAGATAAGATAAATCAGGATGGAATATCGTGAAACAAGTTTAAAAAAATCACATTTTATTAAGTAAAAAAATCTTAAAATTGATCTTTTAAGATGAATCTGCTTAATTCAAGTCAGTTTAACTCTGCTAGAAAATCCTTTTTTGACGTCGACTCCGCTCAAATGAAACTCACGGGGTTAGTGGTTATAGGGGCGAATTTGAAGGCAATTAGGAATAGGAATTTATTCATGGACAAAATAGCGAAAGAGTTGATGCAGCCCTTTATAATGCGCCTCTTCTGTAGTGGTGGTGAAGTCGACTTTCTCCTTCAGTGCACCCACTTTCATTCCTCTCGTTTGTGTGGAGCAGAACTTCTGCAGTCCTGTTTGTTTTGTTCTTGTGTCGAAGGGAGCATTACGTGGGAGCATCGGCCATGTTTGTGTACTCGTCTCTCAGGGGCCCCTTCTGCTGACTGCGCTCAGAACAGAGGGGCCCGTCACTCAGTCAGGTCGGCCCCCACACTCGGAGCCGTAAACAGGGCTGGAGCTGAGCACGAGCAGCCTGCAGTAGACACGAGCTCAGCGGGGACTGTCACTCGGGGCTGGACTTGGAGACCCCCAGTATCTCTGTACTGTTTATTAAGCTGCACTTTTATTCTTTGGTGCTCGGTCCCTAAATGATCTTATATGGATACGTTCAGCTCAGGAGCTCAGTGGGTAATGTTTGTCCTCTGATCAGAAGGTTGGTAGTTCAAATCCCACTCTCGAGATGCTCAAAGATGCTTTACATTTTTGTTTAAAGTTGAACCCCTGCACATTTGAAGCTAAAGTCCGTCACTAGAGGAGGTGGAATTCTGTCAGAAGCCAAAAAACGGCACAGATCAGTGTTTCCTCGGTGGAGATCTCACTGTGACAGTGAGTCTGTTATAAGGTAGAGCACATAATATCGATACTGCAGTGTTGGCAGAAGCAATAATCGATATATCACAGTAACACTAAGGTTCTCCATGTCACAAAAATGCACTGTTTTTAAAGAAAATCTGTTATTAAAGCTGATTATTATTATTAAAGGTCCTATATTACACAAAACTAAGACATTAAGACATGTTATAATGTTGTTACCTCTTCAAAAACACACCTGGAGTTGTGTTTTGTTTCATTCACACGTTTGAGTAACACTTTATTATGAGCCTGTCTACAGCTCCTAAGCTCAAAATGTTTTGTTGCACCGAACTTTTAGTTCAGAGATCAGCAATTCCAGGGCTGAAATCATCCAAATGATTCGAATAAAGGTGTTTTAAAAACACAGTGGAGCACTTCCTGTATTACCACATGACATCACAATGTGGAACAGAGTGTTTGTGTGTCTGTTTGAGAGAAAAACTAAGAGCTTAAACAAAACACAACTCCAGGTGTGTTTGTGATGAGGAAACAACATGTTAAGATAGATCAAAAAAATAACTTAATATGGGCCTTTTATTGATTTAAAGTTGAACTCCGGCACATTTGAAGCTAAAGTCCGTTGCTAGAGGTGGTGGAATTCTGTCAGGAGCCAAAAAACGGCACAGATCAGTGTTTCCTCGGTGGGGATCTCACTGTGGCAGTGAGTCTGTCAAGGCAACAAACTAGTGTAGTGATGGGGGCAAGTTCTGAACTTCCACATAAAACACCAATTTGCTTCACACTGAAGAAGCTTAACACCACTTTAACCCATCTGACAACAGCCACGAGTCTAACAAACAAAACGCTCTGCCTGGTTCACTCATCAAAAACACTCGATCGTCGATGTCGTTTCTAATCCCATTTATTTATCAGTGAATTATATTTTTTGAAAAACGCTAAAAAAACACATTCCAGAACCATTTTCTTTCAACAACTTTCAGTTTCTCTTCTTCTTCACCGTCAGTAGTCGATCTTCACTTGTTGCTTCTGGAGTCGACGATCGAGTCTTTTGGGCTTTGGCCTGTGCAGTGGGAAATCAGCAGAGGGAAGTGTGAGGTGTTTATAAAGTTGTTTTCTAACGTTTCCAGACACTAATGAGTGAACCAGGCAGAGCGTTTTGTTTGTTAGACTCGTGGCTGTTGTCAGATGGGTTAAAGTGGTGTTAAGCTTCTTCAGTGTGAAGCAAATTGGTGTTTTATGTGGAAGTTCAGAACTTGCCCCCATCACTACACTAGTTTGTTGCCTTGACAGACTCACTGCCACAGTGAGATCTCCGCCGAGGAAACACTGATCTGTGCCGTTTTTTGGCTTCTGACAGAATTCCACCTCCTCTAGAAAAAGACTTCAGACGTGCTGGAGTACAACCAAAAAAAAAAAAGAAAAACCTAATGCATAACAAAAGTGTCTCAATCGAAATCTTCACTGTCAGCGTCTGTGAACACCGGGCTCTGACTGTGTGTGTGAACGGGAATGTAAAGCGCTTTGAAGAGCCTTGAAGGTGGAAAAGCGCTCTGTAAAAACACTTATATGCACATCACAGAGCCGCCCGCTGTGCAAAGATGGCTCCCATTTCGCTTTACTGCCCGAGTGTCTTCTTTAAGTGACCTTTCCCCTTTTCTCAAGCCTCGGTACCTTTAAGTGTGAGTGTGTGTGAGTGTGTGTGAGTGTGTGTGAGTGTGTGTGAGTGTGTGTGAGTGTGTGTGAGTGTGTGTGAGTGTGTGTGAGTGTGTGTGAGTGTGTGTGAGTGTGTGTGAGTGTGTGTGAGTGTGTGTGAGTGTGTGTGAGTGTGTGTGAGTGTGTGTGAGTGTGTGTGTGCCCGCCCTGCCTCGCCCTATGTCTCCGGAGCTTTAATGAGGACTTTATCACATCAGTGTCTCTGGTCTGACACTCTCTGGTAAAGCCTCTCTGTCTCCACCTGCTCTCCGCCGGCACACGGATGGAGTGGAATGGAGAACAGAGCGGCGGATACTGTGCCATAGTGGATACAGTGGGAATGTTGAGGCAGTACAGGGTGGTACATTCAGATAGGAATCACTGGGGAAATTACAGCTTGTGTGCTTATGCAGCCTGTGGAGACGCCTGCCTGAAATTGAATTTGGATGAGATGACGGTTGACGGCAAACTCAAGAAAATGTGCAAGTCCCAGCGAGGGTTTTTCCCTATATTTTCTGCTGCTTTAAGTACACTGTAAATAACACTCGCTGGTGCCAGTTATATGTTCCTCTGTTTTCTGATCTATGTTCTAATGTTTCCTCCTCACAAACACACCTGCAGTTGTGTTTTGTTTCATTCACACACGTTTAACGCACAAATCTCTCTATTTTCAAACAGAAAACACTTGGTTCCACCTTGTGATGTCATGTGGTAATACAGGAAGTGCTCCAGACTAGGGTGGAGTGAAAAAAACTCTTTTATCCAGATCATTTTTGGATAGTGACACATTCAGTGAGAAACAAACCAAAAAATGTGACATTTTGAAGCAAACCTTCAGTCTCCACAAGCTGAATAAAGGGGGGAATATGGACTATTCTGACCAAAATCACAAAAACAGAGGTTAGTAAAACACACGTATTTTATTTTTTACCAAACTCACTAGTCCATATAAACATGATAACTAATAGAAAACATGTCTCTTAAATTAAAACACAGGCAAATTGTTTCCATCTCAAATTCATGTTGGGCACTGGAGTCATTTTCGAGCTCGATTCTGAGCAGACACAAAATTGAATGAATCTTTCCAAATGTTTATTCATGAAAAAATAGTAAAGACAGAAAGACATTTAAAAAATCAGGTTATTCCTCTTAACTGTTTCTGGACTATATATAAATGTGTGATGTTTCCATACAGATTTATCCTGCACTTCCTTTTCTTACCCGACTTATATTTTGTAAAGACACAAATTCTGAAACATTAAACACACTGAAACATAGAATCTGATCCATTCTCCTGCTATTCTGTCCATTCCTTATACGACTAAGAGATGGTTCCTAATAGTTTCCATGTTAGTCTGGACTAGTTAGTTTTAGTTAGTTCTGCGTTTACTAACCTCTGTTTTTGTGTTTTTGTGATTTTGGTCAGAATAGTCCATATTCCCCCGTTTATTCAGGTTGTGGAGACTGAAGATTTGCTTCAAAACGTCTAATTTTTTGGTTTGTTTCTCACTGAATGTGTCGACAACTTTTTATCACTATCCAAAAACGTTTTTTTCACTCCACGCTACTCCACACACCTTCACTAGAACAGTTAGGATCATTTCAGCCCTGGAATTGCTGTTCTCTGTTGAATCAAAGGTAAAAGTAGCTGTTAACCTGAAAATGAGTGGAGGACTTCCTGTCAGAGTCCTGCACGGGTCTGATTTTGACAAACCTCTATCCACACCTGATCTGTTTTCCGACGGAACTGAAGTAAAATTCCGCACCTGATCCGACCCGGGATAAAAACAAACCGACACCTGAACCGCAGCCGAATGAAAATCAGACCGAGGACCAAAAAAGAGCCGCAGGTTTGTACTCTCCACTCGCTCACTTTCTTTTCAGCTCCTCGGGGTCATGTTGAACTGCAGGACGTCACGTGAGGTTTTGAAAATGAAAGTGGCCGAGATCTATGGGAGTGTGCAGCAAAAACATGGATTTTACATTTAATCGAACTTGTAAAAACAATGACATTTTTGCATTTCACAAAAATACGGCCCTGTTTTTGTTCGCAGCTGATGTTTTGTAAACCGCAAATTAGACCCGCGCTCTCCTGAACCCAGCACAACAGTTTTCACCCGTTACATGAAGATGTGTAGTTCAGCCGTCTGCAGGTATCTGAACCTGTGTAGGACTCCTGTATTTCATTTTCTGTAAACTCTGCTGAAAAATCCAGGGTTTGTGCACTGAACAGAAGGCAGGATTGTTCTGATATTAAGACCCACTCTCTATTTACCGTGACCAGACCATATGTTTAGAGAACAACTTGAATTTATGGATATTTTGACCTTGTTTGAGACGTGTATCCAGAGTTTTACACTACATATAGACACACAGAAACTTTTACGAGTAGTTCGAACATTGGGCAATTTGAAATGTCCATATCCTCTTAACCCCTGAAGACCTGAGGGCAATTTTAGTACATTTCTCCTCGTCTGGATTTTTTTTCTTAATTTAGCTTTTAAAACGGCCCCTTTTACCCCCTAATGAAGTGTTCTACATCCTTCACAATCTGCTGCTGTAGTTGTGTCATGAGGCTGTGATAAAAGCTACAGGACCAGAAATAGCGATGAAAAAAGAACTGAAAATAAACTTCACACTCTTTTATACAAAACACACAGCAAACATGTAGAAACAACTTTTTGGACATAAAAAATGCTTAATTTAGGGCCTTAGCTACAAAAATGCAAAATATCAAGTCTGTAAGAAAACTAAAAATCTCCTTATTGCCCTAAAAACAAAAAAATGTGCAATCGCCCCATTTTCTGGTCCAGTCCTGGAAACAGCTCCTGTCAGGTCCAGGGCCAGAGCCACAGCACTTCTGCATTTCCATGGTGGAAATTACATTTGGATTTGTTCATTTTGAGTGAAATAAACATTTCAAATAAAAATAGAAAGGGATGCACAATTACACACACCAAGATGTGTAATTTGCCATTTATTTGAGAAAAAACTGCACTTAGAGCGACTTTTTCACTCGTTATAAACACACACAGTCAGAGGAGTCGACCATCTTGACTCACTTCACTCTTTGGCAAAGTTTGGCTCGATCAAAATGGACGGAGCGCATGAGTTTGGGGAAAACAAAGTTCCTATTGGACACTCGTTTTGCTCACGTCATCACACAGCGTGAGTGTGACGTAGGATAAAGCTGCAGAAATGTACGGAAACCTCTATGTCTGCACTTTCAGAGGGGAAAAGGAAGTTTATATCTTTTACGGTTAGAAAGTTATGTGCGGTTATAGAAAACATATTCCTCGGAGTCGTATACGATGTCATAGGTCTTCGAGAGTTAAATTAAGGGAAAATAAGGAAGAACCAGTGAACAGTAGAATGTACAAAGGGCATTTTGATCAAGGTGATATTTCACTTTGTTTACTATAGCAAGACTTTTAGAACCGTTTGTTTTTATATGTCTCATGTGGGCTTTCCACGATAATTTACTGTCTATTATAACTCCAAGGAATTTACATTAAAAACAGCTTTATGTTTGTTCCACCGTTTGTTCTGTGCTTATTAATCACTGATCAGAGAACGAAAAATCACATTTGTACAAGCCGCAAATGCAGCGTTTTATATTTTTCTCTGTAATTCTGTGCAGTTTAAAGCCTAAATTGTGCGATTAGGTATTACCATATATTCCTTTAATTTTAGAAACGTGCACCAGAATACAGTTCCTCAAAATTAATATTCAGATTACGTATTTTCAGTACCAGTTGCTTCCCAACGCTGCGAAGCAATAAACATCACCATGAAGATATGAGTGTCCATCCATAAAGTTACAGTCATTGTGCACTTTTAGTCTGAAAACCAACTCAAAATAATTGAACTCAAGTGCGCCTGAACTCCATTAAATACTCCATCAAGTACTTTCCCTTTTAGCAGAGTCTCTGCTATTGTCTCTAACTCGATAACACTGATGGTCTGTATTGATCGTGCATAAACCTGAGCTGAGCAGATCATAATGTGGAAAAAAAAAAAAACCCGACTGTTACATCTGGGCCGTGTCTGTTCTGGCAGCTGCTCTTGCTGTGGGCTACGTTGCACTGCCTCGTGATTTCCCTGAAGCTTTGAATATTATAGCGTGTGTAGCTCTAAAAATACTCGCGTTATGTGCTCGGCGTTGAGACGGTCTGCAGTTGTTCTCGCCGTTATCTTTTCCTTTATCTGGACTGTAAAAGCTCCGATATTACGCAAACCGACTTATTAGTCTTCCTACATCTCCAGAAGCTGCATATATAGATTAAAAAATAGCATAACAGGCCCTTTAATAGTCATAAATCCTGCAAAGAACTGATAATACGGATATACAGATTAAAAAATAGCAGAATAAACCCTTTAATTCTCATAAATACTGCAAAGAACTGACAATACGGAGCTGTTTGTATTACCACAGCTCGTTCAGATTCAGAAAACAACGGCAGGGCTGCAGACGGGAAACGGTTCAATTATCTCTGTGTAAACTATCGCAGCCCGTCGATAAAATGACATTTCGACCGAAGCAAATGTGTCGGCAAAATCACCGGGTGAACTTTGTCGTCCGCCGTATCAACGTACAGTGACATTTGAGGAGAATAAACGACAAAAAAAAAGAATGTGGCGGCAGGTTAATCGTAGCTGTCACAGAGCAAACAGATGGTATAAGTTAACTGCACAAACACGACGCGATGGGGAATTTAACAAGTGAGGTATTTAATCAGCTGTATTTATGTTGGACCTTTTGTGCGGAATGATTCAAAGGGCCCACGTTACGCTATTTTCTGAGCTGTGTTATAATGACGTGTCCAGACTTTCAATCACACCTGCTCTGTAGACCTGGTTTCTTCTTGTTGTTTCCTCCCCTTTGCTGTATGTGCTTCCTTTGCCGTTATTTGTATTTGTTGTCTGTTCCCACTGTTTGTATCTTTAGATTTCTTACCATTGCTGCTAACCTCATGTCTTATTATTGGAGGTTCTTAACCTTGTTGGAGGTGCTGAACTCCACCAGTTTCACCTGCGCATTCACTGAAACCTTAACTGGAAAAATAAAATGTTTTTTTTCCAAATTCAAACAGAGGTATATATATTTTATTGGTGCACGTGTGAATCCATTTTGCACATATTCGTCCGACCACTTTCTTTTTTTGCTCGATACAGTTCGTATGAAGGGAAAATATTAAGAAAGAAATTACACGACACCATCACCACAGTCACAAAACTGTTACGCACAAAATTTCCTGCAGCCAATAACGGCCAAAGAGGTCGTGTCATCGTGAATCATATGAGTCGGATGTGAGTCTTGACCCCTGCTGAACCCCTGAGACTGACTCACTTAAGAACCACTGATATAGTTCATGTAAAATGTCTGAAAAATGCAAAAGAAAACTCATTGCATTAGATTAGAAGAGGAGGATGGGATTAAATAACTTCTCTTCTTCCCACTCCTTTTTGGGCAAAATATTTTGTTGTTGTTTTTGTTATTTCTATCATGATTTCTCTATTGTTATATGTTCCATTGTAAAAGAATGTGAACATAATTGCCCAAAATAATTATTTTAAACAACTGAAATTTTAAATGCACCTCTACCGGAAATGTAGTGAATATGATCAGGAGCAGGACCACGCCTCAGCCGCCCTCGCCTCCTCTCCAGCGAATCACAGCTCACTATTCGTATCAGCCAATCCCGGCGACCCAGTTCATCCCGAATAACTCGACCCCACCCTCCCATCCCCGATCTGTTCGCTTCCAGACATAAGACGCCTACGAGGGGGGTCCCGTTCTGCTGGGCCACGTGAAGATTGAGACTGATCCCCCACCCCGAGTCTCAACCCAACCGACCCACCTTCGTCTCCATGTAGCAAAACGCTTTTCGCTTCGCGCACGTGTTGTTGGCGTGGTCCTTGCTGGTGAAAGTATTCAGACTGCAGTACTTTGACTGGACCATGTATCAGAATACAGAATACAATACAAATAATACATTTTTATGCAGGTATTCAGTATTCTATGACTAGATACACGTTCAAAGTATTTTTCCCATCACCGCTGCTTTGCCTGGATTGGTTCCATAGTGTCTACAGGTCAGATCTGTGAAGAGGCAACCCCTGTACACTGTGCACCTTTAAAACCATGTAAGAAAAGGAATACACATGGTAAAACTCAAACGCGATTGTACAAAATGTTTGATTGAACCTGTACGAACGTGAAAACACAACAGACCAAACGAGAATGAGTCAATTAAAAATAACACGCCTATTTTTAAGTGATCCTGCCTTATAAAAGCTCACACACGGCTCCTTGGACCTCGTCTCGGCTCATTGTGTTGGTGCAGACAGGTGCACTGGAGCCCTGGCAGTCGTCCATCACGTCTCTATTAAAGCCGACTCAAACTGCAGCTCTGCCAAATTCGGTCGTCTTCTTTCAGGTCGAGCATCGGGTGGTGAATTTCTGCCTTGTTCTTTTATCTTCTCTGCAAATGTTCATGTTTGAGCTCCTGCTGAGTCCTGAGAACGTGAGCAGTTTCCCCTCTTAACAGGAGCACGTTTATGTAACTCTGGTTTAAAATAGCTCATTGATTCTTTGCAGTATCAATAATAGAGCGAATATATGAGCAGACGTAGAGGTTTCTGTACATTTCTGCGGCTTTATCCTACGTCACACTCACGCTGTGTGATGACGTGAGCAAAACGAGTGTCCAATAGGAACTTTGTTTTCCCCAAACTCATGCGCTCCGTCCATTTTGATCGAGCCAAACTTTGCCAAAGAGTGAAGTGAGTCAAGATGGTCGACTCCTCTGACTGTGTGTGTTTATAACGAGTGAAAAAGTCGCTCTAAGTGCAGTTTTTTCTCAAATAAATGGCAAATTACACATCTTGGTGTGTGTAATTGCGCATCTCTTTGCTATTTTTATTTAAAGGTTTATTTCACTCAAAATGAACAAATCCAAATGTAATTTCCACCATGGAAATGCAGAAGTGCTGTGGCTCTGGCCCTGGACCTGACAGGAGCTGTTTCCAGGACTGGACCAGAAAAGTAATGGAGCGATTACACTTTTTTTTTTGTTTTTAGGGCAATAAGGAGATTTTTAATTTACTTACAGACTTGATATTTTGCATTTTTGTAGCTAAGGCCCTAAATTAAGCATTTTTTATGTCCAAAAAGTTATTTATACATGTTTGCTGTGTGTTTTGTATAAAAGAGTGTGAATTTTATTATCTTTTTTTTTTTCATCTCTATTTCTGGTCCTGTAGCTTTTATCACAGCCTCATGACACAACTACAGCAGCAGATTGTGAAATAACAGGTTGGACTGAACAAAAGGAGGTAGAACACTTCATTATGGGGTAAAAGGGGCAGTTTTAAAAGCAAAATTAAGAAAAAAAAATCCAGGCGAGGAGAAATGTACTAAAATTTCCCTTAGGTCTTCGGGGGTTAAAATATTTCCAATGTTTTTATTTTTTTCATTTCTAGTCGTCTCTGCACAGCTCCGAGCCCCTAGGGGTCACTGTACCTGCGCTGGGTAAACCTCTGTGCTGTCGTGTTGTTGGGTTACATAAGGTCACGAGATGTGCAATCCGAACTGTGCATGTTAATGTGCCGCCGCTGAGGCAGTCTATTCAGGAAATGTCAGCAGAGCGACTGGATTAAAACGTCCTTTTCCATCTGTCTGCCTTTAAGAATCCAGTCGCACCATATAGTCGAGTGTCTTTCCATCTGTCTTCGCGGCACTAGCAGCTTTTTCACTCGCTCTCTCTCTGGTGAGCTGCAGAGAGCCCGAGCACGTGTGGCATGTTTTCTTGTGTCTCTGGGTCTCGGCGGCATTATTCTAGCGGAGAAATGGCGACGCTGCAGAGAGGAGGCGAGGCAGAGGCAGAGGGCGTCCCCACAGACGTGCCCGACCATCTGCAAGTGCACACAGGTGTTCACACGCGCCCCACAGCACACACACGCGATTTACCATGCGCTGGCAGGGAGCACGGGGATTTTTCCACTATAAAAATATCAGTAAGCCACTTTTGAGTAACGAAAATGTGTACTTTAAGTCTTTTTTTATTATTTTGAAATTAGATGTACATTTTTTATATATAATAAGATGGAAGCTCTTCGTTTTGGACCCCTCACAGACACCCTCACTTCTGACCTCGGGCCGCTTGCTTCTAATTTGAACAGTTCTGTAAAGAAGTTTGGTGTTTTTCTCTTTTAACACTCGAAGTCATGTATATAGGCCTTCCGCAGGGCTCTATCTTAGGGCCACTGCTGTTTAGCCTTTGCATTAACGATTTACCAACTGTTTGTGGAGATGTCAACAACACGGTTATAACACGGTTCTCTCTCTCTGTCTCCTCACTGTATATCTCTATCACTGTCTGTCTGTCTCTCCCTCCCTCTCTATCGCTCTCTCTCTCCCTGTATGTCCTGGTCTCTCTTTCTCCTTGTCTCTCTCCCTCTCCTTCTCTCTCGTGTGCTCCTTCTCTCTCCTTGTCTCCTTCTCTCTCCCCCTCTCTCCTTCACTCTCCTTGTCTCCTCTCTCCCTCTCTCCTCTCCTTCTCTACTCCTCTCCCTCCTTCTCTCCTCCTCCCTCCTCCTTCCTTCTGTCCTTCCCTCCTTCTCTCTTCTTTTCCCTCCTTCTCTCCTCCCCCCTCCTTCCCTCCTTCTCTCCTCCTCTCCCTCCTTCCCTCCTTCTCTCCTCCTCTCCCTCCTCCTCTCCTTCACTCCTTCTCTCCTCCTCTCCCTCCTCCTCTCCTTCACTCCTTCTCTCCTCCTCCTCCCTCCTCCTCCCCTCCCTCCCTCCTTCCCTCCTCCCTCCACCTCTCCTCCTCATCCTCTCCCTCCTTCCCTCCTCCTCCTTCCCTCCCTCCCTCCCTCCTCCTCCCTCCTCTCCTTCCCTCCTTCTCTCTCCTTCTCTCTTCTTTTCCCTCCTTCTCTCCTCCTCTCCCTCCTCCTCTCCTCCTCCCACCCACCCACCCTCCCTCCCTCCTCCCTCTCACCTCGTTTCCACCCCTGGGTTTTCCTCGCCGCTGTGGCCGTTTTCCTCTCGGGAATTTCAGCGATTCCGGCATCACGACAACAATAAAAACCCCTTAGCAACGGCCGAGCCACTGTGCACGACACACACACGACTCCGGGGCGACGGGACACACGGTTCCTGCCCGCGAGGGGAATATTTAGAGTGTTGCGTAATGCACTTTTAACACAACATAGAGTGGATGAATTTTTAATGCCACAGAGAGACCGGGCGCTGGGAGGGAACATAAATAAAGTGAAGGATTTAATCTGGGCTGCTTAGAGGGAACGAGCGGGAGACGCACAAACACAAACACACAAACACACAAACGGATAAAGAGGCAGACGGGGCTTGTGTCTGACTCACCTCTTTCAGATAAAGCGATAAAAAGCGCACCGGGTTTCACACACTCAATCGTAAACTGGACGTAGAAATGGACACAGCGGCCAACCGTGATCATTTATTCTGGCCCAAAAAATCACACTTTTCTGGCCAGATCTCCGTCCGTGTTTACGGAATATGTTTGGATTCAGAATTCCCTTTGGTTTCCTACATATGCACTTAGGGCAGGAGATTCCGGGCGCCTCTACGGTGGCCGACGGGCACTTATCGAGGATCGTTTTGTTGTCAGCAAAGAAAACGCTGACAAGAAAATGGCTTCAGACTGACATACCAACTACGGAAGACTTACACAGTACAATCTGCCAAATATTTTTGATGGAAAGACTCACTATGACATTGAGGCTCCAAAAAGAAAAAAATTATGACTTTTGGAAGAGATGGATCCAATATATAAATGTCTTAAGACCTGATTTCGTATCAACTGTACTGTAAGTAAGGAGAGGAGACAGGGCTTTTAGGGTGGTTCCACTTGGCTCTTTGTTTGTATTTTTATCTGTATATATGTATATATGTTTGTTGAATCCTGTGTGGTTGGTTTTAAAAAAAAAATACTTGAACACAACTGGAGCATGGGTATGTTGATCCTACAGTTTGTAAACATTATGCTTCCGGTATGTGCGCACACACTGGCCCCAAAACATTCCCGGGTTTACAATCGTGACAATGGCGGATAATGACTGGTGCGATCAGTCATCGTATTTAAAGTCCCTTCAGCCAACAGATCGTGACGGCGATTTAAGGAAGTTAACCTTAAGTACAGTTACCCGACCCTTACCTGATAATGAGTGGGAACCTGAATGGCCCGACATTTATATGCATCTCATAAATTCGCCAAGAGCGTGGATGAAGGAGAATTTAAGAGCTTATAAGTCTTTAGAAGCGTATAATTTTGTGGAATGTGGTCGTGTCCAACCTTTGAGGATGCACAAAATAACAAATAAAAGTGAATTTTGTATCGTCAAAGCCGGAGTTTTACCAAGTCAAAGGCAAAGACACAAGACGGGACTGTACCAGGCCTGGGTGGATGCACATAAGACCAAATGATCTGTTCTGACAGCCATATAGTTTATAAATACCTGATATAAAGTGATCACTGCAAACACCAGCCTTGTCAGTCAAGTCCTTCCAGTCTTCTCGTCTGTGGCTCATGTCCACAGACGGCGGCGGTGCTGTTTAAATGCGCCTTTTCCTTTAGGAATCCGATAAAAAATCAGTCCGTTTCCTTTTACCTGCCTGTTCGTACAATCAACGGCACAACACGATGGCATTTTGGTACAGTACAAGGAGCTCGAATATCACCTTCCTGAACGTACAAACCGCCATAAAAACAGTTTGTTTTGGGTCCGAGTTGCGCATGTGCTCATCACATATGTGTGACGTGTCATGAAATCCGCCTATTTGGAGTTTAAATCCTTGTCAAGCTCAGTATGACATAGAGTTCATGTAAAATGTCTGGATTTACTTTGTATTCAAGTATTGTACACAAAGTTGTACTTCCGATGTAACTGACATGTACAAGTTCATTAATAAAAAAAAAGAAAAGAAAAAAAAAGAAGAAAGAAATGGACACAGTGAACACCTAAGTGTTCACGGAGGCGCTTCTGGCTCCACCGACTCCGTTTCCAATTGAATTTCCAATGAAAAATGGCCGCCCCTCTCTCTGTAAGTGCTGCTGTGAGCAATTTTGATCTTAAAATGTTCAAATTAACCCACTCTGTACGATCCTGGTGTTTTTATTTAGCCATTTTGTCCGTTAAAATACCTAATATTGAAGTTGGCTCCAGATTTGCTTCCATCTGCTGTGGGTGAGGTCACGCTCCTTTAGTCGACTTCTTTAGCACTTTTTTCTCGAGCACTTTAGCTTTACACAGGCTCGTTATGTGGCTATTTAAATGCCTGTAATTTATGAATTATAACTGTCTTGCATTTGTGATCTTTTTTATGTGTCCTGGGTTTTCATGTTCATGTGTTGTGTGAATGGATGAATGTTGCCGTGCACCTTTTATTCCAATGTGTTTTTTTATACTGCAAATGGCAAATAAACTGAACTGAACTGAACTTTATACAGTGACAAACATGCAGAGATGATCACTAGACACGGTCAGAACACACTCTAATGCTGGAACTGCAGTGAACAGTGAAAGGAAACAAAGTGGAAACTATAATCCTGTTATTTTGCTGTGATCATGTCACAGAACTGCCAGTGTTTACTGAAACAATCTTGTAAAACTATTTGTATAGACGTGTCCAGTGCTGTAGTGGGGGGTACGCGATTCGTGACGTCATCAACAACCGCCATTGATAATTACCTACAGAACATAATTTATGGTAGGGATGGACATGATTAATCAATTAATCGATAATTGATCATTAAGAATTTGGTCGATCACGTTCATTTTAATGGACAAACTGAATGTAGGTGTCTGTGTAACGTAGCGTCAGGAGTCGAGGCTGCGTCTCACAGCACAAACACTGGAGCTGTGGCCCCACAGTCCCACGTCTCGGCTCTGGCTCCTTGGAGATCACTATATTCCTCAGAGTGTGTTTACCTGCACATCAGTGTCCCGGGTATGATTGGATTTTTTGAGTGTCCCGGTTTCACATGTTTACGCAGCATCTGCAACACGACATACGCACAGAACAGACTCACAGCCTCATCACATCCTCTGTCACAGGGAGAACACTCATATTCCACTGAGTCGAGTTCTTTAGTCCAACAGAAGCTGAAGCAGCAGCACAAGGAAAGAGCTGCTTTTTTCACTTACTGTTTATGCAAATGAGTCATGTGGTTTTAAGTTTAGTTTCTGTAAGACGTAAACAAATGTTTAAAGCTGCATTAAACACATTCTGATCTCACACTGATGAGGCTCTGGAGTGATTATGGTTTATATGTTGTAAAGTTGAGTTTATTTATGCAGATTAGTAACAGTAATAATTGTGATGATAATTTTAATATAAAATGTTAATGATTAATTGAAACTCAATTGTTAATTTTCCCGACGATCGATTAAGAAAATGTAATCGAATCCCTGTCTCTAATTCCTGGCATTGATCCAGGGATAAGCTCCTTTTTCTCTTCCACGTCTTCCGTCCATATCGTGAACAGTGAAGATGAACTTCAGTTTGTGTGTGCGTCCCACAAGAAACATCGATCGAGAAGCTGGACTTTTGCCCAGGACTGAACCAGGACAAATCTTGGACTTGAGAGCGAGAGAGAGAACCCGAGTGTGTGGATCAGGCTGTCTGCAAAGTGCGATCGGGCGACAGCTGCGCTTTAAGCACCGTGAGGCGTGGAGTCCTGCGCTGGTGCTTTCGCCTATGGTCCACGTGGATGCAGCTCCTGCTTTAGTTCTTAGTTGTGTCTAATGGTCAATGAATGGTTGGTGTTTTTAAAAGAGCTGTCCACAGCCAATCCTCTGTCAGTTTTTGGTTTGGAGCAGAGTTTTTGGCATATTGCCCAGGCCAGGAACAAACAAACAAACCAAATCTTTAGGGCTGATACAAAAGCGCAACATTCCCTCGTAGAAAGAAGAAGAAATCTTATAAAAATCGCTATCATTTCCTCATTAAAATCATTCGTACTTCCCACCAGCCTCTTACTGCTTGACTCTCCAAATGAGCTAAGTGCATTTGCAGCCCTAAAAACAAAACAAAACAAACAAACAAGAAAAAATATACATAGGACTTGGGCCGAAATGTAACCTTCCATCTCCTTTACCAGTTTTAGGCACTGATACCACCAGCCTCTTACTGCTCGACTGTCCAAATGAACCGAGTGCATTTTGCAGCCTTCAAATGAAAACAAAGAAACACCAAACTTTAGGACCTGTGCCAAAATGTGACCGTTCCTTCTCTTTAGACATTCCTAACATCCGCTTACCAATTTTAGCCATTAACCCCTGAAGACCTGAGGGCAATTTTAGGACATTTCTCCTCATCTGGATTTTTTTTCTTAATTTTGCTTTTAAAACTGCCCCTTTTACCCTATAATGAAGTGTTCTACCTCCGTTTGTTCAGTCCAACCTGTTATTTCACAATCTGCTGCTGTAGTTGTGTCATGAGGCTGTGATAAAAGCTACAGGACCAGAAATAGAGATGAAAAAAAAATAATTAATTAAATTCACACTCTCTTATACAAAACACACAGCAAACATGTAGAAACAACTTTGTGGACATAAAAAATGCTGAATTTAGGGCCTTAGCTACAAAAATATAAAATATCAAGTCTGTAAGTAAATTAAAAATCTCCTTATTGCCCTAAAAACAAAAGAAAAGTGCAATCGCCCCATTACTTTCCTGGTCCAGTCCTGGAAACAGCTCCTGTCAGGTCCAGGGCCAGAGCCACAGCACTTCTGCATTTCCAGGGTGGAAATTACATTTGTATTTGTTCATTTTGAGTGAAATAAACCTTTAAATAAAAATAGAAAGGGATGCACAATTACACACACCAAGATGTGTAATTTGCCATTTATTTGAGAATTAACTCCACTTAGAGCGACTTTTTCACTCGTTATAAACACACACAGTCAGAGGAGTCGACCATCTTGACTCACTTCACTCTTTGGCAAAGTTTGGCTCGATCAAAATGGACGGAGCGCATGAGTTTGGGGAAAACAAAGTTCCTATTGGACACTCGTTTTGCTCACGTCATCACACAGCGTGAGTGTGACGTAGGATAAAGCCGCAGAAATGTACGGAAACCTCTATGTCTGCACTTTCAGAGGGGAAAAGGAAGTTTCTGTCTTTTACCGTTAGAAAGTTCTGCGCGGTTACAGAAAACATATTATCATATATGGTAACGTAGGTCTGCGAGGGTTAAAATCATTCATATTTCTCACCAGCCTCTCACTGTTTGACATCCAAATGAACCGAGTACGTTTTGCAGCCCTAACAAAAGCTTTAGGACCTGTACCAAAACGTAACCTTCTGTTATACGGAGAGACATCTGCCCCGCCAGTTTTATCGTCGATGCCACTGGAATCTTTCTTCTGCTTCACTGTCCAAACGAACCGAATGCGTTTTGATGATTGTGGAGTTAAAGCAGGAAGATCCGAGCCGCCGTCCTGACAAACAGACAGACAGACAGAGCCAGGCCTGTACCATGAGGGGAGGATAACAGGGCTGCTGCAGACATGCTCCACCGACTCCACAGAGAAGCTACGAACGTGTGAGCGAGGCAGATGGACTCAAATGTGGCCGATCTGCAGGAGCGAGAGAGGAAAAGAGGAAGAGGAGGAAAGAGGAGGAGAGGGCGTGCATGGACGAGCAAGAATAACAACGCAATGTCAAGGCCCCGACTACGAGAATCACACTTCCTATCGCCGCCGTGTTTACTCCGTGCACTGACAAGGCTGCAGTTGGACTGGAGATAGTTCCAGACGCATTTTCGTGAATAAAACAAAGCGATGCGGTGAGATGCCGGTGGTGTCAGTATTCCCCCGGGAGGCTCATTAAGTCAGTGTTATTATTAAAGAAAGAATTGTCATCTTGCATTTTCCTTGAGGGTGGTTTTGTATTCAGAAGTTTGTTTATTTCAGCAGCCTAAGCTCGGATGTCACAGGATCTAATATATTCAGTGATGCCTGTTCAGATCTGGTGCAACAATGTGGGGATGTGTGGTTGGGGGTTGGTGTGACATGCAAGAAAATACAAGAAAACCTAAAAAGTTATCATAAAAACATTGCAAAAATACGTATAGTGAGTGTAACTGAAATGAAACTATACTGCGCTTTGACTGGACGGTGATTTAGAGACTGAGGGACTTTGATTGTGGACTGAGTCAAGCACCTCAAACGTTCTCATTCTGATTTCGAAACTAGTGCAGAGACTGAATTGTATTTCATTCCTTTAAGCGAAAATAAAAAAAGATAAAACTGAGCCAAATGCCATATGTTTCTGTTATTTATCTCAAGTAACAACAGAACAACTTTGTGTTATACACATATATACAAGGATGTGGTGGCACTCAGGCCTCACAGCAAGAAGGTTGCGGGTTCGATCCCTGGGTCGCCTGGGCTTTTCTGTGTGGAGTTTGCATGTTCTTCCCGTGTCTGGATGGGTTTCTCATCCATCAACTCAAAACATGCAGCACCCCTATGAACTAACATCACCATGACATCCACCCTCCTGTGGGTTCACCACCTGCAGAGGGGTTCATAGGGGGTGTTATGAGGATGAGGCAGCAAACTGCCCCTGCAGCTGGATTAAGTGGGAGAAGATGGATGGATATTTCTAAAATTATTAATTATTATTTCTGTGGTAATTATAGGACGTCATTTCCGCTCAGCTGGCGGCGACAAACTCCACAAAACTAGTGAAGAGAAACGATCTCAGGCTGCAGAAAAGTCTGTTTCAGTCTTTAGTCATTTGCTTTTGATTCATATTTTATATAATAATACAGACTTATAATAATATAGTTTTGTGGAGTTTGCCGCCGTCTGATTTTGACAAACCGCACCCACCCATACCCATTATATCTCCATCCACACCCGACCTGTTTTCCGACAGAATTAAAATAAAATTCCGTACCTGATCTGACCCACTATAAATACAAACCAACACCCGAGCCATAATTTTGTACTCTGCACTCTCTAATTTTCTTTTTAGCTCCGCGCGAGTCACTTTGAGCAGCTGGACATCGCTTTAAGAAAATGAAAGTGGCAGAGATACAAACGGCACGTTTGTATTTCACTAAAACACAGCCCTGTTTTGTTCGCACCTGATGTTTTGTAAACCGCAGATTAGACCCGCGCTCTCCTGAACCTGCGTCCGACACAGCACAACATATTTCACCCGTTTCGTTAAAATTTGCGGGTCGCCCGTTGGGTATCCTCAGGTACCAGAGCCCGTGAAGGACTCTAGCACTAATCCAGCTTTTTCAGTTCTCATACTAGTTCTGAAACTAAATATACAGCTTTAAGTGTGTCGATACCGGATATCAGCCGATACCACAGCATTTATTTCTTTAAAATAAAAATAAAATAACACAAAACAGCTCCAAATGTATTATGTCGCTGTTATTTATCTCTCAAGTAACTACAGAACAGCTACATAAATAAAAGAACTCAAACATTATGAGACAACCTGCTCCCCGCCACGTTCCAGCTCCACCGGCACAATAAAGTTTATATCATCTCTGTGGAACTGCTGCAGTGCGTCTTAAAATGTTTGTATTAATCCACTTTACATTTGTTTTTTATTTTGCTCTTGTGGGTGACGTAACACTCCCTCAGCTCACTTCTCTGTACAGTCTAAGGCCCTGTTTACACGTACACAGATATTTTTAAAAACTGAGAAATTTCCCTTCGTTTGTGCCCATCATTTACACGCAAACGGAGAATTCACCTCTTGAATCTTTCTAAAAACTCAATTGGAGATTTGGGAAAACTCCGGTTTGGCGTTTGCGTAAAGTGACATAAACGTGGTTTTAGGCAGTTGACGCCAAAGTGTGACCAGTGTTAACGTTTTTCTCTGGTGCTGATCAGAAGCGTCAGAGCAGCAGTCGCGTCACTTCTGCTGCAAACACTTGTCCTGTGTTTGCATTTGCACAGCTGATGTTTCATATCCATGAAGAGACGAATGAGGCTCGGAGCTCAGCAATTTTCCCTCTTCTCCTTATGACCCGAAGACTCAGTCACTGTCACCGCCAACGTCACCGTTTTTGGGTCCGACCTGGTCAGACGCTGTCTGGTAGATCATTTTGAAAATGAAGTGTTTGTCCCGGAGGAGGCGTGAAAATTTTAGGATGTCGCGGTTGACACTACTGTTACTCTCTGACTCGCTGCGTCCTCACATCGAGGGTGAGACGACCGTCATCTCTCAACGGCGTATTTATGCGGGTTCATGTAAACAGAAACTTTTCTGAAAACGATGCTGTGTGCACGATGTTATTTCAGAAAACAGAGCGAGGGAAATATTTGTTTTTAAAAATCCATGTACCTGTAAACGGGGCCTAAGGATGGTTGTGTTAAACCAGTATTTGACATTAAATGGGTGCCACAGCTGATGCAAAAAAAAAAAAAAATTGCTGCTTTCTCAAAACGACTAAATGAGGGGCAAAAGGCAAAAGTAACTAGAGAAGCTAAAAAAGCCATATCTCACCCTCTGTGCAGTCTCCAGCCAGTGACGAATGCTGTATATTAAATGCCACGGTTTTTCCACTGCGCTGCTCCCGGTGGCAGTGATGGTTCACACAGTCCGGACATGTTTGGCTATTTCAGTCCCTCTGCTGCTGAAGGGTGAGGCAACTGCACCATTTTTGTATTTCTAGTCAAAAACGTCACATTTCACTGACTATGAGTAATATGGAGATTCAGTGCTGTCAAAACCGGTTTGCAAAATACTTAGTTATGCTTATGAACACATTATCTACTGTCAGAAGTAAATAGAGAAGCAAATGAACGCACTGACAGATAGACGGCTGTAGAAAAGAGAGTTTAAAGATCCTATATGACACAAAATTGACTCTTGTGAGCTTTGAGCCGTGTTATAATGTTGTTACCTCCTCAAAAACACACCCAGATATTTGAGTAATCCTGGTTTATTAATCTGTCTACATCTCCAAAGCTCAAAATGTTCCACCTTGTGATGTCATGTAGTGGTGGTTTTCAAGTTGGCGGCTCCTTTTACATTTAGTTCAGTAGAGATCGGTGATATCAGGGGTTGAATCATCCAGATGATTCTAGTGAAGGTGCGTGGAGTTTAAAAACACAGTGGAGCAGCTCCTGTACATGACATCATGAGGTGGAACAGAATGTTTCCAGTTTGATAGAAGAGCTCAAAATAAATATGCAGGTTTGTGTGTTAAACATGTGAATGAAACAACACAACACCAGGTCTGTTCTGCCTCCATGAGCATTTAGGAACTAACTTTACAGGCAGTGAACAGTTTCTCCAAGAAACACCCAGGAAGCCTCGTGCTGTTTTGGACATTTACTGGACTTGACTGTAAAACTGTAACATACAAAAAATAAATGCACATTACAATTATGTTTTCATGTTTAAATGAACAAAGAATACATAGAGCTACATAAAATAATGTGGGTCAGGTTAATAAAACTTAATATATGCATAACAATAATGTAATTGTAATTGTAATTGGCTAGACTTCATAAAAACGTCTATAAAACGAGCGATTAGCATCATGCTAACATAAATGGAAATTCCCATAAACATGCTAACACTATTAGCGTCATATATTTTATAGCGGGAATTTCAACTATAAATCCACTTAAAATCCATCAAAGAGTGAATTAACATATTATTCTAAATATTAACAACACAATACTTACAAACAGATACTTTTATAGGGCCAAAAAACAGATTAGAGGAATTAAACATTGGTAAACAGGAGAAGAGTTAACAGTTGAAAATTTTAAAACAATACAACGGCTAAGGGAGCTCAGAGTAGACAAAACAGATAAACTCAAAACAGAAATATTCTTTCTTCACTGGAGCAGAACAAGGTCTGTTTGTGATCAGGAAACAACATTGTAATATCAAATAAAAATAGCAAAGGGATGCTCAATTACGTACACCAAGATGCATAATTCGCCATTTATTTGAGAACATAAACGCTCGAGAGGAGCCGACCATCTTGACTCACTTCACTCTTTGGCAAAGGTCGGGTCGATCAAAATGGACGGAGCGCATGAGTTTGGGGAAAACAAAGTTCCTGTTGGACACTCGTTTTGCTCACGTCATCACACAGCGTGAGTGTGACGTAGGATAAAGCCGCAGAAATGTACGGAAACCTCTATGTCTGCACTTTCAGAGGGGAAAAGGACGTTTCTGTCTTTTACGGTTAGAAAGTTCTGCGCGGTTATAGAAAACATATTCCTGGGAGTCGTATACGATGTTGTAGGTCTTTGAGTGTTAATCACTAAAAGAAATGATCATGTTCAATATTTAGGGATTTATTTCTTAGATATTTAATAGGAAAGAATCTCTCATCGCACAACGGTAACAAATGATCAATGTTTTCCATTAGAAACTGCGGTGCACCACTGAACACTCCTGTACATCAGAGTCCCCATTACCACATGTAATCTCTCTGCACACAAACCACTGTCTGGATCCAAAACAGAAGCTGACCGTGGCACTTTTGAAGCAGCGTGTGCATGAAAAGTCCTGTGTAATTGGCAGCCATTACAGCCACAACACCGTCCTTCAGTAATGGCACCAGGGGAAAGCTGCCTCATGTTTTAGTGCAAAAAGGACAACTTTGTTTCATAAGAACAACGTGTGTGTGTTTGAGTCTGCGCGAAAGCCGCTGGCGTCCGAAGCTGTGAATGCAAATGGGGCTAATTAGTCTTATCGCGACCTGCTTCGTGTGGGGAGGATTACATTATTTATGATTGAAATTATCTCCTGTTTCGTATAAGAACACAATAACCTTGATTTAAATCTATTCCTTTTCATGAAACACATTATTACCTTTGCATTTCTATTGATATTGTTGGACATATACATTATATTGCGCAATTGGTGGACAGTTTTCTCAGTGGTCCTGGCACATCCCCGTCCACACAGCAAAAAATAAGAAAAAATACAAATTTTGAGGTAAAACTGCCTATTTTAAGTGAAATTCTCTGT
Source organism: Odontamblyopus rebecca (assembly GCA_030686955.1). Lineage (NCBI taxonomy): Eukaryota > Metazoa > Chordata > Actinopteri > Gobiiformes > Gobiidae > Odontamblyopus > Odontamblyopus rebecca. Next base: position 4,518,633 of record CM060665.1, read on the forward strand.
CAGTGCAGTAAGAAATTTTCACTTACCAAGTTTTCTTAAAACAAGACGAAATACGAATCTTGTTCTAAGCAGAAAACACTAGTGTCAAGTATTTATGGCAAGATTTTTCAGTTGTTGCTTATTAGTGCTTATTTCAAGTATATAACATGTCTTATATTGATCTTTTAAGATGAATCTGCTTCATTCAAATCAGTTTAACTATGCTAGAAAATCCTTGTTTGCAGTGCACGTCACTATGGTGTCGTTCTTTCCTCGATTATCGCATCATTAAAGCTCCTACAAACTTCCTTTGACGTTTTCCAGGTTCTCGCACTTACCTCCGATCAGCACAAGTGTCTTTGTGAGCTTAAAATAGTCAAACTGGATCCATTTGGAGACGGTGTGAATACATGACAACAGATTCAGATTGTCAGAGTAGCTTCCAAATGTTGGCACTATTTTTGGTGTGATTTGAAGACGTTTCTCTGTGGAAGTGCAGCGGCAGGTTTGTGTGTTTCTTCAGTTTTGTTCCACACTGTGATGCACCAAATACTGAGTCCTCTTGTTTCTCAAGTGCTATGACAACGTTCTGCTTTTTCATCACCCTGAAACTCGTGAAAACAAGCCATGTTACAATGTCGTTACCTCCCACAAGGAGTTGTGTTTTGTTTCATTTACACGTGTGAGTAAGTCCTTTATTATTAACATGTCAACATCTCCAAAGCTCTAAATGCTCTGTTCCACCTTGTGAAGTCATCTAGAGGACGTTTTCATGTTAACAGCTCCTTTTATCCTTCGTTCAGTAGAGACGGGCAATTCCAGGGCTGAAATCATCCGAATGATTCTGGTGAAAGTTTGTGGAGTTTACAGAACACGAGGTGGAACAGAGTATTTTCCATTTGAGAGAAAACTAAGCCTAAATCTGCAGGATCTGTGTGTTAAACATGTGTGGATGAAACAAAATAAAACTCCAGGTCTGTTTGTGATGAAGAAACAACATTGGAACATACACCACCAGCCAAACGTTTTATAACACCCACATTTTTCAAGTTATTTATTGCATTTCAAGTCATGCAAGTCCAAAGAATCACTTGAAATGATACAAAGGAAAGTACTGAACAGCCAGAAGTTCAAAAAAGGTTTGATTTCCCAAAAGTGAAAAATAATGCACATTTCAGAATTATACAAAAAAGCCTTTTTCAGGGAACTCGAAGTGGGTTAACAATTTAAAGCTGTTCTGCAGCAATGAAGGTTGAATCGGCCTTTAAAGCTGTTTCTACTATTTCCTACAGGAGTTCCAACTTTTCTTGATTTCTTACAACCCCCTCAGTCTGCAGAAAAGCAGTGTTGGAACACACTGTGGTCCCAAACCCTCATGAGCATCAGGTCAACAGTATTGTACTGCAGAAAGTAGCGTGTTGGTACAAAAATGGTGAGAAAAAGGCAATTAACAACGGAAGAGAGACAGACCATCATAACACAAATGTAGGTCTTTCCTACAGGGAAATTGCAAAGAAAGTGAAGGTGTCAGTGAGTACAGTTTTCTTCACCATCAAAAGGCGCTCAGAAACTGGGGGAAACCCTGACAGGAAGTGGTCCAGCAAACCCAAAGCCACAACTGAACCAGAGGAGAAGTTTCGGACAGGTAACAGTTTGTGTGATCGGCAGCTCACGGGACAACAGCACAGCTTAATAGAGGTCATAGTAAATAAGTCTCAGTTTTAACTGTGAAGAGAAGACTTTGAGCTGCAGGTTTGACAGGATGAGTAGCTAAGATGTCAGAATAAGACAGAGCGACTCTCCTGGGCCATGAAAAACCGCCACTGGATGACTGAAGACTGGAAGAAGGTCTTATGGACTGATGAATCAAAATTTGTACAAAGTAGGCGAGAGGATGGTTTGACAGCACGTGGCATCAACTGTCAAACATGGAGGAGGAAGTGTGACGGTCTGGGGCTGTTTTGCTGGATCCAGGGTTGGTCACTTGTACAGAGCGAGTGGCACCTGAACTAAAAAGACTCCCACAGGATCCTGCAGCGCCGTGAATCCCCTCTGGTTCGCGCCTAGTTGGTCAGTGGTTCATCCTACAGCAAGAAAATGACCCAAAACCCAAGTCCAAGCTTTGCCAAAACTCCCTCAGGAAAAAAGAACAAGATGGTGAGTTTGAAAACATGGAGTGGCCAAGCACAGTCTCCAGAATTAAACCCCATCGAGCTGGTTTGGGGCGACCTGGACAGAAAAGAGTGAAAACCAAACAACCTACAAGTGCCACAGATTTATGGGAACTTCTGCAACAGCCTTGGGAAGAACTTTCTGAAGAATATTTGATTTCTATTGTAGATAAAATGCTACGAGTGTGTTCAGCTGTTATATCTGCCAAAGGTGGCAACTTTGAGGAGTCAAAAGTTTAGATTCAGTTCAGTTCATCTTTATTCCAGACTCATGGTCCATTTTTAAAAGAAACAAGAACAGTGACGATACAAAACAAACATTTATATTTTTAAAAGAGTCACACCAGTGTCTCCACATATTGCACTGAACCTCATATCTGTGAGTGACATTATTATTTCACTGTCTGATTTGTTGAGTCTGCAGATAAAACTGTACATTAAAGTTCTTAGTCGAGCTGCAGACTGTTCACTCTGCAGTAACAAACATCTCAGTCGCACTCGTCCATCGTGGCCTCCTCAAAACCACCCGCAAAGTGTCACTGTGTCACCTGTGGCCTTTGCAGATGTTGTACCCCTGAAAAAGGGGAATGTTGTTCTATACTCCTGAAACACGAAGAACCACAGGGTGATTTCGTGCTGCTTCTCTCATATAGAAGGTTAATACAATCAAAATATAAACAGTGTTTTACGTGTGACTCATTAGCCCGTAGAGACACAAGATGGCGGAGTCCACAATGCAAAATAACGGCAGCTCTTATTTATCAAAGCAAAGCCCCACTGAAACAAGAAGAACCACAGGGTGATTTCGTGCTGCTTCTCTCATATAGAAGTTTAATACAATGCAGAGAAACAGTGCGAAATCCCCCGAGTGGTGGGCGAAGGCCTTACCAATCCCCACAAAAAAACAGATCGCAGGCTTCACAGTCGATCACAGACTTTACAAGAAGAATAAAATTGAATAGACATTTCTGTGAACTTCCAACTTATTGAAGTGCTTCTAAGGCTTATGTATATTATACAGTACCAGAGGAATACAGTGCCACTCTAACCCATCACACAGACTGGCTTTTTTGTAATTAACCCAGAGGTGGGCTGTGTACAACGGTGCACAATATGATTTAAACAACTTTAATCAACTTTACATCATTTGTACAAGAGCCAAACATAGGCATAAGAGTGTTTGCCTGAGCATAGAGCGTCTACACTGTCTGTACACATCATCATCATCTGCCGTGTCCACAGTGATGATGTGTCCAAGATATTTGATTTTTGTCGTAACAGAAACACAACATTTGACAGGCAAAAGTCTGGATGCCTCATATGCTCGTCTTCTTTGGTTCCAGACATCATGACCACACTCTTGGTTGCATTATACTTTATATCCTGCTCCACACCATAAACCGAACAGATGTCGAGAGGCCAGCGGTGCTCGGACTTAAAACAACCAAGTCATCCGCATGCATTAAATGATTAACAACAAGATTTAGAACACAATTTGGCCTATAAATTGATTCCATGATTTCTTTTCCGACTCAAATTACTTATTTGCTTTCACTTCAGAGTTCAGTGACAACACGACACATTGAACTGAATAATTTTGAGTAAAAAACTGGAAAAAGCGTTTTGGGTTACTTAAAATAAGGTGGTCAAATGTATGGATGAAGCATAATAGCATAATGCCTTTATAACTAGGCTAGTTGAGTCCCTCATCTTAATTACCCACGACTGGCCAATAAAACACTGTGACCCAAGAATATAAATACATTATTCAATATATTTAGGTCTGCAAAACCACTGAAGCTGCTTTTTCTCACTGTATTCCCTACCCTATCCTGGCTCGCGGTGGCAATATTTCAACTGTTTATGAGAAATTGCGTTGTTACCAAAGGTCAAATTTTGTCTTTAAGTCAAGAACATAAATCATTAGAAAACTAACTATAGCCTATATATTCCGTATGGCCTCGCACTGTACGTCAGACCGACTCCACCTTCTGACCTGCAGCGATATACGACATTACACAAATACCCACACATTAAACACGGTAAGTGGACCAAGCATTCGAATTAATAATGATGCAGCTTTTGTGCATACGCCCCGCACTGTGAGCTACATTTATTAGCGAGAAAAGGCTGTAGATCCCGGAAACTCGCGCTCCCTCGAGGACCATTCATCAGCTGGAGTAGCCTAGCGTGTCGGCCTCTCTGTGGTTCCAGCTTCCTCCCTTTTCCTGAGTGACAGTTTTCCTCCTGCTCCGTCGGTCTCCTTCCGTCTCCCCGCGGGTTTAATTTGTGCAAGCTGCTTTTTGAATCGCGGCAGAGGAGATGCAGGAACACAGCCGGTGAATGGCCGTGCTGCTCGTGGCTCAGTTCGGCTGCCAGTTCATCTGCATTTCCCCCGTTTCGCTTCATAACGCTGGCACAGCGCTAACACATCTGGGACTGGGATGCAAGCAGGAAATAGGGAAGTGTGGTAAAGGTCAGTGGGCTACAGCAGGCGCAAACTGACAGGCAAAGAAATAAATGGACTCATTATAAGGACAAGTTTGTGCACGGGGTTTGTTATTGGATTAATGATGATTTATACAGGCAAAGAAGTTATGCTGTAAACTAAGTAAAATGTGCAAAAGAAACATTGTCGTATATACACTACAAAAGAGGATTTTAGCAGAGTTAAACTGACTTGAATTAAGCAGACTCATCTTAAAAGATCAATTTAAAGATTTTTTTACTTAATAAAATAAGATTTTTTTTACTTGTTTCATGATATTCCATCCTGATTTATCTTATCTCGATATTACAACTTGCTGCGCTCTGTTAACTCCAAATCACGTCATTTTTGTTTAACCACTTAACGCCTGAATTTATATAAAAAGGCCTATCAAAAAATAAGAAAAAAATACAAATTTTGAGGTTAAAAACGCCCTGTTTTAAGTGAAATTCTCTGCCAGTGCAGTAAGAAATTTCCACTTACCAAGTTTTCTTAAAACAAGACAAAATACGAATATTGTTCTGAGCAGAAAACACGAGTTTCAAGTATTTATGGCAAGATTTTTCACCTTATTGGTTTGAGAAGGAAGTTAAAGAGGCTTAACCTGGACTGAGTTAATATAAAAAGTGCTTAGAATAAGTTGTAATATCGAGATAAGATAAATCAGGATGGAATATCTTGAAACAAGTAAAAAAAATCTTATTAAATAAAAAAAATTGAAATTGATCTGTTAAGATGAATCTGCTTAATTCAAGTCAGTTTAACTATGCTAGAAAATCCTTCTAGAGATTATAATCCCACATAAGGATGAACTAAACAACTGAGTCTAATTGTGACAAAACTGTCTTTATTTAACCACTAACTGAAACAGAAAACTATGAGATTACTACTGTGACACACTATTGTTATAACTCTCTAACTAACTATAATAACTATACTGACTACTACAGAGAAAGAGGAAAATAGAGGAAGAACAACAAAAAGAACACATATAAACATTATGACACGACATTAAATTATGACAGGACATTGCAGCGGGAGGAGGAGGCAGTGTCCAGATCCTGCAGCCAGGGGGCGCTGGCTACAGCAGACCTGCTGTGTGGGGCAAAGGAGCTGCGAGGGTGTAAAGTGTAGGGAGGAGGAGGAGGAGAGACCCTCCCTGCTCCAGTCGGCCTGGGCCAAGGTCACTGGGGGAGGTCGAGGGATCAGATTTATTCTGTTTTGGCTTTGGGTCGAGCAGCTGCGTTCTTTTCACTGTGGCTCTGATTGCAGCTCAAAATAATAATAATAATAATAATAATAATAATAATAATAATAATAATAATAATACATTTTATTTATTAGGCGCCTTTCTGGACACCCAACGCCTTACAACAAATAAACAAGTTAAATGCAATTTAAAACATCCTTTAAAACACACAGTTAAAGTGGGACAAACGCTCTGTTCCACTTGTGATATGACGCCGTGTAGTCATTTTTAAGTTAACAGCTACGTTTTTATCTTTAGCTCAGCCTAATCTCGACCCTAATGTTGTGTCTAACTCCAGACCTATCTCTAAACTGCCATTTCTGTCTAAGGTTTTAGAGAAGCTTGTGACCAGCTGCAGGCTTACCTTCATTTTAACGTTGTTGGAGAAAAATTCCAGTCTGGTTTTAAATCTCAGCACAGCACCGAAACGGCTCTTTTAAAAGTGTTTAATGACCTGCTTTTAACTGTTGACTCTGGGAAATCTGCAGTTCTTTTGCTCTTAGACCCATCAGCCGCCTTTGACACGGTGGATCACAGCTTCCTTCTGTCCGCCTGGAGACACATGTGGGCATTAAGGGTACAGCGCTCTGCTGGTTTCAGTCTTATCTGTCAGACAGGACTCTCCCTGTAAACTTAGGACAGTCCTCCTCCTCTGTACGGTGTGCCCCAGGGTTCTACATTAGCGCCGGCCTCTTTGCTCTGTACATGCTCCTCCTGGGTGATGTTTTTAGAAAGCACAGTGTCACTTTTCACTGTTTTGCAGACGATATTCAAATATATCTGCCAGTGTCCGCGAATGACAACCAGAGCACGATCAAAGCTCTGCAGGACTGTCTCAGGGAGGTACAGACTTGGCTGAATGCAAACTTCCTAAACTTAAATCAAAGTAAAACTGAAATTGTTGTGTTTGGGCAAACTAACCCACTGCTTGGACAGGACAGTGTGATTGGCCCCTGTCCTCCTCCTGTCTCCTGCAGTGAGGAATCTTGGGGTGAGTGTGGACTCCATGTTTAAGCTGGACAGCAGCACATAAGCTCTGTGATAAAGTCCAGCTTCTTTCATTTGAGGCTACTTGCTAAAATAAAGCCCTACCTCTCTCGGGCAGATTTTGAAAAAGCTGTTCATGCTTTTATAACTTCGCGTCTGGACTATTGAAGTTCTCTGTATGTGGGGCTGGACCAGAGCTCCTGCAGCACTGACACGTCCAGAACTCTGCAGCTCGTCTGCTCACTAATACTGAGAGACGTGAGCACATCACACCTGTGCTGTGTGACCTGCACTGGCTCCTGTCTTCTGTCGGTGCAGTTTAAAATGTTATTAATTGTGTTTAAATGTTTACACTCTTTGGGTCCAGTCTATTTGAGAGAATTACTGCAGCCCGACACTCCACCCAGAGCCTGAGATCAGCCGACCTGCTCCTGTCGGCCCAAAACTCGGCTCAAGACGAGAGGAGACAGAGGCTTTTCTGTGGCAGCGCCCAGACTGTGGAATAACCTTCCTCTTCCTGTCAGATCCTCTCAGTCCGTAACACAGTTCAAGACTAGATTGAAAACTCTTTTTTTTCCCCTGGCATTTAATACTAGTTATTAGTTTATCTTGTTTTGTTTTTTATACATAATCCTCACATTGTGTTATATATGTATATGTTCTTCTGTCTTTGTTTTCCTTTATGTGAAGCACTTTGGTCACCTGAAGTTGTTTTTAAATGTGCTATAGAAATAAACTTGAATTGAAAAGTAGAGATTATCTTATTATCAGGAGCACTTCCTGGAACAGAGTGCTTTCTGTTTGAGAGAAGAACGCAGCCTAAAAATGCAGAACCCTTTCTGATCCTGGTCTACTGACAGTGTTATACATTATGTTACTGATAAAGTTATACATTGTGAACATGAGAAAATGTATCGTTTTCTCTGTTCTTCCTTCAGACTTTAAAAAGAAGCCGTCCATTTTCACTCTTAGATCAGATCAGTTTGTCAGTGTGTGAAGACGACATCTGTTTCTCTTGGCATTTATTGTTCATTCGCTGTTTTATCAGGTACATCAGGTTGAAAACACATTTTCAGCTGCATCAACAGAAAAACACGGTACAAAGAAAACAAAACCGACTCATATACAAGTGAATAAACAGTTCATTTAATTAAACACAGCTGCTTATATGTAACCTCAAGGTCCATTATAATATGCAATCTTCTAAAACAGCAGCAGCTCATTATAAGAAGCCAATGTACCATTAAACCTGCTGCCAAACACACACCACTGCTCATAATATCGCCTGAACAATGACCCAGAGTTACACTATTTATGTATTTATTTAATGGGGCAGCACGATGTTGGAAAATGTTCTGATATGGCTGCAAAGAATATCGATATTATTGTGATATTTTACTTTTTTTATTATGATATTTTACTTTTACGTTACTTTTTGACCAGTCCATTGTCCGTTGCTAGAGGTGGTCGAATACTGGAATCAAAAAACAGCACAGATCAGTGTTTCCTCGGTGGAGATCTCACTGTGGCAGTGAGTCTGTCAAGGCAACAAACTAGTGTAGTGATGGGGGCAAGTTCTGAACTTCCACGTAAAACACCAATTTGCTTCACAGTGAAGAAGCTTAACACCACTTTAACCCATCTGACAACAGCCACGAGTCTAACAAACAAAACGCTCTGCCTGGTTCACTCATTAGTGTCTGGAAACGTTAGAAAACAACTTTATAAGCACCTCACACTTCCCTCTGCTGATTTCCCACTGCACAGGCCAAAGCCCAAAAGACTCGATCGTCGACTCCAGAAGCAACAAGTGAGAATCGACTACTGACGGTGAAGAAGAAGAAAAAAAACTGAAAGTTGTTGAAAGAAAATGGTTCAGGAATGTGTTTTTTTAAAGCATTTTTCAAAAAAATATAATTCACTGGTAAATAAATGGGGTTAGAAACGACATCGACGATTGAGTCTTTTGGGCTTTGGCCTGTGCAGTGGGAAATCAGCAGAGGGAAGTGTGAGGTAAGGCCACCCCTATGAACTAACATCAAGGACCATGTTGTCCACCCTCCTGTGGGTCACCACCTGCAGAGGGGTTCATAGGGGGGGTCAGGTGCTATGAGAATTGGGCAACAAACTGCCCCCGTGACCCAGCTGGATTAAGCGGGAGAAAAAGTTGTTTTCTAACGTTTCCAGACACTAATGAGTGAACCAGGCAGAGCGTTTTGTTTGTTAGACTCGTGGCTGTTGTCAGATGGGTTAAAATGGTGTTAAGCTTCTTCAGTGTGAAGCAAAACTGATCTGTGCCGTTTTTTAGCTTCTGACAGAATTCCACCTCCTCTAACAACGGACTTTAGCTTCAAATGTGCCGGAGTTCAACTTTAAATCAATAAAAGGCCCATATTAAGTTATTTTTTTGATCTATCTTAACATGTTGTTTCCTCATCACAAACACACCTGGAGTTGTGTTTTGTTTAGGCTCTTAGTTTTTCTCTCAAACAGACACACAAACACTCTGTTCCACATTGTGATGTCATGTGGTAATACAGGAAGTGCTCCACTGTGTTTTTAAAACACCTTTATTAGAATCATATGGATGATTTCAGCCCTGGAATTGCTGATCTCTGAACTAAAAGTTCGGTGCAACAAAACATTTTGAGCTTAAGATAAGATTAGATAAGATAAGATATCCTTTATTTGTCCCACAATGGGGAAATTTCAGTGTTGCAACGCACAGTAAAGCGAACAGCAAGAAACAGTAGCAGCAATAGAAGCACAGTTAAGTTAAAAATAGACAAACACTATAAAGATCTATAAAGATAAGGATTATAAAACTAACACTTAGGAGCTGTAGACAGGCTCATAATAAAGTGTTACTCAAACGTGTGAAAACACGACTCCAGGTGTGTTTTTGAGGAGGTAACAACATTATAACATGTCTTAATGTCTTAGTTTTGTGTAATATAGGACCTTTAATAATAATAATCAGCTTTAATAACAGATTCTTTTTAAAAACAGTGCATTTTTGTGACATGGAGAACCTTAGTGTTACTGTGATATATCGATTATTGCTTCTGCCAACACTGCAGTATCGATATTATGTGCTCTACCTTATAACATGGACTCCCAAAGCAGATTTTAGCTTGAGTTTTTACCAGCGCTGACACGTTGCGATGCTAACGGCCTTCTTCAAAGGTTTAAATGGAGCCAGACTCAAAGCCTGAGCTGACAGAGGAGCGGTGAAGCAGTGGAGGTGACTGGAGGGGACACATGAATCAGCAGCATCTGAACCAGCTCGCACAGACTTTCAGAGATCGCTCAGAGGAGACAGGCTCTACCTCACACCAGTGCACACAGAGAGGGGAGGTTTAGTCTCTCAGGAGGGCTCCGCTGAAGCCTTCTGTTCGTGTACTCGTGCAGGTCAAAGAGGTTGCTGAGGTGTACGATTTTACATCATAGTTTCATCAAAAAATGTCTTCTGCGATTTAAATATATTTCATCTTGATCTCTTGTTTAGTTGAATGTAATTGCACAGTGAACCAGTGTTTCTCTAGAGTCTAAATTTAGTTCACAACTATTTTTTTTCACATACATGGAACCTTTGTCTCTGATCACATGGCCCTGACTTTTGTTTAATCTCTTCATGCTGCCGTTAGGCCAGTTAAAACGCAGCAATAATGTGTCCTACCACAACTAGGCCGACGATACTCAGATCTACGTCTCACTGCAGCAGGACTATGGACCAGGGGACTCACTCTGCTGCTGCAACAGATCAGTGTGTGGAGGCAAAACAACTTTCTCCAGCTAAACTCAGACAAGACAGAAGTCAGAGTCTTTGGCCCACAGAAGCAAAGAGACAGTGTCAGCAGTTACCTCCAGACTCTCGCTCTAAAACCTTCAAATCAGGCGAGAAGTCTCGGGGTAATTATGGACTCAGACTTGAACTTTAAAAGCCACATCAAATCAATAACATCCGCACCTTTTACCATCTAAAAAACATAGCAAAAATCAAAGGTCGACTGTCTAAAGCACTTGGAGAGACTTATCCATGCGTTTGTCTCCAGTAGGTTAGATCCTGTAACGGCCTCTCACTGTGAGAGCTGCAGAACATCCAGAACATCCAGAACGCTGCAGCTCGAGTCCTGACTCCAACCAGGAAGTACGAGCACATAAGTCCTGGTCTTAGGTCTCTGCACTGCCCCCTGTGGCTCAGAGACTTTAAAGTGTCTTTCTTTGTGCACAAGTCTCTCCACGGCCGAGCACCAAAGTCCATCTGTGACATGTTAGTGCCACAAGAACCATCTGCAGCTCAGGACCTCAGGGACCAGCCTCCTGATGGAGTCCTGGTTTAGTCCTGGTTTAGTCCTGGTTTAGTCCTGGTTTAGTCCTGGTTTAGTCCCGGCCTCCTGCTGGTCCCAGAGTCAGGACTAAACTCGGGGAGTCAGAGTTTCAGATTCCTGCAGCTAAAACCTGGATCAGTCTGAACATGTGAGACAGACTCGACTCTGTTTGAATCCAGGATAAAAACAGTTCTGTTCAGCTGCATCTGACTGAAAGGTTTTTATTTCTCATTCTGAACTCTTCTCTTCTCTCTAATTCTCTCTAATTTAATGTCCCATCTCTATTTTAAAATTTCATGATGATTCTTTACATTTTATATTGTGTTTTAATGTATTTCTTATTCTGTAAAGCACTTTATTGTGTTGGATATTGTGTTTTGTTTCATTCACACATTTTTTTTTTTTTTGAGTGACCCTTTATTATTATAATTCGGTCTACATCTCCAAAGCCCAAAATGCTCTGCTCCACCTTATGATGTCACGTGGTGGTAAGTTTCAGGTTAATCTTTTACCTTTACTGCAGTAGAGATGGGCTAAAATCATCCAAATGAAGTTTAAACACACAGGGGAGCACTTCCTAAATACAGTCTGCAAGATTTGTGTATGATAAACACGCGTAAATGAAACAAAATAAAACTCCATAAATGTTTTTTTATGAGGATACAACATACATAGGTCAGAAAACGGTGTAATATCCGCCCTTTAAACTGTATTTTATGAACCATGACAGGGCTGTGAGGAAGGTGCAATGGTCGACTCCACAGTGATTGAACAAGTTTTGGTGCAGGATGACCTTCTCTCCCAGACGGCCCCACGCTGTGACTGGAGTGGGCGAAGTGCATCAAGTGTCCTATGCAGGGACCTGACATCAGAAAGATGTGAAAGAGTCACAGTTTTTTTTGGGTGTGAAAATCAGAAGAACATAAGAGTTCAGCGGAGTTCACAGGGGGATAAAGGGAGCAGAATTTAAAGGTTCTATATTACACACAATCGACTCTGAGGAGCTTTAAGACACGTTATAATGTTGTGACCTCCTCAAAACAGACCTGGAGTTGTGTTTTATTTCATGCACATGTTTGAGTAACCTTCATTTTTAGTCTGTCTACATCTCCAACGCTCGTTTCCATGTTGTGGCGTCATGTAGTGGTAGTTTTCAATTTAACAGCTACTTTTTACCTTTAGTTCTGTACAGACTGTCAATTCCGGGGCTAAAATGCGTGTAAATGAGTGTTTTCAGTTTGTATTAAAGTGTGAATGAAATAAAACACAACTCCAGGTCTGTTTTTAATGAGGAAACAACATTATAACATGGGCTATGTTCAGACCGCAACTTGAAATGATCCAAATCAGAGTTTTTCATCCCTATGCGACCTGCATCTGATCAACCCAAAACCTGCACTGTAGGTGTGGAAGTGGAGTGTGTGTGAGTGTTGGTGGTAGTTTACACCATCAGGTCCGGAGTGATTGAACAATGCTCTGTTGATAATGCTCTGTAAAGCGTCTTTGAGGACATGTGTCTGTGAAAAAGCGCTGTAGCTGCTGTTGTAAGGTGACCTTGAGTGTCCAGAAAGGCGCCAAATAAATAAAATGCATTCTTCTTCTTCTTCTTCTTCTTCTTCTTCTTATTATTATTATTATTATCTTTTACTGACAGTCTGAACTTGGATCTGTGCTCCTAAAACCGACACATATCTGATCTTTTGCCATGTGACTTCAGTCTGAACAGTCACGTCACATTTATCCAACCTACACTTCATCAACAAGCGAGAGTTTGGCTATTGTGCTGTAACAAGCTCCTGTTGTGAGACAATACAGCCCAACGCCGGCGTGTTTGCCCACAGAAATAGGCCAAAGACGTGTTTCCTCCCACAAGAGTGGTACAACGTAGGGCTGGGTGATAAAACAGTAACGATATGTATCTCAATAGACACTCAATCAATACAAAATGCGTTCGATAGAACATTTCGATAGAATGTTTTTTGGCGCAAGTTTAGCCAGAGCCGCTCTGGTTTAACTCCACTTTAAGTCTTTGTTTTGATGCGAGTTTGGTGCAAAGGCCTCGTCCTCTGGTGCGCAGCAAATACTGGGACCACAGACAGTATAAAGAATATAAACCCGAACCCGCGCACATTAAAACTCACGTGTTGCTCCACTTCAGCCGTAGTATCTGCGGAGGCGCCTCACGAACACTCGGTTTTGTTTGCGTAAAGAATCCCCCTTCGTTTTGCTCTTTACGCTCAAGTGCACCGTTTAGAACCTGTGTGAAATGACCCACACACTCACAGGACACACCGCACACAGAAGCTTTCAGTGGAGTTTGGGACTAAAGCTCCTGGATCATGGAGCGAGGAGCACCTGACGCAGCACCTGACGCAGCACCTGACGCAGCACCTGACGCAGCACCTGACGCAGCACCTGACGCAGCACCTGACGCAGCACCTGACGCAGCACCTGACGCAGCACCTGACGCAGCGTGTACGAGCTCTGATATCTCCGTCCAGGTGAGGAGCTTTGTCTTTGCGTGTTTGATTCGTGGCCTGTCTCGTTCACGCTGGAGCGTCGTTCGTGTGGTTTCGATGCAGAACGATGAAACTCGAGTCTTCACGCGTCTGCTCCGTGTGAACAGGAACCAGGCGCCTTTTTCTTGTCTTTCGCTGTTTTCATTTGGTAACACATGCAGAGGAAGGTTAAGTTTAAAATAAAAGTGTTTAAATTTGTATTTTTCCCTCCTGGTCATACAATGTTTTGATAATTATTTATATTGACCAATATTAAACACTTATATCGTAATAGAGATTTCAGCCCTAGTACAACGGCAACTTTAAAATCTCCAGGTCGTCATTGTTTGCGTCCATGTTCAGGCGACTTCCGTAAACACTGAAGTCGCTGCTGTGACATCGTCGTGTCCACTGCTCATGCGAGACACTTTTGGGGCGTTTAAACTTCACTGGAGATCACAGACAAGTCGCATTCAATTGGAAATGTGAACGACCTCAAAAGTCCGGCCAGTCTGAACTAAGCATAGATCAGAAAATAGTGCATAGCAGTAGGGGCCGTCTTCCTATGATTTATATTCGAGAGGGTCCGTGTGAGTCCTCTCGCCCAAGGCCCCTAATTTCTGGTGATGGATCTGTAAAGACTAACCTTGTGGAAGCCGTCATCAACTACCATTTGATAACTGCATCCCTTCTAACAGCAGTTTTGATCAGACTGTAATAAATCTTGCAGCCCATTTCACTAAATAAAGAAAAGCACCATCCACTCCCCTTCATTTTTTTTTCTCTATTCGAGCCTTGAATAATGACTTTCTCAGTTTGAAACTTTCAGACTCATTTTCTTTCATCGGCGCCGAGGGTAAAACTGAAGGAAGAGCGGCGGAGAATTGCCCCGTCTGTGTTTTTAAAGCTGTTATCCGAAATGCACACCTATTTTTACTGCCTCCGCGGGTGAGGAAGTAGACGAAGCCCGTGGAGATGTGCCGGGGCCTAATGCCACAGCTGTAATGATCCATGATACGGCAGATCGGGGCATGAATCACCAACATCCGGCATAAAACAATGGGAGATTAAGTTGGCTAATGAAGTGAGGAGGAATCCGGGGGAGAGCTCGTATCAAACCTCACGGCACAGAAGTGTTGACAATAGCAGCAGGCGCCCCGCTGTTAGCATGTACACTGCCACAGCCCGCTGGTGATGGGGGGGGGGGTCTGATTAGAAAAGATTGAGCCAGACGTAGGTGCATATGAGGTGTTTATCAGTTTTTAATTTTGACTTAATTTGGTGGGATAATATCTGTTGCAAATACAATCAGTCAATTCAAATATTGTCTGTGGTCTTGCAGATTTGTTTTGAGAGCCCCAAGGTGTAAATATACATGCACTGGATTGAGAAACTCTGTACTACACCCCCCATTCCTTGTGTTTTGTGTGTGTGTGTGTGTGTGTGTTTTGTAGGGTTGATATTATCGTCCGATACGCGCTCTTGGAAACATATCAGCCAAAATCGTGCCGATCTGGGCCGATAGTCCATGTGGATATGTTTTACCTTGTTCTAAAGCTCAGACTCTCTATATTCTGCCCATTTAATCCAGTTTACAGACAGATAAATGTCCTGAACGCATCACCATGTGCGTTTGTTTACACTGTGCGCATAGGTCCATGTGCACAACACTGAGATTCTCCTGTTTTTCCGGACGCTCAGTGTGAGTCTGGATTAAAGGACAGTTCTTAGTGCAGACTTGTGATCTGAGAGGAGCCTGTGTGAGGCTGAGTGTTGAAATGTGTCGGTTTTGAAGCTCGTTTTGGTTCTTTCTCATTGGTTAGCGATTAGCTGCTGTAGCTCGCACACATAAACAGGCTGTTTTCTCTTCTATTAGCGACTGTAAAGTGACTATAGTGGCCGTATATATGTTACTGGACACGCACTGATATGTAAATGAGCTGTGAATAGAAGTGTGAATTATCGGCATTTAGCAGATCATTAATTACCGCGGCGCGCACGCATTTACCGCTAAAGGCTAATAGCGGTAGTTTACTTACAGAACTTTCTTTTCTGGCTAGAATATCTTATAAAAACACCATTAGGCTGAACTACTGTCTTTAAATATGACGTAAAGAGGCAGAAGAACAAGAAATGTCGCCTAAATAAACCAAACTGAAAATCCAACAGAGCCAAACCTAAGTTTTATAAACAACTGAAGATTTACAGTGAATTTTTACTTCATAAATATATCGGCGATTATATCGGCAGCTCCAACTCCCATTTTATCGGTATCAAATCGGCCGCAACAAAATCCATATCGGTCGGGACTTAGTGTTTTGTTATGTGTTGGTTGTATATTTGTTGTGTTTATTTTGTTGTTGCAGAAAATTACAAAAATTATAAATTAAAAAAATACTAAATACTAATAAAATACGATACTAAACACAATCAATCAATTAAATACTGTCCCACTTTAACTGTGGCTTTTAACTGTATGTTTTAATCTTATTTAATTTGTTTATGTTGTTGTAAGGTGACCTTGAGTGTCCAGAAAGGCGCTTAATAATTAAAATGTATTATTATTATTATTAAATATAAATTCTAGTTTTACACCAATCAAGAAGCAATTTGTGAAGAACAGATGAAAAATATGTTTAAAATTACATGAAATGAAGTTACACTAGGGAGAAGTCCAGCACAATTTACACACAAGAAACAATTTTTCTGTTACTTCTGATACATGATTTCAGAAATATCTCCCGCATATTTAGACTGGACTCTTCTGAAAACACTCTGTTCCACCTTGTGATGTCATATGATAGTACAGGAAGTGCTCCATTCTGTTTTCAAACTCCATACATCATCAGTAGAATCATTTGGATGATTTCAGCCCTGGAATCGCCTATTTCTACTTGAAAACTACAGCTTCATGACATCTCAAGGTGGAACAGAGCATTTTGAGCTTCGGAGATGTTAACCCTCGAAGACCTACGTTATCGTATACGATACCGAGGAATATGTTTTCTATAACCGCGCAGAACTTTCTAACTGTAAAAGACAGAAACTTCCTTTTCCCCTCTGAAAGTGCAGACATAGAGGTTTCCGTACATTTCTGCGGCTTTATCCTACGTCACACTCACGCTGTGTGATGACGTGAGCAAAACGAGTGTCCAATAGGAACTTTGTTTTCCCCAAACTCATGCGCTCCGTCCATTTTGATCGAGCCAAACTTTGCCAAAGAGTGAAGTGAGTCAAGATGGTCGACTCCTCTGACTGTGTGTGTTTAGAACGAGTGAAAAAGTCGCTCTAAGTGGAGTTAATTCTCAAATAAATGGAAAATTACGCATCTTGGTGTGCATCCTTTGCTATTTTTATTTGAAAGGTTTATTTCACTCAAAATGAACAAATCCAAATGTAATAAAAGTAATTCTGATTCTGATTCTGATTCTGATCTGAAATACAAATGTAATTTCCACCATGGAAATGCAGAAGTGCTGTGGCTCTGGCCCTGGACCTGACAGGAGCTGTTTCCAGGACTGGACCAGAAAAGTAATGGGGCCACTGCACTTTTTTTTGTTATTAGGGCAATAAGGAGATTTTTAGTTTACTTACAGACTTGATATTTTGCATTTTTGTAGCTAAGGCCCTAAATGTATGTCCAAAAAGTTGTTTATACATGTTTTGTATAAAAGAGTGGGAATTTTATTTTCTGTTTTTTTTTTTTCATCTCTATTTCTGGTTCTGTAGCTTTTATCACAGCCTCATGACACAACTACAGCAGCAGATTGTGAAATAACAGGTTGTACTGAACAAAAGGGGGTAGAACACTTCATTATAGGGTAAAAGGGGCAGTTTTAAAAGCAAAATTAAGAAAAAATCCAGGCGAGGAGAAATGTACTAAAATTGCCCTTAGGTCTTCGGGGGTTAAAAGAGTAATAATAAAGTGTTACTCAAACATGTGTGAATGAATTAAACCACAATACCAGGTATGTTTGTGATGAAGTAATGATCTAACATGACTAGCAGCTCACTAGAGTCAGTTTTGTGTAATATCGGACCGGATCGGACTCAAAACACGACTTTATGATTCTACTTGCCTGGAAAATCCTGCTGTGCTACTGTAGCTTCTAAAATGTTCTTCTAATCTCATACGGCTTTGAGAGAAAAAAAATTCTTTTATTTTCTATTTGCCAGGTTTAATAAAAGCTACGAAAATCCTACCTTCTCCCACTGAGCATTTCCCCTCTCGACAAACCCTCTTAGCGTGTTATATGAAATACTTCAGACACTGTAGTGGAAATCTGACTGGCCTGAATTCTCTCGTTGGCCTTTGGAGACACAAGGATCAGAAAATCTAACCTGGATCCACACGAGACCGAGTCAAGGGCTTTAGTCGTCTTTGAGCGCGTCTCCTTCGAGCCCCAGGCAGCGCTGAGTCAATATCCGCTGTTTAGCATTATTGCTTTAGCAGCCTGGCGGGATGAGAGACTGAGGAGGTAAATAGGGAAGAATGAGTTGACGGATGATTCGGGGATGACGGGGTGATTATCTGTGAGGGAACGGCGGGGTCCAGACACCAGCCGACAGCGGCTCGTTTAGCATTTAGCCACAATAAAAGGACATGCCATAAATACGGAGTGAGGACGGGCTTTGATGGGCACATTCTTCATCTGATAATGGGAGAGTGTGATGTTTGTGTTCTTGGCCTTTTCATGGCACAAAATGTAACAAAAATGTGAGTCGAGAAAAGATTAGAACTTGCAATGGGCATGGATTTTATATTAACACTCGAAGACCTGAGGAATATGCTTTATATAACTGTGCTGTTAATAACGCTCTGTAAAGCGTCTTTGAGGACATGTGTCTGTGAAAAGTGCTGTAGCTGCTGTTGTGAGGCGACCGTGGGTGTCCACAAAGGCGCTAAATAAATAAAATGCATTATTATTAACTTTGATATAATCACGGGTTTACGGGCGGGTGTGGTGCTGGACTGTGAGGGTGTGGGCGGGTCCGGGTCTCCAAAAATGCTTTTTAATTAGGGCTGTCAATGTTAATCGTGATTAGATTCATGCAATTCATAACGCAATTATTTTTTTGTTTGTTGTTGTTGCGATTAAAGTTCTCCAGCCTTTTGTCCCTTCTAACGCGATGCTCAGCTCTGGTTCAGGCTCAGATGAGTTGCAGTGGGGAGTAGAGTTCGGTGAAGCTCGAGTCTTTATCGCCGTCACACGAACCCAGGGCTCCTGCTCCGGGCTCATGTGCAGTGAGCTGTGCACAAAGTTGTAGGAACAGAGGTACAGGGAACGTCGGGTTGACCCCAAAATGGGCGGATAATGGATAAACATTCATGAAATGTCAATCGGACGTCAATTGGTTGGTTTGCCGGTGTGAAAGGACCACACTGGAGCCTATAGGCTTCATAATGACAATTTTATCACCTGGTGCGACCAAATAATCAAACTAGCGGTGTGAAAACGCCCTAAGTTTGCACCTCTAAGCTAAACACCCAGGTGCAGTGACCAGAGCGTCACATCCAAGAGCCTCAGATCCGACAAACACCATTTCAGACCTGTGGATGATCACACGTCAAAGAAATAAGTAATAAATAGAATTGCTTTACGTTATGGCTTTAAAACGGTCTTGAAATGCAAAATAACACAATTTTAAACATGCAATTCAATGTGCGATTAATCACGATTAACTATGGAATTTCTGAGGTTAATCGCGATTTTAAAAATGTATCGTTTGACAGCCCTATTTCTAATGTCACACTGTGGAACATCCAACAAACAGGTGACGTATCTTTCAATGTGCCTTTTAATGCCCCGCCTGCCTCCCATTCCCGCCCATTCCTCTATTTCCACTCTGAGTCCAATTTTCATCTGGGTGATTCTCACATCTGTCTCATCAGAATCTTTATTTCCAGACTGTGGTTAAACTAAAAGAGGGAGGCTGCGCTCGCATGTTAAACAGCACCTCCTACGGTGAAGAATTACCCGTATGCAAAGTGCGCATCCATAGGAGGTCCGTGTCAGAGGATGTAATGAGATGCGGCTAAATGTGAAAATAAGTGGCAGAGTCGTCTTCCAGGGCGAGGCCATGAACCTGCATATTTTAGGTCAGCGGAGTGTGCCGTGAAAAACACAGAGGGCGCTTTGAGATAGTTCTACCCCAGAGGCTCCGGTGGGGGGCTAACGGCATAAAAGCACCAGCCAACACCCTGTACACCTCCTCACCGGGGAAAAGCTCAATCTGCAACTTCCAGTCTGTATGGAAATTAGAATAAGGGCCAAGACGGTATTTGCATTACAAAGTCCAGTGTTTCTCTATTGATCAGCCAGAGGAGGCCTGGTTTTTCTACTTTATGGAAGTGGAACAATTTAGAGAACAAAATGCTTCAGATCAATGGAAAAGAGTGCGTGGGGCATAGCGAAGGAGAAACAACGCTAATCAGGCCCCGTTTACACGTACACGGATATTTTTAAAAACAAATCTTTCCCTCCGTTTTCCGAAATAACATCGTGCGACAGCATCGTTTTCAGAAAAGCTCTTTCCTCCTTCTGCTGTGGCTCCTGTGACTTTGGAAAATAAATAATGAGTATTTAATTACACTGTATTTATATTTTAGTTAGTTCATTTTTAAATTAAATTCTAAATGTGTAGCTAATGGTCTTGTAACATTCAAAGAAAACGTCTTTAGAGCTCACTGCATCTCTTACCGTTCGCCGTGTGTGGATCGTGTCTTGTTGCAGACGCTGTGTGGACCGAGCTCCTTCCTGTGCTCCTCTAAACCAGAACTGTCACCAGGACTAAAACCAGGTCTAAAACCAGGACTAAAATCAGGACTAAAACCAGGACTAAAACCAGGACAAAAACCGGGACTAAGCCAGGTCTAAACCAGGTCTAAACCAGGTCTAACCCAGGTCTAAACCAGATCTAAAACCAAGACTAAATGAGCATTAAACCGGGACTAAACCAGGTCTAAACCAGGTCTAAAACCAAACAAGAATAGAATTTGCAGGAGGTGGTTGCTACAAAAAAGTTTCTGAAGTAAACAGAATATTTAATGCTCTGTGGGCAGATTCGCTCCAGTGCACGACATAAAATGATGATGGACACCGGTTGGTTCGCTGCGGGTGGATAATTTAATGTTGGAGTTTTATTTCCTACAAGCAGGACTCAAATAGACATTTAGTAGTAATGTGTTTAATGCAGCTTTGCGCACTTTTGTTTCCGTTTTAGAGAAACGAAACTTAAAACCTCATGGCTCATTTGCATAAACTGCTCTGAAAACAGTTCAGTGCTGATGCTTCAGCTTCTGTCGGACTAAAGGACACGACTCAGTGGATTATTTGTGTTGTATTTTCATTGTTGCTGCACGGTGGCTGAGTGGCAACACTCAGGCCTCACAGCAAGAAGGTTGCGGGTTCGATCCCCGGGTCGCCCGGGCCTTTCTGTGTGGAGTTTGCATGTTCTCCCCGTGTCTGGATGGGTTTCCTCTGGGCTCCGGTTTCCCCCATCAACCCAAAACATGCAGCACCTGAACTAACATCAAGGACCATGTTGTCCACTCTCCTGTGGGTCACCACCTGCAGAGGGGTTCATAGGGGGTCAGGTGCTATGAGTATTGGGCAGCACGCTGCCCCTGCGACCCAGCCGGATTAAGCGGGAGAAGATGGATGAATGGATTTTCATTGTTTCATAAATGCAACACACTTTTATACAGAGTCTTTTATACAGAGCAGACAGGTAAAAAATCATATGCAGTGTGATCCTCATTTTAGGGTTTTGTGGCTCCGTGAGTGTTTTTTTCTGTGGGAGACGCTCCAAACGGCTCTTTGAGTGTTTAAGGTGCCGATCCCTGGTTTACATGAACATTCGAGCGGCGTCATAACTACGCCGAGCCTCTAGGGGCCAGTGTAGGAAGAAGGAAAACTCTCTGCAGCCGATCAGAATCTTCATTACGACAACAACAAATACAGTCGCTTCCTGTTCCTTTCTAAACAACAAACATGGCTCCAGGTTCATTTGTCTGGACAGAGAGCGAAGGTGAACTGACAGGAGACGCCTGAGGAGACAGTAAGTCGGAGAGTAACAGCAGTGATGATGCCACATCCTAACATTTTCACGCCTCCTCCAGGACAAACACTTCATGTTCAAAACTCTCCCACCA
Organism: Odontamblyopus rebecca; assembly: GCA_030686955.1. NCBI lineage: Eukaryota > Metazoa > Chordata > Actinopteri > Gobiiformes > Gobiidae > Odontamblyopus > Odontamblyopus rebecca. Next base: position 4,540,491 of record CM060665.1, read on the forward strand.
GACAGCGTCCGCCCAGGTCGGACCCAGAAACGGCGACGATGGCGGTGACGGCGACTGGGTCTTCGGGTCATAAGGAGAAAGTTTTGGTTTTGTCCTGGTTTAGCTCTGGTTTTATTCCTGGTTCAGTCGTGGTCTCGTCCTGCTTTTGTCCTGGTTTTTAGAAAGATTCGTTTTCAGAGGCGAATTTTCCGTTTGCGTGTAAAAGATGGGAACAAACGAAGGGAAATTTATCCGTTTTTAAATATATCCGTGTACGTGTAAACGGGACCTAAGAGAAAAATGCAGTGTGGATTTAAAAGAACTTTCATTTTCAAATTCATAGTCATGTTTATTAATGTTCAGTTATCCTTTTAGCTCGATTAGACTTTATTATTTTACTTTTTTAAGAGTTGATGGAGCACAGCAAAGAAGAAACAGCGCTAATGATGTTAAAATAACTTGATTACATAATACGCTTAATTTATCTTTACTGGTATTTATACTTTTAGCAAGGTTAGACTTTGTTATTGAGCTTCTTTGAGATGATCCAGAGAACTAAATGTGGACGAAAATGCCGAGAAAAAAGATAAGAAACACTGTAAAACTGTATGTAAAAAATGTTGATAGAGAAACTACACTTATCTTGGTTTATTAGGACTAAACCAGGACTAAACCAGGACTAAACCAGGACTACACCAAGACTAAACCAGGACTACACCAGGACTACACCAGGACTACACCAAGACTAAACCAGGACTACACCAGGACTACACCAGGACTACACCAGGACTAAACCAGGACTACACCAGGACTAAACCAGGACTACACCAGGACTAAACCAGGACTACACCAGGACTACACCAGGACTAAACCAGGACTACACCAGGACTACACCAGGACTACACCAGGACTACACCAGGACTACACCAGGACTAAACCAGGACTACACCAGGACTACACCAGGACTACACCAGGACTAAACCAGGACTACACCAGGACTAAACCAGGACTACACCAGGACTAAACCAGGACTACACCAGGACTACACCAGGACTACACCAAGACTATACCAGGACTATACCAGGACTACACCAGGACTACACCAAGACTATACCAGGACTATACCAGGACTACACCAGGACTACACCAAGACTATACCAGGACTACACCAGGACTATACCAGGACTACACCAGGACTATACCAGGACTACACCAGGACTACACCAGGACTAAACCAGGACTACACCAGGACTACACCAGGACTAAACCAGGACTAAACCAGGACTAAACCAGGACTACACCAGGACTACACCAGGACTACACCAGGACTACACCAGGACTACACCAGGACTAAACCAGGACTAAACCAGGACTACACCAGGACTAAACCAGGACTACACCAGGACTACACCAGGACTACACCAGGACTACACCAGGACTAAACCAGGACTAAACCAGGACTACACCAGGACTAAACCAAGACTAAACCAAGACTAAACCAGGACTAAACCAGGACTACACCAGGACTACATCAGGACTACACCAAGACTAAACCAGGACTACACCAGGACTACACCAGGACTACATCAGGACTACACCAGGACTACACCAGGACTAAACCAGGACTAAACCAGGACTACACCAGGACTACACCAGGACTACACCAGGACTAAACCAGGACTACACCAGGACTACACCAGGACTAAACCAGGACTAAACCAGGACTAAACCAGGACTACACCAGGACTAAACCAGGACTACACCAGGACTACACCAGGACTAAACCAGGACTAAACCAGGACTAAACCAGGACTACACCAGGACTACACCAGGACTAAACCAGGACTACACCAGGACTACACCAGAACTGCACCAGGACTTCACCAGGACTTCACCAGGACTAAACCAGGACTAAACCAGGACTACACCAGGACTACACCAGAACTGCACCAGAACTACACCAGGACTTCACCAGGACTAAACCAAGACTAAACCAGGACTAAACCAGGACTACACCAGGACTTCACCAGGACTAAACCAGGACTACACCAGGACTAAACCAGGACTAAACCAGGACTAAACCAGGACTACACCAGGACTACACCAGGACTAAACCAGGACTACACCAGGACTACACCAGGACTACACCAGGACTAAACCAGGACTACACCAGGACTACACCAGGACTACACCAGGACTAAACCAGGACTAAACCAGGACTACACCAGGACTACACCAGGACTACACCAGGACTACACCAGGACTACACCAGGACTACACCAGGACTAAACCAGGACTAAACCAGGACTAAACCAGGACTACACCAGGACTAAACCAGGACTACACCAGGACTACACCAGGACTAAACCAGGACTAAACCAGGACTAAACCAGGACTACACCAGGACTACACCAGGACTAAACCAGGACTACACCAGGACTACACCAGGACTAAACCAGGACTAAACCAGGACTAAACCAGGACTACACCAGGACTACACCAGAACTGCACCAGGACTACACCAGGACTACACCAGGACTACACCAAGACTAAACCAGGACTACACCAGGACTACACCAGGACTACATCAGGACTACACCAGGACTACACCAGGACTAAACCAGGACTAAACCAGGACTACACCAGGACTACATCAGGACTACACCAGGACTAAACCAAGACTAAACCAAGACTAAACCAGGACTACACCAGGACTACACCAGGACTACACCAGGACTAAACCAGGACTAAACCAGGACTAAACCAGGACTAAACCAGGACTATATCAGGACCACACCAGGACTAAACAAAGACTAAAACAGGACTACACCAGGACTACACCAGGACTACACCAGGACTACACCAGGACTAAACAAAGACTAAACCAGGACTAAACCAGGACTAAACCAGGACTAAACCAGGACTAAACCTGGACTATATCAGGACCACACCAGGACTACACCAGGACTACATCAGGACTACACCAGGACTAAACCAAGACTAAACCAAGACTAAACCAGGACTACGCCAGGACTACATCAGGACTACACCAGGACTAAACCAGGACTAAACCAGGACTACACCAGGACTACACCAAGACTAAACCAGGACTACACCAGGACCTGATGTAGTCCTGGTTTAGACTTGATGTAGTCCTGGTGTAGTCCTGGTTTAGTCTTGGTTTAGTCTTGGTCCAGTTTTATATAAGAATTGTCCAAAATCAAGATATGAACATAAATAATGGACCAATCAGACGCCTTCATTCCCCGAGGTCCCTCCCCCTAGCGTTAACAACAGGTTTGATTGACAGCTAGTTTTTCATTGCTAAGTGAGTTCCCTTCCCGCTTTCCTGCCCCGACTGACGATTTCTGAAATAAAATGACAAAATATCTCAAACAATTACAATAGTTAACGTTACTGGAATCTTAACTAGCATAATTTAACTAGCATAAAGTAAAGTGAATTTTGTTAAATTGCGACTCTATTGTTGTTCATATACAACAGAACATAGAACATAAATCAGTGACTTAAACTCACAATTTAAAGTTTGATGATAAAAGCTAAAAGTTTCCTTATTATTCTCCAGAATCAGGTAAATCCAATGTCCTGCAGGTGCAGAGTATCACCGCTCTGCCAGGAGGAGGCGCCACATTTAACCACGTCACACTCACTCAGTCCACTCATATATATACGCTCTATGTCTCAGGCTAATTCTGTTTATTCTACACTAACAAGACACACTGTGAAACTGCAAACCAAATCATCCAGATCTCTCAGCTATAGCAGCCCAAAGTAAACATGCTGGTGTGTTTCTGCAGTGCGCAGGGCTGCGGTGTGGTATCGCCTGGAGTTGGGAGTGATGTAAAAAGCAATGAGGTGACAGCAGCATCCATCAGACTTGTGTGGATGGATTGGTCATGCCCGAGGATGGAGAGATGAGACGGGGAGAGGCAGAGCGGGGGATGGCATGAGGTGGCACGGCGCCAGGGGCAGTGGGGCTTTAATAGAAGTTTCTTTGTTCAAACCCGGGGCTCCTCAAATGTTCTTTCGACACACTGCCCAAAGCTCGGTCAGGGGAAGGACTTGTTTTGAAAAGTCCTTTTGAAGAAAGAAAAAAAAAGTTTAAAATGTTGTATCTCAGCGGTGCATTGTGCAACTTTTCTGGTGGAGGCGTCATCGCTCTGTTCAAAAATACATAGAAAAACATGGATTTGGCCTGAAACTTGGTCTGGTTTACACTCCATGAAGATAGAACGGTTTAATGTCAGAACCTGCGTGAAGTTGCCCCATCAAACACAAACCTACACGAAAACTGTGTCAGTCGTTTGTGCTGTAAAAAGTTTCATTTGTGCTGCTTTAGTTTTGGAGAAATTAACGATTCTTTTACAGGTCAAATTGGGGTCAGACCCACAGGAAGCTTCAAAATGCTCGAAAACATCCAAAATGGAGTCAGGCGTTTGTGCTTCGTTTGTGCTGCAAAAAGTTTCGTTTGTGCGATTCTGGTTCTTAAGATATTTGCAGTTTTATTTTCAGCTGATGACGTCGTCCAGAACCTCAGAATGTGAAACAGCCTCAAAACAGGCAGAAAATTATAGAAAACGTTTGTATTTCATTTGTGCTGTGACAATTTTCATTTGTGTGAGTTTAAATCTAAAATTATTCATTATTATTTCTACGGTAATTATAGGACGTCATTTCCGCTCATCTGACGGCGACAATTTATTTATTGTATATGTAATTTTATATTCCTTGTCTTTATAGATCTTTATACAGTTTGTCTATTTTTAAGTAATTCTGTACTTCTATTGCTGCTGCTGTTTTCTTGCTTTTCTCTTAACTGTGCATTGCAACACTGAAATTGCCCCATTGTGGGACAAATAAAGGATATCTTATCTTATCTTATCAAACTTTGCAAAACTAGTGAAGAGAAACGATCTCAGGCTATAGAAAAGTCTGTCTCAGTCTTAAGTTATTTGCTTTTGATTCATATTTTATAGAATAACACAGACTTTTCCACAGCCTGAGATCGTTTATCATCACTAGTTTTGCTAAAGTCGCCGCCGTCAGATGAGGGGAAATGACGTCCTATAATTACAGCAGAAATAATCATTAATAATTTAAAAAAAAACTCAAAATACAAATGTTTTCTATAATTTTCTGCCTGTTTTGAGCTTTATTTAATATTCTGAGGTTCTGGACGACGTCATCGGCCCGAAAATAAAACTGCAAATATCTTAAGAACCAGAATCACACAAACAAAACTTTCTGCAGCACAAACGACTGACACAGTTTTTGTGCAGGTTTGAGTTTGATGGGGGAAACTTCACAGAGGTAATGCCACACTGTGAAATATTCCAGACAAACAATAACATTTCCATGGAGAAAAGCATCAGACAGACCGTCCGCCACAAAAGTTACACAATGCATCATTAAATCTTGAGGTAACAGCAGTGGTGAGTCTAAAATGAAAAAGGAAATTATACGTCTATAGTTTAAGTTTCTCTTCTTCCTGAAGTTTCTATAAAAGACTCTCTGGGTGTCATAAATAATTGGTTTGTTTTGTGATGGTCCGAACTGCCGTGGTTATTGTGAACACTGTCTAAGTGCCAAACATTTCTTTGTAAATATTCTTTTGTTGTATAGGAGCTTGTGTTTAAAGATGTGTTTTCAGACAGGATAAAATCACAGGGTGTTTGGTGTCTACATAATCAGACCATAAGCATAGCAATTGTCCACACATTGTAAAAATGAAAATAATTATCTGTATAATGTCCATGCCGTCCCCTTTTACCTCATGTAAAGATCTTATGGAAAGTTATTAAAAAGGATTTTGCATTTAAATGGCTTCTTACAGGTCCTATATTACACAAACTCTCGTCCCTGTTTACCCGGGACAGTCCCAGTTTTAAGCCCTGTGTCCCCTGTCCCAGCAGATTTATCCAAAACCACTGATTTGTCCCAGTTTTATACAAGAAATGGCCCAGATGTCCCTATCTTGGACCAATTTGATCTAAACGAAGACTAAACCAGGACTAAAACAGGATTATCACAATTTTTTACTAATCTGGTCCCCGCCAACAGTAAAGAGGAGCATAATTGTGTTTTTTTTTTGGCCAAAATACAGAAAACTGTGTTTGCAAATGACCATAAAACAAAATAATGCACCAGTCAGAGGTCCCTCAGGCTGTGACTGACACGAGGATGTACAATTTTACACGTTCTTTTGACAATTTTATTTATACCAACCATCCCAACCTTTCGTTCAGTATAGAGACGGACAGTTCCAGGTCTGAAATTATGAAAATGATTTTAGTGAAGGTGTATGAAGTTTAAAAACACAGTGGAGCACTTCCTGTATTACCCCATGACATCACAAGGTTTGACAAGAAGAACCTAAATATTAGGGTCCGACCGATATGGAGTTTGTTGCGGCCGATATTATACCGATAAAATGGGAGTTGGAGCTGCCGATATAAACGCCGATATATTTATGATGTAAAAATTCACTGTTCACTTCGGTTTGGCTCTATTGGATTTTCAGTTGGGTTTATTTAGGCGACATTTATTGTTCTTCTGCCTCTTTACGTCATATTTAAAGACAGTAGTTCGGCCTAATGGTGTTTTTGTATCATATTCTAGCCAGTAAAGAAAGTGCTGTAAGTAAACTACCGCTATTAGCCTTTAGCGGTAAATGTGTGTGCGCCGCGGTAATTAATGATCTGCTAAATGCCGATAATTCACACCTCTATTCACAGCTCATTTCCATATCAGTGTGTGTCCAGTAACATATATACGGCCACTATAGTCACTTTACAGTCGCTAACAGAAGAGAAAACAGCCTGTTTATGTGTGCGAGCTACAGCAGCTAATCGCTAACCAATGAGAAAGAACCAAAACGAGCTTCAAAACCGACACATTTCAACACTCAGCCTCACACAGGCTCCTCTCAGATCACAAGTCTGCACTAAGAACTGTCCTTTAATCCAGACTCACACTGAGCGTCCGGAAAAACAAGAGAATCTCAGTGTTGTGCACGTGGATCTGTGGCTGCGGCTGTAAACAAGTGCACATGGTGATGCGTTCAGGGGCGGGACGGACACAGACAAATGACTCCTCAGATAAATCCTGATGCGGAGCCACAGATCAGGACATTTATCTGTCTGTAAACTGGATTAAATGGGCAGAATATAGAGAGTCTGAGCTTTATAACAACGTAAAACATGTCCACGTGGAATAACGAATAAAGATTTTGGCCGATATGTTTCCAAGAGCACAACCGATATATCAGCCGGGCCCTGCTAAATATGCAGGGTTTTTGTGTTAAACATGTATGAATGAAGCAAAACACAACTCCAGGTCTGTTTTTGATGAGGAAACAACATTATAACGTAGATCAGAAAATAGCGTAATATAATATTGCCAATAATAACTAAGGTAATGTTAATGTTGTCACCTTCTCTTTCCTCAATCTGCCGTAAAAAAATACACGTCCACCTTCCTTTTCCAAAAACTATTTCTTACTTTCACGAATGTGTCATAAAATTTGATCATCCACGCTCCAGGCTTTTCCAGGCCACTTCTTTTTCCTCTCTGCGTCTTTAGCTTCCTAGAGAGGACTTCTTTGTTCCTACTTGGCAGCCCTCCTATAGCCGGGACACCTCATCCTATATCTTCAGCTACATTAGCACTAGCGCCGTCTGAACTAGAAAAACCCACTGCCAAACTCCTCCGTAGCGCGTTATTCTGGGCTGCACTGTGCCTGTTTGGTGCTCGTGGGACGGAGGGGGAAGTCTGCTGGGTTTCCTCGCCGCTAAATAATTGATCAGACGAGCTGGAGGAGAGAGAAGCTCCACATACGACTGAAGGACGAGGGCACTTACTGAGGGAAGTTCTGCATCCACCTCGGACCGGCTAAACCCGCTGAACCTGGCAGGGAGAAATGGGATGTGTATAGAGGGATGTGTAAACTCAGGAAGCTTCCCGTCATAACAACACTGGTGCAGGAAAGAAACAAGCTCTAAACAAGGATAGAAAGCACGAGATGGAGCACGTCTGTCTGTTTATTTGAACGGAGATTTGCCTCATGGTTCTGCATCTGTTCTACGTGGAGATATTTGTCTTTACAGTGCGTTACAGTAGCTCAAACCCTAAGCAAATTCCAATTGTTCTGTGTTTATTTAAGTCGGGATTCAATGTAAGGATCCTATACCTGATTTTTATTTATTCAGCTGTATTTAAAACACCCTGAGACTGGAGGGTTTCGCCTTTAGGCTTCTATTGTTGAGTGATAAAAACAATAAAAACACCAGAGACACATTGTTCACTAATCAAACTTATTGAGACTCGTACTGAAACAAGTGTGTGACTGTTGTTTGGTTATATGTAAATAAATATAAATGTTAGAGAAGGAACTAATGCTACGGTCAGGCCCCAGCACCAAGAACTCGCTACATGCCTCTAGTCCAGACGCTTGAAACAGAATTTTATAGAAAGTGTTGATTTTTAACGAACTTATATCATATGTTTGTGTTCAGTGCATGTGCCTACACACACACTGCAAAAAAGCCTATCAAAAAATAACAAAAAAAATGCCCTGTTTTAAATGAAATTCTCTGCCAGTGCAGTAAGAAATTTCCACTTAAAACTTACTTGTTTTCTTAAAACAAAACGAAATACGAATCTTGTTCTAAGTAGAAAACACTAGTTTGAAGTATTTATGGCAAGATTTTTTTTTCACTTTGCAAAAAGGCCTATCAAAAATAAGAAAAAAATACCAATTTTGAGGAAAAAATGCCCTATTTTAAGTAAAATTATCTGCCAGTGCAGTAAGAAATTTTCACTTACCAAGTTTTCTTAAAACAAGATGAAATACGAGTCTTGTTCTAAGTATTTATGGTAAGATTTTTCACCTTGTTGGTTTGAGAAGGAAGTTAAAGAGGCTTAAACTGGACTGAGTTAATATAAAAAGTGCTTAGAATAAGTTGTAATATCGAGATAAGATAAATCAGGATGGAATATCTTCAAACAAGTAAAAAAAACCTCATCTTATTAAGTATAAAATCTTAAAATTGATCATTTAAGATGAATCTGCTTCATTCAAGTCAGTTTAACTATGCTAGAAAATCCTTTTTTGTAGTGTAGGGCTGTGGTGCATTTTATCCACTTCTTTATCCATCCTCAGATTATATAATATTTGTATTTATTTATTTATTTATTTATTTATTTATTTATTTATTTATTTATTTATTTATTTATTTAACCTTAATTTTACCAGGAAGTCCCTTTAGATACAATCTCTTTTGCGAGGGAGACCTGGGCAAGAGGCATTGACACACATAAGATATAAAATCATGGAGATAAAACAAATTTACAGTCAGCTCAAGAATAACATCTGCACTCTTCAGTTCCACATTCATACAGTTCTGCTTTGAAAGAACTAAGGGAGATGTTCCTGCAGCCACACAGAGTTATTTTCTTCCATGAGCGTTTTTCCATGTCAGAGGAGCGGCAGTGGAAAAGGCAGTTTTTACTCGCTCAGTGTAGAACCTGGGAATGGAGAGAAGAAGCTGGTGTGAGGAGTGGGAGAGACAGGAGACAGCACAAGTGTGAGGGCAGTTTACCCAGGACGGCCTTGGAGATGAAGATTCGCCAGTGCCTTTGTCTCCTGGGACTGAGTGAAGGCCACGAGAGCAGAGAACAGCTCACAGTGATGGTCCTGAAGGCCTCGAGAGCAGAGAACAGCTCACAGTGATGGTCCTGAAGGCCTCGAGAGCAGAGAACAGCTCACAGTGATGGTCCTGAAGGCCTCGAGAGCAGAGAACAGCTCACAGTGATGGTCCTGAAGGCCACGAGAGCAGAGAACAGCTCACAGTGATGGTCCTGAAGGCCTCGAGAGCAGAGAACAGCTCACAGTGATGGTCCTGAAGGCCTCGAGAGCAGAGAACAGCTCACAGTGATGGTCCTGAAGGCCTCGAGAGCAGAGAACAGCTCACAGTGATGGTCCTGAAGACCTCGAGAGCAGAGAACAGCTCACAGTGATGGTCCTGAAGGCCTCGAGAGCAGAGAACAGCTCACAGTGATGGTCCTGAAGGCCTCGAGAGCAGAGAACAGCTCACAGTGATGGTCCTGAAGGCCACAAGAGCAGAGAACAGCTCACAGTGATGGTCCTGAAGGCCTCGAGAGCAGAGAACAGCTCACAGTGATGGTCCTGAAGGCCTCGAGAGCAGAGAACAGCTCACAGTGATGGTCCTGAAGGCCTCGAGAGCAGAGAACAGCTCACAGTGAGGGCTGAAGAGTACAGAACATCCCCATAGTCCAGAACCTTTCCTCACACCAGGTTTAGACAGGGTTTTTTTCTGTAGTAAAAGCCCAGCAGAGCCTTTAGCTTTTTCAGCAAATGTTCAGTGTGAGATGTAAAGGACAGTTTATCATCAATCCACACACCCAGATATTTAGAAGCAGCAAAACTCTCACCCCCCTCACCTTGTCCATCTTAACCCCTAACAGTGCACGAACCCAATTGATTTTAGCCCTGTAACACATCCATCATTCTCTCCTCTGGTGTTTTACTGCAACATCTTTATCTGCCAAGGTCAAAACACTGAAACAAGGAGTATACGACAATTTACTGCGCAATGCTTATGTGTCATTATGTGTCTCTCCTAGTTGATATATTTGTTACTTCATTACTTAAAGGCCGAAGCCCAAAAGGCTCGATCGCCAATGTCGTTTCTAATCCCATTTATTTACGAGTGAATTATATATTTAAAAAAAAAAATACAGCCCTGAACCATTTTCTTTCAACAACTTTCAGTTTCTTCTTCACAGTCAGTAGTCGACAATTAAGTCTTTTGGCCTGTGCAGTGGGAAATCAACAGAGGGAAGTGTGAGGTGCTTATAAAGTTGTTTTCTAACGTTTCCAGACACTAATGAGTGAACCAGGCAGAACGTTTTGTTTGTTAGACTCGTGGCTGTTGTCAGATGGGTTAAAGTGGAGTTAAGCTTCTTCAGTGTGAAGCAAATTGGTGTTTTACGTGGAAGTTCTGAACTTGCCCCCATCACTACACTAGTTTGTTGCCTTGACAGACTCACTGCCACAGTGAGATCTCCGCCGAGGAAACACTGATCTGTGCCGTTTTTTGGCTTCTGACAGAATTCCACCTCCTCTTGCGACGGACTTTAGCTGCAGACGTTCCCGAGTTCAACTTTAAGCACATTTTTAAACCGGTGCTTTAATACTTTTACTTAAGTATATGTTTTCATCTGTTACTTTTACTTTGCTTTCGTATCTTAACTTTTACTGCTTCCACCACTGGCACCACTGGAGACGGGCTGTGGCTTTTTATAGTATGATTCTGTGTGGCCAGAGGCTGTGAACTTGAAATGAGCAGGAAAGTGAGAGCTCAGAGTGAACTGCTACCACCAATCTGTGATCAAACGTATCAAACACGAGGAAAAACCCTTTGCTTCTCTGGGCTGTCGTTTCAAAATGTCATCACACTCACTTTCTCTGGTAGATTTGAGTTGCAACCCAGATGCGATAACTGTAAGTCCGCAGTTCTGCCTCGGTAACTCGTGTCTGGTGTTGCTGTCGTTAAAGGTGCATTAAAAAGCCTGTGGCAAAAGTGTCAGCTTCACTCTCAGCTCTTAATGAAATCTACTGTTTATGCTGGAAAAGCCTGCATAAATACATAATGAAAAGAGCGGGCTGAGGGCTCCAAGTGCCTGACAGAACCGTTTTGATGTTTGGGAAATAATTACAGAGTCACACTGAGTTTTAGCCAAGAAAAATATTTGCCAAAATGGTACATGGTGTTATTTGTTTAAAAGCTTTTTGAGTAGGTGATTGTTTTTGAAGAGGTGTAATGTCAAGCCAGGAGCGGTGAAGAGGAGGTGTCTGGGGAGAGGGGGGGTCATGGGTGAAATGTGAGGGCTAGTTTAATCCTTAAAAGCATATTATGTAACTTTTTTGGAGGATTATTCACCACGTGCTTGTAGTTTGTATTACGGGTGTGCAAAAATATTGTTTTGTTTGATATGAGGATTAGGGTGGAGTGAAAAACGTTTTATTTTGGATAGTGATAAAAGTTGCCGACACATTCAGTGAGAAACAAACCAAAAAATTTGACATTTTGAAGCAAATCTTCAGTCTCCACAACCTGAATAAACGGGGAATATGGACTATTCTGACCAAAATCACAAAAACACAAAACAGAGGTTAGTAAAACACAGTTATAATTATTTTATTTGTACAAAATTAACTATTAAATCCTATTGTAGTCCTGTTTTAGTCCTGGTTTAGACCTGGTTTATTCATGTTTTAGACCTGGTTTTAGTCCTGGTTTTAGTTCTGTTTTAGACCTGATTTTAGTCCTGGTTTAGACCTGGTTTAGTCCTGGTTTAATCCTGGGTTAGACCTGGTTTAGTCCTGTTTTAGTCCTGTTTTAGACCTGGTTTAGTCCTGTTTTAGACCTGTTTTAGTCCTGTTTTAGTCCTGTTTTAGTCCTGGTTTAGACCTGGTTTGAGTCCTGATTTTAGTCCTGGTTTAGTTTTAGACCTGGTTTAGTCCTGGGTTTAGTCCTGTTTTAGACCTGGTTTAGTCCTGTTTTAGACCTGTTTTAGACCTGGTTTAGACCTGTTTTAGACCTGGTTTAGACCTGTTTTAGTCCTGTTTTAGACCTGGTTTAGTCCTGTTTTAGACCTGTTTTAGACCTGGTTTAGTCCTGTTTTAGACCTGTTTTAGACCTGGTTTAGTCCTGTTTTAGTCCTGGTTTAGACCTGGTTTGAGTCCTGATTTTAGTCCTGGTTTAGTTTTAGACCTGATTTAGTCCTGGGTTTAGTCCTGTTTTAGACCTGGTTTAGACCTGTTTTAGTCCTGGTTTAGACCTGGTTTGATTCCTGATTTTAGTCCTGGTTTAGTTTTAGACCTGGTTTAGTCCTGGGTTTAGTCCTGGGTTAGACCTGGTTTAGACCTGGTTTAGTCCTGATTTTAGTCCTGTTTTAGACCTGGTTTTAGTCCTGGTTTAGACCTGGTTTAAGTCCTGATTTTAGTCCTGTTTTAGACCTGGTTTTAGTCCTGGTTTAGACCTGGTTTAGTCCTGATTTTAGTCCGGTTTTAGATGTGGTTTAGTCCTGGTTTTAAACCTGGATTTAGTCCTGTTTTAAATCTGGTTTTAGTCCTGGTTTAGTCCTGGTTTTAGTTCTGTTTTAGACCTGGTTTAATCCTGGGTTAGACCTGATTTAGACCCAGTTTTAGTCCTGATTTTAGTCCTGGTTCAGTTTTAGACCTGGTTTAGTCCTGGTTTATACCAGGACTAAACCAGGTCTAAACCAGGATTAAACCGGCCGCCCTCAGCGCTCCTTCGCCTCCAGTCCATGAAAATCTGGTCCTGAAAAGAGCTCAGTCCAAACTTAAACTTAATAATCACATGTCGAATGGCGGATGTTAAAAAAAACCCTGAATGTGCCGCTGCTCCGACTACAGGGGGGAAACTGTGGGAGTTCAGGACGTTTGGGAACAAACGGACTCACGACCTGTAACTGTTTAAGCAGAACTAACAGACAAGTTTATGTGGTGCTGTTTGAGCCTTTTCTGTTTTAATAAGGTCACTCACTCAAGTCAAACTCCACCTAAACTTTTAAAGAGCCCTTATTTATTCATCACTGCTCTTGATATTGAGAAGGAGACTGAAATCTGATTTATTTCAACAATTGCAGCGACTCCCTGGGTTTTGAAGCATATTGAACATGGCGGTCGTCGTCTCGGCCCGCTCCAAAATACTGCATGGACCTTGTGTCGGTTCGTCTTCTGTTAAAGGGGCATTAGGGAATTTTGGACACAGGGCCTCATTTACTAATGAGCCAGAGTGTAGTCGATGTGTGGAGACACTTTTTAAGATAATTCATCCAGTCATAATATTTGCCATTGACACTAAGGCAAAGACGAGCGGATCTGAACGGCTCCTGTTGTCCTGCCGCTAAAAACAGTCTTAACTACTCCACAAAGCGCCTGAAAAAAATGTGTTTTTACGCCACACTATCGATGTAAATGTCTGCGTTTGAAGTAAGGCCCGACCGATAAATCGATTGGCTAATATTATCAGCTGATATTGACTCTTATATTAAAAACATACCAAAATCTTGCCGATCTGGGCCGATATTCCACGTGGACATGTTTTACCTTGTTATAAAGCTCAGACTCTCTATATTCTGTCCATTTAATCCAGTTTACAGACAGATAAATGTCCTGATCTGTGGCTCCGCATCAGTGTTTATCTGAGGAGTCATTTGTCTGTGTCCGTCCCGCCCCTGAACGCATCACCATGTGCACTTGTTTACAGCCGCAGCCATAGATCCGTGTGCACATATACGGTCTATGTCTATGTCTTTTTCCGGACGCTCAGTGTGAGTCTGGATTAAAGGACAGTTCTTAGTGCTGATCTGAGAGGAGCCTGTGTGAGGCTGAGTGTTGAAATGTGTCGGTTTTGAAGCTCGTTTTGGTTCTTTCTCATTGGTTAGCGATTAGCTGCTGTAGCTCGCACACATAAACAGGCTGTTTTCTCTTCTGTTAGCGACTGTAAAGTGACTATAGTGGCCGTATATATGTTACTGGACACGCACTGATATGGAAATGAGCTGCGAATAGAGGTGTGAATTATCGGCATTTAGCGATTTAGCATTTACGAAACAATATGTTCCACAAGAGAGTATGGAAAAAAGGTGTATTCAACATTATTTTGGTAACTGTGATCATACTCCATTTATACACAATGTTTGATTAAAATGTAGAAAGCTGCATGCTGAGGTTAGAGCTTCCAGGAAACACGAGGGGAAGTGAATGAATTTGAAATACATATGCAAGGATACAGATGCAAACCACATCTGCGCGGGTTTTGAAGCGTACTGAACACAGATGAGCACATGAGCACACTATAGGTCTTGTAACGTCTCTTATAGTCCCCGGTTCTGCTTGTGTAGCGACATATGTAGTAGGTAGAGGACCGGCTGTCAGGCCGTGTGCAGCGCTGGGACCTCGGTCTGCAGCTAAAAACATCCCCGTTCTGGTCTGACGAGCTCAAAGGCAACGACAGCGAGCCCAGAGTAGGTGTATTCAGAGTGTGTGCGGTGACAGCGCAGACACGAGTCGAGGAGGGGAGGGTGTCACTACGCCACAGACATGTTCAATACGTGCTATGTGATGATTTGGAGAACATCCCCAGAAATGTATACTGCTATTTCTGCTATATAGTGAAAAACAAGTTTGAGAAGAGACAAATATGATGCAAAAAAAAAATCATTCAATCACTTTCATTCTTGGAGCTGCTGATTTTGCAGATTAAAACAAACACAAATTTAACTTTACAAGCAAAACAACTGCGGGCCCAACATTGACCCGTGTGGTGCCCCCAGATTTTTAATAATTGATTTTACGCCATTTACAACAGAATTGATTGATTGATTTCTGTGACAAGCATATTCTGACTTTATTCCATAGACAGTCAGAATCTGAATCAGAATCAGAATCACTTTTATTCATCCCCGAGGGGAAATTTTCTCGTTACAGATGCAACCGACCAAGAACATGTAGCTAGAATCAAGTTTTCAAAAATAAGATCAGATAAATACAATAAGATAAAAGATAAAGATAAAAATAGTTCCCTCTCAAAAATTATTTACATCAAGCGACATATTTACAACTATACACATGTGTGAGCAGGAAATGGGATATTTACAGTAGTTTGTCAGTGATTTAAAGTGCAGAATTCAACAGTTTGATGGCGACAGGCAGATTTCCTGTGTCTCTTAGTGCATCCAGTCACATTAACATATACAGACCGAAAAGGTGTCGGCTGAATCTTGAGCTTATTCTGCCTTTACCGTCATTCCTCATTGCATCATCTTGGCACCGGTTCCTAAATACAGCAAACAAATTAGTACGTTTACGTTACGTTTTACAGAAACTAAACTTAAAACCACATGACTCATTTGCATAAACAGTAAGTGAAAAAAAGCAGCTCTTTCCTTGTGCTGATGCTTCAGCTTCTGTTGTACTAAAGGACTCGACTCAGTGGAATATGAGTGTTCTCTCTGTGACAGAGGATGTGATGAGGCTGTGAGTCTGTTCTGTGCGTATGTCGCGTTGCAGATGCTGCATAAACATGTGAAACCGGGATACTCAAAAAACCCGATCATACCCGGGACACTGATGTGCAGGTAAACGCACTCTGAGGAATATAGTGATCTCCAAGGAGCCAGAGCCGAGACGTGGGACTGTGGGGCCACAGCTCCAGTGTTTGTGCTGTAAGACGCAGCCTCGACTCCTCACGCTACGTTACA
Organism: Odontamblyopus rebecca; assembly: GCA_030686955.1. Taxonomy (NCBI): domain Eukaryota; kingdom Metazoa; phylum Chordata; class Actinopteri; order Gobiiformes; family Gobiidae; genus Odontamblyopus; species Odontamblyopus rebecca. The sequence goes on from CM060665.1 coordinate 4,556,805, forward strand.
CAGACGCCTACATTCAGTTTGTCCATTAAAATGAACGTGATCGACCAAATTCTTAATGATCAATTATCAGTTAGTCGACTAATCAGGCCCGTCCCTAATCTGCACAGAGTTAAACATTTAAACTTCTTTTTAAAGTGGAAGAGTCGTGCACAGTTTTAAATCTTCTGTACACTTGTTCCAGAGCTCCGCCCCTTTAACAGATACACAAAATTTCATAATGTTTGTTCTGATTTTCTTTTTGTTAAACACGGCCGTATCTCTGAGCTCATATCGGCTCTTTCTGATTTTGAACATTTTCTGTAATGATTTTGACAAGAAATTGTTGTTTACTTTGAACATGATTTTCAAAGTGTAAAAGTCGACTAAATCGTAACATTTAAAATATTAGTTATGTTTAGATAGACTAGTTAGTTTTGTAAAAAATTTAATAATTGTGTTTTACTAACCTCTGTTTTGGTGATTTTGGTCAGAATAGTCCATATTCCCCCGTTTATTCAGGTTGTGGAGACTGAATCAAATTTTTTGGTTTGTTTCTTACTGAATGTGTCGACAACTTTTTATCACTATCCAAAAATGATCTGGAAAAAAAGGCGTTTTGTTCATTCTACCCGACTGTCCAGAATTACTAAAACATGTATGAATGAAACAAAACACAACTCCAGGTATATTTTGAGGAGGTAACATGGATTAAAACTCACAAGAGTCAATTTGTCATAGTACGGGCCCTTTAAACATTGGGCTTTTCAGCTGACGACGTGGATAGTGCCAAATGTACGTTAGCAAGTCTATAACACAGTCTCGCAATTAAACTGAATGGACCATTTCGAGAGGATTTATGATGGGATCTTATGTTTCGACTGCGCTGCGAGAATTCCTCCGCGCGCATTAATAGGCTGAGAATATGCCAAAGTTGTGCCTGGATGGGCCCGCTGCTTGTTACGGCGGCTGTGGGAGCATTGCAGCCTTGAGCTACGAAATGTCAGCACAACTGTCAGCAATTAATTCAGCGCATTGTGTTTAGCCCGCTAAGCTCAATCTGCAGCACAATGAGCAGCAGACTAGACACAAAGTGGATTATGAAGACAATAAACAATAAGACGGAGGAAGATGCAGAGGAAAGGCCAAGGATTTAAGGTGCTAATTACCGAGCACGCACAAAATCAACATCAGCCGTAAACAATTAACCCAACATTAGTGCTTTCTTCAGCGAGCCAAGCCACTTTGAGCTACAATAGAGCTGTTTTCTGTGAGGTACAATGCATGACCACCGTAGGGACGTCATAAAACTGGAGAAAGTGTCAATTGTACAATACAAGTTTGGGTTTAGGTTACTTTATTTGCCATTTGTAGTTCAAACCCACATTGGAAAACACATGAGCAAATCAGTGAGTCACTAAATTATTAAGAAAATGTATTTTAAACATCCTATATTGCACAAAATCTTACTTTTGTGAGCTTTAAGCCATGTTGTTTTACTGTTGCCTTCTCAAAAACATCCCTGGAATTGTGCTTTGTTTCATTCGCAGAGATGAGTATTAGTTAGTCTAAAGGCCGCTACACACTAGAGGATTTTTTGGTCTTAAACAATTTTTAAACGCGTCACTCAAATGAGGCTCCTGTTGCCACGGTTACAGGAGCGAATCTGGAGCCAGGTCCATATTTGGAAATCCGACCACGAGTATCATAGCAACACAAGAGCCAATCAGGATTGAGGAGGTTAAATGTGGCGCCTCCTCATGGCAGAGCGGTGATACTCTGCACCTGCAGGACACTGGATTTACCTGATTCTGGAGAATAATAAGGAAACTTTTAGCTTTTATCATCAAACTTTAAATAGTAAGTTTAAGTCATTGATTTATGTTCTGTGTTCTGTTATGTACCAACAACAATAGAGTCGCAGTTTTAACAAAATTCTCTTTACTTTATGCTAGTTAAATTATGCTAGTTCAGATTCTAGTAACGTTAGCTATTGTAATTGTTTGAGATATTTTGTCATTTTATTTCAAAAATCGTCAATCGGGGCAGGAAAGCGGGAAGGGAACTTACTTAGCAACGAAACTAGCTGTCAATCAAACCTGTTGCTAACGCTAGGGGGAGGGACCTCGGGGAATGAAGGCGTCTGATTGGTCCGTTATTTATGTTCATATCTTGATTTAGGAACAAAACAGCGAAATGAAAAATTCAGGATCCTGTGTCGCGGCTTCAGACGAACATTTTAAGACCAAAATGACGAGGCTCAGTGCAGCAGGTACAGAGAGAGGGACGATAAGATCCTAATGTAAATCAATGGGGAAAAGGGAGAGAAGGAGCCGGAAGAGCCTCCTGGAGCACTTCCTGTTTGCTAACACTGTAGCTACTTCCACTCATATACACTATGGTCTCTGGTTTCTCTTGTAAACCGCATTCTAAACTTGCTTTCTAAACCCTCCCATGATAAGAAACAGGGAAAGTTTTTCAGAAGTATAATATTATCAGCGAGTTACAACAAATTGTTCAGTCACAATTATTTGAGGTCAAAGCAAGTATTTCTTCTCCTGCAGCTCTGTCTCCAAATTGGCTCCAAACAGCAGTAATTGGTACGTTTGCTGAGGCTGATTTTCACCACGAGCTCGTGCTCAATGAAGACTTGTGACACGCTACACTCCTGGACACTTTTTCATTGTTTGCTCTTGAATACTTCTCTGTACTTACTTCGAAAAACAACACCGGGTGCTCAAATCAGAACTCACACCGGCCTGACCTCTTCATAACCACCTCCACCCCCACATAATCCCACGACAATGGAGAAATTCATGCGCTATACAAGACAATACAGAGCTTGTGCTGCCTGCTGGGGCCCAGACCGTCGTTTCCATGCAAATACAGGGACGTGCGGGTCTGGTGGTGGGCGAGCGGGGGCCTTTGGGTGCTCGGGGCGGACCGTAGCGCCCGTCCAAGCCTTGTGATGTGGAAGCCATCTGCCTCGGCTGATCCGCTCCATTTAGACCTGCTTTAATCAGGCTGTCTGCGCTCGCTGGACGCCTCCTCCCTGGCACCATCGCAGGGAATCCCCTCCGCACACAAAAGAGTCAGTCCCGTTTGTCGTCCTGTCTCCTCAAGCGGCGACGGCGACAATAGAATCAAGATCTTGTATTTATTTCGTGACGCTTACAGCAGCGCTGAATAGAAAGTGATCCATTATTATGCGGTTGCGTTGCGTTGGATTTTGATTGGTTTGATAATAGGATTTTGAAAGGGTTTTGTAGTGACCAGAAAGAAAAGCTTTGGGGGCTAGAAAAGTGATGTTTATATATGTCTGATGGTGGCAATAAAATGAAAATGTAGGACAATCGCGCACAGTTAAAACATACAGAAAATAATAGACACACAAAAGGAAAAAGCTGTCGTCTATTTCCAGTTTAATGCACTTTATTTATATAGAACATTTTATAAACGGACATTTTTCAAAGTTCTGCACGGAGACGGATAAAAACAATACTAACAAAAAATAAACAGAAGCAAGAACCATATAAGAGCAAGCAGTAAAACAGCAATAAATAAATAAGATGTGTCAGGCTCCATATTTGGAAATCCTCCCGCGAGTGTCATAGCAACACAAGAGCCAATCAGGATTGAGGAGGTTAAATGTGGCGCCTCCTCATGGCAGAGCGGTGATACTCTGCACCTGCAGGACACTGGATTTACCTGATTCTGGAGAATAATAAGGAAACTTTTAGCTTTTATCATCAAACTTGATTTATGTTCTGTGTTCTGTTACGTGTGAACAACAATAGAGTCGCAATTTAATGAAATTCACTTTACTTTATGCTAGTTAAATTATGCTAGTTAAGATTCTAGTAACGTTAACTATTGTAATTGTTTGAGATATTTTGTCATTTTATTTCAGAAATAGTCATTCGGGGCAGGAAAGCGGGAAGGAAACTTACTTAGCAACGAAACTAACTGTCAATCAAACCTGTTGCTAACACTAGGCGGAGGGACCTCGGGGAATAAAGGCGTCTGATTGGTCCATTATTTATGTTCATATCTTGATTTAGGAACAAAACAGTGAAATGAAAAATTCAGGATCCTGTTTCGCGGGTTCATACGAACATTTTAAGACCAGAATGACGAGGCTCAGAGCAGCAGGTACAGAGAGAGGAGCACTTCCTGTTTGTCACGCGGCGGCTAACGCTTTAGCTATGTCCGCTCATATATACGGACTATGAGAGGACCACACAACGCAAAGAATAAAAGTGGGTCTTAGGACTATTTCTAAATTCCTTTGAGTTCATTAAAGTAACTGAATGCCACCAAAAGAAAGGGTAACCGTACGGGAATATCAATTAGTTTTCGCATTAATTAGCATTCTGAGCATTTTAGGTCCAAGGTTTGATTACTTCCTAACTCGAATAACTTCCTAGAAAATTCTGTATTCCTCTTTGAAGCACTGAAATTAAACCATTTTGTCCACTCGAGGCTTTTTTTAAACTTAACCTTGTGTCGTGATTTCACTTTTCCCACATAAACTCTAAGTGCTCACGCTGTTCTGTGTGTGTGTGTCTGTGTGTGTGTGTGTGTGTGTGTGTGTGTGTGTGTGTGTGTGTGTCCATAATTAATTTGCAGAGAGCATAAGGCTGAGAGGAGCACTCCCACTCTCCCTCTGTAAGAAGCCGGTGTGGGCGTAGTCGACTTTATCTGCAGAAAAATAAAAGAGAAAGCTTTGGAGTCTGCGTCTGAAGTGAAGCGGGATTACACCAGCTCACCTGTGTAAAAGGCAATTACGCCACAGAACGCACCGTACAACCGCGTTTGAAGACTATAATTATGAATCTATCCGAGTGGGACCTGTCTCCAACTTTTCTCGTGACTTGATGGATTTTTAGGATATCACAGAGCATTAATGGAGGCATAATAAAAGCGGATCCTAGCGGCGATGGCGGTAATGCTAATGCAACGTTCTCCTCCTAATGTCTTTACGGTTAACTACGGTTGACACTGCAAAAAAGGCCTATCAAAAAGTAAGAAAAAATACCAATTTTGAGGTAAAAATGCCCTATTTTAAGTGAAATTTTCTGCCAGTGCAGTAAGAAATTTTCACTTACCAAGTTTTCTTAAAACAAGACGAAATATTTGTATCTTTTATCTTATTGTATTTATCTTATCTTATTTTTGAAAACTTGATTCTAACGACATGTTCTTGGTCAGTTGCATCTGTAACGAAGAAAATTTCCCCTCGCGGATGAATAAAAGTGATTCTGATTCTGATTCTGAAATACAAATCTTGTTCTAAGCAGAAAACATTAGTTTTAAGTATTTATGGCAAGATTTTTCACCTTATTGGTTTGAGAAGGAAGTTAAAGAGGCTTAACCTGGACTGAGTTAATATAAAAAGTGCTTAGAATAAGGTGTAATATGTAGATAAGATAAATGAGGATGAAATATCTTGAAACTAGTAAAAAAAATCATCTTATTAAGTAAAAAAATCTTAAAATTGGTCTTTTAAGATGAATCTGCTTAGTTCAAGTAGGTTTAACTATGCTAGATAATAATTTTTTGTAGTGTAGAGGGCATTTAGATTTAGAAACGCTTACGCCCCATATTTTCAGCCATATCTACGAGTGATCTGGGTCCACGGCTGCCCCAGATCTGTCCTTCTATTTTGGGCAGCCCTTTAGAACGTATTAAAACCCAATGACGTTTCAGAGGTTGCATTACTAAATGAGGAGCACATCTGTCCAAACAGCAGACAGGGGGAGGCATCGATTGTGTAAATGTGCACAGGGAGAGTCGTCGTCTCACAGGCAGAGGAAACGGAGCTGGTTTATGTAACATCTGGAATATCCCAAACAAGGGATTCTCTCTGTTTTTCAGTCACTTATTTTGGTTTTAACTCGCCGACTTTACTCAGATGTTCTACCTTTTGAAACTTAAGGCGCCTATATTACGCAAAACTGACTCTTGTGGTGCTTAGACCATGTTATAATTTTGTTACGTCATCAAAAACCAAGTCGGAGTTGTGCTTTGTTTCATTCACACGTCTGCGTAATCGTGGTTTATTAGCCGATCTACATCCCCAAAGCTCAAAATTCCACCTTGTGATGTCATGTCGTGGTAGTTTTCAAGTCAACAGCTACATTTTACCTTTAGTTTAGTAGAGTTTAGTGATTCCTGGTATGAAATTATCCAAGCGACATGTGTCTGTATGTAACATCTGAGAAAAGAACAGAGCCTGAATATGCAGGATTTGTGTTAAATATGTGTGAATCTCCTTCTGTGATGGAAATTTCTTACTTTGTTAAGCTAAAGAGTGCATTGTATGGGTTTAGATACCGTATTTTTTGGACTATAAGTCGCATTTTTTTTCATGGTTTGGGTGGTTCCTGCGACTTATACTCAAGTGCGACTTATATATTACATTTTTCACTCTGACAGACCAAATATATATGAATGGACAGAGCTAACGCGCTTAGGATCTTGTGGCTCCTCTCTCTGTAACTGCTGCTGTGACCTCGTCATTTGGGTCTTAAAATGTTCTTAAAACGCTCCACATGGTCCTGAGTTTTTTGCTATTTTGTCTGTCCAAAAAATCCTCTTCATAACATAGAGCCTGGTGAGCGTCAGGAGCTTCATTTTTATTACTATAACTCGCCTTTCAAGATGACATGTCAGTTCTTGGGCTCTGATTTTATAAAATACATTTCCCTCAAAAAATGTGACTTATACATGTTTTTTTCTTCTTCATTACACATTTTTTGCCTGCGGTAACTAGTAACTCACAACTGCTAAAGCATCTGTGTATTCCTGTCACCTGCAGTGGTGTGAGCTGCTGTGTCTGGGCTTCTTCAAGGCAGGACATTATGTTCAGTCCTTCTTTATCAGGGTTAAAACAATAAGTTGTTCTTTTCATTCTCATCATGTAGAATTATTGGTCCCCTTGAGTTCAATCTAATCGATACTTTACCCAAAACATGCATTGTAGGTGTAAAAGTTTTGTGAGTGAGTGTTGGTGGTGGTCGGAGGGACCGTTGGCGCCGGTTGGCTTGGCAGCCGCGCCTCCGTCAGTCTGCCCCAGGGCAACTGTGGCTATAACAGTAGCACCACCACCGGGTATGGAGTGAATGAAGAATACTCTGTAAAATGCTGTGTAAAGCACTTTGGGGACATGTGTCTGTGTAAAGCGCTATATAAATAAACCTTACCTTACCTTACCTTATACTTCAGCTGACCCAGACAAGTTGTCTCCTTTTGAGAATTGTTTAGATCAATCCTATCATATGTTTTACCTCACGTTGATCTCATGTCGTTTGTCGACCGTATAAGAGCCTGTTTTTGTTTTGTGGTTCAGATCAGGCAGAGACGGTTTGGTTTTCTTTACTTCTTTGTAATTGTGGCACAGTTGCTTTAATAAATCCAGACTCTTTGATTCAAGACAACTTTTCTCCAGTTTTATTCTTCTCAGATTTTAAAATCCACAACACTCCATGTGAGGGACGGGCCTGAATAGTCGACTAATCGATAATCGATCATTAAGAATTTCGTCGATCACTTTCATTTTAATCGACAAACTGAACGTAGGTGCGTAACATAAGGAGAAATGTGTTCTAGCGTATGGGAAATGGTCAGTTATTGATAATTTATTTACTATAACACACACTAACATGAACTATTTACCCTGTCATAGCTCAACTAATGTATTTTTATGCCTTTGTAAGAAGTCACTGCAGGAAAGAGAGGACTGAACCATTACAGTAAGTTTATGGTTAGTGCAAGGCAATTTTATTTGTATATATGTGTGTGTTCAAAGTGCTTTACAGAATAAGACAGACATTAAAATCACAATACAAACTAATTAAAACATAAATAATCATCATAAAATTAAAAAGAGACATTAAATTAGAGATAAGCTATTTAACGGTCTGTTGGTTTGTTTCAGCAAGTTTCAGAGTTGTTATTCCACCCAAAGCAGTTTTTTTTTTTTTAAGTTGCTTCAAGTATCTTAGACCTTTATTTCCACTCATAAAATGAACTTTTAATTGACTGCATCGCCTCCATACACCAGTGTGCTGAAAACGACCTGAACGGAGAGCAGAGTCATACAATATTCAGCGACCTTACCTTTTATATCTGGCTGTAGATTCCAGATTCCGGTCTCTCCTCTTGTGGGAAGTTCTGCTTTATCGATTCGCTTCACATTTAGACTCCATATTTGCTCGTACTTTGAGGAAACGCGAAAGGCCAAAGAGCCAAATAGAGCTGTTTGAGAATCACGCTCTGCCAACAGCTTCTTTCCCGTGTGTCACAAGCCCGAACAGAAGCCTTTCACTGACGACGGCTTTTCAAATACAGCTGTAGATATTAAACGATTGCGTATAAATGCATTAAGGTGCACTGCATATGGAACCTTGAATGTATCTGCGGAGATGTTTTCGCTTCGCTGGGAATGTAAAAAATACACAGCATTAAACAGAGCTTTTATGCATTTATTAAATTATAAAAAACATCGAAACCTTGTCTTTTTACTGTAAGCTGGCTCACCTCCCCGCAGATCTGACCTGTAACTGTCTGTGGAAGTTTAAAGCTACACTGTGGAACCACCTCCTTAAAGGGCTGAACTGTAATAACGTCGTTTCCACGTCGCAAACAGACCTGGACTTGTGTTTTGGTTCATTCACACATGTTTAACACACAAACCTGCATTTTTAGGTTTTCCTCTCGAACAGAAAACACGCTGTTCCACCTTGTGATGTCATGTGGCAATACAGGAAGTGCTCCGCTGTGTTTTTAAACTCCACACACCTTCACAAAAAAATCATTTGGATAATTTCAGCCCTGCCGATCTCTATTGAACAAAAGGCAGTGAGTCTGTCAAGGCAACAAACTAGTGCAGTGATGGGGGCAAGTTCTGAACTTCCACGTAAAACACCAATTTGCTTCACACTGAAGAAGCTTAACACCACTTTAACCCATCTGACAACAGCCACAAACAACAAATCTCCCCCGTTCACATCAGAAACTCAGACTCACTAAACACCTTCAAAAAACTGCACAAAACTCACCTTTTCCTCAGAGCCTACAGAGCCTGTTTTGTCTGTCCTGGTTTTAGTGTTACCTCATTGTGAAGCGTCTTTGTGTTACTGTGAAAAGCGCTATATAAAACCAATGTATTATTATTATTATTATTATTATTATTAAAACGCTCTGCCTGGTTCACTCATTAGTGTCTGGAAACGTTAGAAAACAACTTTATAAGCACCTCACACTTCCCTCTGTTGATGTCGTTTCTAATCCCATTTATTTACGAGTGAGTTATATTTTTTGAAAAACGCTAAAAAAAAATACATTCCTGAACCATTTTCTTTCAACAACTTTCAGTTTCTCTTCTTCTTCACTGTCAGTAGTCGATCTTCACTTGTTGCTTCTGGAGTCGACAATCGAGTCTTTTGGGCTTTGGCCTGTGCAGTGGGAAATCAGCAGAGGGAAGTGTGAGGTGCTTATAAAGTTGTTTTCTAACGTTTCCAGACACTAATGAGTGAACCAGGCAGAGCGTTTTGTTTGTTAGACTCGTGGCTGTTGTCAGATGGGTTAAAGTGGTGTTAAGCTTCTTCAGTGTGAAGCAAATTGGTGTTTTACGTGGAAGTTCAGAACTTGCCCCCATCACTACACTAGTTTGTTGCCTTGACAGACTCACTGCCACAGTGAGATCTCCACCGAGGAAACACTGATCTGTGCCGTTTTTTAGCTTCTGACAGAATTCCACCACCTCTAGTGACGGACTTTAGCTTCAAATGTGTCGGAGTTCAAGTTTAAAACTCACAAGACTCAGTTCTGTGTAATATAGGACCTTTAATGATATAACAAAGAGTTACAAACTGTTGGTGTATTCATGACCAAATAGTTTTTACAGATTTTCATTCAAAATGTGTATTTATCTGAAAGTAGCTGAAGCCTTTTGGGATTATATTTTCAACAAACAGCTCTGCTCCTGCTGGGTGCTTATGTAACTCCTCCATGCGCCCTCTGCCCTCCACGCCCCGGCCCAGTGCTTTTCTCTGTACAAAGCTTTCAATTGGACACTTTTTTTTTCATACCTATGGCACTACTACTGCACGTTTCTAAAAATACACCTGCACACCCCCTTTGGACATCCTACTCCACTCCTCCTGTCAGGCTGAATCACATCTCCAAAAACAACAAACACAACACAAAAACAAATCACAGGCGCAATCTGCAAAACCTCCACTCTGACTGAAACTACTGTAGAGACTCACTGATATATCGCTGTATTTTACTTTTTGCATATCGTCTCTCAGCAACTTTTCTGACCTGCTTGTCTCCATGGAGATGTTATTGCTTTGCCTGTAATGTTCCATGGTGTGACATTAAACATCCATCTAGCATTTACTCATTACGTGTGTTTCTATTGCTCAAAAATACAGTAATTCCTTCTGTAAATAGGGGCGACTCTCCACAGATCTGAACTGTAATGTAGCGTAGTGCTGTAACCTGCTTCTCTCCCTCGTGATAGTTTAATCTATACTGTGGAACATTTTAGACCAGGGGTCGGCAACCTGCGGCTCCAGAGCCACAATGCAAAAAAGGCCTATCAAAAATAAGAAAAAAATACCAATTTTGAGGTAAAAAACGAGTGTCCAATAGGAACTTTGTTTTCCCCAAACTCATGCGCTCCGTCCATTTTGATCGACCCAAACTTTGCCAAAGAGTGAAGTGAGTCAAGATGGTCGACTCCTCTGACTGTGTGTGTTTAGAACGAGTGAAAAAGTCGCTCTAAGTGCAGTTTTTTCTCAAATAAATGGAAAATTACACATCTTGGTGTGTGTAATTGTGCATCCCTTTGCTATTTTTATTTAAAGGTTTATTTCAGTCCAAATGAACAAATCCAAATGTAATTTCCACCATGGAAATGCAGAAGTGCTGTGGCTCTGGCCCTGGACCTGACAGGAGCTGTTTCCAGGACTGGACCAGAAAAGTAATGGGGCAATTGCACTTTTCTTTGTTTTTAGGGCAATAAGGAGATTTTTAGTTTACTTACAGACTTGATATTTTGCATTTTTGTAGCTAAGGCCCTAAATTAAGCATTTTTTATGTCCACAAAGTTGTTTATACATGTTTGCTGTGTGTTTTGTATAAAAGAGTCGCAATTTTATTTTCAGTTTTTTTTTCATCTCTATTTCTGGTCCTGTAGCTTTTATCACAGACTCATGACACAACTACAGCAGCAGATTGTGAAATAACAGGTTGTACTGAACAAAAGGAGGTAGAACACTTCATTATAGGGTAAAAGGGGCAGTTTTAAAAGCAAAATTAAGGAAAAAAATCCAGGCGAGGAGAAATGTACTAAAACTGCCCTTAGGTCTTCGGGGGTTAAACTACGTTATTTGAGAAAATAGTCAAAATCAGCCCAAAATATCGGCAGAGCTCATCATCCAGGAAGAAACCAACTTCCAACTAAAACCATTTGTTGTGAAAATGAGTCAAAGAATGAAAAGAATATATTTAGCAGAACAGAGGAAGTGCGGCCGTCAGCCCTGATTCGGTTTGTAAAGCTTCACCGTGTTTTCTTTGCTTCTGACGAGATTAAAAATGGATATTACTCCGAGAAAAAGATCGCAACATTTAAGTGAACAGCTCCCAACGAAGTCTGAAAGCTGTCAGAAAGTTTCCCTGTCAGACATGTCAGAACAAGCGGCCTTGATTTAAAGCGGACCTATTATGCAAATTTGACTTTTCAGAGCTTTTCACCGGTTGTTTCCCCTCGACATTTACTCAGCCGAAGTTGTATTTGGAGTGATTCGTGCACAGTGTTGTAAATGAGCACATGTATCGGGAATATTCTTAATGCTAATTCTGAGTGGCTGTATTCGGGTACTGTTTCGTTTGGTGGTATTCAGAGTACAGTTACTAAAATCCTAAAATCAGAAAATAAAAGGGATACATAAGGGTATTCAAAGTGCACATAATGAATGAGCAAAACAAACAGAGCTCTTGTGGTGAGTGCATGTGTGATTAGTGACAAGAGGTGCTTTAAAAACAGTTAATGCTGTTTTGTCTATAATTTAAATGAAACTTGGTGCAAAAGTATTCTCAGTATTCACAATACAGTACTTTGATACACTAGCTCAGGCTCATGTTTACCCCATTACTGCAAATCCTGTCTCTGCAATTTTTGGTGCCCTCCCCCCGGTTCAGATTTGCCTAATGCACTTAAACGGGCCGTGGCATTTAACACTTTACTGGCACGAAGGCTGATTTGACTTAACTGGAAACGTCCCCATCCCCCCTCACATGTCCACTGAAGTTCTGTACAATCTGAAACTTGAAAAACTGAGGTATGCACTCAAACAATGCAAAAAAGCCTATCAAAAATAAGAAAAAAATACCAATTTTGAGGTAAAAATGCCCTATTTTAAGTGAAATTCTCTGCCAGTGCAGTAAGAAATTTCCACTTACCAAGTTTTCTTAAAACAAGATGAAATATGAATCTTGTTCTAAGCAGAAAACACGAGTTTCAAGTATTTATGGCAAGATTTTTCACCTTATTGGTTTGAGAAGGAAGTTAAAGAGGCTTAACCTGGACTGAGTTAATATAAAAAGTGCTTAGAATAAGTTGTAATATCTACATAAGATAAATCAGGATGGAATACTTGAAATAAGTAAAAAAAAATCTCATTTTATTAAGTAAAAAAGTCTTAAAATTGATCTTTTAAGATGAATCTGCTTAATTCAAGTCAGTTTCACTATGCTAGAAAATCCTTTTTTTGTAGTGAAGGTTCTGTTAAATTATTCCACAGTATCTGGGACCCCTTTTTACAACACAATGACTCCTTAACCCTTCCTCGCCCAGAAACCCAACAGCTGTCAGCTCCGATAATGACAACACTGGAGGACTCTCGCTACAGATCGATTCTGCTGATATTACAAACGTTCTTGTCAATCCAAAAACGAAATATACAGCTCTTTGTCATTGCCATTGGCAAACGATGCGTTCCTGAAGAGAAGTAATTGTTGCTCTGCAGGCAGGAGCACTGCGGGCCGAAGCTCCACTCATGTGTTTTATTTAATAAATACACTGAAGTCACTCTCTCGATTGGGAAAACACAGCATCTAAAACGTGTCGGGGGCGTCTGAATTCAAATGCAAAGGCGTCACGCACCATTACGCAGGACTTCTAATGAAAGTGTGTCACTATAATAATAATAATAATGCATCAGTTTTATACAGCGCTTTTCAGGACACTCAAAGACGCTTTACAGAGCATTATTCATTCACTCCAGACCCGGTGGTGGTAAACTACTATTGTAGCCACAGCTGCCCTGGGACAGACTGACGGAAGCGAGGCTCCAATCTGCACCATCGGCCCCTCCGACCACCACAATCACTCACACACCACTTTCATACTAGGAAATGTGGGTGCTGTGTCTTGCCTAAGGACACTATGACAGTTTTTGCCACTGGCGCCCCCCTGTGGCACCTGGAATTCCCAGTGTCTCCATCCAAGTACTAACCAGGCCCTGCTGAGCTTCTGAGATCTGACGGGATCAGGCTTTGACAAGCCGGTATGGCCACAAAATAACCCCGCCCCTCGCACCTACGTCACTGGTTCTTGTTTCTGGACCAGCCTTTAGTTGGTGCTGAGTTGGAACCGGTTCTTCAGGACCGGTTTATTTGTGTGGAAAAACAAAGAACTGGGTCAAGATTTGGCACTGGCTCCGAACCAGCACTGGAACTGTCCTGGTGTAAAAGGGGTATGAGTCCCTCTGGAGGAGCTGGAGGAAGTGTCTGGAGTGAAGGAAGTCTGGGAGTCCCTGCTTAGACTGATGCCCCCGCGACCCAACAGATGGAGGATCACACAGGATTATCACATGTTATTATCACCAGTTGTTTCTGACATTTGACCAATCACAGTTCCTCGTAGATCCAGACCCCGCCCATTATTTCAATAATTCAGTTGGTGCAAAGTCTCAGAAATGATACGAGTATTTCTTGAGATACTTTTACTTTTTTCACTATAACATCACATATAAGTAAGTATATGTCTGCTTGTCGTTTACTCGAATGAGTCTCAGTCTATTTTCTCAAAGGCAATAGAGAAAGAAATAAAGATCCTTTTATACTTCAAGCGTCAAGAAACCAAATGTGGCACCAAGGTTATGGCAGAGTGAGTGATTCACTCAGCGTGAAATACCTTTGAATGGTGTTTGTGTGATGTATAAAGAATAAAATTAAGGACTTCACTTTCTACTATTTCCCGTGGTAACTTTTTATTTGCTCAGATCCTTATTTTCTGACTCCGAGAAACTTTTTTGAGATTTTTCTGTCATACTGGGCATAATTTTCAATATTTATGGCAGCTATAAACACATTATTGCAGTGAGGAATACCATATTTTTCTAATGTTTTGCAAAATGGGTCAGTTTTATGATTCCAAAAGCCGAATGAAATAAATGTCAGCGAATGCAGAAATAGCCTTGATTAGACCTGCAAATCCAACATCACAGATAAATGACAATTTTATCTGAAGCTCCACGAGGAACTGTTTACGTTTGTCATCAACCAACCGCTCTCTACTCGTGTGTTTCATATGAATACGCTCTCTCTCCCCTCACTTACTGTACTGTTTCACTTCCTACAAGCAGAATTGTTTCATTTGATTTTTTGTTTTGTTTGTTTTAAACTTCTTAAAGTGAAACTAAACACTAAATTAGGGCCCGACCAATATATCAGTTGGACGATATTATCGGCCGATATGGGCTCTTGGAAACATATCAGCCAAAATTTTGCCGATATGGGCCGATATTCCACATGGACATGTTTTACCTTGTTATAAAGCTCAGACTCTCTATATTCTGCCCATTTAATCCAGTTTACAGACAGATAAATGTCCTGATCTGTGGCGCCGCATCAGGATTTATCTGAGGAGTCATTTGTCTGTGTCCGTCCCGCCCCTGAACGCATCACCATGTGCGTTTGTTTACAGCCGCAGCCGTAGATCCATGTGCACATATATGGTCTATGTGTGCACAACACTGAGATTCTCTTGTTTTTCCGGCGGCTCAGTGTGAGTCTGGATTAAAGGACAGTTCTTAGTGCTGATCTGAGAGGAGCCTGTGTGAGGCTGAGTGTTGAAATGTGTCGGTTTTGAAGCTCGTTTTGGTTCTTTCTCATTGGTTAGCGATTAGCTGCTGTAGCTCGCACACATAAACAGGCTGTTTTCTCTTCTGTTAGCGACTGTAAAGTGACTATAGTGGCTGTATATATGTTACTGGACACGCACTGATATGTAAATGAGCTGTGAATAGAAGTGTGAATTATCCGCATTTAGCAGATCATTAATTACTGCGGTGCACACGCATTTACCGCTAAAAGCTAATAGCGGTAGTTTACTTACAGCACTTTCTTTACTGGCTAGAATATGATACAAAAACACCATTAGGCCAAACTACTGTCTTTAAATATGACGTAAAGAGGCAGAAGAACAATAAATGTCGCCTAAATAAACCCAACTGAAAATCCAATAGAGCCTAAGTTATGAGTTACCCTTTATTATTCGTCTGTCTGCATCTCCAAAGCTAAAAAAAATTCCCCTGCTCCACCTTGTGATGTCATGAAGTTGTAGTTTTCAAACTTCATAGAGTCATTTTTTACTCTTGGTCGGCAGAGATTGGATTGAAAATTCCATGTGAATGAAACCGAACACAACTCCAGGTCTGTTTGTGATGAGGAAACGTTATACCATAGATGGGAGAATAGCGTATGGACCCTTTAAGATTACATAACAACCAAATTTAGCGCAAAATCCTTACGACTAAATCCCAGCGAACAAAGTCCTTTAATCACATTAAAGATACGACGGTGTGAGTCATTCTTCCAGCGCACAGAGCGGAGCAGAGGATGATTCAGCCCGGCTTTACTCCAACACAACACAAACCCAAAGCTCCAGCGTCTCCAGCCCTGAGTCACGCTCCCTCTGCCTGTCTCAAGTGCTCTAAATCCATTTGAAAGATGTGGCGCAGCCGACAACGCAGGGGGCGAAAAGTAATGAATATTTTACAGGCGGGGAGTCCTGAGCTGCTCTTCCAGGTGACACTTACGTTTATGGAGTTTGCAGAAACCTGAAGTCGCCCGTCCACAGCCCAGAGCCTCTGAACGATGTGTCAAATTGTTTATCAAAGCGGTGAGTTCCCACGCCGTCCCCGCTCATGTCAGGAGAGCGCGGCGTATTGTGGCTAAAAGTGTCGGAATGGGCAGAAATGGAAGTGGAGTTCTGTGTGGAGAAGATTAGAGAAGCTGTAGGCAGAGAGTCAGATTTGCTGTGGAGAGTTGATAGCGATTTTACAATAAGGACAGAGCTCGTCTTTCGATTTTGTGATATTGTTTTTTATTGGTTTAAAGCAGATCTACACTGCCAAAAAGGCCTATCAAAAATAAGAAAAAAATACCAATTTTGAGGTAAAAATACCCTATTTTAAGTGAAATTATCTGCCAGGGCAGTAAGAAATTTCCACGTACCGAGTTTTCTTAAAACAAGATGAAATACGAATCTTGTTCTAAGCAGAAAACACAAGTTTCAAGTATTTATGGCAAGATTTTTCACCTTATTGGTTTGAGAAGGAAGTTAAAGAGGCTTAACCTGGACTGAGTTAATATAAAAAGTGTGTAGAATAAGTTGTAATATCGAGATAAGATAAATCAGGATGAAATATCTTGAAACAAGTAAAAAAAATAATAGGGCGGCACAGTGGCTGAGTGGCAACACTCATGCCTCACAGCAAGAAGGTTGCGGGTTCAATCTCTGGGTCTCCCGGGCCTTTCTGTGTGGAGTTTGCATGTTCTCCCTGTGTCTGGATGGGTTTCCTCTGGGCTCCGGTTTCCCCCATCAACTCAAAACATGCAGCACTGAACTAACATCAAGGACCATGAACCATAAACATGTCTAGTATCTTTACGTAAAATAATAAAGCCGATAAGTGAAGAGTGCAAGTGTCTGAAGCAATATAATCCATCGAACTCACTCTGTATCATCTAATATTTAATGCCATACTGTGGGATATTCTAGTCATAATAATAAGACAGGCAGGTACTGCGTGCACCACACAGAAAAAACTACTTAGTGTCACAATGAGAATCAAGATCATGATAATATTGTTTTCCTGCCTGCATAAAAATAGGTCATATCCGGGATAATGTGAGTTGTTCCTTCTGTTGTTTATATACTGTGTTGTTTTATTACTTCTCTGTCTGACCTCAGAGTCACACTGGAAATATCCTGTGACAAAGGCTGGATCATTAGGAGTCTCTCTATTTTGGCAACACAAGAGGCTATAGAAGTGCATGTGGCCTGGAGCTTCTACAAAATAACACATGTACTGAGTATTGTGGCTGAATGAAAACGCCTGGACACCAAAAATACAGAAGTGACGCTTACTGAACATTCACTCATGCTGAAATTACAGCTTGTTAAAGATGCACTGTGTAACTTTTATAGTAGAGGGCCTGCCACTTACTTGTCTCCATGGAGATGCCTTTGCTTTACCTCGAATATTCTAAAGTATGGCATTACACTTTTTCCGATCACACACTACAGGAGAATTTGGCTGTGATTTCTTCTTCCAGAGTTCAGGAGGCGTGACCCGACTTTTTGTCTCCTCCGTGTGCGATTCTGAAGCCGCTGCTCCTCATGTGTGGAGTCAGTGTCAGATCAGAACCACCGAACATCAACAACGCGACGGAAACAGACGATAAAATAGAGTCAGGGGCAGAGGAGCGACGGACACAGAGACGAAACAAACAAACTCAGGATAGAGCGAAAATAAAGACTTTATTACTCACCTAATGTAAAGTGGTAAATTTAAAGTGCAGCGTCTGATCCACATTATTCATAGAAATTGTCCTCCACAAATAATGACTCCAGTCCACAAAATGGCGCTATTAATCCAGTTTGAAGCGTCTTTGAAAGTAAAACGGTGAAAGTTGTTCCTCGCATGTGTTTGTTTACGTCCACAGAGCATAAAGCTGCAGATCAGCGACAGTGACTCTACTTCCTGTGGACTTTATCGCCTCTTTTATGCTTTAAAAATCCTGTATCTGAAGTATTGCTCCACATTTCACAAATAATAATAACACAGTTTTGACTTGTGTCTAAACTAGAAGTGCAGAGCTCTGATCTTTGAACACTTCAGAGTCTCAGAGCGAGTGGTTTTACTGTAGACAGGAAACAGCTGACGTGATCGAGCTCACAGCTTTACAGCCTGTTTTACACACACAGATCCTGCTGGAGTCTTTGTGATCAGAGATTTTAAGTCTCATAAGTTTCTCCTCGTGTTTGTGGTGTTTGCGCATTTTGTCGCACGTTTAAAAATTGTTTAAGACTGAAAAATCCTCCAGTGTGTAGCGGCCTTAAGAATGCATGTTTTATTAGGTACTAGGTATTTCTGAACAATAAAAACACCCATAATTGAATAATGCATCTTATATACATTTAATACTATATTGTGGAACATAAATAAATACAAACATACATTTCAAACATTTATACCCAAATTTACATCATTTTTGACTTGATTTCTTTTGAATCCAGTTGCTGTAGTCGGTGTTATTCATCTCCAAGCTGCTCCTATGGGTGCTCAGGTTTCACTGGTCTAATAAGCACCGGCTGGAGAGAGACTACGCCACTCGTAAATGAAAAGAGAACATTTGCCGCAGCCTAAACGTGTTTGTAGCAGCATCAAAAACGACAACATCTCCGCTCGACGCTGTAAAGGAGTCCTCACAAGGGCACTTTGGAAGAGCTCGTTTCCAGTGGTGGAAGAAGTGCTCAGTTTTGTTGCATAAGTAAGAGAACAGCTACCGGAGCTAAAAAATACTCAAGGATCACGTGACAAAAATCTACCTGAGTAAACGTATTAAAGTACCTGTTTTAAAAATATATGTAAAGAGTAAAGTAAAAGCATTTTGCACAGATTTTGAGATCTAGTAAAGGTTAAAATGTGGAAATTTTGATAAAGATTTGAGATGAACAGAAACAATTAAATAGCAAGTGTTAGGCCCTGTTTACACGTACACGGGTATTTTTAGAAATGAATATTTCCCTCGCTCCATTTTTCGAAATAACATCGTGCACACAGCATCGTTTTGAAAAAAGTTTCTGTTTACATGAACCCGCATAAATACGCCGTCGAGCGGCGTCATAACTACGCCGAGCCTCTAGGGGCCAGTGTAGGAAGAAGGAAAACGCTCTGCAGTCAATCAGAATCCTCATTTTGACAACAACAAATAGAATCGCTTCCTATTCTTTTCGAAACAACAAACATGGCTCCAGGTTCGTTTGTCTGGACAGAGAACAGAGTTGAATTGCTTCTTAATGTCGCCTTGGACTACAAGGCAAGTAAAGCCCATGAAAATGTCGACTGGGAATCCTGCAAGACGACATGTTAGCGCTGTTCTTGCAGAAATACCCATCTGATGATGACCACGACATCCTAAAATGTTCACGCCGCTCCTCCGGGACAAACACTTCATTTTCAAACTTATCCCACCAGACAGCGTCCGCCCAGCTCGGACCCAAAAACAGCGACATTGGCGGTGACGGTGACTGGGTCTTCGGGTCATAAGGAGAAGAGGGAAAACTGCTGAGCTCCGAGCCTCATTCGTCTCTTCATCGATATGAAACATCAGCTGTGCAAATGCAAACACAGGACAAGTGTTTGCAGCAGAAGTAACGCGACTGCTGCTCTGACGCTTCTGATCATCACCAGAGAAAAACGTTAACACTGGTCACACTTTGACGTCAACTGCATAAAACGCCGTTTATGTCACTTTCCGCAAACGCCAAACCGGAGTTTTCCAAAATCTCCACTTTAGTCTGAGTTTTTAGAAAGATTCATTTTCAGAGGCAAATTCTCTGTTTGTGTGTAAAAGATGGGAACAAACGAGGGGAAATTTCAGAATGTTACTGGCCTGGTGCCACTATCTTTTACTATCTTCTAGTCAATACTTCAGGCAGACGTTTGCAGATTGAAATGGTGATGTTATCTTAGCCTGAGTTTTAGGACTCCACTCTGACCTACATTCAGTACCACAGCAACTCCGGCTCGTCCTAGTCATTTGCATGTGTTGTGAAAGGACAAAATTTACATTCTTCTTCTTTTGGTTAGGTTTTTAAAATGTTTTTTTAGTTTAATCTTTGAGATCAGCTGTGGTTTATTGTTTGTCTTCAAAGTTTTATCAAACACAGAGAAGCGTAAAGGAACTGACTAAAATGTGCACAAGATTAAACCAGTTCAGATCTATGGAGAGTCGCCCCTATTCACAGAAGGAATTATTGTATTTTTGAGCATTAAAAACACCCGTAATGAATAAAAGCTTAGATGGATGTGTTGATTGTCAGTAGGACCCAACCGATATATCAGTTGGCCAATATTGGCTCTTGGAAACATATCGGCCAAAATCTCACCGATCTGGGCCGATATTCCTCATGGATGTTTTACCTTGTTATAAAGCTCAGACTCTCTATATTCTGACAATTTAATCCAGTTTACAGACAGATAAATGTCCTGATATTTGCCGCATCAGATTTATCTGAGGAGTCATTTGTCTGTGTCCATCCCGCCCCTGAACGCATCACCATGTGCACTTGTTTACACCCGCAGCCGTAGATCCATGTGCACATATACGGTCTATGTGTGCACAACACTGAGATTCTCTTGTTTTTCCGGACGCTCAGTGTGAGTCTGGATTAAAGGACAGTTCTTAGTTCAGACTTGTGATCTGAGAGGAGCCTGTGTGAGGCTGAGTGTTGAAATGTGTCGGTTTTGAAGCTCGTTTTGGTTCTTTCTCATTGGTTAGCGATTAGCTGCTGTAGCTCGCACACATAAACAGGCTGTTTTCTCTTCTGTTAGCGACTGTAAAGTGACTATAGTGGCCGTATATATGTTACTGGACACACACTGATATGTAAATGAGCTGTGAATAGAAGTGTGAATTATCAGCATTTAGCAGATCATTAATTACCGCGGCGCACACACATTTACCGCTAAAGGCTAATAGCGGTAGTTTACTTACAGCACTTTCTTTACTGGTTAGAATGTCGTAGAAAAACACCATTAGGCCGAACTACTGTCTTTAAATATGACGTAAAGAGGCAGAAGAACAATAAATGTCGCCTAAATAAACCCAACTGAAAATCCAATCGATCCAAACCTATTGAAGATTTACAGTGAATTTTTACGTCATAAATATATCGGCGATTATATCGGCAGCTCTGACTCCCATTTTATCGGTATCATATTGGCCACAACAAAATCCATATCGGTCGGGCCCTAATTGTTATATCATGGAACATTCCAGGCAAATGCTCTAAAATGCACCTTTAAAAGTTGCAATTCCAGCTCTGCTCAGTACCACTGTTGTTATGTCCTTTGGCAAGACACTTAACCCCCTGGCAGCTTGTATGACGACTGTGTGTGAGTTATTGATGATGCTCAGGGGCCGTTGTCTTAAATTGGCTTCTGCACATTTGACAGTTCTTCAAATACAGTTTTTATCACTGTACAGGATTTCAGACAGATATGGACAGTTTTTTTGGACATTTTGATAGGACTGGACTTGACTGACATTTGCTGTTTATGTACCCAGTGTTTTTGTGTATGTGTGGAGAGAAGTGTGGGATGTGTGAAGGTTTTTGTTTTGTTTTTATCTGTTTTCAGTTTGGTTTGCTTAATTTAAAACATGAAGGAACAAAACAACACAAAAAATATCACTGCAATTTTCTATACTACTTTAGTCTTTTGAGTACTGCCATTTATTGAGTCCACAATAGAATTATTTACCACTGAATTAGTTTAGGTCAGTGTAATCCCTCATTCGTCCATAGATTAAGATAGAATTAAGCCCTCCTTAAAAATGAGTCATTAAGTGTGAGTCTCAAGAGGCGAACCTGGATAAATAAAGGATTAAGATATTTCACTTGGGAATAATGCTTAAAACACTCGAACACCTACGACATCATGTACGATTCCGAGGAATATGTTTTCTATAACCGCGCAGAACTTTCTAACCGTAAAAGATAGAAACGTACTTTTTCCCCTCTGAAAGTGCAGACATAGAGGTTTCCGTACATTTCTGCGGCTTTATCCTACGTCACACTCACACTGTGTGATGACGTGAGCAAAACGAGTGTCCAGTAGGAACTTTGTTTTCCCCAAACTCATGCGCTCCGTCCATTTTGATCGAGCCAAACTTTGCCAAAGAGTGAAGTGAGTCAAGATGGTCGACTCCTCTGACTGTGTGTGTTTATAACAATTGAAAAAGCCGCAGTTTTTTCTCAAATAAATGGCAAATTACACATCTTGGTGTGTGTAATTGTGCATCCCTTTGCTATTTTTATTTGAAAGGTTTATTTCACTCAAAATGAACAAATCCAAATGTAATTTCCACCATGGAAATGCAGAAGTGCTGTGGCTCTGGCCCTGGACCTGACAGGAGCTGTTTCCAGGACTGGACCAGGAAAGTAATGGGGCGATTATACTTGTTTTGTTTTTAGGGCAATAAGGAGATTTTTAATTTACTTACAGACTTGATATTCTGCATTTTTGTAGCTAAGGCCCTAAATTAAGCATTTTTTATGTCCAAAAAGTTGTTTGTAGTTCTTTTTTTTTCTGTTTTTTTTTTTTCATCTCTATTTCTGGTCCTGTAGCTTTTATCACAGCCTCATGACACAACTACAGCAGCAGATTGTGAAATAACAGGTTGGACTGAACAAAAGCATCAAACCAGGAGTGCAGTGAAGCAGGCTCAAGATTAGATTAATAAAAGATTTAAAAAGTAAATAAACAAGCTGCACATTTGAGCTTGTGCTATCAACATTTCCGTAGTTCTTAGTTCAAATTTGCATCTTACTTTCTTAATAAATGTTTTTTGTTTGTTTTTTGGCAATAGACATAATTTGGGGTTTTCATTATCTGTAAGCTATAATCATCAAACTGTCAAGAAAAGAAGGCTTGAAAACTTCACTCTACTCGTCAAGACGATACACGAATATATGGGTTTGACTTTCTGAAATGAGTGACAAAAAAATATTGAACTTTCTCACCATATTCAGATTTTTTGAGATGGTGTGTACCTATTCAGCAACCCGTAATGCATCACAAAGTTTATTTTCTTTACACTGTGTATTCTCTCTCTGTTTCTAGACTTTGCCCTTACAGGAGCAGAGGCCCCTACAGGTACAGAAGTGCATTCATACAATACTCCACACAACTGTACAACAAATCACCCTTATGTAACAGATAACCCTGTGTCCTGTCAATCACTACTTCATCTTTGCACGGTTTTCTCCTTATAACTCTTGTATATACAGAGCTTAACAAATGTCTGAGTCCACCTGTCATGAAAACAAGAAAACATAAATAACTTCATAGTTCATCATTATCCAAAACTTTCCATTTCATTGTAATTCATTAAGAAAATGACCAATTGGAATAACAAAATAGTCCTTGCTGACAAATAATAACCAAAAAAGCCTTATTATATATTCTGTGTGAGCATCTTTGGCGCAGATAACAGTTGCGTTCTTGCTGCTTTGTTTTTATGTCGTTTTCCAAAGTCTCTTTTGTTATTGAGTTCAAATAGTTCCCAGAGACTTTGGTGTTATTTTTGGTAAACATTAAACTTGAAAATTTATGGATAGCAAAGATAGTTCTATTTTAGCATTAAATTGATAAAAAAGATCTTGCCTATACTGGTGGATTAACCATTATTCTGCCTCCATGAGCATTTAGGAACTAACTTTACAGGTAGTGAACAGTTTCTCCAAGAAACACCCAGGAAGCCTCGTGCTGTTTTGGACATTTACTGGACTTGACTGTAAAACTGTAACATACAAAAAATAAATGCACATTACAATTATGTTTTCATGTTTAAATGAACAAAGAATACATAGAGCTACATAAAAGAATGTGGAACAGGTTAATACAACTTAATATATGCATAACAATAATTTAAAATTGGCTAGACTTCATAAAAACGTCTATAAAACGAGCGATTAGCATCATGCTAACATAAATGGAAATTCCCATAAACATGCTAACGCTATTAGCCTAATATATTTTATAGCGGGAATTTCAACTGTAAATCAGCTTAAAGTGCATCAAAGAGTGAATTAACATATTATTCTAAATATTAACAACACAATACTTACAAACAGATATTTTTATAGGGCCAAAAAACAGATTAGAGGAATTAAACATTAGTAAACAGGAGAAGAGTTAACAGTTGAAAAATTTAAAACAATACAACGGCTAAGGGAGCTCGGAGTAGACAAAACAGATAAACTCAAAACAGAAATATTCTTTCTTCACTGGAGCAGAACAACCATTATAGAAACATAAAAATATATTTTGGTGAACAGAAATACTGTTAAATATCCTATAACTGCAGTGGCAAACACTTTATACTGGGTGGTGATCTAATAAGTTTGTTAAGCTCTGTATCTGAGATATTGTATTACTTACATTACATTACACACATTTGAATATAATTATGCTTTATTTGACACCAGTCTCTTGTTATTTTTGCTACTTATTTTGAAGGTTTTATTTCCATATATATGTTTGCTCTTTGCTACTATATTCATTGCGATGTGTGAGCTACTGTGTCCTAATAATTTCGCTTGCGGATCAATGAAGTCTGTGTAAGTCTGATGTATAGAGCAGGTTGTGCGTTCTGATTTACATCCCACAGTGTAACACATCCACGTTCACACCCACTTCTCTCTGCTCTTTGCACTGGCACAGACTTTTCACAGCCTTGCATCATCGCACTTCTTCTAATTGAGCTTCTTCTGGCGGCTCCATCCCCTCCTCATGCGGCTCCACTCTGACTTTTATAAACGCCGTGTCAAAAGAACAGAAAGTGTGCATTTTTTTCTGATCAGCATTCGGTCTGCGCGAGCCTGACAGTGCACGGAATCAATAGGCACAATGCGGAGGCAAGGAGATAGAAATCGATGCCGGTTTCAAGGCAAGGTGAAAGGGCCACTTCCATTGTCAGGGTTATGAAATCAGCTGTTGATAAAGTGAGAGAGACAGACTGGGACGGGACTCAGAGGACGAAGCATTCTGCCATTGTAAACATAATGTACACAGACAAGGACAGCTACAGGCAGTGTTAATGTATGGAAGAGCTCTTAAACGTCCTGTATTACACAAAACGGGTTCTTGTGAGCTTTAAGCCGTGTTATAATGCGCTTAGCTCCCTGAAAACATACCTGGAGTTGTTTTGTTTCACTCTATAATCATTCAGTATTAGTCTGTCTACATTTCCAGAGCTCAAAATGCTCTGTTCCACCTTGTGATGTCATGTAATGGTGGTTTTCACGTTAACATATACATTTGAACATTAGTTTAATAGAGATTGAGGAGACATTATAATAAAGATTAGAAAATAGCCTTTAATTCAAGCAATCACAGCACTATCTTCAGACCTATGACATCGTATACGATACCAAGGAATATGTTTTCTATAACCGCGCAGAACTTTCTAACCGTAAAAGATAGAAACTTACTTTTTTCCCCTCTGAAAGTGCAGACATAGAGGTTTCCGTACATTTCTGCGGCTTTATCCTACGTCACACTCACGCTGTGTGATGACGTGAGCAAAACGAGTGTCCAATAGGAACTTTGTTTTCCCCAAACTCATGCGCTCCGTCCATTTTGATCGACCCAAACTTTGCCAAAGAGTGAAGTGAGTCAAGATGGTCGACTCCTCTGACTGTGTGTGTTTATAACAACTGAAAAAGTGCAGTTTTTTCTCAAATAAATGGAAAATTACGCATCTTGGTGTGTGTAATTGTGCATCCCTTTCTATTTTTATTTAAAGGTTTATTTCACTCAAAATGAACAAATCCAAATGTAATAAACGCCATGGAAATGCAGAAGTGCTGTGGCTCTGGCCCTGGACCTGACAGGAGCTGTTTCCAGGACTGGACCAGGAAAGTCATGGAGCCACTGCACTTTTTTTGTTTTTAAGGCAATAAGGAGATTTTTAATTTACTTACAGACTTGAGATTCTGCATTTTTGTAGCTAAGGCCCTAAATTAAGCTTTTTTTATTTCCAAAAAGTTGTTTCTACATGTTTGCTGTGTGTTTTGTATAAAAGAGTGAATTTTATTTTCAGTTTTTTTTTTTTCATCTCTATTTCTGGTCCTGTAGCTTTTATCACAGCCTCATGACACAACTACAGCAGCAGATTGTGAAATAACAGGTTGGACTGAACAAAAGGAGGTAGAACACTTCATTATGGGGTAAAAGAGGCAGTTTTAAAAGCAAAATTAAGAAAAAAATCCAGGTGAGGAGAAATGTACTAAAATGGCCCTCAGGTCTTCGGGGGTTAAATGTAAACTTCTTTCACTGGCCGATGACGTCAACCACATCTTTCGTGATCCAACGCTTTTCGCATTCAAGTGGACCCCTCATACACCACTTAAGGATGAGAATATGAAAAAATATTCCTCAAAATATTTTAATCTTTTGCATATTTTATCTCAGCCCCAGTGGCGATAAATAATCCAACATGCCCGACTGTATCTGCTTGTTCTTGGTCTCTGGGGCGGATTAGTCTTTTCACACTCACTATTTACAACACCGAAAGAAAAGTCCACACCGAGCTGCAGAGTGTAAACCTGTTTAATTAACATTTGTTCATATGAAAATAATATAACAATACCATAACTGTGTTGGAGGGCTGTTGTTTCGACCGTCCTTGATCACTGGACTTGAAGAAAAGTTGCAGAAGTCTTGCGTTTCGTCGAAGAGACTTTGACTGAGGAAGCAGTCATGCAAAAACGACTTCTGAGCGATTAGTGTCGGAGCCGCTGAAGCGATACATATCTGTGAATATTGTGCTCTAAAGAGAACTAGAAAAAATGATAACTTTTCTCAAAAACAAAAATGGCTGCCAGTAAAGTCTGACACCTCCTCATTTCCTCATGAACACATCCAAACATATTCCACACTCTAATCTATGTAAAAGTGCATAAAGTCACTATGACAGAGCAGAGACTGAGAAAAATCAATCCTAACTATACCATCGCCAACACAATATATGTCATGGTACCTCTTTATAATAACTGCACCTTAATTAACCTTAATAAAGCATGAACTAAGAAGGCATAACCAAAAAAAATATAGTTTAAAAGGGGGTATAACGCAAAATAAATGGTTTTAGCTTCTATGTTATAACGTTCTTCTCTCATCAAAACAAACATAAAGAGGTTTTAGACATGTCTGAGTAATTTAGCGATCTCTCCCAGGCCCTATCCAAACCATAGTCCGTATATATATGAGTGGACATAGCTAAAGCGTTAGCCGCCGTGTGCCAAACAGGAAGTGCTCCAGGAGGCTCTTCCAGCTCCTTCTCCCTTAAAATGTTCGTATGAACCCGCGACACAGGATCCTGAATTTTTAATTTCACTGTTTTGTTCGTAAATCAAGATATGAACATAAATAACGGACCAATCAGACGCCTTCATTCCCAGAGGTCCCTCCCCCTAGCGATAGCAACAGGTTTGATTGACAGCTCGTTTGTTGCTAAGTAAGTTTCCTTCCCGCTTTCCTGCCCTAATTGACGATTTCTGAAATAAAATAACAAAATATCTAAAACAATTACAATAACTAACGTTACTAGAATCTGAACTAGCATAATTTAACTAGCATAAAGTAAAATGAATTTCATTAAATTGCGACTCTATTGTTGTTCACACGTAACAGAACATAGAACATAAATCAATGACTTAAACTTACTATTTAAAGTTTGATGATAAAAGCTAAAAGTTTCCTTATTATTCTCCAGTATCACCGCTCTGCCATGAGGAGGCGCCACATTTAACCTCCTCAATCATGATTGGCTCTTGTGGTTGCTATGATACTCGCGGGAGGATTTCCAAATAAGGAGTTCCTGTAACCGTGACATCAGGAGCCTCATTTGAGCGACGCTGACGCTGTGGAGACGTCACACTCACTTATATACACTCATATATACGGGATATGAGCCTACGTCACTAATTCTCCATAAATATACAAAAAAACATGATGCAAAACTGTTCACAGCATCTCGACAAACCTGAGGCGATGTGCCGTAGTTTCATTCGCAGGATTGTAACGTGAAAGTGCTGTGAAGGGGGAGCGACACAGCACCGAGAGCAAAGGGAGGAGAGACTCAAAACCGAAGTGAAAATTAAAGCGATAAAAGATCTAAATATATTTTGTATGAGCAATTCTTATACCCGATAAAAGTAAAACACGTCCTCTTTAAGAATTATTCAGGCTTATAACAATTTAATGATGGGGTTAATAAAGAAGTTAATAAAGATAATTCTTTATAAACTATTTGGTAAGTCTTTGTTCATGCTTAATTAATGCTTTATATAAGTGTAGTTACTATAAAGCGTTTCCCATTTCACTCTTAAATATTAAATAACTCCATTATCATATGAGTTCTATATACGTGTTTAACTATAAGTATATCAGAGAAAACACCTCTTCGTCGCGCCTCTTTTGGTCTGGGGTGAATCGTGAAATGTGCCAGGGTGAAGCTTTATATTGTCACGCTTAAAGGTGCACTGTGTATATTTTGTGGTGGAGGCTCCGGTCAGATCTGTGGAGAGGCGACGCCGCTCGCAGTCAGAATGTCTGTTTTTCGTGGTGTTTTTCAGCTATAAAAACGTAACTCAAAGGTGCAGCTTTTGTGGCGGTGGCTCGTCTGCTTGTCGTCATGGAGACTGCTTTGTCTAGGATCTACAACACAAATATAGTCCACATTACAGGTCAGATCTGTGGAGAGGCAACCCTATTCACGTAATGCTTAAATGCTACACTACAAAAAAGGATTTTCTAGCATAGTTAAACTAACTTGAATTAAGCAGAGTTTTTTTTACTTGTTTCCAGATATTCCATCCTGATTTATCTTATCTCGATATTACAACTTATTCTAAGCACTTTTTATATTAACTCAGTCCAGGTTAAGCCTCTTTAACTTCCTTCTCAAACCAATAAAGTGAAAAATCTTGTCGTAAATACTTGAAACTCGTGTTTTCTGCTTAGAACAAGATTTGTATTTCGTCTTGTTTTAAGAAAACTTGGTAAGTGGAAATTTCTTACTGCCCTGGCAGAAAATTTCACTTAAAATAGGGCATTTTTATCTCAACATTGGTATTTTCTTATTTTTGACAGGCCTTTTCTGCAGTGTAGATAGATGAGTTTAATGTCATATCATGGAACATTCCAGGCAAAGCATGGAGACAACCACATGACCAACCATCCACCAGAAAAGTTGTTTAATGAATGTAAGGTCAAGTTGTTTAATGCCATACTGTGGAACATTCCAGGCAGAGCAATGATCAGAGAATACAGCTGTGCTCATAAGTTTACATCTCCTGTCAGAACTGATGATTTCTTGGTCCAGAAGCTGCACATGAGAAGTACTTGGATATTCAACATGATAATGATCCAAAACTAGGGCCAGACCAGAATTTCAAAATCAAAAACTGGGACACTCGGTTTGTGGTGGTTGGTAATAATAAAATTCTGAAACAAGTACGTAAGGAAATTGTTCTGCACTTGGTGAGTCAGTATAGTCACATTTTCATTGTGTTTTTGGTTATTTTCAATCAGCTTTTCTGTATTTTACACAAACAAATGACAATTTATGCCTCTTTTTACTGTTGGCAGGGATCAGATTGGTTAAAAATAGGGACACCTGGGACACATCCCTGGTCTTGGATTAGTTGGTAATAGTTGGTAATAAAACTGTAACTGTTAAACGAATGCATAATTAAGGGAAACTGTTATGCACTAGGTACAAATGTGAGTCAGTATAGTCACATTTTCATTGTGTTTTTGGTTATTTTCAATCAGCTTTTCTGTATTTTACACAAACAAATGACAATTTATGCCTCTTTTTACTGTTGGCAGGGATCAGATTGGTTAAAAATAGGGACACCTGGGACATTTCTTGTGTAAAACTGGGACAAATCACTGGTTTTGGGTAAATCACAGGGGGGACACAGGGCTCAAAACTGGGACTGTCCCGGGTAAATAGGGACGTGTGGTCACCCTATGCAAAACACAAAGGCGAGTGGAGCTGTCACTGGCTCCAGCAGAATAAAGTGAAGGTTCTGGAGTGTTCGTCTCTTCTGACCTCAGTATCACTGAGCCTCTGGGCAGATTCAAGCTGCAGTTCAGACAAGAGCCCAAGAATTTACAGGAACTGGAGCCTTTTGCCCAGAAGAATGAGCAGCTTTACCATCAGAGGAAATAAAGAGCCTCATCCACAACTATCACAAAAGACTCCAGCTTCACTGGGTCATTTGTGTAGTTTCTGTTCTCATTGTTGACATGTCTTTTATTTATTTAATTTTATTTATTTTATTCTACTTTGTGATTTTTATGATGTTGTTTTAATTTGATTTTGCTGGTTTTATTGTTTTAGGACTGGTGCACTGCAAAAAACAAAATCTAGTGAAGCTAAAATGACTTGGATTAAGAAAGTTTTACAATGATTTGAGTAAATTTCACTTGACAAGTAAAATAATCTGCCAGTGCAGTGAGATTTTTGTACTTAAAATATGAAAATACATCTTGCTGCACTTAAAATAAGAAAAACTACTTTTTGCACTTAAAATAGGAAAAGAAATAAAATGTTGCTTGAATAATAAAAAAAACACTTATTCCACTGTCAGATAATTTCACTTGTCAAGATGAATCTGCACAAATAAAGTAAAATGTTCTTGATTTAAATCAGTTTAACTCACCTAGATATTGTTTTTTCCAGTGTGGACAGACTTAAATTTGAGCAATAGAATCTTAAACGTTTACCAGAAACTGCTTCATTCTCGTCTAGAGGTCGTTTATTTTAAGAGAACTTGTCCAGTAAAAGGATCTTGCTGCTGGGACAGATCATTTCACAACTTTTAAGTCATTTTCTGATAGTGTTTATATCTTAAATTTGACCAAATTTTATCATTCTTTTTGTTTTATCTCTATGCAGCACTTTGGAAACTGCGTTGTTTGTAAACTGAAAAAAGGCCTGTCAAAAATAAGAAAAAACACCAATTTTGAGGTAAAAATGCCCTATTTTAAGTGAAATTCTCTGCCAGTGCAGTAAGAAATTTTCACTTACCAAGTTTTCTTAAAACAAGATGAAATATGAATCTTGTTCTAAGCAGAAAACACGAGTTTCAAGTATTTATGGCAAGATTTTTCACCTTATTGGTTTGAGAAGGAAGTTAAAGAGGCTTAACCTGGACTGAGTTAATATAAAAAGTGCTTAGAATAAGTTGTAATATCGAGATAAGATAAATCAGGATGGAATATCTGGAAACAAGTAAAAA
Organism: Odontamblyopus rebecca; assembly: GCA_030686955.1. Classification (NCBI taxonomy): domain Eukaryota; kingdom Metazoa; phylum Chordata; class Actinopteri; order Gobiiformes; family Gobiidae; genus Odontamblyopus; species Odontamblyopus rebecca. The sequence goes on from CM060665.1 coordinate 4,588,189, forward strand.
AATCTCATCTTATTAAGTAAAAAAATCTTAAAATTGGTCTTTTAAGATGAATCTGCTCAATTCAAGTCAGTTTAACTCTGCTAGAAAATCCTTTTGTGCAGTGCTGTCTGGAATATTCCACAGTGTGACATTAAACAGCTCTACCTTATATTTATTCAAGGGTCGCCTCTCCGCAGATCTGACCTGCAACTAAAAAATCCTTTTTTGGGCTTCACCCAAGAAGCACTAACCATGAGTGAAAGGAAGGTTTTTGTGTTTTCATTCATATTCTCTGAAAGACGGACAAGAAATAAATCAAATTCTGCCGGCGTCTGTAAACTTATGAGCACAACTGTATCCATAGAAACAAGCAGGTGACGGCTCCCTAACCGAAAAGCTGCACAGTGCACCTTTAATCGGCCGCCGGCTCCACTCAGGCAAACATTTGTTCATCTGCGTTTGGCCCAAGCTGCGGTGACGGGGCCGGTTTGATAATGGACCCGTTCTGAGCGATGGATCCCAGAGAGCCATTATTTATTTCCTCGCAACAGCCCGAGTTTGACAATTTATTATTCCATTGTATCGTTATGGCAGTAATATCGGCAGCTGCAGCGTTCACAGCCCACCCCGCTCGCTCTTATCTTTTGCCAAGAACAATTTTACAAACCGCTCATCACTGCGCTTTCAACTGGAGGAATTCTTTGCTCCTCCAACACGATTTGAACATTTTTTTCCAATTGCATCAGTCCAGATTAGGAGCTTTGCCGTCATGCTAATGCTGCTAGCTAACATTTGTGTGCCAAAAATAAAGTGTACCTGAAAATGTTAAAAACATTTTAGCAAAAGTTTAATCAATGGTGTTGAAATAGTGGAGGAATTCTTTGCTCCAACACAATTTGAACATTTTTCCAATTGCATCAGTCGAGATTAGGAGCTTTGCCATCGTGCTAATGCTGCTAGCTAACATGTATGTGCCAAAAACAAAGTGTACCTGAAAACGTTAGCGACATTTTAGCAAAAGTTTAATCAATGGTGCTGAAATAGTGGAGGAATTCTTTGCTCCAACACGATTTGAACATTTTTTCCAATTGCATCAGTCCAGATTAGGAGCTTTGCCGTCATGCTAATGCTGCTAGCTAACATTTGTGTGCCAAAAATAAAGTGTACCTGAAAATGTTAGCGACATTTTAGCAAAAGTTCAATTAAGAGTGTTGAAATACAGGTTTTAAAGGAGCTATATGTGCTTTTATTTCATATGTCAATACGTAGTAATATACTATAGAATAAAAAGTGTATATTTGTATAAAGAAATGTGTCTATATTAGATGCCGACGTCACCAACAGCGTTCGGTTCCAGTCAAATGAAGCTCACACGGTTAGCAGTTATAGGAGCGAATTTGGAGCGGAGTTTATTAGGACTAGGAATATATTTATGGAGAAAAAAAAGGGGAATAACAACACCAGGATCATGTAGAGCCGGTTAATAAGAACATTTTAAGACCAAAATGAGTGTGACCAGATTTTCAATATTCTAAACTGTGACACACCCAGGTTGGGATGTTTGGTATAAATAAAATAGTGAAAAGAGCGTTTGCATTTTCATGTCAGTCATGATCTGAGGGACTTCTGCTGCTGCACTTTTTTTTTTGCCTTATGGTCATTTGCAAACACATTTTTCTGAAGCAAATTAGAATTTATGCTCCTCTTTAGTGTTGGCAGGGCTCAGATTCGCCAAAAAATGTGATAGTCCTGGTTTAGACCTGATGTAGTCCAGGTTTAGTCTTAGTTTAGTCCTGGTTTAGATCAAATTGGTCAAAAATAGGGACACCTGGGACAAATCACTGGTTTTGGATAAATCTGCTGGGACAGGGGACACCGGGCTCAAAACTGGGACTGTCCCGGGGAAATAGGGACGTCTGGCCAACCTAAAAATGAGGCTCACCGCAGCAGTTCCAGAGACAGGGGTGACAATTTTTCAGTCAATTGGGGCCAAACCAAATCTGATTTAAGGAGGAAAAGGAGAAAAAAATCTGGGGTTTTCCACCAAATATTGTTTTCTAAGTTCAAACATTAGTATTGTGTTGTTTTAAAAGTATCTTGTTTTCTTTGCATTATTTGAGGTCTGAAAACATTGCATCTTTTTTGTGATTTTGATCATTTTCTGCAAATAAATGCTCTAAATGACAATATTTTATTTGGAATTTGGAAGAAATGTTGTCAGTAGTTGAAACAAAAATGCTAATTTTACCCAAACACAAACCTACACTGCAAAAAAGGCCTATCAAAAAATAAGAAAAAAAAATACCAATTTTGAGGTAAAAACGCCCTATTTTAAGTGAAATTCTGCCAGTGCAGTAAGAAATTTTCACTTACCAAGTTTTCTTAAAACAAGACGAAATACGAATCTTCTTCTAAGCAGAAAACACGAGTTTCAAGTATTTATGGCAAGATTTTTCACCTTATTGGTTTGAGAAGGAAGTTAAAGAGGCTTAACCTGGACTGAGTTAATATAAAAAGTGCTTAGAATAAGTTATAATATGTAGATAAGATAAATCAGGATGGAATATCTTGAAACAAGTAACAAAAATCTCATGTTATTAAGTAAAAAAATCTTGAAATTGATCTTTTAAGATGAATCTGCTTCAATCGAGTCAGTTTAACTATGCTAGAAAATCCTTTTTTGTAGTGTATTCTGCTAAAATGGACTTTTCAGAGGTTTTAAACATGTTGCAGTTGTTTCCCTCTCTTTTTTACCCCCTCCTAGTTGTATTTGGAGTGATTCGTGCATGTTTTGTATTGTATAAGTAGTAAAATCAGAGAAACTGATCATTTTGCAACGGTCTCTTATTTTTTTTTCCAGAGCTGTACATATATCTGATCATTTTAACATCAATTCTTATGTTGGGAGCGGGATTCAAACCACAAACCTTCAGATAAGAGGACAAGGACTTTACCAACGCGGCTAAAAGTGGTTTCAGAATGAATATATGCCAAAATTTATTATCGTGACAGACGTAGCTCTACAATAACACACTTTTACCAAACTTCTCTGCTCCTGTTACATATTTCCATCTTATGTTTTCGACAATATATCGCGCACATCTACATACACGTCCTTTTTAAAGATTTTTTTTTGGTTTACATATAGCCCCTTTAATATCATAATGATCTTTAACCATTCCCTGTTTATCGAGTGTCCACCCGAGACACGTGCTTGGTCCTCACTGGCAGATAGAGCATTAAAATGTGCTTTGTCTATTCCTTGATTGTCTAACACGGATCTACAACGGAAAAGAAAGTGTGTGTGAGCAAACGTCGGGCAGCTTTGTTCCAATGTGTGAAAATAGATACTCCATAATACCCGGGTCTAAGGTCAGTGTGCTATAGATCTGTTACAACTGCGAGAAGACGTTAATATCGATTTGGCGGGAGAGGTGCTAATGTGGACTCACTGACAGATGGCATGCTTCAAGTTCTGACCTCTCGGCAGACGCGGGAACACCAGGAATGACCCAAGTGCCCGTTTTAAAGGTGCATTATGTAACTTTTATGGTGGAGCATCTTTTACTTTCTTGTCTCTACGGCTATGTCCCGGAGTTAACCCCCTATTCCCACACTTTACTCATGACGTAGCGGCGCGTTGAGCACAGCATGGTTTTAGTCCTGATATAGACCTGGTTTAGTCCTGGTTTAGACCTGGTTTTAGTCCTGATATAGACCTGGTTTAGTCCTGATTTAGACCTGGTTTTAGTCCTGATTTAGACCTGGTTTAGTCCTGGTTTTAGTCCTGATTTAGACCTGGTTTAGTCCTGGTTTAGACCTGGTTTTAGTCCTGATTTAGACCTGGTTTAGTCCTGGTTTTAGTCCTGATTTAGACCTGGTTTAGTCCTGGTTTAGACCTGGTTTTAGTCCTGATTTAGACCTGGTTTAGACTTGGTTTTAGTCCTGATTTAGGTCTGATTTAGACCTGGTTTAGACCTGGTTTAGACCTGGTTTTAGTCCTGATTTAGTCCTGGTTTAGACCTGGTTAAGACCTGGTTTAGACCTGTATAGACCTGGTTTAGACCTGTATAGACCTGGTTTAGTCCTGGTTTAGGTCTTATTTAGACCTGGTTTTAGTCCTGGTTTAGACTTGGTTTTAGTCCTGATTTAGGTCTGATTTAGACCTGGTTTTAGTCCTGATTTAGTCCTGGTTTATACCTGGTTAAGACCGGGTTTAGACCTTTATAGACCTGTTTTAGTCCTGGTTTAGGTCTTTTTTAGACTTGGTTTTAGTCCTGATTTAGGTCTGATTTAGACCTGGTTTAAACCTGGTTTAGGTCTGATTTAGATCTGGTTTAGACCTGGTTTAGTCCTGGTTTAGACCTGGTTTTAGTCCCGGTATAGACCTGCTTTTAAAGCAGGACTAAACCAGGTCTATACCAGGACTAAAACCAGGACTAAATCAGGTCTAAAACTAAACCAGGACTAAAATCAGGACTCAAACCAAGTCTAAACCAGGTTTAAACCAGATCAAAACCAGGACTAAACCAGGTCTAAATCTAAACCAGATCTAAACTAGGAATAAACCAGGTCTAAACCAGCTCAAAACAAGGACTAAACCAGGTCTAAACCAGGTCTAAACCAGATCTAACCCAGGAATAAACCAGGTCTATAACAAGACTAAAACCAGGTCTATAACAGGACTAAAACCAGGTCTATAACAGGACTAAAACCAGGTCTAAAATAGGACTAAACCAGGTCTAAAACAGGACTAAACCAGGTCTATAACAGGACTAAACCAGGATTTGTTGCCTTTTCGACAATTAGACGTCAATGTCGGAGTGGCAGCCTGTAACCATATGTCCCACAATTTGACATTTCTAGGTATTTTTGAGCTACAAAACCAGGTGTAATGTAGTAAAACGGGCATTCTGATTGCGAGCGCTGTTTCTTAATACCATCATGTGAAATATTCCAGACAAAGCGATAAAAGCCTTTGGCCGACCCTCCACCAGAAGAGTTACGAAATGCACCTTAAAGAAACCCAGTCTATCGCTGCAGTCATCCATTATTCGTACAGTCACGTGCACTTCAATAGACCTCTTCAAAACCCTTCAGATGGGAGTGAGGCTAAATCGGGTTGAGCTCTTTTAACCATGTCCCAGTGCAGATGTGTTTGGTCCACTGTGCATGTGCTTGGGGGGTTTGTGCTTTCTCGAAGTCGGAAATTGTCTTCATGCGTGGACAGGCTGAGTGAGAGACGGGACAGTCCTTGGTCAGTTCCACTGTATAAAACCAGCTGCACGTCAAAACAATTTCTATGTTCACTGGCCACATTATTAGATGCATCTTTTCCGAAGCTCAGGATTAGAAACAGACGTAGATGGATATTCGCACTGTTTAGTGTATCAGCGAACGGCCGTGGATCTTCAACATACCGATACGTTTGTTGACCAAAGGATCGGCCTTTAGCTTCATTTAAACACTTAAATGCGAAGAAGGCGCTGCTCAAAATGGGGCTTGAGCCATTTACGGTGACGGGTCTGCAGTGAAATAAAAGCATGGTTAAGTTTGTTTCCATCTTAAATCATATTATTTTTGGATGGAAATGATCAAAGTCTCATAATATTAAACTTGTAATTTTACAAAGCTGTTATAATGGTTATAAAACACATTTGGATATTTTTTTTTAACATACGCTGTTTGTGTTTAAAGGAAATAAATCATACTTTCAGTCTCAGCCCTGCTATTGGTTGATGTCGGGTATCGGCAAATACTTAAAACCAAAGTATCGACATTGGTATCGGAATGGAAGCAGCTGAATTGGATCGCTAATTATGATATAATATACTGACCACAACCCCATTTACTTGAATAACCTTCCCCTTCTTAACTCTGAGCAGGTTTAGCGTCACAGTAGCGCACTACACTGCATGCTAGATATAAATGAATTTAAAACACTAGAAAATGCATGTCTAATAATGTGGCCTGAAACCATCTAAGTTGCAAATGCTTGATTGTTCTCTAGAATATTCTCGTCCGCAGATCTCGCCCCTGGGAGACGGCGTCCGCCCTCTGTGCCAGTTACACCGTAGTCTCTATCTTCTCGATGATCTCTATCATAGACTTGGACGGGGACAGCAGGGAGCACTCGTCCTGGTCCCACAGACTGCCTGGGCTGGAGTTTCCGTCTGTGCTGAGTCCATCGTCCTCCTCGCTGTCCTCGCACGACTCCAGGAAGTGCAGCCCCAGAGCGTTGATGCCTGAGTCCTCCGAGCTGGACGGAGAAGAACAGTGCTCCATTTTGGGTCCTTTTACCTTGTCCACAGGTGAGGCGGTCTTGTGTTGCGTTTGGGCAGCTGTTGGAGGTGGCTTGGCTTTGGGGGAGGCTGTGTTGGGTTTGGGCGCTTTGGGCTGGGGTGCAGGGGGGTTCTGGGGCACCTGAGGGGTGGCGGGGGCAGGTGGGGCAGGTGGGGGAGGCGTTGGAGGATTGGGAGGTTCAGGCATCGGAGGTGGAGGGCGCTGCACGTAGCACATTTTTCCATTGATGCGTTTGACGATGTAGTCGTCCACAAACAGGTCGGCGATGACGCAGTACTTGGGCGACTCGAGGGGAGGGGGGGACTGGAAGCTCGGGGCCAGTTTCAGGAAGCGCTCAGCCAGAGATGAGGACAGGTCAATGGTGTCACTGTACTCCGATCCTTCAGGGGGCACTGCTGTGCTGGGCAGGTGACACACATTTGTCATGGGCTGGTACACATATTTACCTGAAAGAAACAAAAATAAACACTGTAAATATCACAGAAGTATTTCTCTCAGCTCTTTGGTCGTGGATGGAGCGTTATGTGACACAAGGGAACAACGAACATGCCAAGTTCATGAGGATGAACTAGATGACGAAGTGTTCTTGTTGAGAAATATTACACCCATAGAGAGAATAAAGAGGTGGACTAAAGAAGTGTCACATCACCTATAGCGTTCGGCTCCAGTCAAATGAAGCTCATGATACTAGCAGTTATAGGAATAAGAATTTAAGGCCCCGTTTACACGTACACGGATTTTTTTTTAAATGGAGAAATTTCCCTTTGTTTGTACCCATCTTTTACACGCAAACAGAGAATTCGCCTCTGAAAACAAATCTTTCTAAAAACTACGGTTTGGCGTTTGCCTCTAAAATGACATAAACAGCGTTTTATGCAGTTGACGTCAAAGTGTGACCAGTGTTAACGTTTTTCTCTGGTGATGATCAGAAGCGTCAGAGCAGCAGTCGCGTTACTTCTGCTGCAAACACTTGTCCTGTGTTTGCATTTGCACAGCTGATGTTTCATATCCATGAAGAGACGAATGCGGCTCGGAGCTCAGCAATTTTCCCTCTTCTCCTTACGACTCAAAGACCCAGTTGCCGTCACCGCTAATGTCGCCGTTTGATTGTCCTGGAGGAGCGGCGTGAAAGGATGTCACAGCCATCACTGTTTTTGGGTCCGACCTGGGCGGAGTCGCTGTCTAGTGGGAGAGTTTTGAAAATGAAGTGTTTGTCCCGGAGGAGGCATGAAAATGTTAGGATGTCGCGGTCATCACTGCCGTTACTCTCCGACTTACTGCGTCCTCACATCGAGGGTGAGACGACCGTCATGCATCTCCTGTCAGTTCAACTTCGCTTTCTGTCCAGACAGACGAACCTGGAGCCATGTTTGTTGTTTAGAAAAGAATAGGAAATGGCCCTTAGAGGCTCGGCGTAATTATGACGGCACTCATCGGTGTATTTATGTGGGTTCAAGTAAAAGGAAACTTTTCTGAACACGATGCTGTGTGCACGATGATACTTCGGAAAACGGAGCGAGGGAAATATTAGTTTTTAAAAATATCTGTGTACATGTAAACGGGGCCTTATTTATGGTCAAAATAGTAAAATAGAAACACCAGGATCATGTTAAGTGGCACAAAGACAAGGCTCACAGCAACAGTTACAGAGAGAGGGGGACAATTTTACAATGTGAAGTCAATTGGAATCAGCATCAATGGAGCTGGAAACCCCAATGCTCACTTCTGCTATCGGGTTGTTCATTTATATACCATCTATGATCACAATTCTCCCTCACATCTCATTTCACAGAAAGATATAGGAAAAACTTCTATATAGTGTTATAAACCAGTGTCTAATGTCTGTACAATCATGGCAGTGTGCAGCGTTAGAAAAAAACACTGAATGGAAGGCACTTTAATGGCACTTATAATCCATACACACTCAAATATAAGTGCTCTTGTAAAATCCATACAGTGGCCTTTTAAAGTAAGTGCATGAGCAACCAATGATTTCACCATGTTTAAGAGTCTGAGCTTTAAAGGATGAAGTCCATTTGTTTTGGGCCGAATCAAACTCCAGATTATTGAAGCTGAATGATTGTTTTGAATCCATTGCACCTCATTTGGTGTGTATCATTATTTGTACACAGATTATATATAGGGCTAGTTTTTCATCAAGGGCCACATATCAGAACATGGACCAGGTGAGGGCCGAGCAGGAGTCATATAGTGGTGCTTAATAGAGTGAATCATTTCATTTCAACTGGTTAGAATGAGCCTCTAGACCTGTATACATCCTCAATAGTAGGGCCCGGCCAATATGGATTTTGTTGTGGCCGATATGATACCGATAAAATAGGAGTTGGAGCTGCCGATATAATCACCGATTGTTTGTTTTATAAAACTTAGGTTTGGCTCTATTGGATTTTCAGTTGGGTTTATTTAGGCGACATTTATTGTTCTTCTGCCTCTTTACGTCATATTTAAAGACAGTCGTTCGGCCTAATGTTTTTTTTTTATGATATTCTAGCCAGTAAAGAAAGTGCTGTAAGTAAATTACCGCTATTAGCCTTTAGCGGTAAATGCGTGTGCGCCGCGGTAATTAATGATCTGCTAAATGCCGATAATTCACACCTCTATTCACAGCTCATTTCCATATCAGTGTGTGTCCAGTAACATATATACGGCCACTATAGTCACTTTACAGTCGCTAATAGAAGAGAAAACAGCCTGTTTATGTGTGCGAGCTACAGCAGCTAATCGCTAACCAATGAGAAAGAACCAAAACGAGCTTCAAAACCGACACATTTCAACACTCAGCCTCACACAGGCTCCTCTCAGATCACAAGTCTGCGCTAAGAACTGTCCTTTAATCCAGACTCACACTGAGCGGCCGGAAAAAGAAGAGAATCTCAGTGTTGTGCACGTGGATCTACGGCTGTGTCTGTAAACAAACGCACATGGTGATGCGTTCAGGGGAGGGATGGACACAGACAAATGACTCCTCAGATAAATCCTGATGTGGCGACACATATTAGGACATTTATCTGTCTGTAAACTGGATTAAATGGGCAAGGTTTTGGCCGATATGTTTCCAAGAGCCCATATCGGCTGATAATATCGGTCAACCGATATATCGGTCGAGTCCTACTCAGTAGTACACATGAAACATTTGATACTGGCTTTATCAAGGTAGATTTTCAAAAACCCATATTAGTAGTAGTAAAAATGCTACTTAAGGTAATATTGGCCAATTTATCTGGAAGGAGGTCCAAGAAAAATCTGTTTGAGCGCTGCATTTGGTGTCCAGGCTTTAGTATAGTACACTTTCACGAGAATCATTTGGATAATTTCAGCACTGGAATATCCGATCTCTACTAAACAGGGTTGAAAACTAATACTTCATGACATCACAAGGTGGAACAAGGCAATGAAACAAAGCACAACTCGTGTCATGTTTTTGATGAGGTAACACATTATAACACATCTTAAAGCTCACAAGAGTCAATTTTGCAGAATATATAACCTTTAAGAGTGCTAGTTTGAATGCAGAAATATAATTCGTCAGTATTTTTAACACAGATCATGTATAGGGACTTGGAGCCTGGAGCTACTGAAATAAAAAGATGTTAACAATCCCCCACATGCAAGACCCCATTTACCCTTTAATCCCTCTGCAGTAATTCTATGCAGATTTGCTTTATCGAACTGCAGATAGTAAAGAAAAAGCTGCATAATTTAAGAGCCCTAACAAATGGCTGGGGAGGAGCGCTTGCTATACCATGTCTGTAATAAAAGATCATCTGCCCCGTGGCGGTGGTGGTGGAGGGTCCAATTTTCAAGTCGCAAATCTGCCAACAGCAAAATACTACCTGCCCATCCACCTCTATTTGAGACAGAACTCTGAACAAGTGGTGTTTAACATTCACCGAGCAAACACCTCTCTGACCTCAGCAACTGAATACAAACTAGAGGAATATAGCCACACCAGGTTTAAAAGGCCCATATGACACTGTTTTCTGATCTATGTTAGTTCTCTCAAAACAATAAACACTATGTTCCACCCATAGAACTACAGTATTTTCCAAGTATACGTCGCACCAGCCAAAAAATGCACAATGAAGAAGAAAAAAATGTGTAAATCGCACTTTTTGGGGGAAATTTATTTAATAAAATCAGAGACCAAGAACCGACATTTCATCTTGAAAGGCGAGTTATAGAAGTTATAGTAATAAAAACAACCCGATAGAGAATAATCCGTGTATCATTCGTCCAAAAATAAGGAAACGAAAAAACAAAAAACAGCTCTTTTTTTTATTATTTGTGTCTAAAACCAAAATGAAAAAATGGATAACGATTTGTTTTTCCATTTTTGATTCATATATACAATTCATATATTTGGTTTATGGGCTGTCAGTGTAAAAATGTAATATAAAAGTCGCACCCGAGTATAAGTCGCAGGAACCACCCAAACCCTGAAAAAAGTGTGACTTATAGTCCGAAAAATAAGGTATAATAAAATAAACCTAAGATGACATGGTATTGTTTTCAGCGGCCTGTGCTCATTGGCCCGTGGGCCCAAAAATAATTTTCTCTTTTGCATTTACTTCCTCAATACAGGCAAGGGCGAGTGATGTCGGTAACGTGTGCGGTGAGGTGCGTTTTGACCAATCAGACCGGAGCTAGCGCGGGCTCACAAAACTAAATTTTAAACGCTTTGAGGATTTAAATTTTTTTTAAAGATTATGCTGTGAAAATAGAAAAGAATCACTATGAAATCCAACCTTCGTCAAAGTTGTTGATGCCACGTCAGCTGAACACGGGCAGTTTGAATTCCCCCCAAAAATTCCACTTTATGGGATTATTATTATCTTTCTGGGCCCAGGCTCGCGGGGGCTGCAGTACCTGGAGCGGCCACTAGTCTGTCTCAAACTGGGACAGAGGGGGGACGCCTACAGATCCACGGTTCCACCTTGTGATGTCATGTGGTAGAACAGGAAGTGCTCCACTGTGTTTGTAAACTCCACACATCTTCTCTAGAATCATTTGGATAATTTCAGCCCTGGAATTGTTCATCTCGGCTGAACCAAAGGTAAAAGGTCGTATCACTACATGACATCACAAAGTGGAACAGAGCATTTTCACCTTTTGGAGATGGGTGTGTTTTTGAGGACATTATAACATGGTTTAAAGCTCACAAAGTACACAAAGTAATAAAGTGCAGGTCTGTGGAGAGGCGAGCCCGCTCATAGTATTTTTGATCAATAAAAACACGCATAGTTGAACAACAGTAAAATGTATAAATGTTTTAACACCAGCTACCTCATTATTCTGTGCAATATGCAGCATTTATTCACTGCAGTTTTTAAATATTAGTCCTATTCAAATTATGTATTTAATGTGGATCTATATTTACACAGTAATTGCTCTGCAGAATTTGTTATCATGACAGGCTTATCAAATTATCCTAAAATATAGCAGAAAACCGCTGCTTCACAGTAGAATATGTATATTTTTCTCCTGTTGCTAATAGAATAAACGCAAATTGTATAAATGTTTTACTACTGGCGACCTCATTATGTGTAATATAGTATTTATTGTTAACAGCGGTCTGCCCCACTGCTGCTTTTGAATATCAGTCCCATTCGCATTATGTACTTAAAAGTGCACAGTGTAACTTTTCAGTAATGGGTCTGTCGGCCTCTTGTTGGAACGGAAATGTCATAGTTCTGCTTGGAATATTCCACAGTGTGACATTAAACAACTCCGTCTCACATTTAATCAATCACAGGTGATTTTATAGCCTAGAAAAACAAGTGTTGCGACTGTGAACAAGGTCGCCTCTCCACAGATCTGACCTGTAACTTGGTCTGGTTTGGTCTCCATGAAAATAGAACAGTTTAATACGATAACAGTGCTGGTGGCAAGGTCAGGATCAGACTCAGAAAGGTTTTATTGCCATATGAGTGAACGGTACTTGGAGCAAAACGTAGACAAACACTAAACATGCAACAAATAAAAAAGAATAAAATAAAGTAGAAAACAATAAGCTATAATATAACAAAAAATTACAAATTTACAAGAGTATAACAGTGCAGGTAATGATCAGGGGCATTTGTGGGCCCCACCTAGCGGCCATTGGTGCAAATGGTAACTTCAGTAAAACAAAACGGGGAGATCGTATCATTTTGCTTGTGTCATTGCTCATCGGTCGCTGAGTAAACTTGTTACATTAACATGATTTCAGCGTCTGTTGAGCTGCTGCGCGCAAATAGTGTGAATGATCGAAAACAGGCTACTAGGCAGTGTGTCACTCGAATCAGTTTGCATTTTCGCCTAAAAATAGATTCTCGAAAATGGCTTAGACCTGTTCAGGAGCACAAAATCCACAAAATCTGGGTGATTGGACCATGGCTTTGCGAGCGTGGCTGTAGTAACTGGAAACAGGCTGTGGCTAAAGACCGTGGATTTCATCAGCATGAAACTTCACAGTGCTACACGAGTGAAAGGCCTGGTTGGTGCAGCTTGTATTCGAGAATGTGTAAACGAATGGAAGGACGGAGTACTCGGACGTTTCAGCAATCGCACACTCGTCACCTGCAACTCTTCTGACGGTAAGTCAATATAAGACCTTCTAAGCTGATGAATTGTCGATTGACGTTTGCTGTGTCTTGAATTTGTGTTTTGTGGTAGGCGCCATGACTGCCTGGACGGCCTCGTGTCAGGGCGACTTCTTGCCCGACTGCCCTTCTTTCAGTGATGTTGTTCATGGGTGTTTAATGTTTACAATCTGTGGCCTTATTGTTTTTTTTAATAAACCTCAGCCTTTTATTATCGTCTTATGTGTGGATCGTCTCCCACAGCCTCAGCAACTACTGTAGCTAATAATAATAATAATAATAATAATAATAATAATAATAATAATAATAATAATACCAACACATAATTAGCCTAATACTAATAAAGAAAAACGTGTTTGATACACTGCAAAAAAGGCCTATCAAAAATAAGAAAAAGAAACACCAATGTTGAGGTAAAAATGCCCTATTTTAAGTGAAATTTTCTGCCAGTGCAGTAAGAAATTTTCACTTACCAATTTTTTTAAAACAAGACGAAATACGAATCTTGTTCTAAGCAGAAACCACGAGTTTCAAGTATTTATGGCAAGATTTTTCACCTTATTGGTTTGAGAAGGAAGTTAAAGAGGCTTAACCTGGACTGAGTTAACATAAAAAGTGTTTAGAATAAGTTGTAATATCGAGATAAGATAAATCAGGATGAAATATCTTGAAACAAGTAAAAAAAATCTCATCTTATTAAGTAAAAAATTCTTAAAATTAGTCTTTTAAGATGAATCTGCTTAATTCAAGTCAGTTTAACTATGCTAGAAAATCCTTTTTTGTAGTGTAGCATTTCTGTGCCGTAATATGATAATAAAATATGAAAACTTCTTCACCAAAATATTGCAGTAAAACGTTGCTTCACAGTAGAATGTGTATTTTTCTCCTGTTTTTTGGTCCAATTACTACCACAACCAGAACACTGTCATCCAAAGACCCCTGCACACTCCTCCTGACATGTAGACTATGATTGCCCAAAAGGACCACCTCCAAAGGTTACTCATTGTATGCAGCCCACTGCCTCTGACTATTGGCACTGTGATGTGTATTTAACTGGATCCCTGGAGAGACCCAGAAAGTACAGACACGACAGGCGTACGCATCGCTTCCTCCATCCTCCATCCTTTTGTTAAAGCAGCCTAGTGGAGCCATTCAATCAGAAATCCTCTCCCCCAGGTTACTCTGCCAGCGCCCTGACACTTCAAAGTAAGGCCAAGAGATAGTTTATAGCACACAACGTGGCCTGGATTTAATTAAGCCGCTCAAATGAATGCGGAGAATTGTGTGGAATCAAAGGGAGGTTTAGCCACGCATCTGGATGCATTGTTAGAAGCAGAAGCGGGTTTGAGGGAGAAGGCAGACTGGTTGGAGTCCTTGTTTTAATGAGACAAAGTCAATGGTCCATACAGAGACGGGAGCTGACTGTGAAGGGCTCATTCAAGCAGATATGATGGCGGAAATAAACGAGCACCACGAGTCTGCAAAGCACTATCGGCCCCTTCTCCAACTGTAAAGTTAGGACAAAGATGGAGACTTGGTTTGACACTTTGCTGCTCCATGTTTAGAGAATAGTTCAGGCTTCACTGGTTTCTACATAGTGGTGATAAGTTTTGGCTATTATCAATGAACTATCTGAGTCCAAATGAAATTATATGATGTATTTATATGGAGCTACACATTCACTTCATCTGTTCAGTCCATAGTCCATATATCTGAGTGTCTAAGTGAGTGTGACGTCTCCACAGCATCAGCGTCGCTCAAATGAGGCTCCTGTTGCCACAGGAGCGAATCTGGAGCCAGGTCCATATTTGCCAATCATGATTGAGGAGGTTAAATGTGGCGCCTCCTCATGGCAGAGCGGTGATACTCTGCACCTGCAGGACACTGGATTTACCTGATTCTGGAGAATAATAAGGAAACTTTGAGCTTTTATCATCAAACTTTAAATAGTAAGTTTAAGTAACTGATTTATGTTCTATGTTCTGTTACGTGCGAGTCGCAAGTTAATGAAATTCACTTTACTTTGTGAGTTAAATGATGCTAGTTAAGATTCTAGTAACGTTAGCTATTGTAATTGAGATATTTTGTCATTTTATTTCAGAAATCGTCAATCAGGGCAGGAAAGCGGGAAGGGAACTTACTTAGCAGCAAAACTAGCTGTCAATCAAACCTGTTGCTAATGCTAGGGGGAGGGACCTCGGGGAATGAAGGCGTCTGATTGGTCCGTTATTTATGTTCATATCTTGATTTAGGAACAAAACAGCGAAATGAAAAATTCAGGATCCTGTGTCGCGGGTTCATACGAACATTTAAGACCAAAATGACGAGGCTCAGAGCAGCAGGTACAGAGAGAGGAGCGATAAGATCCTAATGTAAATCAATGGGAAAAATGGAGAGAAGGAGCCGGAAGAGCCTCCTGGAGCACTTCCTGTTTGGCACACGCCGGCTAACGCTTTAGCTATGTCCATTCATATATACGGACTATGGTTCAGTCCAATTTAAATGTTTAGTATTCGTCCATCTCCATCAGTGACTCCATGTTATCTCACCAAAATAAAGGCATTAGTAGCGAAATTAATGGTAAAAGGATTCCATAATAATTCTAATAACACTGCAAAAATCATCAGGAAATATTTTTTTTATATTGTGGTTTTGCTGTGGAAATGTCAATTAAGCAGCAAAATGAGCCAGAATGGATTTTTACCCAGAATATTACATTATATTATTACACTTTGTGGACCAAATCGTTTGTTGTTTATTACTCTAGTTTCTGTTATAATGTGGTTTCCTCATCACAAACAGACCTGGAGTTGTGTTTTGTTTCATTCACACATTTTAAAACACATAAACCCTGCATATTTAGGCTGAGTTCTTCTCTCAAACTGAAAAAACTCTGTGATGTCACGTAGTAATACAGATATCACAAGGTGGAACAGAGCGTTTTGAGCTTTAGAGATGTATACAGACATAAAAGGGTTACTCAAGCATGAGTGAAACAAAACACAACATCAGGTATGTTTTTAATGAGGTAACAGCATCTTAACATGGCTAAAAAGCTCAAGTCAAAAGTTGCGAAATAAGATAAGATAAGATATCCTTTATTTGTCCCACAATGGGGAAATTTCAGTGTTGCAACGCACAGTAAAGAGAACAGCAAGAAACAGTAGCAGCAATAGAAGTACAGTTAAGTTAAAAATAGACAAACACTATAAAGATCTATAAAGATAAGGATTATAAAACTATGTATCGTATAAATTGCTATCTTAAAACAATATATACAATAAATTGCTATCTTAAAACAATATATACAATAAATTGCTATCTTACATTATTGCACAGGGTCCCAGTATTGCACAGGCAGCAGAGTTAGCAGTGTTCATTGTAAATATAGAAACATTAAACTATTGTTGACTGGATTTTATGCACAAGGTCTGGTGTGATACTTAAAATTAATTGAAAATCTGGTACAACAACAAGCTTCACCATATTTGTTTTATTCCATCCATCTGTTTTTGCTAATGAACTCCTCTGTTTTCACTCGCACATGAAAAACGCCATATACTTCAACTTGTCTCTATGATAAACCTGCACCTGGAGCAGAGGCACAATAGGGACACCTCTCTGACCTCGGCAACTGAATACAAACTAGAGGAATATAGCCACACCAGGTTTAAAAGGCCCATATGCGTCTTGGGCAGTTTACACGGAAACGCTACAGCGGAGCGTATTTAACTTTTCCACTCTGGAGGGTGGTTTCAGATTTTTGCGTTTTTGGCCCCCAAAAATGCACCGTGTAAACGAAAGGCACTTCCGATAAAATATTTTGTCGTTTTTACCCGTAAGCGTTCTCGTGTAAACAGGCCCTTATAGTCCAAAAAATACAGCACTAAATACTAATAAAATACAACACTAAATACTAAACACAATCAATCAGTTAAATACTGTCCCACTTTAACTGTATGTTTTAATCGTACTTAATGTGTTTATGTTGTTCTAAGGAGACCTTGGGTGTCCAAAAAGGCGCCTGATAAATAAAATGTATTATCATTATTTATTATTAGAAACTTTTGGAGATCAATCCAGACCGAGTTACAGGTCAGATCTGTGGAGAGGCAACACCACTGCCTGTTTTTCAACATATCTTTGAGCTATAAAACTACCTGTAATTGAATAAATGTAAGGTAAAGTTGTTTAATGTCACATTTTCTTTATTATTTGTCTCTAAAACCAAAATGAAAAAACAGATAACGATTTGTTTTTTGGGTTTTTTTTTTATCCATATATATGATTCATATATTTGGTCTATGGTCTGTCAGTGTGAAAAATGTAATATATAAGTCACACCTGAGTATAAGTCGCAGGACCAGCCAAACCCTGAAAAAAGGTGCGACTTATAGTCTGAAAAATATGGTAATCTATTTTTGTTATTTTGACCATTTTCTGCAAATAAATGCTCTAAGTGACAATATTTTTATTTGGAATTTGGGAGAAATGTTGTCAGTAGTTTATAGAATGAAACAAAAATGTTCATTTTACTCAAACACAAACCAAAAAAGTCACACCTGAGTATAAGTAAAGCAGGAACCAGTGAAACCCTGAAAAAAAGTGTGACTTATAGTCCAAGAAATATGGTATAATAATCGACATGAAAAACGCTGTATTCTTCTCACTGAACTCTGCACATTCAACGTGTCTCTGATAAACCTGCACCTGGAGCAGAGGCACAATCAGGACACATTCAGAGCAGACAGCACGACGCGAAGCTCCAGCACGACTCCAGCACGACTCCAGCACGGCTCCAGCACGGCTCTGTCGGGTTTTGCTTCAGATTCAGATTTACAAGCTGTCGCAAAAACACTAAATTGGTTTTCCACTAAGTTAGAAATATCTGTGTAGCCGACGGCCCTGGAGCGAGGTACAGCTACGTTAGCAGAGATTCATCTCAGTTAGAGGCAACAAGAGGAGAGTAAATCTGATTAGCGCGTTGTATAATCTCTATGTATTCACCTCCCCCGGTTTATTGAGTTTGGGATGTGCACTTTTATAATGAAGTCGATCGATACAAACGTGATCAGGGTCGGTTTTGGGAAGCACAGCCACAGGAGAAATCAAACGTGTGCGAGGAGCCGAAAGTTTATTTACTTTCGGAGGCGGGTAACAAACTGACATTTATTTATCAGACAATTGTGTTTTTGTTTTTTTTTCCATTTGCGTGACATTAAAATTTCATAGTTGCTCTAAGAAAAAACGTCCTTGAGCAGAAATATAAGATGAAAATAAGGAATAAAAGAAGCGTTTCAGAACATGTAACGGCCCCACATGTGAAGAGTGTAGGATTTGCTATTTACAAATTGTAATTGTGAGTAATATTCTAGTAGTAAAATCATGTAAATAATCCCATGCAGCCAGTAGCCTACAGGTTAGGAAGGGATATATGAAAAGATAGAGCGATATCTCAATATCTGGACTTGTTAGAGCATCGGTTATTGGCTATACATTTAGTTTTGGTCAATCTGCTGCTTAAAAATACACACAAAGCTAGTAGTAGTAGTAGTAGTAAATTAGTAAAGTTAGTTTCACATGTTTTTGCAGCATCGATACGCTTTAAATAAAAAAAAAAATCAAACAGTGACGCAATGTGTGACTATGGATTGTGTGGTTTTCTGCAGTTGGTGAGTCTGGAAAATTGTTTATAGGGTCTGATTATTGTTTAATGTAAATTTTACTGTTTCACTAAATGTTCCTGATGTATTTTTCACCCCCGTGACCCGTGGGAGTACAGATGGAAATGAGCCTTGTGGCTATAATCTGGCGTGTTTATATTCATGCATTTTGTCATGTCTGTTCATTAACCTGCACTGTCCCAATCAAATAAACAAATACATTAAATTTAAATTAAATTAATTGCTGCAAACAAACAGTTTCTCGTGGAGGAACCAGCAGAGCCACTTTAACACGACCAGTTTGATTCATCATTTACAAAAGAATCATCCGGACGAGTTTGAGATTTACAAGCGCAAGACGACAAAGCCACAGCAGCAAACACTGGAGGAGGCATCTCAAAGAAGAGAAAAGCTACACTGAAATGGCGACAAGTCCAAGAAAATAACACAGAGGATTGTTGAATTCATCGCTTTAGACGATCGACCGCTGTCTCTCATGGAAAACATCGGCTTTTGTCGTCTAATGGACTTTTTTGGAGCCAAGGTACAAATTTCCTTCATGACACGACGTTACAGAGACGGCGCTACCAGGTCGGATCGGTATCGGAAAGAACACTCCTTCAAAAAAAGAGATAATCAAATCGGAAGGAAGTCCCAGTCCATTATTCAGTATGGGTATTGGCTCCTGATCAGGCTCTTTTATGAGTATCGGACAGTATCGGATTCATTCACGTGATCAGACCGATCCAGTTTCACATTTTTGCAACATCGACGCGCTTTAAATCAAAACGCCGCCGTGTCGCTGTGTGGGACTTTCCACTACAACAAAACGAGAGTCAAACAGCGACGCAATCAATGCAAACAAACAGTTTCTCGTGGAGGAACCAGCAGAGCCACTTTAACACTACCAGTTTGATTCATCATTTACAAAAGAATCATCCAGACGAGTTTGAGATTTACAAGCGCAAGACGACAAAGCCACAGCAGCAAACACTGGAGGAGGCATTTCAAAGAAGAGAAAAACTACGCGACAAGTCCAGGAAAATAACACAGAGGATTGTTGAATTCATCGCTTTTGACGATCAGCCGCTGCCTGTCGTGGAAAACATCGGCTTTTGTCGTCTAATGGACTTTTTGGAGCCAAGGTACGAACTCCTTTCCCTTCATTACAGAGACGGAGCTACCAGATCGGATCGGTATCGGAAAGAACACCCCTTAAAAAAAAAAAAAAAAAGGATCGGATCGGAAGCCAAAAAATCTTGATCGGGACATTAAAATGACATGTTGAGAAATATCAGCCCAAAAATATCGTCTTTCGAGTTTATCGGCCATGAAAAAACCGCATCAGCTGATCTCTGCTCGAGGCTTTTCGAAACAGGGACGTCTCTGAAGACACGTATCAAATTTTATTAACATTTTTCTTCCCAGAACATCACATTTCAGTACCATTTTACTTAATCTAACTAAAACAAGGACTAAAATTGCCATTGTGGTTCCAATTTTGAAATCTAACTTGCAATCAAGAGAACTAAGGGTTACATAAATCAAAAGGTAAGTGTATTTAAGCTGTGTGCTGATTGCAGATATGACAGCACTGCAGGTGTTCATTAAATCCAGATGAATGATGTTAAAGCCATACAAAGAAGTCATTTTCCTTCTGCTCTATTATATTCCGGTGGCAGCCCTGGTTTAACTCGCATAAATATACCTCTGTACAATGTGTGGCTGTCAGTGAACAATATCAAAGCTTCAGGGATTTCTGGCGGTCCTTTCGAATAATATCGGGGCCAGTATTCAAGTGATTTGTTTGAAGCCCCTGTTACCTCTCCCAGATTATATTTCCATACTAAACAAGCACCAGATGTCCACCGCACAAAAGCCTTCCGTGCAAAACATCCCCTAATGATTTCACGGCACAGTTCGAAATAATACACAGCGCAGCAATATTTAGAGGACTATTTTTAGCAGCGGATCAATACGTTTAGTGCAGCCTTGGGCATTCACAATAGGAGGAGGATGTATGCGCATAACGGTATAGAGGAATGTCAACGTAAAGCACTACGATATTGAGAAATGCACAATTGGATTTCAGTTTGTGATGCAGGGACAGTAAAATTGAAGGGGACTTTTATTGGGTTAGAGGTATGGCCATAGGCAGAACCGGAGCATGTAATGATGCCCTAAGACAAATGACAGTTTGAACAGGGCTATGGTGCAGTCTGCTCGTGCAAAAATATAACAGCTCACAGATATTAGGGCCCGACAGATATATAGAAACATATCAGCTATTGGCCAAAATCTTGCCGATCTGGGCCGATATTCCACGTGGACATGATTTACCTCGTTATAAAGCTCAGACTCTCTATATTCTGCCCATTTAATCCAGTTTACAGACAGATAAATGTCCTGATCTGTGGCTCCGCATCATTATTTATCTGAGGAGTCATTTTCTGTGTTCATTTCGCCCCTGAACGCATCACCATGTGCACTTGTTTACAGCCGCAGCCACAGATCCACCTGCACAACACTGAGATTCTCTTGTTTTTCCGGCCGCTCAGTGTGAGTCTGGATTAAAAGGACAGTTCTTAGTGCAGACTTGTGATCTGAGAGGAGCCTGTGTGAGGCTGAGTGTTGAAATGTGTCGGTTTTGAAGCTCGTTTTGGTTCTTTCTCATTGGTTAGCGATTAGCTGCTGTAGCTCGCACACATAAACAGGCTGTTTTCTCTTCTATTAGCGACTGTAAAGTGACTAAAGTGGCCGTATATATGTTACTGGACATGCACTGATATGTAAATGAGCTGTGAATAGAGGTGTGAATTATCGGCATTTATCAGATTCTTTATTACCGCAGCGCACAGGCATTTACCGCTAAAGGCTAATAGCGGTAGTTTACTTACAGTACTTTCTTTACTGGCTAGAATATCATACAAAAACACCATTAGGCTGAACTACTGTCTTTAAATATGACGTAAAGAGGCAGAAGAACAATAAATGTCGCATAATAAACCCAACTGAAAATCCAATAGAGCCAAACCTGATTTTTATAAACAAATGAAGATTTACAGTGAATTTTTACATCATAAATATATCGGCGATTATATCGGAAGCTCCAACTCCCATTTTATCGGTATCATATCGACCGCAACAAAATCCATATCAGTCGGGCCCTGACAGATATTTTTATAATTTGTTGATTAGAAGATCTCAAATGGGCTCTTTGAGTGTGTGTTTATGCCAAAGATAGGTAGACAAGAGCAGTTTTACATAACAAGTTTGATTGCAGTACCTGTTTTCCTCAGTGGCTTAACAAGGACACTATAATCAGCGAAAGAAATATTTAGATTTTCAGTTTGTCTGCTCAAAAAAAATCTCTTTAATGCATAATTTGCTCGAGATGTGCCGAAAGACGTGCTCTGTCTGGAATGTTCCACAGATAACATCAAAATACTCTGTCTTTACGGAGACAAGCTGATCTGTCAAATGAAATAACTGCAAGATTGATAAGGTTAATGTCACACCGTGGAACATTCCAGGCAAAGCAACAACATCTCCATGGTGACCAGCAGGTGGCGGATGCTCCTGTCTCGGCTCACACCAGATTCACATGTGTCGCTCTGAATTCTACACGTGATCAATCAACAGCAGAACGAGCTGAAAAATCAAACTTTATGTTACGTTACATCCAGCTGAGAGAAAAGCATTTTCCACCTCCGTGAAGTCGCCCCATTAAACTCAAACCTACACAAAAACTATGTCAGTCGTTTGTGCTTCGTTTGTGCAGCAAAAAGTTTTGTTTGTGCGATTCTGGTTCTTAAGATATTTGCAGTTTTATTTTCGGCTGATGACGTCGTCCAGAACCTCAGAATGTGAAATAGACTCAAAACAGGCAGAAAATTATAGAAAATATTTGTATTTCGGTTGTGGTGTTTTGTGCTGTGACAATTTTCATTTGTGCGAGTTTATTTCTTACGTCATCAGCCGAAAATAAAACTGCAAATATCTTAAGAACCAGAATCGCACAAACAAAACTTTTTGCAGCACAAACGATTGACATAGTTTTGGTGCAGGTTTGAGTTTGATGGGGCGACTTCAGGGAGGTACATCTTCCCCGTCCACAAATGCCCTCACCTTCTGCATGTTTTTCACAAACTAAATACCCTATATTGATGTTAAAATAGGCTGAAGTCATCGATCTATAATAAGAGCTGGATAAGACACGCCCCCTCTATCCGTGACCCCAGATCGATGTGTGGCCGAGCAAGATACTGCAGCCCAGGAAATAATCTCTCGTAGAAGCACAGAGCATTTTTGTGAAATCAAACTGCCGTGTAGGAATTCTTCTGTATTGTTACAGTATTTAGTTTTAGTTTATGGTTTATTCCAAGCATAGTACACAAAATCATATGTACAAACCACAGACCATATATGTAAGTGGACTAAGCTAACCCGTTAGCTGCCGCGTGCCGTAAAATGTTCATATGACCCTGCCCTGAATTTTTTTTTGCGATTTTGTCGGTCAAAAAAATCCTACTCATAACATAGAGCCTCATTTGAGCGACGCTGACGCTGTGAAGACGTCACACTCACTTAGACACTCAGATACACGGTACAGACATGTAAACTCCAAATACAAGACACAAAAAGAAAGAACAGAAAATAATAATAATCATCATCATCATCATAAATTTAAACAAGGTGGATCAAATTTGTTTACATGCAAGCCCGAAAAGGAGTGGGAACAATATGAACTCTAAAAAATGTTTAAATCGTCAAAGCGCCTAAAAATCAGCATTGTAAGAGTTAGCCTAGCCCGCTCTGAGCCTGCGCTAGCTCCGCTCCAGCAGCTCGTGCTCTGATTGGTCAGAAAAGTGTTTCTGACGTCACACGTTGGGCTGTGGAAGTAGAAATTTTGGGGGTCATGTGCCAGTGAGCTCAGACCAGTGAAAACAATACGGCGCCACCTTGGATTCATCTTCCAGATTTTATTATACCGTATTTTTTGGACTATAAGTCGCACCTTTTTCAGGGTTTGGGTGGTTTGGGCGACTTATCCTCAGGTGCGACTTATATATTAAATTTTTCACACTGACAGTCCATAGACCAAATATATGAATCGTATATATGAATCAAAAATGAAAAAACAAACCATTATCAGTTTTTTCATTTTGTTTTTAGAGACAAATAAAGAAAAGAGTTGTTTTTTCATTTTCTTATTTTTGCTTCTGTATTCGGCGGCACGGTGGCTGAGTGGCAACACTCAGGCCTCACAGCAAGAAGGTTGCGGGTTCGATCCCGGGTCGCCCGGGCCTTTCTGTGTGGAGTTTGCATGTTCTCCCGTGTCTGGATGGGTTTCCTCCGGGTGCTCCGGTTTCCCCATCAACCCAAAACATGCAGCACCCCTATGAACTAACATCAAGGACCATGTTGTCCACCCTCCTGTGGGCTCACCACCTGCAGAGGGGTTCATAGGAGGGTCAGGTGCTATGAGTATTGGGCAGCACGCTGCCCCGCGACCCAGCCGGATTAAGCGGGAGAAGATGGATGGATGGATGCTTCTGTATTGAAAAACGAACGAACTGTTCTCAGATTGTTCTCTCTTCAGTTGTTTTTATTACTATAACTTCTATAATTTGCTTTTCGAGATGAAATGTCGGTTCTTGGTCTCTGATTTTATAAAATAAATTTCCCCCAGAAAGTGCGACTTATAGCCCGGTATATGTTTTTTCTTCTTCATTATGCATTTTTTGGCTGGTGTGACTTATAGTTAAAAAATACGGTAGTTCTATGTCTGAAGTTCATCTGTCGGTGTTGCCATGTTTATTTTGTTTCGATTGGGAACGTCACCTTTAGCTTTAGCGCAAACCTCAATACAGTGATGTGATTGGTTCGCCCACTCCTGAGTTTGTGGACTCATAAATATGGCGAGGCTCCATCTTGCTGTGTGAAGTTCGGATGCTCCACCAGAAACGTTCCATAAATAAAGTGCATTTTAACGCCATTGGACACAGCTAAAGGCTCTGGTGGGAAATGACCATGAACCAAACTACACCCAAGATAAAACCGAATCTCCGCAAACAGGTCAGTTCTG
Organism: Odontamblyopus rebecca; assembly: GCA_030686955.1. NCBI lineage: Eukaryota > Metazoa > Chordata > Actinopteri > Gobiiformes > Gobiidae > Odontamblyopus > Odontamblyopus rebecca. The sequence continues at coordinate 4,612,824 of CM060665.1, forward strand.
CAGTTATTACAGTTTGACCTGTGCATGTTTTTGGTGCAGTTATTCTACAGCGTGTGGGGGAAGCCGCATTCAGCTTTAGTTTTGCATTCTCGCGTTTTATGCACAGACACCCATACACATTCCTCACATAACTGATCTTTTCATGTCAGACATTTTCTCATCCTTCGCAGCCTCCATGAACTTTTGCTGCCCTCCGACAAAAGTTAAACCAACGCATTTCACAATGTAAGCTTTCAGTTTAAGTTTGCGGCAGCACAGAGACGTACCCAAATACCCAAATTATTGCAATATCTGGAAATACTGTTTGTGACATATAAGCATCTTTTGTAGTTTTCAGAAAACCTCCTGTGGTGTCAGAATCATTCGCAGGCTGCATAGCCATACACTTGTTAGAGGAGACATATTTTTTGGGCTGCTGTGACTTCAAATGAAAACTCTGCTGTTCGTTCTTTTCTGTAGATTTCAGTAGAAAAAGAACTCAGCACCGTGACACATTTTGGGGCAGAATGCATTTAATATGAACTATAGGCTTGTCATGATAACGACAATATCGACGTATCATTCAGTGCGTGAAAGCTGGAACTATATATTCTGGGCTCAGACTTTACCGTGTGTAGTTTTGTACTTTTTTTTTTTTTACAAAAGTAGGGAGATGTTAAGTATTTGTGTTGTAATACAAAAACGATTTGAGTTGTGGCGGACTGTAGAGAACTTCTATGGCTAATTACTGGTTCATTCTGCTCATGATTTTTAATAAAACTGTATTTTTCAAATGGTTTACTGGGATTATCTTGCATTATTGTTGTTGCGTCAGTGGCATAAAGTAGTTTCAATATGATCGTATTTCTCTGTAGATTATATATTGTGCTTCAAATTTGTTTTCCTGACCCACAAGCACACAGGGCTTGAGCTGTAACCACATTATTATTAATATTATTGGCAATATTAAGCCGACCATATAGGTTAAATATTGTAGTTGTAACATTAGTAATAGTAACTGAGTCAAATTAAATAACGTCAGTAAGAAAAACAAAATTGTGAATGAGTTTTAATTTGGTCCAACTCAATTATCGAAAGCATTTGTAGATAATGGTAATCTTGCAACATTCAAATGAAACGTTTTTCATATTTTTGTTGCTCAAAATATGTGTCAATGTGCCCGACACGTATCTGCAGCCCGGCACCTACACCAGCAGCAGGATTTATTGAGCTTTTTGACCCCTGGTAGGTAAATGATGGACAAATCCAAGACAAAAGAAAGGTTTGTGATGTTTTCTTTTCTGTGGGAGACGCGCCAAATGGCTCTTTGAGTATTTAAGGTTGCCGACCCCTGATCTAACAGGAATGGCACAGCTTAAAAGGTCCTAAATTACACTAGAGTGACTCTTGTGAACTTTTAGCAATGTTAGAAAGTTGTTACCTCCTCAAAAACAGACCTGCAGTTGTGTTTTGTTTCATTCACGCACGTTTGAGCAAATCCTTTATCTTCAGTCTCTCTACATCTCCAAATGCTTCACCTCGTTACAGCTACATTTTACCTTGTGTTTAGCAGAAATTAGCAATTCCAGGGTTGGAATTATCCAAACGATTCTAGCAACGAGATACAGAGCTTAAAACACAGACGTTTGAGAGAGAAACTAAAAAAACCCAAAATTAGGGCCCGACCAATATATCAGTTGGCCGATATTATCAGCCGATATGGGCTCTTTGAAACATATCGGCCTAAATCTTGCCGCTATGGGCAGATATTCCACATATTTTACCTTGTTCTAAAGCTCAGACTCTCTATATTCTGCCCATTTAATCCAATTTACAGACAGATAAATGTCCTGATCTGTGGCTCCGCATCAGTGTTTATCTGAAGAGTCATTTGTCTGTGTCCATCCCGCCCCTGAACGCATCACCATGTGCACTTGTTTACAGCCACAGCCACAGATCCATGTGCACATATACGGTCTATGTGTGCACAACACTGAAAATCTCTTGTTTTTCCGGCCGCTCAGTGTGAGTCTGGATTAAAGGACAGTTCTTAGTGCAGACTTGTGATCTGAGAGGAGCCTGTGTGAGGCTGAGTGTTGAAATGTGTCGGTTTTGAAGCTCGTTTTGGTTCTTTCTCATTGGTTAGCGATTAGCTGCTGTAGCTCGCACACATAAACAGGCTGTTTTCTCTTCTGTTAGCGACTGTAAAGTGACTATAGTGGCCGTATATATGTTACTGGACACACACTGATATGTAAATGAGCTGTGAATAGAAGTGTGAATTATCGACATTTAGCATATCATTAATTACCGCGTTGCACACGCATTTACCGCTAAAGGCTAATAGCGGTAGTTTACTTACAGCACTTTCTTTACTGGTTAGAATATCATACAAAAACACCATTAGGCTGAACTACTGTCTTTAAATATGACGTAAAGAGGCAGAAGAACAATAAATGTCGCCTAAATAAACCCAACTGAAAATCCAATAGAGCCAAACTTAAGTTTATAAACAACTGAAGATTTACAGTGAATTTTTACGTCATAAATATATCAGCGATTATATCGGCAGCTCCAACTCCCATTTTATCGGTATCATATCGGCCAGGAACAGGAAACAGTGCTCTTTAACTGCAACTAAACAGCACCTCTCCATAGACTCGTGATTTCATATGTTGTCATAACTCCTCTACATTTTTATATCTTGATAAGAATTACTACCGCCATTTGTGCCAATTTTGCAAACATCCACACAAAACAAATCTGTAAAAGCCATTTCTGCCAACGCACCATTTTACTGTACAGTGAAGGCACCGCGGCGCACAGAAAACAAGTGCAAGAATTCTCCTGTGACAGCTGCTTGAACGCACCACAATAACAACGCCACAGGACACACACTGAGGAGGAGAGAGGAGGAGGAGAGAGGAGGAGAGGAGGGAGAAGGAGAGAGGGAGAAAGAGAGGGTTAGAGAGATAGAGACAGGGAGGAAATGAGAGAGAGAGAGCGAGAGGAGAGAGGGAGGAGAAGGGAAGGGAGGAGGAAAAGGGAAGAGGGGGAGGGGTAGTGTGACAGGGATAGAGACAACAAACAGAGGGAGAGAGGGAGGAGAGGAGGAGACAGGGAGAGGAGAGGGAGAAGGAGAGAGGGAGGAGAGAGGGAGGAGAGGAGAGGGGGAGAGGGAGGGCGACGACAAAGGTAGGTAGGAGAGGAGGAGACAGGGAGAGGAGAGGGAGAAGGAGAGAGGGAGGAGAGAGGGAGGAGAGGAGAGGGGGGAGAGGGAGGGAGACGACAAAGAGAGGGAGGAGAGGAGGAGACAGGGAGAGGAGAGGGAGAAGGAGAAAGGGAGGAGAAGGGGAGAGGAGAGGGAGGAGGAGGGTTCATGTGACAGGGAGGGAGGCGACAAAGAGAAGGAGAGAGAGAGGGTTAGAGAGATAGAGACAGAGAGGAAATGAGAGAGAGAAGAGAGAGAGGAGAGCGGGAGGAGAGAGGGAGGGAGAGAGGAGAGGGGAAGGGGTAGTGTGACAGGGAGGGAGACGACAAACAGAGGAGAGAGGGAGGAGAGGGAGGAGGAGACAGGGAGGAGAGAGAGAGGAGAGGGGGAGGGGTAATGTGACAGGGAGAGAAAAGGAGAGGGAGAGAGAGGTTTAGAGAGAGGAAAAATAAAGAAGGGGAGAAAATTAGAGAAATAGAGCATGAGGGAGAGATAATGTTCATGTATGTGTGCGAGAGAGAGAGAGAATGAGGGAGAGACAGTCTTTATGTGTGTGCAAGAGAGAGAGGAAGAGGGGGAGAGAGAGCGACAGACAGTGTTTGTGTGAGAGAGAGAGGAAACGAGAGCGAAGGGGGGAAGAGAGAGAGGAACAGAAAGAGAGGATAGAAATAGAGAATGAGGGAGAGATAGTGTTAATGTGTGCGAGAGAGAGACAGAGAGGAGGAGGGAGAAGGAGAGGAAGTGTATGAGAAAAGGGAGGGAGAAAGAGAGCGAGGGAGAGACAACGAGAGGAAAATGAGAGAGAGAGCGAGAGGAAGAGAGAGGAAAAGAAAGACAGAGAGGGAGAAAATTAGAGAAATAGACAATGAGGGAGAGATAGTGTTCATGTATGTGCAAGAGAGAGGGAGAGAAATAGAGAAAGAGAGAATGAGGGAGAGGCAGTCTTTATGTGTGTGCAAGAGAGAGAGAGGGAGGGACGGAGGAAATGAGAGAGAAGAGGGAAGAGAGAGACGAACAGAAAGCGAGAAAAGGAGAGAATTAGAGAACTAGAGCATGAGGGAGAGATAGTGTTTATGTGTGTGAGAGAGACAGAGAAGAAGAGAGAGGAGGAGGGGTAGTATGTGAGAGAAGGGAGGGAGAAAGAGAGGGAGGGAGATGACAAAGAGAGGAAAAGAGAGAGAGGGTTAGAGAGATAGAGATGGAGAAGATATAAGAGAGAGAGGGAAGAGGGAGTAATACAAAGACAGAGAGGGAGAGATTTAGAGAACGAGGGAGAGATAGTGTTTATGTGTGTGTGAGAGAAAGAGAGAGAGAGAGGAAGAGATTGTATTTGTGTGAGGGAGGAAAAAGGAAAGAAAGAGAGAGGGGGGAGGAGGACGAGGCAGATTATTCCGGAGGGTAAATCCTCTCATCACGTGGAGCAGTCGTCTCACACACAGGCCGATAAGGCAGAGAAAATAAGTCCAGCGGTTTGTACTTAGGGTGCAGCTGTGGACCAGTTAGAGGTAAGATCGGGCCTAAAAAATCCAGCCCGACCCAACTCGACCCGCGGGTATTAAAGCCCGACCCGACCCGAGCCCGACCAATTAACTTGATTTGCAGGCCCGAGCCCGAAGCAAACCCGAAATTTCATATTTTATCTGAGGACTCGGGAGGAGGAAGGGTGATTTATGATAACAAATTAGGTTCACGTGCGCAGCCGCAGAGCATGCTCTGTCTCTGCGGCTCCTGTTAGCATGCTCTGCTCTGGCTCTGGCTCATGCTCTGCGCACGAATTTAACTGCTAAAAAGGAGTCCTGTTTAACATATATTTATTAAAGAAAAGTCAGCGAGAGAGAAGCCCGACCCGACCCGAAGCAATGACATTTTAGGCCCGAAATTCGGGTCGGGTTCGGGTTCGGGCTTAAGATCTTACCTCTAGGACCAGTGCAGTTTCATGTGTACCGAGACTGCAGTATCAGTTTCTTTACCGTCGTTTAAAAAATCTGCAGCGCATAAGGACCTAATATAATATTAGGAGTATTTTGGCTTCAGGCAAATGACAGGGGAGAGACGCAAATGTTGAGGAGCTACGACCCTGCGTCAGGTCAGAGATCCCACCACAGTCGCTTCGGATACGGGGCACAGCTGGACTTTCTCCCCTCCGCTCTCTCTCCTCTTCAAACGTCGTTACGCTCGGAGATTTCCATCCACACGCAGCGAGGAAGAAGAAAAAAACCTGACTGACGCTTCGTGTGTGATGTTGAGCCCAAAAGTTTGTGACGGAGACGTTTTATTGAAGCCGAGAGTCGAGAGGGGACGAGGCTGAAGAGGAGAAAGTTCCCGAGGATGAAGTCAGACTTTCACGGAGGAGACGGGAACTTCTCCGAGTGCCGAGAGCGCGGGTCTGTCAGATACAACATGCTGCATTGGGAAATAGGGACGGGCCTGATTAGTCGACTAATCGATAATTGATCATTAAGAATTTGGTCGATCACGTTCATTTTAATGGACAAACTGAATGTAGGTGTCTGTGTAACGTAGCGTGAGGAGTCGAGGCTGCGTCTCACAGCACAAACACTGGAGCTGTGGCCCCACAGTCCCACGTCTCGGCTCTGGCTCCTTGGAGATCACTATATTCCTCAGAGTGTGTTTACCTGCACATCAGAGTCCCGGGTATGATCTTTTTTTTTTTTGAGTGTCCCAGTTTCACATGTTTACGCAGCATCTCCAACGCGACATACGCACAGAACAGACTCACAGCCTCATCACATCCTCTGTCACAGGGAGAACACTCATATTCCACTGAGTCGAGTCCTTTAGTCCAACAGAAGCTGAAGCAGCAGCACAAGGAAAGAGCTGCTTTTTTCACTTACTGTTTATGCAAATGAGTCATGTGGTTTTAAGTTTAGTTTCTGTAAGACGTAAACAAATGTTTAAAGCTGCATTAAACACATTCTGATCTCACACTGATGAGGCTCTGGAGTGATTATGGTTTATATGTTGTAAAGTTGAGTTTATTTATGCAGATTAGTAACAGTAATAATAGTGATGATAATTTTAATATAAAATGTTAATGATTAATCGAAAATCGATCGTTAATTTTCCTGACGATTGATTACGAAAATTTAATCGAATGCCCGTGCCCAATATCACACGCGTTGGACTGTCGCCTTTTACTTTTTATTCCGAATCTGCCTCTTCTGCGCTTTTCTTGTCTTGGTGTGTCCCACATCATTGAATGGAGGGAGATACGTCTTCAGATATAAAGCTGCTCTTCTGTTTCTGAATGTTTAGGTGCAGCTACAAAATAATTCTTAATTAGGTAATACCCTATACCCCGGTCAAATGCTGAGAAGGTTTAACGGCATCAACATTTGGATACCGCCCGACCCTAACAGGACCTTTAATAGACAAATTAATAAGCAACACAAAGCACAAGAAACATGCATAATAGCGATAATATACAAGGTCAGTAAGCTCAATATATACAGTGCATTTTGATTCTGTGTGCACTTAGGGTAGGATCTAAACAAATGTAGGAGGAGAGCCTGTTTTCACTGAGGTGCTGAACATGTCAAAAGAAAAGTAAGCAACTTCTTATAAAACAGAAGCACCATTTCCATACGTGTAGGCTGCATAAATTGGCATGTGGGACTTGAAAGACGATAGAAAGAAAGAAAATACATATTCTTCTCTCAATCGAAGTTGCAGCCCGGTTAACAGATGAAGAGCGTTTGAAGATAATAAAAGAAAAAAATATATAGATAGAAGACGGTTTAAAAAGCCTCTAAAATTGTCAGAATGTGTTGTGTCATCGCGGGATTTAATTGGCTCTAATCGTTCACTAGAACAAGCGGTTACAGGAAACGCCACGAGTTATGTTTCCGAGGGCTTTTCTGGAGTTGTGAAAGTTTGAAAGCTAATTTGAGTTGGGGCGCACAGCTGTCATCCCCGTGAAGAAGCGATGTTTTGGTGGAGAGGGGGGAAGAGGGGAGGGAACAGACTCCGGCACGTCTCCATCTTGTCCTCGGATCTGCCAGACGATTACACGGGGCCCTAATACGAGGGACTGTCCCACTAAATAATACAGCGAGAAGCTCATCCATCTTTCACTGTCACAGGCACAAATCACAGCCCACAGACGGATCACGCAACGGGGACCTCGGGCCGCTCAGAGGCAGCCGGGTGGAGGATCTACAGGAGATGAATGAGCACGAGTTATGTCAATTTAATACAGGACTGAATGCTCGCTGGTACGGCTGCGAGTCCCGTTACAATAAGATTTAGGCTGCAGACGGTTGAATGATAAACTTCTGTGACTAATTACTGGATGATTCTGCTATTTTTCTGTTGCCGCTCAGGCTTTTTAACGATACGGTCTAATTAAATACGGTTTATTCGGATTATCTTGCATTAGTGTGACTGTGCAAGTGGCATAAAGTACTTTCAGTTTGGATTTTTACAAAGCTTAACTTAACTTTTTTTGCCCCCAGTTCTGGTTATTTTTTAGGTTTCCTGATTGAAAATTTGTAGTACACCGTGCCAAAACTCAAAGAAATTCATATTTGACAGATAAAATTACATGAAAGCACCTTTATTTTGTTGAAATCGTGTTTAAAGTATCAGAAAAAATGTGTTTCTTGTGCAAGCTGTGCTGAACTTTTGGACCAGTAACAAAGTGAATGGTGAGAGGAATTGTTCTTTGTTTTCTCGATTATTTTTCCTTGCAAACGGTCGCGATTTTGAGGGCCTTAACATCGACGAAAAGTCTCACATGGGGGTATCAGATCAACTGCTCCAGTGAAAAATAAGATGAAATAGGCATCGCAACAACGCCCGAAGCGACCTGACTCGACAGCGCCCCCTAGAATTGGACCCCTATGGGAGAGGGGCACAAGCAAAGTTTGTCGCAGGGAAACGAAATTCGGGACAGTGACAGAGAACCTCATGTCCTTTAGCATCTGTAGCTGTTGATTTGGTATCGGTAATTTGGTAATTTGGTACGGTAATTAGTACCGTAATTATTTCCTGCTTGCTATGAACATAATTTGTAAGCAGTGCAACACGAGAAACTTAGAAAGCTACAGAATTAGTTCAAAAAACATTTCCAAATTTGTAAAAGCCATTTCTGCTGCACCATTTTACTATTTAATGCGGCCTACTGACACCAGGGAGCAGACTCAATATTTAAAACTAACTTCAATACCACAATGATAATAGAAAACACTCGTTCTTTAGACAACAGACTGTGATTTTCAACCTTAAATAACAGTACTTTCGTACATTCTTTTATACAAAACACACAGCAAATATCTATAAACAACTTTTTAGACATAAAAATGCTTAATTTAGGGCCTTCGCTACAAAAATGCAGAATATCAAGTCTGTAAGAAAACTAAAAATCTCCTTATTGCCCTTAAAACAAAAAAAAGTTCAATCTCCCCATTACTTTCCTGGTCCAGTCCTGGAAACAGCTCCTGTCAGGTCCAGGGCCAGAGCCACAGCACTTCTGCATTTCCATGGGGTTTATTACATTTGGATTTGTTCATTTTGAGTGAAATAAACCTTTCAAATAAAAATAGCAAAGGGATGCACAATTACACACACCAAGATGCGTAATTTGCCATTTATTTGAGAAAAAACTGCACTTAGAGCGACTTTTTCACTCGTTATAAACACACACAGTCAGAGGAGTCGACCATCTTGACTCACTTCACTCTTTGGCAAAGTTTGGCTCGATCAAAATGGACGGAGCGCATGAGTTTGGGGAAAACAAAGTTCCTATTGGACACTTGTTTTGCTCACGTCATCACACAGTGTGAGTGTGACGTAGGATAAAGCCGCAGAAATGTACAGAAAACCTCTATGTCTGCACTTTCAGAGGGGAAAAGGACGCTTCTGTCTTTTACGGTTAGAAAGTTCTGCGTGGTTATAGAAAACATATTCCTCGGAGTCGTATACGATGTCGTAGGTCTTCGAGTGCTAGAATATGTGCTTTTATACTTGTTCTGATACATATATTCAGGAAAGGTTCATTTCTGTCCTGTGAATGTGACGTTTTTAGTATTGATGAGTATCTGATTTTCAGTACTTTTGACTACCCCAGGCCCTTTACAATACACTTTATGAATTTGATTGGTGTTTTTATACCCATGCATTTCAGAAGGTTCACTTGAGCGTGACATGTAAGAGTTAAACTGTTCCTAATGGGAAAACACATCATAGTGTTTAATGAATCCCACACGTACAAGAATCCATTCAGTTGACAGCTTTCCTCGACCTTTTCGCTTCAACATACGTGTAACGCAGCTGATTAGCCCGTCAAACACTAACGCTGTCCACCCACTCACTGACAGAACACATATGTTTTGTGTCACTACTTGTTTGCCTCCAGTCAACGACGGGCCTGTCACGATAATTACCATATACGGACTTATGTTTCAGTATCTGGAAGCTGAAGCGAGGTATTTTTGTGTTTATCGTGTGGATATTTTTGTCGCAATCTTTATATTTTTTATGGAATATAGTAAGATTGGAGCTGAAGGTAAAAACGTCACTTCTAGGACTAATTATTTATTTATTCTGCTGTTTGATACTGTATTCTGCTTCAACATTTGTTGCCGTCAGGCCGAGGCAACTAAAAGAAAATGTGTTACCAAAATCTCTCTATCCGTCTTTGTTCATTAAATTTTCTTGCTGTTTTTGTTACTGTACTCCAAAGAATCATAAAATCAGACTAAAGTGGCTTTATGTGATTTTGTCAGTGTGCAGATATATTGGAAAACCAGCTTTAAGTGTTAAAATAACTTCACTGTCTGCTGTCCTTATCTAACTATACAGCGTTTTATTGTCTGGGAACCAAGAGGTGCACAGTTAGCAGGTTAGTTATTGTTAGAATTACCATGAAAGTAAAACTCCAACCCCAGAAAAGCGCTTATAAACTCATTAAGATGAATAATTAGGATTCTAGTATTGTTAAGAAAGTAAAGGCCGCTACACACTAGAGGATTTTTCGGTCTTAAACGATTTTTAAAAGTGCGACAATGCGCAAACACCACAAACACGAGGAGAAACTTATGAGACTAAAAATCTCTGATCACAAAGACTTCAGCAGGATCTGTCTGTGTAAAACAGGCTGTAAAGCTGTGAGCTCGATCACGTCAGCTGTTTCCTGTCTACAGTAAAACCACTCGCTCTGAGACTCTGAAGTGTTCAAAGATCAGAGCTCTGCACTTCTAGTTTAGACACAAGTCAAAACTGTGTTATTATTATTTGTGAAATGTGGAGCAATACTTCAGATACAGGATTTTTAAAGCATAAAAGAGGAGATAAAGTCCACAGGAAGTAGAGTCACTGTCACTGATCTGCAGCTTTACGCTCTGTGGACGTAAACAAACACATGCGAGAAACAACTTTCACCTTTTTACTTTCAAACAACACTTCAAACTGGATTAATAGGGCAGTTTTGTGGACTGGACGCGATTATTTGCAGAGGACAATTTCTATGGATAATGTGGATCAGATGCTGCACTTTAAATTTACCACTTTACATTAGGTGAGTAATAAAGTCTTTATTTTCGCTCTATCCTGAGTTTGTTTGTTGCGTCTCTGTGTCCGTCGCTCCTCTGCCCCTGACTCTGTTTTATCGTCTGTTTCCGTCACGTTGTTGATGTTCGGTGGTTCTGATCTGACACTGACTCCACACATGAGGAGCAGCGGCTTCAGAATCGCACACGGAGACAAAAAGTCGGGTCACACTTCCTGAACTCGGGGAGAAAAAAATCACAGCCAAAATCGGGCGAATCCTCCCATAGTGTGCGGCGGCCTTTAGGAATAACTTTGGATGACTGCAAACCAGATATTAAAATGAAGGTGCAGCATCTTTATATTTTACAAAAGCAAATACGAAATTAGAAATCTAAATGTTCCAAAACCGTCAACGTCCTAAGTCCATCATAACTGTAACCTCCCATCACCAGTGGCTGAACCCTTTCCTCCTGCACTTCCAGAGGCCACTTAGCTGAGCTCCCTCTCCTCTTTTTCCCAGCATGCATCAGTCACACAGTGTGAGTCTGCAGTCCCGGCTGAGAGAAGGGCATCAGGTTTCAGAGAGGAGCCTGAGCCAGCATCATGTGAAACCTCTCTCCCCCACTTCCTGCCTCGGGGACTCGCGCTGCTCTTCAGTCCCCTGGTAAAAGCAGAATAGTCGCTCTGTGCTGAGTAAACACAGAGCCCAAAGCAGTGAGGACGTGGAAGACCGTCGAACGAGGGCTCTGAATTCACGGTTATGTAACTGCAGCGTATCTGTTGTGTTGTAAAGTGACTCAAAGCATCTGAAAGGTCCACTCTGCCACGTTAAATTCTGCTGTCAACAACAGCATAGCGAATAGTAGCCCAATTCACCACCTTATGAATCAATCATTATTATCATTATCATTATTGATGCAGTTTAAAGTGCATTACGGCATACAAATAGACACTGCAATGAGTTTAAAAGGTCCTGTATTACACAAAATGGACTCTTGAGAAGCTTTAAGTCATGTTATAATGTTGTTACCTCCTCAAAAACAAATCTAGAGTTGTGTTTTGTTTCATTTGCACGTTCAAGTAACTCTTTATTAGGACAGGGCGATATGGATCTCGATATATTTTGTTATATCTCGATATCTTTACAGGAAAAATAACCCTCCAAAACTACTGCAAAAACAAATGTGCCATATTCCACAAAGTCTTTTTTATTGAAGTGCAAAGAGGAAGAAGAAATAATACATATTACCTTCTTTTCATTCAAAAATAAAACAACTCAACTCGAGGTAGACAGTCCATATAGGAACAACGTGCTTCTTTTGCTGCATTTAAGGTCAAAATAAATCCTTGACTGCATAAATATTAATTTAACTGTAAAATGAAAGAAATAATACATGTTGCCTTAACTCACATCAAGCTCATCTTTGCATTAACTCTGCTGTACCATCAACAAATAACTCAAGTAACCCTTTTACATTTTTATATTTTAAGCAAGAAACTCCAATTTGTCTGTTTCAGGCTTAAGTGCAGAACTTTGACAAATAACTATATTTCTACTGTCCACAATCCTTCAGAAGGACTGAGGCACCGAGGTGTTTTTGCAGAGAGTTCAGTGCTGGAGAAGCTCAACCTCATGTTCCAGTGTAGTGGCGGCTCCGTGCTACACGTGTTTAGTCCTGGTTTAGTCTTGATTTAGTCCTGGTTTAGTCCTGGTTTAGTCCTGGTTTAGTCCGCAGTCGAGCTCTGGGCTCCGTCGAGGAGTTCAGGGGTACAAAAGCAAGGAGACGGGAGCAAACGTGGGCGAGTGCAGCACAGAGAGGGTCAACAAGCGAAGCGGTGAAATCAGAAGTAAATATAAGCATTATATAAGCCCACCTCTACTCTTTATTATTGTCTGTCTACATCTCCAAAGCTCAAACACAAAACACAACTCAATGACGACATTAAGTGCATTATCCAAGGGGTTTGTTAGGGTTGGGAATCGAAGGGTCCCTCACAATTCGATACGATACACGACTCGCGATACGGCGATGCCTGCACATGATACTCTGGATCTTAATAAACAGAAACATAAACACAAACACATTTCAGCAACAGTATTTCTTTGTTAAATCACCACTTGTTGGATATTACACATCTCTATGTAAATGGTCTTTTATATTTTGAAAAAGCCTAAATAAATCGTACATTTAAACAAAATCATGACCTGTGCAAAGTTAATGTGAAGCACATCCATTTTAAATCATCAAAACAGTGAATATGTCATGTGTATCACATAAACAAGTTTCCTCCCACTAAATAAGTAACAAAATTGTAGTGCGGTAACAAAAAATTGCTAAAAGATACCAAAAAAAAAAAACTTTTAGCAAGAAATATCGATACAGCAGCCCACAATAACAATACTGTATCACCAAATTTAGTATCACGATATGTCGATATTTCAATAATTTTGTGCACTTGTAATTATTAACATCCACATAAACATTGCAGTGAGTTTAAAAGTGTGTGTCACAACTTTCCAGAGGCAAAGGGTTAGTGACCCTGCCAACAGAACTGCAGTCTGGGTCAGAATTAACTATATTTTATAATTAGATCCAGACAGATTCTGACCCTATGACCTGCTTTTACACCAGGGCAAAACTAATTATACTCTAACACATTACATTCATGTATGACCTATATAATTTCAATTAGGGATGTGGGTAGGGATGGAAAATGGCGCCAATTTTCATAAAACACAGTTAACTTATTACGCAAGCGATCCATTTGTGTTATGTAACTGTTATTTATCCTTCAGAGAGTTACTGGACAGCTTCAAATGAATAAAAATGATGAGATGTTCAATGCCAAAATCTGTCGGTAAATATTCTCATCACATTCAGTTAAAGGTCCAACCAGGAAATCATTTTAACCAAAATCATGGAGCTGATGCACGATATAGAGCAGATTTTCCGGTATCAGCGCTGATATTCGATACAAGTATTGGTATTGATGCACACTGAATTTTAATTACTGCAAAATGGATTTAACAAATGACATTGATTAGTAAGTCTCTATATGATTTAAATACATCAGGACTGTGCATTTAACCCACAGAGCGTATATACGAGTGGAGTAAGTGAGTGGGTCAGGCTCCGTATTTGGAAATCCGACCGCGAGTGTCATAGCAACACAAGAGCCAATCAGGATTGAGGAGGTTAAATGTGGCGCCTCCTCATGGCAGAGCGGTGATACTCTGCACCTGCAGGACACTGGATTTACCTGATTCTGGAGAATAATAAGGAAACTTTTAGCTTTTATCACCAAACTTTAAATAGTAAGTTTAAGTCAATGATGTATGTTCTATGTTCTGTTACGTGCGAACAACAATAGAGTCGCAGTTTAACGAAATTCACTTTACTTTAAGCTAATTAAATTATGCTAGTTAAGATTCTAGTAACGTTAACTATTGTTTGAGATATTTTGTCATTTTATTTCAGAAATAGTCGATCGGGGCAGGAAAGCGAGAAGGGAACTTACTTAGCAACGAAACTAGCTGTCAATCAAACATGTTGCTAACGCCAGGGGGAGGGACCTCGGGGAATGAAGGCGCCTGATTGGTCTGTTATTTATGTTCATATCTTGATTTAGGAACAAAACAGCGAAATTAAAAATTCAGGATCCTGTGTCGTGGGTTCATACGAACATTTTAAGACCAAAATGATGAGGCTCAGAGCAGCAGGTACAGAGAGAGGAGCGATAAGATCCTAATGTGAGTCAATGGGAAAAAGGGAGAGAAGGACCCGGAAGAGCCTCCTGGAGCACTTCCTGTTTGGCACGCGGCGGCTAACGCTTTAGCTATGTCCACTCATATATACGGTTTATGATTTAACACCAGAAAATTCAAGGTTCATATCTGTAGATCAATGGTCACTACAAAAATAACCGCTAAAGACCCAGTGTTTTTCTCAGTGGCAAAAAGTCTAAAGGTGCATTGTGTAACTTTTCTGGTAGAGGGTCTGTCAAATGCTTTCCTTTTCCTTTTACCTTACCGTACCTTTTCTCCACGGAGATATTATTGCTCTGTCTGAATGTTTCACAGTATGTATGCATGTCGGGGTAATTTTGAGCTATAAAACCACCTGTAATTTGATAAATGTAAGGTAGAGCTGCTTGTCAAACTGTGAAACTGTGGGGGCGATAGTAGCTCAGTTGGTGGAGCGATTTTCCACTGATCCGAAGGTTGGCGGTGCGATTAAAGCTCCCACAGATGAATGCTGTCGTTTTGGGCAAGACATTTAACCCACCTCACCCCCAGTGTCTGCGTACACTGGTGTGTGAATGGGTGTGTGAATGGGTGAATAGGGCTGGGCGATAAAACGATAACGATATGTATCTCAATAGACACGTACTTGATCAATATAAAATGCGTTTGACAGAACATTTCGATAGAATGTCGGGCCACCGCCACCACCGCATGTGACCACGAGCTCTTCTACTGTGAGCTAATTCATGTTTACGTGGCTCTGAGGAAATGGGTTCAAATACTGGGGCCATAGACAGTATAAAGAAGATAAAAAAACAGTCTATGATCGGGGCCCGAACACCTGTGTGAAGTCGCCCCCATCAAACTCAGACCTACACAAAAACTATGTCATTTGTTTGTGCTGTTTTGTGTTGCAAAAAGTTTCGTTTGTGCGATTCTGGTTCTTAAGATATTTTCAGTTTTATTTACGGCCGATGACGTCGTCCAGAACCTCAGAATGTAAAATAGACTCAAAACAGGAAGAAAATTATAGAAAACGTTTGTATTTCATTTGTGCTGTGACAATTTTGTGACAAAACAGTCTGTATTATTCTATAAAATATGAATCAAAAGCAAATTACTAAAGACTGAAACAGACTTTTCTGCCGCCTCAGATCGTTTATCTTCACTAGTTTTGTGGAGTTTGTCGCCGTCAGCTGAGCGGAAATGACGTCCTATAATTACAGTAGAAATAATAATTAATAATTTTAGAAATAAACTCACACAAAAGAAAATTGTCAGAGCACAAAACAGCACAAACCAAATACAAACGTTTTCTATAATTTTCTTCCTGTTTTGAGTCTATTTCACATTTTGAGGGGCTGGATGACGTCATCGGTTGAAAATAAAACTGTAAATATCTTAAGAACCAGAATCGCACAAACCAAACTTTTTGCAGCACAAACGAAGCACAAACGAAACACAAACGAGCCGCTCAAACCCAGGTTTTATCACTACAGACCGCGCTGTTGAGCCGCTAAACTGCAACAGCCCTGCTTCAGTTTTATTTTAAGTTCTTTTATGTTTATAAAACACTGCACATTTTGTTTTTACATCGCTTTAGTTTTGTGAAGCACTTTATTACTGATAATTGTTCAGTTTTCATTGTGATCATAACGTTGAACATGTGTATTGACGTTTCTTTTCCCTGAATGCTTAGAGAAAGGTTAAGTTTAAAATCAAAATGTTTAAATTTAGTATTTTTCCCTCCTGGTCCTTAGATTAAATATGGTCACACAATGTTTCAGCCATATAGCCCAGCCCTAGTGAGTGGTTCCTTGTTGCAAAGCCCTTTGAGTGCCTTCAAGGTGGAAAAGCGCTGTATAAAAAGTGGTAGAGCAATGACACATTCGCTTTCAACAGTAAGTTACACAATGCACCTTTAAACCACCTCCAAAGAAAGCACGCGTACACACTCCCCTCCCAACATTTCAGTTTGACATGCTGAAGTCCGCTTGCAGGCGCTCATACAGATTATTTGCTATCTAATCTCCCATCTCTCTCTCAGTATTAGCGTGCATTGTCATGGAAACTCCTCCTGCATAAGTAAATCTGCCCTCAAGTTGCTCCAAACGCCAACTTCCCTCTCCGTCCACGCAGCACAAAGCTCGCGCACGGCTCCACAAGGCCATCTGGGACAGGCCTTCCTTGAGGTGGGATTACGCGGTGGACCCTGGGGATTAGTGCAGTGGGTGTAATCTACATTTCAAAGGACAGTATACAGCAGCATAAGGGCCTCTTTATGGTGCGGCTCTTTCATCAGTCGCACATGATGTCGTCAGGTCAGGGGACGTCAGCTCAACTCAAACGCCTGTCGTACGGTGTAATGAACAAAATGGACTCTTGTGAAGCTTTAGGACATGTTATAATGTTGTTACCTCATCAAAAACAGGCCTGGGGTTTGTTTTGTTTCAGTCACATGTGTTTGTGACTGCTGCAGCCATTATGGTCATGGTCTTAAAATGTTCATAATATATCGGCTAATGGCCAAAATCTTGCCAATATGGGCCGATATTCCACGTGGACATGTTTTACCTTGTTATAAAGCTCAGACTCTCTATATTCTGCCCATTTAATCCAGTTAACAGACAGATAAATGTCCTGATCTGTGGCTCCGCATCAGGATTTATCTACGGAGTCATTTCTCTGTGTCCGTCCTGCCCCTGAACGCATCACCATGTGCACTTGTTTACAGCCGCAGCCACAGATCCACATGCGCAACACCGAGATTCTCTTGTTTTTCCGGACGCTCAGTGTGAGTCTGGATTAAAGGACAGTTCTTAGTGCAGACTTGTGATCTGAGAGGAGCCTGTGTGAGGCTGAGTGTTGAAATGTGTCGGTTTTGAAGCTCGTTTTGGTTCTTTCTCATTGGTTAGCGATTAGCTGCTGTAGCTCGCACACATAAACAGGCTGTTTTCTCTTCTGTTAGCGACTGTAAAGTGACTATAGTGGCCGTATATATGTTACTGGACACACACTGATATGTAAATGAGCTGTGAATAGAGGTGTGAATTATCGGCATTTAGCAGATCATTAATTACCGCGGCGCACACACATTTACCGCTAAAGGCTAATAGCGGTAGTTTACTTACAGCACTTTCTTTACTGGCTAGAATATGATACAAAAACACCATTAGGCCGAACTACTGTCTTTAAATATGACGTAAAGAGGCAGAAGAACAATAAATGTCGCCTAAACAAACCCAAATGAAAATCCAATAGAGCCAAACCTAAGTTTTATAAACAACTGAAGATTTACAGTGAATTTTTATGTCATAAATATATCGGTGATTATATCGGCAGCTGCAACTCCCATTTTATTGGTATCATATCGGCCGCAGCAAAATCCATATCGGTCGGGCCCTAGTTCGTAAGGCAATAAATAAATGATTGTAGTGTTTTTATTTTGCTATTTTGTCCACATATAAATTCCTATTCCTAATATGGAACCATTTTTCTTTTGGCTAACTTGCACAGAGCCCACAGCAAATCGAAATAAAACATTCAACTAGACAAAGCACAGCCCACTGAACACCTAAGAGCTTCTATTTGCCACACAATGGCACGACACAAGAGCTCTTCTGTCCCTTGTGAAATTAAGGTCCACAGCACACGCCTGATTGCGCATGATGATGATTATGAAGATGGTCTTTCATTTCATTTGAAGAGCTCCTCTGGGATCTGGGTGGAATTCTGTATTTTAATAGCAGATCCATGAACTCTGCCTATATCCGTCAATAATGCAGTAATTGTGTTATTGATGGAGTAAATTCATTTCTCCCACATCGTATGCTAAACACATTTATAAAGTGAATGAAGTGATGGTACATGAGCCTGTAGTTGGCCGGTGAACAGGGCAATAAAATAGTGCTGTGTTTTAAAGCGATAAACCTGCAGATTCCCCAGTGGGAGCAGAGTGACTGAGTGCAGAGCAGCACCTGACACAGCTCATCTGTCTTCAAGGAGACAAGATAATTCTATTGTAAAGAAAAAAAAGAGTTGAGGTACGCACGACGCTGCTCGGTGTTTAGCTTGAGATGCAACCAAATTATAACATGAAGCGCCCTCATTTACAAGTAATTTAATGATCCATGAATAAAATTATGTTCTACAGTACGTCATTAAACTAGGGATGGGCACGATTATAACTGATCGATAAATGTAGCTAATATGATTAACTTAAGTTGGGGCGCAGGACCACGCCTCCACCGCCCTCGACTCCTCTCCAGCCAATCACAGCTCACTTCTGCCACGCCTCAATTTCCCAGAAGCCTATTTGTAGCAGCCTAACCCGGCAACCCAGTTTGTCCCGAATAACTCGACCCCACCCTCCCAACCCCGATCTGTTCGCTTCCAGACATAAGACGTCGACGAGGGGGGTCCCGTCCTGCTGGGCCATGTGAAGATTTAGACTGTACCCCCACCCCAAGTCTCAACCCGCCTCGTCTCAATACAATAAACGCTTTTCGCTTCCCACATGTGGTGTTGGCGTGGTCTTTGCTAGTGAATTGATCATTAAGAAGTTCATCGATCACGTTAATTTTAATGGACAAACTGAATGTAGGTGTCTGTGTAACGTAGCGTCAGGAGTCGAGGCTGCGTCTCACAGTACAAACACTGGAGCTGTGGCCCCACAGTCCCACGTCTCGGCTCTGGCTCCTTGGAGATCACTATATCGCTCAGAGTGTGTTTACCTGCACATCAGTGTACTGGTTATGATCTTTTTTTGAGTATCCCGGTTTCACATGTTTATGCAGCATCTCCAACGCGACATACGCACAGAACAGACTCACAGCCTCATCACATCCTCTGTCACAGGGAGAACACTCATATTCCACTGAGTCGAGTCCTTTAGTCCAACAGAAGCTGAAGCATCAGCACAAGGAAAGAGCTGCTTTTTTCTCTTACTGTTTATGCAAATGAGTCATGTGGATTTAAGTTTAGTTTCTGTAAGACGTAAACAAATGTTTAAAGCTGCATTAAACACATTCTGATCTCACACTGATGAGGCTCTGGAGTGATTATGGTTTATATGTTGTAGAGTTGAGTTTATTTAAGCAGATTAGTAACAGTAATAATTGTGATGATCATTTTAATATAAAAATGTTAATGATTAATCGAAAATCAATTGTCAATTTTCCCGATATTATTAAGAAAATGTAATCGAATGTCTATCCCTACATTAAACTTAAAGCATTTATTCAATTACAGGTGTTTTTGGGGAAAATGGGGAATTCTATTTTTAGTGTGATGGGAGTCTGGTAACCTTGCTGCAAGCAGGATTTGTGTTATATTTGTGACTCACCAGAATCCATCTTGAGCTTTCCTCGACTCACAGACTGTGGAAATGGACAAAGCTGCTAGTTCCAAATAGGAAATGAACATGGAGGCAATACCGGCTCCGTCAACTGTTTCCAATTGACTTTACAATGAAATTTGCATTATTCCTATTCCTAATACTTTCCTGATTGAAAGACATGAGTTACCGACTATACAAATTGTATTTAAGGCAAAACACAGACGATTACCTGCAAATATTCAAAGGCTGTTCACAGAGAGGAAAGGGGTGATCGTCTGAGAGGGAAATTTGATTATAAAGTTACAGGGGTGAAAACAAGGATGGTTTCGGTATTTCTGTTTGTGGAGTAAGAATGTGGAATAAGTTAAATGTGGAGCTCAAGGAATGTCCAAATTTAAAACCTTTCCCTTTGTTTGTCCCCATCTTTTATACACAAACGGAGAATTTGCCTCTGAAAAGGAATCTTTCTAAAAACTCCGGCTAAAGTGGAGATTTTGAACTTTGAAACTACGGTTTGGCGTTTGCGTAAACGGCGTTTTAGGCAGTTGACGCCAAAGAGTGACCAGTGTTAACATTTTTCTGTGGTGATGATCAGAAGCTTCAGAGCAGCAGTCGCGTTACTTCTGCTGCAAACACTTGTCCTGTGTTTGCATTTGCACAGCTGATGTTTCATATCGATGAAGAGACGAATGAGGCTCGGAGCTCAGCAATTTTCTCTCTTCTCCTTATGACCCGGAGACCCAGTCACCGTCACCGCCAACGTCGCTGTTTTTGGGTCCGACCTGGGCGGACGCTGTCTGGTGGATCATTGTGAAAATGAAGTGTTTGTCCCAGAGAAGTGGCTGAAAATGTTAGGATGTGGCGTCATCACTGCTGTTACTCTCTGACTCGCTGCCTCCTCACATCGAGGGTGAGACATCATGCGTCTCCTGTCAATTCAACTACGCTTTTTGTCCAGACAAACGAACCTGGAGCCATGTTTGTTGTTTAGAAAGGGAACAGGAAGCGACTCCTACACTGGCCCCTAGAGGCTCGGCGTAGTTATGACGCTGCTCAATGGTGTATTTATGCGGGTTCGTGTAAACGGAAACTTTTCTGAAAATGATGCTGTGTGCACGATGTTATTTCGGAAAACGGAGCGAGGGAAATATTAGTTTTTAAAAATATCCGTGTACATGTAAACGGGGCCTAAAATTTTTTTTAAAGAAATTACTTTGTCACACTAAACTAATGAAGAAGCTTCTTTTTGAGATACTTATTGTTATTGTTGGTTTGAAAGGATCTATCTCATGTTTACTGTGGTATAATTTAAACGTGAACGATGACTTAGGTTTGTAAAGTTGCTCGGTTAAGTCCTGCTGAAAGACTAACAGGAAGTGAAAAAGGACTATTTCTAATTTTGGAGAAGGGGGTGGGATTTAACACGTTTTTTTTTTACTTCTTCCCGCTCCTTTTCGGGCATGTAAACAAATTTGATCGTCCTTGTTCCTTGTTCTTCTTCTTGTTCCTTCCTTGTTCCATGTCTGTACATATGATTTTGTTTACTATGCTCGAAATAAACCAAACCTAAAAAAATAAAATAAAAAATTATGGAACCGTCTCCAAATTCGCTGCTTCACCTGCTTGTCTCCTGAGCTTCATTTGACTGGAGCCTTTACACAGTCTACTGCAGTAAGGCTAATGCACTAACGGTACCACATCCCGCTCTCCCTTCGACAGATACAACGTGTAACCTAGTGTCGCCTGCGTGTTTGTTTACACGGCAACAGAGAAGATCGAAGCCAAACCGCGGCAACATTAATGTCATGAAAAGCGGCACATTTCACACATCATTAACAACTTTTATCCAATACGAAGCGCCAACAAACTACAAGTACGTCTGAGCTATTGGCGTTCAGCCGGGGATTCACAAACTGTCTTGAATCACCGCAAAAGTTAAAGCTAAAGCGGGCCGCCTTGCTTTCCCCTTAATGATAAATTGACTGCGGCTAGAACGATAATTGTACTCATTCGGCGGTGGATTTAAAGCACACAAACAGTCCCAGACCAGGTGCTGTGTTTATATTACTCTGAGCGAACGGGCGCCTTCCTCAGACACAATGTATTGGCTGTGACACTAAACGTGGCTAATTACTGCTAATGAGAGGCTTGGACTAATGTTGTCACCAGCTGGGCCCGTTTCCCTTCTCTACTCCACCACACATTTTAATCAGGCTTTATGAGGACATGTCCCGCAAAAAAAATTATTTATTTCCGCGGCGCTGATTGGCACCCGTTTGTGAGACGCGCCCTCATCGTGCCGTGCATTTCTTTCCTTTTCTTTTCCTAAATTATTTGTCAGAAGGGGCCAGACCTGCGTGCAGTGTTGGCCTTTTCTAGGCATTTGCATGAAAACATATTAAAAGTGTAATTTAAAAAATGCTTGGAACGGCCCCCTGTGGTTAGAGTGCAATTATTTTTCCGCCATTTCTAGCGACACAAATGAAAACACAAAAATACACGTATTATTTACTTTGCTTGTAATGTGTGAATTGGTGGAGACATGCTTTTTTTCTGGTATGGAAATATCATTGCTTCAAATGTTACACAGTGTGACAGTTTCACCAAATCAGCGTCAACTGGTCAAAATATTTTAGTTGTCGTTTAAATGTGATAAATTATTATAGACAGTAGATGTGGCACGAGGTCTGGTCTTCAGCCCTGTCCGCATTTCTTAAATAAAACTGGGGCAAATCACTGGTTTTGTATAAATCTGCTGGGACAGGGGACACAGGGCTCAAAACTGGGACTGTCCCGGGTAAATAGGGACGTCTGGCCACTCTAACTATGTCGAGCAAAAAAAGAACGTGGTCAGACAAATATGTGCGATATGGATTCACACGTGTGCACCAATAAAATATATATACCTATGTTTTGAATTTGAAAAAAACATTTTATTTTTCCAATTAAGATGGGTTCAGTGAATGTGCAAATGAAACTAGTGGAGTTCAGTCCCTCCAACAAGGTTAAGAACCACTGAAGACCTAAGGGCAATTTTAGTACATTTCTCCTCGCCTGGATTTTTAACTTAATTTTGCTTTTAAAACTGCCCCTTTTACCCTATAATGAAGTGTTCTACCTCCTTTTGTTCAGTCCAACCTGTTATTTCACAATCTGCTGCTGTAGTTGTGTCATGAGGCTGTGATAAAAGCTACAGGACCAGAAATAGAGATGAAAAAAATAAATAAATAAATAAAATAAAAAATTAAATCTCTCTTTTATACAAAACACACAGCAAACATGTATAAACAACTTTTTGGACATAAAAAATGCTTAATTTAGGGCCTTAGCTACAAAAATGCAGAATATCAAGTCTGTAAGTAAACTAAAAATCTCCTTATTGCCCTAAAAACAAAAAAAGTGCAATCGCCCCATTACTTTTCTGGTCCAGTCCTGGAAACAGCTCCTGTCAGGTCCAGGGCCAGAGCCACAGCACTTCTGCATTTCCATGGGGTTTATTACATTTGGATTTGTTCATTTTGAGTGAAATAAACCTTTAAATAAAAATAGCAAAGGGATGCACAATTACACACACCAAGAAGCATAATTTGCCATTTATTTGAGAATTAACTCCACTTAGAGCGACTTTTTCAATTGTTATAAACACACACAGTCAGAGGAGTCGACCATCTTGACTCACTTCACTCTTTGGCAAAGTTTGGCTCGATCAAAATGGACGGAGCACATGAGTTTGGGGAAAACAAAGTTCCTGTTGGACACTCGTTTTGCTCACGTCATCACACAGCGTGAGTGTGACGTAGGATAAAGCCGCAGAAATGTACGGAAACCTCTATGTCTGCACTTTCAGAGGGGAAAAGGAAGTTTCTGTCTTTTACGGTTAGAAAGTTCTGCGCGGTTATAGAAAACATATTCCTCGTTATCGTGTACGATGTCGTAGGTCTCCGAGTGTTAAGAACCACTGGCTTAGAAATATGATAGTTGGGATAGATCGGTTTAATCTCTGCTGTGGAACATACAAACCAAAGCGACAACATCTCCATGAAGCAGATCAGCAGATCGCAGACCCTCCCCTAGAAAAGTTACGCAGTGCACCTTTAATATTCTGCGTGACTCACCATCGGTAATGGTGCAAGTATGATGATGCTCGTTTGACGGGACCTGCGGTAGTGCTAGACTCAGCGGGTCAGTGTTTTCTGGAACATGGCCGTCCAGGGAGAAGGAGCCGAGAATTACAGCGGAAACACACTCTGAGGTTAGTCGCCCCGTGGAGACTCCAGGATTAAATAATGGGTAAATAAATGACTTGTGTGTCCAGACATGAAGTGTGAAGATATCTGCAGCTGCGTTTGGTTATTATAAGTGGGAAACTTTCTATCGTGAATGTAGTCAGTGTAGTTTTGCCAGAAATGTTCCACAAAATTATAATAAACCAAATTAAAGGTCAAATTAAATTAAAACAAATTGCTTGACTCGAGGCCTGAGGAGGTAGCGACTGCTGCAGTGAGACTCGTCATTTTGGGCTTAAAATGTTCATATTAACCCGCTCTGTGTGATCCTGGTGTTTTTTATTTCGCTATTTTGTCTGGAACTGGCACTAAATTTGCTCCTGTAACTGCTAGCCCCATGAGCTTCATTTGACTGGAGCTGAACGCTATGGGTGACGCCACGCTCCCTTAGTCCTCTTCTTTATACGGTTAATGGCTACAACCTCAACCAAACAGGTATTTATTGGTCTGTAATAAGGCTGGACGATAAACCGATAACGATATGTATCTCGATAGACATGTGCTCAGTATTAATACAAAATGTGTTTGATAGTTGTTTTTTTTAAGAAACTGACGTAAGTTTAGCCAGAGCCGCTCTGGTTTAGCTCCGCTTTAAATCTTTGTTTTGATGCGAGTTTGGTGCAAAGGCCTCGTCCTCTGGTGCGCAGCAAATACTGGGACCACAGACAGTATAAAGAATATAAACAGTCTGTGATTATCGGCGCACATTAAAACTCATGTGTTGCGTGTTGTTAGTATCTGCGGAGGCGCCTCGCAAACACACGGTTTTGTTTGCGTAAAGAATCCCCCTTCGTTTTGCTCTTTACGCTCAAGTGCACCGTTTAGGACCTGTGTGAAATGACCCACACACTCACAGGACACACCGCACACAGAAGCTTTCAGTGGAGTTTGGGACTAAAGCTCCGGGACACAGAACGATAATAAAATTTGGAAGATGAATCCAAGATGGCTCCATATTGATTTCAATGGTCTGAGCTCATTGGCGCAAGACCCCAATAAAGTTTTACTTACGGAGCCCAACGTGTGACGTCAGAAACGCGGTTCTGACCAATCAGAGCGCGAGCTGCTGAGCGGAGCTAGCGCGGGCTCAGAGCGAGGCTACGCTAAGTCTTATAAAGCGGATTTTTAGGCGCTTTGATGATAAAAAAAAAAAACGAATTAAAGTTCACACTCTAAAAAGCCAAAAGAATTCCTACAAAATCTGACCTTTATGAAAGCTGTGGACGCCCTGTCGGCTGAACACGGGCAGGTTGATTTCTCCAAAAATGCTCTGTGCTTCTGTGGGAGAGTTTTTCCTGGGCTGCAGTATCTCGCTCGGCCACAGCTCAGTCTGGGGTCACGGATAGAGGAGGTGTGCCTTATCCAGCTCTTATTACACATCCAATGCTCCGGGATCACGGCGCGAGGAGCTTTGTCTTTGCGTGTTTGAATCGTGACCTCGTTCGCGCGGGAGCGTCGTTCGTTCGTGTGGTGTCGATGCAGAACGATGAAACTCGAGTCTTCACGCGTCGCCTCCGTGTGAACAGGAACCAGGCGCCTTTTTCTTGTCTCTCGCTGTTTTCATTTGGTAACACATGCAGAGGAAGGTTAAGCTTGAAATAAAAATGTTTAAATGAGTATTTTTCCCTCCTGGTCCTCATTTTAAATAGGTCATATGATGTTTCGATAATTATTGATATCGACCGACATGAAACACTTAATATCGGGATAGAGATTTCAGCCATATCGCCAGAGTCTGTAACTGAATAAAAAATAAGATCCATTTACATACATCTGTGGAACATTCTGGGCAAAGCTGTAACATTTTCTTGAGTTAAGCAGGTGAAAAATCTGAAGAAAAAAAAAAGTTTAATTTTGTCTGTTATATCCCAGCAGTGGTTTAAGTGCTCAAAATGGCGCCAGAAATGAGCAAATAACAAAGTAAACATTTCTCCAATTCTCATTAAAAATAGCCGCATAGAACTACTCTTGCCTTTAAAGTTTCTAAACACTTTAATGAATAAAGTTTTCTCTTTTCCAATCCAGTCCAATTATGTGCTTTCTTTACTCTAAGATAAATGCCGGCCTTATGGGAGCGAAAACACACACACACCGTATCCCTAAAGAAATGCACTTGTACGATAAACATGCTGGTGTGTGAGACTGGCCTATAATTAAACTAATCAGGCTGTCATCCAGAACACCTCATCAGCCTGATTTAGTTTCCTCTGATGAGTATTGTGATAATATCAGTGTATGAACATGCTTGCTATTTTTAGTCTGCAATCATCTTATACAGGCACACGGTGTCATATAGGCTTCCCTTTCATCTCACTTCTCAAATGTCTTCAGATCGGTTCAAACCTCACTCAAAGGACGTCGAAAAGTAAATTCAAATTGCTTTTTCCCTACAATTTTGTCATCAAAGCAAAAGACGATTTCGAGCGCGTTAACTCCACGATCAGAAATGCAGAAATGCTATCTGCAAGTTTGCTTCTCGGGTAAAGCAGAAAAATTAGCCAAAGACTATTTGAGTTCTGCCTTCTGGGTGCACTCAAATCTGGGAAAGTCTGGAAAAATCTGGAAAAGTCTTACACAAAATGGACTCTTGGGAGCGTTTTAGCCATGTATACGTAATAAAATATCCAAAAGTCTTGCAGTATTAAACAAAGCAAAGCATGTTTTGGATCACAGAGCACTGCACATGCTCTATTATTTTACATACTGTGCAGAAATTTGGGGCAGTAACTATAAAACTGCAATAGAACCATGAATGAAACTCCAAAAAAGAGCCATAAGAACTATTTACAATGTCAGATTTCAGGACCACACTAATCCATCGTTTATTCACGGCAAATGACTTAAACTAAATGATTTAATTATGCACCAAACTGCACAAGTGATGTATAAAGCTAAAAGTAAAGCACCTACCAAAAAATATCCAACAGCTTTTTTTTGTAAAAGGGAAGACGACTATAATTTAAGAGGCTTTTTTAACTTTAAAGTGCCTCGTGTTCGAACAACAGGGAAGAGTTTTTGTTTCTCTGTTTGTGGAGTCAAATTATGGAACAACATGAAAATAGAACTAGAACTTTGTCCAAATATACATGTGTTCAAAAGTGCAGTTAAAAAAGGGATTATTTCAAAATACTTTGCTGAAGAGATTAATGCTTAGTATATTATATTATATTATATTATATTATATTATATTATATTATATATATGTATGTGTGTGTATATATATTCATTGTAGTTGTTGTTTTGTAATGAAATGCATGTACTGTGCAATTATAGTTTATAATGTACAGGAAATGAAAAGTCTATTTGCTTTTTGTTCATTTGCGACAGTGGAAAAAAGGGGTGTGGTTAAATGAGTATTTACTTCCTCCCACTGCTTTTCGGACATTAGTCAAATCTGACATTTATTAGGCCCGAGCTCCAGAGGCTGGTGAAGGGCCTATTAGTATCGCATAGTGATGCTCATAGGGGGCGGGAACTAAAGTGACGTGACTCGCCTGTAGTGACCAGGGACCCTCGCCATGACGTAGCTGCACCAGAGGTTTCCGAAAATGTAGAGTTTGTTGGCCGAAAAAAAGCGGAACATTGTTCTCGTGTCAGATTATTCTTATTATTATTTTTCTCCTAACGCACTCACCCATTTTTCACCCACTGAACAATGACAAAAACTCACGAAATTTGGCCACGTGTTAAAGACTCCGACTCTCCAACTTTTGGCTATTTCCATTTTCAATAAATAAATAAAATGGCTCGTCAGCGCCCCCTAACGAGACAAAACTGCATCAGGGAATACGAATGACACAAAAAAAAAATGTGCACGCGGTTCCACTTTGTGATGTCATGAAGTGGTAGTTTTCAAGTTAACAGCTACTTTTAACCTTTTGGTCAGTGGAAATGGGCAATTCCAGTGCTGAAATTATCCACATGATTCTAATGGACGAGTATGCAGTTTAAAAACACAGTGGAGCGTTTCCTGTATTACCACATGAGAAGAACTGTGCCTAAATGTGCAGGTTTGTGAGTTAAACATGTGTGAATGAAACAAAACACAACTCCAGGTGTGTTTTTGAAGAAGAAACGACATTATAACGGATCTGGAAACAGCCTAATACGTGTCCTTTAATATTAAACGGCCAATAGTCACATTTTCATATCGTGCTTT
The DNA here is from genome assembly GCA_030686955.1 of Odontamblyopus rebecca. Lineage (NCBI taxonomy): Eukaryota > Metazoa > Chordata > Actinopteri > Gobiiformes > Gobiidae > Odontamblyopus > Odontamblyopus rebecca. The sequence goes on from CM060665.1 coordinate 4,641,051, forward strand.
TCCACCTCCGAGGCGCTCAGAGCACTTTAGGAACCACTCGCCCATTCACACACACTCACACACCAGCGTACGCAGACACTGGGGGGCGGCGTGGGTTAAGTGTCTTGCCCAAGGACACAACAACAGCACTCATCTGCGGGAGCTGAAATCGCGCCGCCACTTTCGAAGAAGTCTGCAATTTTGTCCTTGTGGAAAAGCATAAAAAAAAAACCAGCCAAACCTTTGAGCTAAAGCCTTGTGGTTATGCTCAAATCTGAGTACGCTCAAAACGTAATTATGCTAATAACAAACCCCGGATAGGCAAGGTGCTACGGTCTTTCCAAAATGTTAAATCTCACACCGCTAAGGCTAATTGGCATTGCAAGAGCTCCTTTTCCAACTAATTTATCTTGTTGGAACATAACATAGTGAAAAAAAATACCAATTCAGCCTTTAAATGGATCAGCTTTCACACAAATTTAATCAGAGCTAATTATGTAAATGGAATAAATTGGAAATAAAAGTCATGGGACCACTTCAAAGCGAAAACTCACCAATGCCTCAACTAGATTCCGCGAATGTTTTAAATTCTGACAAGGTTAGCGAGCTGAAATTTGTGAAAAAAAAAAAAGATGAGGCAACGGCGCTAGCTCCGGCTCAGAAGAAACATCAAATACGCGAGTTTAGCTTGTGATAAACACGGGAAAGAATTCATCACTTGGCTGCCACGTCAGATCTGTCAGACCTGACGGCTTCGGGACATCCACGAGTAAATCCTATGATTACAAGGCGGAGATTACAGTGATTCGTTCTGTGCCGTGAGCCCGGGTGCGGACGCGGCGGCGGCGGTGATTGTGCTGCTGGTTCCCGGGGTAAATGGGGTCTGGGCGAGGAGGAGGAGGGGGAGGCCATAACAGCTCCTCGGCCCTGCGCTATTGTGAGCGGATCGGAAAAGGAAGTACAGGGCGGGTCGTGCTGGCTGTGAAAATACCCGGGATGTTTATTGCACCGAGAGGTTGAAAGACTTTGCCAAACTGCGTCAGGAGTTTCTGAACGTTGAACTGGACTAAAAATTTAAAGGTGTAAAGATGTTAATGCTTTGTCTGGAATGTTTCACAGTGTGGCATTAAAGCTTTCTTTCACTGGCGAGGACCACACCAACAACACAAAACAGTTTCTTATAGGGAGACGAAGCGGGTCGGCTGGGTTGAGACTCAGGGTGGGGGTTCAGCCCATAGTCCGTATATATGAGTGGACCGAGTGAGTGTGACGTCTCCACGGCGTCAGCGTCGCTCAAATGAGGCTCCTGATGCCACGGTTATAGGAACTCCATATTTGGAAATCCGACCGCGAGTATCATAGCAACCACAAGAGCCAATCATGATTCAGGTGGTTAAATGTGGCGCCTCCTCATGGCAGAGCGGTGATACTCTGCACCTGCAGGACACTGGATTTACCTGATTCTGGAGAATAATAAGGAAACTTTTAGCTTTTATCATCAAACTTTAAATAGTAAGTTTAAGTCATTGATTTATGTTCTATGTTCTGTTACGTGTGAACAACAATAGAGTCACAATTTAATGAAATTCACTTTACTTTATGCTAGTTAAATTATGCTAGTTAAGATTCTAGTAACATTAGCTATTGTAACTGAGATATTTTGTCATTTTATTTCAAAAATAGTCAATCGGGGCAGGAAAGCGGGAAGGGAACTTACTTAGCAATGAAACTAGCTGTCAATCAAACCTGTTGCTCACGCTAGGGGGAGGGACCTCGGGGAATGAAGGCGTCTGATTGGTCCATTATTTATGTTCATATCTTGATTTAGGAACAAAACAGCAAAATAAAAAATTCAGGATCCTGTGTCACGGGTTCATACGAACATTTTAAGACCAAAATGACGAGGCTCAGAGCAGCAGGTACAGAGAGAGGAGCGATAAGATCCTAATGTAAATCACTGGGAAAAAGGGAGAGAAGGAGCCGGAAAAGCCTCCTGGAGCACTTCCTGTTTGGCACACGGCGGCTAACGCTTTAGCTCTGTCCACTCATATGTACGGACTATGGGGTGGGGTTGTGTTACTTTTTGCAGCACAAAACGGCGCAAACGAAGCACAAACGATTGACACAGATTTTGTGTAGGTTTGTCTTTGATGGGAGGCAACTTCACACAAGTTATTTAGGCTCTGTTCCACCTTGTGATGTCATGTGGTTGAACAGCACGTGCTCTACTGCGTTTTTAAACTCCATAAACCCTCACTAGCATCATTTGGACGATTTCAGCCCTGGAAATACCCATCTCTACTGAACTAAAGGTAAAAGGAGCTGTTCACTTGTGCTTTGGAAACGTAAACAGCCTAATAATGCAGAATTACTCGCCAAAATACAGCTCCAGGCATGTTTTTTGAGGAGGTAACAACATTATACCACGGCTTAAAGCTCACAGGAGTTAATTTTGCGTAATATAGGGCCTTTAAAGGAGAACTGCAATGGGCCTCTGTTCCTATTCTTCTTCTACTGTTGTTGTTAGCCATTTAAAGTTGTCCAAATCATTTCATTAAATCGTTTGTGCTTTGGAAACCAGCATTGTAACAGCTCAGTGGGGGAGTAAAACAGTCGCTGAGAATAACTCGTCCACTGCGCAGAGTCTGCCAATGCGCTGCTCACACCATTCTTCTACTACTAACACCTAGAAACATTTATTTCGGCAACAAATTGAAATCTAACGCTAGCCAGGAATCTGCAGTGCTACAACAGACAAAGGACAACATTTAACGACAATAAAGTATGTGTAGGCCTCTAATGACAATCACTACTTATACAAACTTTATTGATCCACAAGGGAAATAATTTGGACACAGAAGCTCACACATCACAATATAATATAATAACAAAGAGCAAAAATATAAATGGAAATAATAAATTCTAAGTAGGGCCCGACCGATATGGATTTTGTTGCGGCCGATTTGATACCAATAAAATGGGAGTTGGAGCTGCCGATATAATCGCTGATATATTTATGACGTAAAAATTCACTGTAAATCTTCAGTTATTTATTCAACATAAGTTTGGCTCTATTGGATTTTCACTTGGGTTTATTTAGGCGACATTTATTGTTCTTCTGCCTCTTTACGTCATATTTAAAGACAGTCGTTCGGCCTAATGGTGTTTTTGTATCATATTCTAGCCAGGAAAGAAAGTGCTGTAAGTAAACTATCACTATTAGCCTTTAGCGGTAAATGCGTGTGCGCCGCAGTAATTAATGATCTGCTAAATGCAGATAATTCACACCTCTGTTCACAGCTCATTTCCATATCAGTGTGTGTCCAGTAACATATATACGGCCACTATAGTCACTTTACAGTCGCTAACAGAAGAGAAAACAGCCTGTTTATGTGTGCGAGCTACAGCAGCTAATCGCTAACCAATGAGAAAGAACCAAAACGAGCTTCAAAACCGACACATTTCAACACTCAGCCTCACACAGGCTCCTCTCAGATCACAAGTCTGCACTAAGAACTGTCCTTTAATCCAGACTCACACTGAGCGTCCGGAAAAACAAGAGAATCTCAGTGTTGTGCAGGTGGATCTGTGGCTGTGGCTGTAAACAAGTGCCCATGGTGATGCGTTCAGGGGCGGGACGGACACAGACAAATGACTCCTCAGATAAACACTGATGTGGAGCCACAGATCAGGACATTTATCTGTCTGTAAATATGGAGAATGTAGAAAATATAGAGAGTCTGAGCTTTATAACAGGGTAAAACACGTCCATGTGGAATATCGGCCCAGACTGACAAGATTTTGGCCGATATGTTTCAAAGAGCTCATATCAGCCAACCGATATATCGGTCGGGCCCTAATTCTAAGTAGCAGAAATAGCGCTGTATTAGATAAGCAGTAGTGGAAGAAGTATTGATTTTGTTAATTAAGTAAAACTACAGATGCCAGAGCAAAGAAATACTCAATTACTGGTCAAAGTAAAAGTATCATGAAAAAATAAAGGAAGTAAAAAGTAAGTAAAGACAAAGAGTAAAAGTATTTCACGCATATTTTGAGGTCTCAAACTGTAATAAAAGTACTTTTACTCTTCAGTCCTGTAGTGCAGTACATATAAAGTACATATACCTGCTCTCAAATGTGAAGTAAAAGTAAAAAGTATCTACTCTAAGATGTACTTTACGACTTCTACTTACTGCAAATAAGGCATAATTATATAAAAGTGCATCTACAAGCAAAAATAAAATATAGAAATAAAAAACATAGAAAACATGGATTCTGACTGTGAGCGGGGTCGCCTCTCCACAGATCTGACACTCCAGACAAAGCGATGATATTTCCATGGAGAAAAGCATTTGACGGACCCTCCACCAGAAAAGTTACACAATGTTTTACACACCTTTAACAATATTGTACATTTTCAGTATTTATGGATAATTCTGCTTTATGGTTACAATATTTATCGTGACAAGCCTAAAGTAAAGTAAACACCTGCGTGAAGTCGCCCCATCAAACTCAAACCTGCACAAAAACTCTGTCAATCGTTTGTACTGCAAAAAGTTTCATTTGTGCTGCTTTAGTTTTGGAGAAATTAACGATTCTTTTATAGGTTAAATTGGAGTCGGCCCCACAGGAAGCTTCAAAATGCACTAAAACATCCAAAATGGAGTCAATCGTTTGTGCTGCAAAAAGTTTCGTTTGTGCGATTCTGGTTCTTCAGATATTTGCAGTTTTATTTTCGGCCGATGACGTCGTCCAGAACCTCAAAATGTGAAACTGCCTCAAAACAGGAAGAAAATTATCGAAAACGTTTGTATTTCGTTTGTGCTGTGACAGTTTTCATTTGTGTGAGTTTATTTCTAAAATGATTCATTATTATTTCTGTGGTAATTACAGGACGTCATTTCCGCTCAGTTGACGGCGGCGACTTTAGCAAAACTAGTGACGATAAACGATCTGAGGCTGTGGAAAAGTTTGTGTTATTATAAAATCTGAATCAAAAGCAAATGACTAAAGACTGATACAGACTTTTCCACAGCCTCAGATCGTTTATCACCACTAGTTTTGTGGAGTTTGTTGCTGTCAGCTGAGCGGAAATGACGTCCTATAATTACCGCAGAAATAATCATTTTAGAAAATGAAAATTGTCACAGCACAAACATTTTCTGCCTGTTTTGAGGCTATTTAACATTCTGAGGTTCTGGACGACGTCATCGGCCAAAAATAAAACTGCAAATATCTTCAGAACCAGAATCGTACAAACGAAACTTTTTGCGGCACAAACGATTGACACAGTTTTTGTGCAGGTTTGAGTTTGTCGGGGCGACTTCACGGAGGTAAAGTCTCGAAAAATCAACAAAACCCACGGTTGGTGATCTCGTACAGCCCGACCTGCAGCTGCAATTGTTGTTAAGTGTAACTATGGAAACACGCAGGCTCCACCCAAAATAAGGGCCATCGACAGGGTGGATTTCAGAGCTTGGTTGTGTTGGTGAATGAATGAATTACACTGGATAGAGACTGGGCTACTTGAGAAACAGCACGGTCACTGGAACTGTAACATATAAGCAATGTCAAAATAAGATGTGGGAGAGTTTTATTTTGTTTTTCTTCATTTTTAAATATTTTTTTGTCTTTGTTTTGTGTTAAAATCAATAATAATATTTTTTTAAATAGGACGCAAGAGCAAATTTTCTTATTCAGTTTTTTGGTTTCTTCATCATAAGGCGTATTTTTATTAAACGTACAAAAATACGGAGTTACGCAGCTCCATTTTGATGCGTGATAAAATGAACACTCTAAACTCCAGTGTGCACTCCAGGTGATGTGTGTGGGACGGTCTAAGAATAAACTACAATACCCATGATTCCCCTAACAAACGCCGAATGTGTTTTTAACAGTTCTGCTCAGATAACCATGGAAACTGTGGATTTGCCAACACAGAGAAATGCTGTTAAGAACATGAGCTGACTGCGTGATCATGTCCATGTCATGAAAAAGCAGAAATGAAAGTGGTGATTCAAGCGTGTGATGTCTACAAGCTGTTTCTCAGTGATGGATGGACTGTTCGCCGGATGTCCTCAAAATGTGCTTGTTCATAGTTTGGGGAATAGAGCCTTTAGTTTTCATGGCCATGGAAAGGTGTGTGCAATAATATGGACCTGACGACCTGCCTGAAACTCATGGCACTGCCACAGGCACATCTGGATTCGATGGCACAGGGAGCAGCGCAAGTCAAACTAATGAAGAAATGCAGAAGTAAAGAAGAAAATGAGGAGCTATTGTGCGTCCTATTGCATTTCAAATGGCTCTAGAATTCCTGGTGATTATAGTAATAGCTATTGTAGTCATTAACACAGGTTTGTGATGTTAATGAAGATGCTAATTTAGTCAGTAATTAAATATTACGCATGCTTTGCTTGTCCAGTGTGAACCTTCCCGTTGGCCTGTAAAAGTGAGAGGAGGTGTCTCTCTGCTGCGGGTCGATACGGTTGAGACTTGCCCGCTTCGCCTCGTAATGGCACATTTATGACCATCATTCCGATGCTGACACACATATTTGTGACAAAGAGCAGACGTGTCGGCGCATGCAGCAGAACTTACAGTGACACCAGCCCAAGTGGCAGCACCAGTGCAGCTTGAAGCACTTCCCGTGGCTGTGCGTGGCGCAAATGGAGAGTCCATCGCAAGGCAGGAAGTCTGGTCTCCCCGCGCAGCTTTTGGCCAAAGCTTGTGCCTCGTCCAACTTCTCACTTTTCGGACACTTATGTGCTCCCGAGGCGGCCATGCCGACATTTCCCGAGTCCAAATATAAAAACGCACACCGCTACGTCCGGGAAAACTGTTCCAAAGCTGCTGAGAGCGAGAGGAGCTTCTCCTTTCCTCTGGCTGGAGAAGCTGTGAAAAGTGGGGGGCGGACGCGAATACCGCTGTGGATGTGCAAACGCGCCGCAGCTGGATTTGTGCTCCCGCTACAAATCAGAGGATATCGTCCGAAATCAAGACCGCACCACACGGACACGTCTTTGGTCTTCGCAAGAGATTCCCGCACTGGTGGGAGTCACATCTTTATATCCACCCGTAACGTCGAGGAGATCCTGTGTGCGCGCAAACGGAGCAGCGCATCTGAACTTCACCACAGGAGGAGTCTCTGCGCACCGCCTACTTCTCCACAAACTTCAGCACTGACCTCACCGAACACACCAGAGACACGATAATGTGAGCCGACAATACTACGCATTTAAGGCAGATTTAATCCGAGCAGCTCCTGAAAACAGAGCTACAAAATATGTGACTGTGGGCTGGGCTGCCGCTAGGGGGCAGACCCCGCATCTGCTCCCAGTGTGACAGATCCAGCGGGGAGAGAAGCTAAAGCGTTTAACAGCTGCGCTCTTCGTTCAGACTCCAGCTGCACGCAGACAAAAGCAAAGATGACACGTCCTCCTCCCACAGAGACACTTTTCATGTTAGAGACAGAAAAAACCCTCATTAATGTGCTAACATCACAAAGAAAAGCAGTGCTTAAAATGTAGAGAAGAAAAGACAACATAAAATGTTATTTATACTTTGCATTTTATTTATTATTTTTATTATTTAAAAATACAAAAAATATTCATTCTATTCATACACATTCATTTATGTATTAACATTTTAATGAAACAAAGGAGATCACTTTGGCTATTAAATTCATTTCTCATTCACAGCATATGAAAACTGCATTATTATATATTGATTCACAGTATGAAGTTCAAGAATCATTATAAAGCTTGGTTAATAAAGTGATCGTAGGCCTCTTGTGATGCCCACATGTTCTTAGAGTGCGGAGGGTCTGCCTTAGAGAGCAGAGGGTCTGCGTTAGAGCGCGGAGGGTCTGCGTTAGAGCGCGGAGGGTCTGCGTTAGAGCGCAGAGGGTCTGCGTTAGAGCGCAGAGGGTCTGCCTTAGAGCGCAGAGGGTCTGCCTTAGAGCGCGGAGGGTCTGCGTTAGAGCGTTAGAGCGCGGAGGGTCTGCCTTAGAGCGCGGAGGGTCTGCGTTAGAGCGCAGAGGGTCTGCGTTAGAGCGCAGAGGGTCTGCCTTAGAGCGCGGAGGGTCTGCGTTAGAGCGCAGAGGGTCTGCGTTAGAGCGCAGAGGGTCTGCCTTAGAGCGCGGAGGGTCTGCGTTAGAGCGTTAGAGCGCGGAGGGTCTGCGTTAGAGCGCGGAGGGTCTGCGTTAGAGCGCGGAGGGTCTGCCTTAGAGCGTTAGAGCGCGCTATGTGGGGTCCGGATCACCTCTCTCCACCTCTGGATGGGTGGGCTGCCACTGGACACCAGCCTCCTCAGCAGGCGGCTGGGCTGGAGGTGGGGTATGTCTGGGTGCAGCTGCTGGTAGTGCTCCAGCCTCTGTAGGACTCGGGCCAGTCCCACCTGACTGGCATAGAACATGGGCCCCCCGCGGTGCCGGGGGAAACTGTAGCCAAACACATAGATCATGTCTATGTCCTCTGGTCCTGCTGCGATGCCGTCTTGGAGGATGTTGAAGCCCTCATTGATGAGACTGTACAGGCAACGCTCCAGCACCTCCTGAGGGTCGATGCGGCGGGGCACCAGCCCCTGGCGAGCTCTGAACTCCTCTAGGAAGCTCTCCAGCCAGGGGTCAGGCCGGGCCTCTCTGCTGCCCGCTGGTTCATATCGGTACCAGCCCCGGCCGGTCTTCTGCCCAAAGCGGCCCTGCTCGCACAGCAGGTCCCCCAGAGGACTGTACCTGTGCCCCTGACGCATCCTGCTCATCTGTCCGGGCTCCACCAGACCCTTGTGCTTACGCACCTTCCAGCCCACGTCCAGTCCTGACAGGTCCGACATCCTGAACATCCCCATGGGGAAACCAAACTCCTCCAGGACACGGTCCACCATCTCAGGACTGGCCCCTTCCTCCACGAGAAACATGGACTCCTGAGTGTACGGCATCAGCATCCGATTGCCCACAAAACCTGCACAGTTGCCCACTGCCACGCAGACTTTTCCCATCCTCTTGCCCAGCTCCATAACAGTGGCCACAGCCTGAGGAGCAGAGCGCGGGCCGTACACCACCTCCACCAGCTTCATGATGTGGGCCGGGGCAAAGAAGTGCATGCCCACCACCAGCTCCGGCCTGGGGGTCTGAGAGGCCAGGTGATCTATGTCCAGAGCTGAGGTGTTACTGCAGAGAAGTGTGTCTGTTTTACACACAGAGGAGAGACGCTTAAAGATCTGCTCCTTCAGGCCCATGTCCTCAAACACGGCCTCGATCACCAGATCTACATCCGCCACCGCCTCCAGCTCCACACTGTACTGGACTGAGGGCGCTCCTCTCTTCTGCGCTGCCCTCGCCAACATGCCCGACACCGCACGCTGCCCGGCCATCATCTGCTGCTGCTGCGTCTCCACGGCAACCACAGACAGTCCCGCCAAAGCCAGAGCCGCAGTGATGCCCCTGCCCATAGTGCCCAGACCTTCAGGGACAAAAACACACCACACACGAGTAAGAGAGAAGCAAACAGCATCCGTAAGTGAATATTCAGCACTGGAATATTGTGTAGAGAAACCTTCATTTTGGTTGCACATTATTATTAAATATACTGCAGAGCAGAAAGTGCAAACAAGAAGACTGATTCGTTTTGTCAAAGCAGTGTAAAGTTGGCAGCTCAAAGCTTCTATACACCTGAGCTCCTCATTTAAACTCACACAGCCAGTCGCTGCAGGAGGGGCTCAGCTGACACTATCTTAGAGGCCGACTCTCCACAGGCTTAACATGACTCAACACTCATATGTGCTACATTTAAACTAGGGCCCGACTGATATGGATTTTGTTGCGGCCGATGTGATACAGATAAAATTGGAGTTGGAGCTGCCGATATAATCGCTGAAATATTTATGATGTGAAAATTCACTGTAAATCTTCAATTGTGTATAAAACTTAGGTTTGGCTCTATTGGGTTTTCAATTCACCCCAATGAACTAACATCAAGGACCATGACGTCCACCCTCCTGTGGGTCACCACCTGCAGAGGGGTTCATGGGGGGGTCAGGTGCTATGAGAATTGGGCAGCAAACTGCACCCACGACTCAGCTGAATTAAGCGGGAGAAGATGGATGGATGGGTTTTCAATTGGGTTTATTTAAGCGACATTTATTGTTCTTCTGCCTCTTTACGTCATATTTAAAGACATTAGTTCGGCCTAATGGTGTTTTTGTATGATATTCTAGCCTGTAAAGAAAGTGCTGTAAGTAAACTACCGCTGTTAGCTTTTAGCGGTAAATACATGTGCGCCGCGGTAATTAATGATCTGCTAAATGCCGATAATTCACACCTCTATTCACAGCTCATTTCCATATCAGTGCGTGTCCAGTAACATATATACGGCCACTATAGTCACTTTACAGTCGCTAACAGAAGAGAAAACAGCCTGTTTATGTGTGCGAGCTACAGCAGCTAATCGTTAACCAATGAGAAAGAACCAAAACGAGCTTCAAAACCGACACATTTCAACACTCAGCCTCACACAGGCTCCTCTCAGATCAGCACTAAGAACTGTCCTTTAATCCAGACTCACACTGAGTGTCAGGAAAAACAAGAGAATCTCAGTGTTGTGCACATAGACATATATGTGCACATGGATCTACGGCTGCGGCTGTGAACAAACGCACAAAATGCGCCAAATATCAGGACATTTAAACTGACTCACACCCAAAGCTCTTACCAATGACGCCGACCTTTGACACGGGTTTGGGTTTACTGTTGTCCCAGCGAGCTCCACTGGGTGAGCTCCACCTGCTCACCGCTCTCTGGGAGAAGAAGCAGTACTGCTGAGCTCGGGCCTGTCCTGACGTCAGCAGGGTGTCCATGAGCGCTCTCTCCCTCTGCATGCCCTGAGCGTAGGGCAGTGTGGCTGCTGCCTGAACAGCCTGGACACATGCCACAGGAGCCATGGCCCCCCGGGCTTTCTGTTTGACCCTCTGCATCACCCCTTCAAAAAGGGCATCCATATCATCAGGGCATTGGCACGGCAGGGAACTTATCCGGCGGGACTCCAGTGACTGTCCTGAAAACCAAAACGTTACCCACCATTATTCAGATGAAATACAGTGAACCGTCGCTATAACGCGGTTCACCTTTCGCAGCTTCGCTGTTTCACCGATTTTCTTTCTTTTTTTTACAGTGCATTGTGTTCTGAATCCTGATTGGCTGAAGTCATCTAGAAGTGAAAAAAGTCACATTGGTCTTTCACTAAACCAATGTCAACAGTTTCTGTGCCTCGTCTCTGTTCAGACCGACAAATTTACCTTTGCAAATTTTCTCCATGACAAAACCCACAATGTGGAGGAAACGTTCTGCACGACAAAGGCAAAAGGCCGAGGAAGATGAAACTATCACAGAAAAAGTTCAATTCTGGACCTGCTGAAGGTAGAAGCTCTGCGGCTGTAGGCGCCATTATGGAATAAATGAATCTTCGGCTCGTTCTGGGAAAAAGACGCCTGCACCACAGCTTCAGTAGAAAAAGACGCTACAGGAGTCAGGACGAAGAGGCTCAGTCAGAGGGACTGAGAAATACGCCTGAGCCACAATGTCCAACCTCCTATTCATTATTAAAATGATTATTTTACAGTATTTTTAATCATAAGAAAACATTTTTATTTTTGTTTCTTAAACAAATGTTTGGGCCTGAAAAGAGGTTTTGATCTTTGGTTTCATTCTATAGTTCAGTATTGTATTGTATAATAATTGTAAAAAATAAAGCTGATACTTCACAGATTTCGTCTATCGCAGGTTCTTTTTGGAACGTGACCCCCGCGATAAACCAGGGTTCACTGTATAAAAAACACACATTTGTCCAAAGAAATGTTTGTCCACACAAACTGGCATCATTTGATTTAGGCTGTTTTTTAGGGAAAAGCTATTCTCCATTTTGGCTGCAGTTTAGGTAATTTTCTTCGATTTGTCGCCCGCACTCAGCCTGAGTATAATTGCTTATCCAGCGCACTTATCCACTCAATCACCAGATTCCCTCGTAGCTTCTGAAAGCACCGTGATTTGACAGACCATTTCCCAGATAATCAGGGCGACTCTGCTACAGCTTTGTTACAGTTCACCTTGAATTACACCTCAAATAAGATCCACGAACAGGAGAATTCAGGCTATTTAGTCCGTCCATTCCAACCATTTTTGTGTCTGGTGCTTACAACTTTAACAACATCAACTCATTTTGGTTTGAAAAACAGGTACAAACACAGTAGGGCAGACGTAAAAAAGCTGCATAAAGTCAAAATAAGACATACTTACATGGGTTAACCTTGAAGACCTACGACATCCTATACGATTCGATGTTTTCTATAACCGCGCAGAACTTTCTAACCGTAAAAGACAGAAACTTCCTTTTCCCCTCTGAAAGTGCAGACATAGAGGTTTCCGTACATTTCTGCGGCTTTATCCTACGTCACACTCACGCTGTGTGATGACGCGAGCAAAACAAGTGTCCAATAGGAACTTTGTTTTCTACCAAACTTTGTTTTCCCCAAACTCTCGAGCGTGTGTGTTTAGAACAAGTGAAAAAGCCGCTCTAAGTGCAGTTTTTTCTCAAATAAATGGCAAATTACGCATCTTGGAGTGCATAATTGCGCATCCCTTTGCTATTTTTATTTGAAAGGTTTATTTCACTCAAAATGAACAAATCCAAATATGTAATTTCCACCATGGAAATGCAGAAGTGCTGTGGCTCTGGCCCTGGACCTGACAGGAGCTGTTTCCAGGACTGGACCAGAAAAGTAATGGGGAAATTGCACTTTTTTGTTTTTAGGGCAATAAGGAGATTTTTAGTTTACTTACAGACTTGATATTCTGCATTTTTGTAGCTAAGGCCCTAAATTAAGCATTTTATACATCCAAAAAGTTGTTTATACATGTTTGCTGTGTGTTTTGTATAAAAAAGTATGAATTTTATTTTGTTTGGTTTTTTTTCATCTCTATTTCTGGTCCTGTAGCTTTTATTACAGCCTCATGACACAACTACAGCAGCAGATTGTGAAATAACAGGTTGGACTGAACAAAAGGAGGTAGAACACTTCATTATAGGGTAAAAGGGGCAGTTTTAAAAGCAAAATTAAGAAAAAAATCCAGGCGAGGAGAAATGTACTAAAATTGCCCTTAGGTCTTCGGAGGTTAAGTAAATACTGTTCCTTTTGAGACCGTGTTTACATCTTATCTCTTAATTCCTATTTCTGTTCCCTGTGATACGATGACATGAGGCCGTAGTTAGAATCCTTCACTGAACTCCGCCGTGTCTGGGCCAAAAGTGGGTCATCGTCTCGAGAGCTCAGAGGGACGCAGCCTGATGCAAACATATTCTAACATTTTGGTCGTTTAGAAGAATCAAACCACAAGAAAAGACGATTAAAGTCATAAAGAGGATGTTACGCGCCCCACTCCACTTTATTGCACTGTATTTTATTTATTTATTCATTATCACTTGTCTGTTTTCATTGTATTTATATATTAATGTATTAAATTGTTTATATTTCATTTTATATACTGAATTATTTTATTTTATTCTGTTAACTTTCTACTGTGGAAATTATTGTAGTGTAGTTAATTTATCTATTTGTTTATTTTTTATTATTACAAATTTTCTTTTATTTTTACTTTTATTATTTAAAAAAAAAATACTTCAGATTCATATATCTTTTTTATTTTATTTGGTTACTTTTATATGCTGATTTTAACCTTGTATATGTTCTAAATACAGTTCATTACCAGCTAACAATAAAAGATCATTAAAAAATACAAAAATAAAAGTAATAAATTCATAGTCAAGTAAAAAATAATACAAATAATACATTCTTCAGAAACATTGCGTATTGAGTAGTAGCTGTAGTAGCCTGGACATTATAACGTGGTTAATCTGTAAATGGTGGAGCTGTCGGTGGATTTGTTGTGGTTTGTCGGCGGCCGCTCACCCTGACAGATGTGGTCGGCAGATGTTCCAACCGCTGGGCAAAAAAGTTAATCTCGTGACCAATAACAGCCCTTCCCCAAACCCCTGTGCCAACTCTGCAGCGTTTTACATTTAAATCTATAACTAAACAGATGTGGTCCATGATATATATTTCAGCACCGCAGACACACACACACACACATAAATTTAGCTGCTCGATCTCTGTCCTCGTTTGACTCTGGGCGTTAATCATCTCATGACCGGCGCGTATCACTCAAAATCTCCTCCAGATTGTCCTCCAATCTCAAAGAAAATTGCATTATTATTACAAAGCTCCATCTTGTATACGGTCGTCTTCTCTGTCTGACTCTGGTAACCCCCGAGGACCTAAGGGCAATTTTAGTACATTTCTCCTCGCCTGGATTTTCCTCTTAATTTTGCTTTTAAAACTGCTCCTTTTACCCCCTAATGAAGTGTTCTACCTCCTTTGGTTCAGTCCAACCTGTTATTTCACAATCTGCTGCTGTAGTTGTGTCATGTGGCTGTGACGCAGCAAACATGTATAAACAACTTTTTGGACATAAAAAATGCTTAATTTAGGGACTTAGCTACAAAAATGCAAAATATCAAGTCTGTAAGTAAACTAAAAATCTCCTTATTGCCCTAAAAACAAAAAAAAAGTGCAATCGCCCCATTACTTTTCTGGTCCAGTCCTGGAAACAGCTCCTGTCAGGTCCAGGGCCAGAGCCACAGCACTTCTGCATTTCCATGGTGGAAATTACATTTGGATTTGTTCATTTTGAGTAAAATAAACTTTTCAAATAAAATAAGCAAAGGGATGCGCAATTACACACACCAAGATGTGTAATTTGCCATTTATTTGAGAAAAAACTGCACTTAGAGCGACTTTTTCACTCGTTATAAACACACACAGTCAGAGGAGTCGACCATCTTGACTCACTTCACTCTTTGGCAAAGTTTGGCTCGATCAAAATGGACGGAGCGCATGAGTTTGGGGAAAACAAAGTTCCTATTGGACACTCGTTTTGCTCACGTCATCACACAGCGTGAGTGTGACGTAGGATAAAGCCGCAGAAATGTACGGAAACCTCTATGTCTGCACTTTCAGAGGGGAAAAGGAAGTTTGTCTTTTACGGTTAGGGTCAGTTTTCTCATACGGGTTTTATCGGTCGGCGTAACTACACCGGAAGTCGTCATCTCATGTTTCCAAACATCTTCCTGGTTTGTGACGTAAACGTGAACAGAGCCTATTGGTGAAGTGTCCTGCTTAAGGGCACAAGAGCATAATGAAAAACCAAACTACTGACTCTTAATGGAGGACAATTACTTTTACAGCCTTAGACTTTTGTGTGTTTTGGGTGATTTTTATTCTAAATTTGAAGAGCATTTTGTGTGCTTGTGTTTGAATTATTTGACAAAAAACCTCTGCTTGGGAAGGGCATCTGGATTAAACCATGATTCACTTATTTTTGACATTTCCTACGACCATGTGCGGCTACATGAATCCAAAATCGGGTCATTTCTCAACAGCAGACGTTGCGTAGATGAAAAGTTCATATTCTCAGCGGACGGAGCGTTTAAAGGAGACTGAAGTGGGTCAGTGTTTTAAATGTTCAGCGCTCAAAGTGATATTGCGACGGCGGCGTCAGCTTTACAATCACGCCCATGCCCCAGTTTGATTCTATAAAGCTGCACTTTCCAGGTGCTGCATCTACAAACTGCTGCCATTAAACGTTTCTCCTTAGAGACAAGAAGGTGACAAGGCCAGGCCAAGTTACAGGTCAGATCTGCGGAGGCGTAATAGCACTCACAGGTAAAAAACATGTATTTTTGAGCAATAAAACGTTGTAACTGACAACTGCAGATGTAGATGATTTGAAAGGCTGCTGTGAAACATAAGCAGATGGCAAACGCTTCACCAGAAATGTGACATAGTGTAGCTTTAAAGTTGACCTCCAGCACTGTGGCAGTGAGTCTGTCAAAGGCAACAAACTAGTGTAGTGATGGTGGAAGTTCTGAACTTCCACGTAAAACTGAAGAAGCTGAACATCACTTTAATTTCCCATCTGACAACAGGCCAAAGCCCAACAGACAAATCGTCGATGCCTGGTTCAACCCCATTACTGTCTGGAAACGTTAGAAAACTTTAGAAGCACGCTAAACAAAAACATTCCCTCTGTTGATTTCCCACTGCACAGACCAAATATAATATAAATATAATTCACTCGTAAATAAATGGAATTAGAAACGACATCGATGATCGAGTCTTTTGGGCTTTGGCCTGTGCAGTGGGAAATCAGCAGAGGGAAGTGTGAGGTGCTTATAAAGTTGTTTTCTAATGTTTCCAGACACTAATGAGTGAACCAGGCAGAGTGTTTTGTTTGTTAGACTCGTGGCTGTTGTCAGATGGGTTAAAGTGGTGTTAAGCTTCTTCAGTGTGAAGCAAATTGGTGTTTTACGTGGAAGTTCAGAACTTGCCCCCATCACTACACTAGTTTGTTTCCTTGACAGACTCACTGCCACAGTGAGATCTCCACCGAGGAAACACTGATCTGTGCCGTTTTTTGGCTTCCGACAGAATTCCACCACCTCTAGCGACGGACTTTAGCTTCAAACGTGCCGGAGTTCAACTTTAAGATTCAACTTTAAGACTCTTTGCTATATTGACTAAAATGCAAAAGGCAAAAATATCTACCAGACCACTGCATCATGTCACATAAAAATTCAAACATTTGTGGGTTTTTTAATCACTTCATTTGGCTTACTTCTACAAGAAAGCAGGGGTGGGACGTGCAGATTTGGACAAGATAATCACCACAATGCCAAAACCGCACTCCTCCTTCAACGGGCTTCAGATATAGAAAAACAAACTACCATCAGATCTTTGCTTAAAAGACCTAATTCGAGTGTCTCTGAGCTCGAGCCTGACGATTCCTGATGATTGAAGATGTAATTATTTACAGTGGCACAAGAGGTTTGGCACAGAATTCAAGCACCATCCTCAAGTGCTTCATTTTACTGAAAAGAAACACAGAGAATAACAATAAAAAAAACCCTAACCACATCATATTTGCAGCACACGCGCACTGTAGCATTTGTAGTTTGTGTGAGAATGGTGCCCTGACACATCTGAAAGCCCTGCGTGTTAAATATTGATCAACTTGAAGTCATATTCTAGTTTTCACAGCGGCAGGCCTGTCAGCCGTCGCTATTACAGTGTATGTGAACTCGTGCGGGTTGAGCAGCCATTGTTCGTCACTACGGGGACACGTAAAGGTTCCACTGAGCGTGGATTAGCTCGATTTGTGAGGCGGCGCTCCTACGCAACTGCCGAGAGTCCATTATTAATATTCCAGGAAAGTTTGTCCCTTTTCGCCCTCTTTAATAATAGAGTAAAAGCTGTGAAGACATCAGAGCACATCTGACACAGACATGCAACATTTATGGCTGCAGGAGAGGAGGAGGAGCTGCTCTGTGCTCTTCTGCCTTTGACTTCCTCCACCTATACCTCCACCATTCCTCATGTCGGACCAGGTTGACAGAGGAGGGAGAAGAGGGAGTTTTCACATTTCAAACCACGATCAATAAATGTAAATATAGACACATGACAGATGAAGACCGTGAAGGATTCTAACTACGGCCTCATGTCATCGTATCACAGGGAACAGAAATAGGAATTAAGAGATAAGATGTAAACACGGTCTCAAAAGGAACAGTATTTACTTAACCTCCGAAGACCTAAGGGCAATTTTAGTACATTTCTCCTCGCCTGGATTTTTTTTCTCTTAATTTTGCTTTTAAAACTGCCCCTTTTACCCTATAATGAAGTGTTCTACCTCCTTTTGTTCAGTCCAACCTGTTATTTCACAATCTGCTGCTGTAGTTGTGTCATGAGGCTGTGATAAAAGCTACAGGACCAGAAATAGAGATGAAAAAAAAAAACTACAAATAAAACTAATAATAAAATTCATACTCTTTTATACAAAACACACAGCAAACATGTATAAACAACTTTTTGGACATAAGAAATGCTTAATTTAGGGCCTGAGCTACAAAAATGCAAAATATCAAGTCTGTAAGAAAACTAAAAATCTCCTCATTGCCCTAAAAACAAAAAAAAAGTGCAATCGCCCCATTACTTTCCTGGTCCAGTCCTGGAAACAGCTCCTGTCAGGTCCAGGGCCAGAGCCACAGCACTTCTGCATTTCCATGGGGTTTATTACATTTGGATTTGTTCATTCTGAGTGAAATGAACTTTTCAAATAAAAATAGCAAAGGGATGCACAATTACACACACCAAGATGCGTAATTTGCCATTTATATGAGAAAAAACTGCACTTAGAGCGACTTTTTCAATTGTTCTAAACACACACGCTCGAGAGGAGTCGACCATCTTGACTCACTTCACTCTTTGGCAAAGTTTTTTGCATTGTGACCCCTGGTCTAAAATGTTCCACAGTATAGATTAAACCTGTGTATCATGAGGGAGAGAAGCAGGTTACAGCACTTGAATCACTTCACTCTCTGCCGCAGAAATTTTGCACTTTTTTTTTGCATTTTTTTTGCACTTTCAGAGGGAAAAAAGGAAGTTTCTATCTTTTATGGTTAGAAAGTTCTGCACGGTTATAGAAAACATATTCCTCAGAATCGTATACGATGTCGTAGGTCTTCGAGTGTTAAACAACAAAAACTATAATAATAATAGTCAGAATAATGCATCAGACTTATATAGCGCTTTTTTGGGCACTTTACAAACAAATAGGAAGTGACACTAACTATTCCAAATGTACAAGATTGTGAAAAAAAACATGAGCTGCAGTAAATAAATAGCAGAACAAACCACTTTAGTTTCGCTTAGTTTCCGTCTGTAAAGAGTCACAAGTTTAATTTAATTTTCTACAGCTCAAATCTCACCTCGTAGTTATTATTTTGACAGGTCTGGTGTACGTAGGATTTATCTGTTTTCTTACCCACAACACTCAGGGCAAACTTGACCGCAGCTTCCACCGTGTTTTGGTCGGTGATCTGGTCCACGATCCCGAGCTTCAGAGCCTCCGCTGCAGTCACATAACGGCCTGGAAAACACATTAAAGGTGCATTGTATAGCTTTTCTACTGGAGGGTCCGTCAAAGGGTTTTCTGCATGGAGATGTAGATGTTTTGTCTGGAATTGTCTGGTCAGAATACCTGTTTTTCTTGGTATTTTTGAGCTGTAAAACCATCTGTAATTGTATAAATGTAAAATAAAGCTGTTTAATGTCACACATTCCAGGCAGAGCAATGACATTTCCATAGAAACAAGCAGGTGAAGGATCCTGTAGAATTTTTTTAAATCATTTATGTCCCAAATAGAGAAGCATCTTTTATTAAATGATGAAATGAACCCTGATGTGCTGAATATTTCAGTGGAATGTGTAATATCATGAGCTCCTTTATGTGATGAAATCAGCTCAGACTCAGAAAAAGCACATTTTGGAGTCTGAAAGTGAACAGTGCCCTCTGCTGGTCAAACTGAAACATCACCATCACTGAACTGAATGGAATAAAACATAAACTGCACTGTACTAATGAAAGATATTACTTTTTATTGATTTTTTAAAAAAGTTTTAAGACACCATATCATAAAAAACACACACAAAACAAACAATTCTTTTAGAGAGCAAGAAAACATTTTTGCTTTTATCGTTTTCTTGAAATGTGCAGTGGATTCTGAGTGACTCTCCCTCTGCGTTTGCCACTTCTTGCGCTCTCTTTCCAATAAAGTGGAGTGATTAGGCCTGTCACGATAATTACTATATCCACTTATTGTTAAATATATGAAATCTGGAGCAATATTTTTTGGGGTTAATATTTTTCGTGTGTATATTTTCTTTGCACCACTGGGAAATTTGTGGCTATCGTTTGGCAATACAATTTGATTTGAGCCGTAGAAAGTTGAATAAATAACTTCTATGAATCATTACAGATGCAAACTAAGTACTAAAGTTTTCTGTTATTTATTTACTGCAGCTTGTGGTGTTTTTCAAGGTCCTATATTACGCAAAATTGACTCTGTTGAGCTGTTAGCCGTGTTATAATGCTGTTGCCTCATGAAATACATACCTGGAGATACCAGTGTTTTGTTTCATTCACACATGTTTGAGTTGAGTAATCCTGGATTATTACCGGTAGTTTTTGTCTTAACAGCTCCCTTTTACCTTTTCTTTTGTATCGTGACAGGCCTAGAGGTGAGTGGCAGTTTGGGAAGGTGAGGCTGTCTGTGTTACCTGTGGTGATGAGGTCCAGGGCCGCTGGGAGCCCGATCAGCCTCGGCAAACGCTGCGTCCCCCCTGCAGCAGGCATCAGACCCAGGAGCACCTCTGGAAGACCTAACTGAGCCTGCAGACGCACAACACACACAAGCCGGGGTTAAACACTACAAAACACTAATGTATAACTGATAAGGACCGATCTAGATTCACTGATAATGTTTTAACAGCCAATTCATTTGACTGGAGCCGAACACTCCCGTAGTTTATTTATATTCATATTTTTTCTCTTTGTTATAATAATATATTGTGATGTGTGAGCTACTGTGTCCAAGTAATTTCCCTTGTGGATCCATAAAGTTTGTTTAAAGGCCACTACACACTAGAGGATTTTTTGGACTTAAACGATTTTTAAACATGTGACAAAATGTGCAAACACCACAGACACGAGGAGAAACTAAATATCTCCGATCGCAAAGACTTCAGCAGGATCTGTGTGTGTAAAACAGGCTGTAAAGCTGTGAGCTCGATCACGTCAACTGTTTCCTGTCTACAGTAAAACCACTCGCTCTGAGACTCTGAAGTGTTCAAAGATCAGAGCTCTGCACTTCTAGTTTAGACACAAGTCAAAACTGTGTTATTATTATTTGTGAAATGTGGAGCAATACTTCAGATACAGGATTTTTAAAGCAGAAAAGATTAGTGATAAAGTCCACAGGAAGTAGAGTCACTGTCGCTGATCTGCAGCTTTACGCTCTGTGGACGTAAACAAACACATGCGAGGAACAACTTTCACCTTTTTACTTTTAAAGACGCTTCAAACTGGATTAATAGCGCAGTTTTGTGGACTGGAGTCATTATTTGTGGAGGACAATTTCTATGGATAAAGTGGATCAGACGCTGCACTTTAAATGTTCCACTTTACATTAGGTGAGTAATAAAGTCTTTATTTTCTCTGTATCCTGAGTTTGTTTGTTGCGTCTCTGTGTCCGTCGCTCCTCTGCCCCTGACTCTGTTTTATCGTCTGTTTCCGTCGCGTTGTTGATGTTCGGTGGTTCTGATCTGACACTGACTCCACACATGAGGAGCAGCGGCTTCAGAATCGCACACGGAGACAAAAAGTCGGGTCACACCTCCTGAACTCGGGAAGAAGAAATCGCAGCCAAAATCGGGCGAATTCTCCTGTAGCGTGTGACGGCCTTTAGTCTGAGTCGCCGACAGATCATGATGCAACCTGACGTGACATTTTCAGGACACAAATGTGAAGGGACAGAGGCCGATCCGAGGCGTGAACTCACTCTGGCCTGTGCGATTCGGTAGTGACAGCCCAGCGCCAGCTCCAGGCCCCCGCCCAGAGCACTGCCCTCGATGGCGGCCACCACGGGTTTGTCCGAGGCCGCGATGGCGTCAATCATCGGCACCAAGTGAGGACCCGACATAGGCTTGCCAAACTCCCTGATATCTGCTCCTGTAACAGAGATCGCACCTATTGCTGTTATTGTTTATTAAAGAGAGATTACACATTAAATGACTTTTCTATTGCTCCATTGTTCAGCATTTTTAAATACGGTAAATATAGTGGTTGACATACTCTATCGATCAGTCAATCAATCAAACTGTATTTATAGAGCACTTTTATACAAAAATGCAACACAAAGCGCTTTACAGTGATTAAAAAAAGAACAATCCCACATTTCCCCTCCACCCTCCACAAAACTAAACTAAACAGATGAGTCTAGAAATTATAATCCCACATAAATATGAACTAAACAAGTGAGTCTAACTGTGACATAACTGTCTTTATTTACCACTAACTAAAACAGGAAACTATGAGATTACTACCGTGACAAACTATCTTTCATAACTCTTTATAATAACTATAACTAACTACTACAGAGAAAAAGGAAAATAGAGGAAGAACAACAAAAGGAGCACATATGTACATTATGACAGGACATTAAATGATGACAGGACATTAAATGATGACAGGACATTGCAGTGGGAGGAGTCAGGAGGTGGAGATGGTCCAGTGTCAGAAACAGACCCGTCCACCAGGCCGGGATGAAGCTGTGAGGGTTTTGGGGTCAGGCTCTCGCTGCTGCTCTCAGGGCGGCTGAGCCTTGTCCGGCGCAGTTACGTCGAATCTCCATAACACTGCTCTGTTTGTCCATTGGTCTTAAAGGTCATTTCTATGCAGACCCCCCTCTATAATTATCTGATTACAGTAATCCCTTAAATTGGTACTAGATACTGTGGCTAATACAATTTAATATATGCATAACAATAATGTAAAATTGGCTAGACTTCATAAAAACGTTCATAAAACGATCGATTAGCATCATGCTAACATAAATGGAAATTCCCATAAACATGCTAATGCTATTAGCGTCATTTTTTTATAGCGGGAATTTCAACTATAAATCAACTTAAAATCCATCACAGAGTGAATTAACATATTATTCTAAATATTAATAACACAATACTTACAAACAGATATTTTCATAGGGCCAAAAAACAGATTAGAGGAATTAAACATTAGTAAACAGGAGAAGAGTTAACAGTTGAAAAATTGAAGACAATACAACGGCTAAGGGAGCTCAGAGGAGACAAAACAGATAAACTCAAAACAGAAATATTCTTTCTTCACTGGGGCAGAACAATAATTATCTGATTACAGTATTCCCTTAAACTGGTACTAGATACTGTGGCAACTGGCAGCATGTGGTTATCATCATTTCACCTTTAGTTATGTTATTTCTGTCCTATTACGATACTATTAAAGTGTTTCTAACTGAACTTTACCCACCTGCACAAAAGACTCCATTCTGCCCACAGATGACCACAGACTTCACCCGAGGGTTGCTCAGAGCTTTCTGCACAGTGTCCACAATGGCCTGTCTGACCGGAGCACTGTTACAAACACAAACACATGAATGAACTGGAAACAGCCTCAAGCCTGCAAAAAAAGTACATATTTTGTCAGAAAATGTGGTTTTTATTTGTTTTATTGTTGTTCTCTAATTAGCGATGGGCGAAATGAAATGAGATCTTGAGGTCTGCACCGAACAAAAATGGGCGTTCCCATTAAGGTCTCAAAATGAGGCGTGCATCATGAACAAGGCAGTCACGTGATGAGATCTCATTCAGAGGTGGTGACGTCAGAGTGGTTCACCCACCTCCAGCGCTTATAAGCATTTTCAATTTGCGGCGGCACTTGTGGTGTTGTCGGCGTTTGTAGGAGTTAGCGAGTCAGTGAGTCAGCGAGTTAGAAAGTTAGTGGTAGTAGTAGAAACAAGAACGGTCTTGATTGCCTTGAGACGTAAGCAATAGTAAATGTTTAAATATTCAAAGTGCATTTGGGGTCTGGGTTGGACTAAAGTGTTTTTTGTTACAACTCACATATTGAACTCTGCACTCTTGAGATGAGCACCTTGCTATTTTCAATACAATTTAGTGTGCCAATAAATCAAATCCGTTTACAGACCAAAACAAAAATGTTGTACCCGACCCTTTATAAACTGGCCAAAAGTTTCCTGTGCTCCCCGGCATCCTCAGTCCCATGTGAGAGAGTATTCTCCAAGGCTGGAGACATTCTTTCAAAAAAAAAAAAAGGAACCGCCTCGGCCCTAAAACCCTGGAAAAAATTTTATTTCTAAATAAAAATAAATGAAAGAGAAAATTTTGTGACATAGTTCATTTTTTATACAGTCCTTTACAAATAACCAATGTGTTAGTTCAAACAATGTAGACGAAAAACACAGCACAATTTGGTTGTAATGTGTGCAAAGTAACAGCAGGTGGCAGCGAAGTGAGATCTCATTACTGAATCACATTTTGAATCACTTGGCTGTGAGGTCTCATCATCTCATGCGACCTCATTTTGCCAATTAGAGACTCTAATTGTTTCTACTGATTCCATAATATTCTTATTGTATTCATTATTATAAATTGTGGTTCTATTATATTCCTATATTCTTGTAAATTTGTAAAATTTTGTGTTATATTATAGTTTATTGTTTTCTACTTTATTTTATTCTGTTTTATTTGTTGCATGTTTAGTGTTTGTCTACATTCCGCTCCAAATACCACAGCAATTTCCTAATGTTGTGAACCTGTTCATTAGGGTGGAGTGAAAAACACTTTTTCCAGATCATTTTTGGATAGTGATAAAAAGTTGCCGACACATTCATTGAGAAACAAACCAAAAAATTAGACATTTTGAAGCTCAATGCAAGACCACCTTCGGTCAAAGTGCATTTGCTGTTAAGGGACCACAGATCTGGAACACTTTATCTGCCGAACTGAAAACACTCACGGATCTGAGCCAGTTCACCTGCAAAGTAAAGCAGTGGCTAAAACTAAAGCTTGTGAACACTGAAGTAAATTAATTGTGTATTTTTTTTAACGCTGTTTTAATGTTGTAATAATGTGTTGCATGTCTGTCAATACTTTTGTCCGTTTTTAAGTGAGGGACCTGGCCTGCAAACTAGCCTTTGGCTAGACGGCTTATGGACATGGCATCGGTCACTGTTTTAAATGTGGCAATGATCTCTGTTCTGTCCCTTTTAAATAAACATGATGATGATGAAACCTTCAGTCTCCACAACCTGAATAAAGGGGGGAATATGGGCTATTTTGACCAAAATCACAAAAACAGAGGTTAGTAAAACACACAAGTCATTATTTTATTTTTACCAAACTCACTAGTCCATATAAACATGATAACTAATAGAAAACATGTCTCTTAAATTAAAACACAGGCAAATTGTTTCCATCTCAAATTCATGTTGGGCACTGGAGTCATTTTCGAGCTCGATTCTGAGCAGACACAAAATTGAATGAATCTTTCCAAATGTTTATTCATGAAAAAATAGTAAAGACAGAAAGACATTTAAAAAATCAGGTTATTCCTCTTAACTGTTTCTGGACTATATATAAATGTGTGATGTTTCCATACAGATTTATCCTGCACTTCCTTTTCTTACCCGACTTATATTTTGTAAAGACACAAATTCTGAAACATTAAACACACTGAAACATAGAATCTGATCCATTCTCCTGCTATTCTGTCCATTCCTTATACGACTAAGAGATGGTTCATCATAGTTTCCATGTTTATATGGACGAGTTAAATTTGTAAAAAATAAAATAATGACTTGTGTGTTTCACTAACCCCTGTGTTTTTGTGATTTTGGTCAGAATAGTCCATATTCCCTCATTTATTCAGGTTGTGGAGACTGAAGGTTTGTTTCAAAATGTCTAATTTTTTGGTTTGTTTCTCACTGAATGTGTCGCAACTTTTTAGCACTATCCAAAAATGACCTGGGGAAAAAAGTGTTTTTCACTCCACCCTACTGTTCACTCATATGGCAATAAAACCTTTCTGATTCTGATTCTTATTTATTTATATTTTTATCACAACTGGTGAAGCTGAATACACTACGTAAATCACATATTATACTTGTGATTAACATTAGATGATTGAAATTTAATGCATGCATATTTATTTATAAGAGAAAAGCAGCTTTGTGCAACTACCAGTCTATAAAATCCTGAATGTTGTACTGCAGGAAGGATGTTCTGCTGCAGGAAAAATAACTCCACCAAACTAAGGAAATGACTAGTTGATCTAATAGGTGACCAGGGAGGTCAGGCAAGAACACTGGCACTCATCCATATTCGAAAAACTTTTATTTACAGGAACCAGATAAAGTGCACTTTACTTAGACGGGCTTAACTCACCTGAGCGCGTTGACAGGAGGATTTTGGAGAGTAATGAGTCCAACAGACCTCGAGACAAGAGTCAACGCCGCCATGTCGATGTTTGAGCTGTGGTCACTGTGCTTTCAGGTTAAGAAATGGACTTTGTGACTAAAGTCGCATTGCACAATTTTATATAACTTTATCTGTCACTGGTTGCATAAACTATAAACCAGTCTTCTTCTCACTGTTTAGATTGCAAGCGTGGAGCTTTACTGCCTCCTACTGCACCACATTGGGACGAAATGATGAAGAGCGTGAACCAAAATGCCTAATATATTAATAGCAATAAAATAAAACTAAATAATTAAATACATGCTTTTGTAATAACTATAGTAAAATAACTATAATATATCAAATCCGGTTAATCAATTTACTCTCTCAAAAAAACTTTATTAGTATTATTATTATTAATTTATTTTTACAAAAGGAACATTTTGAGCTTTTTTTGTTGCAAAGTTAAATTTCAAGACAAACCGTTTTTTTTTTCCTAATTGATTTGATGACAGGATGTGACAACACTGCAGGTTTCGCCTACAAAAATCCTTGTAGCTGTCATTTTAAAAACAAGATTGGTTAATCGCACTTTTAAGATACAATTAGTATTTTTCCTGTTATATGTGTAGTATTATCAGAAGTTAAAATCATTTCTAATTCATGATTTTAAGAAGAAGAAGACGAAGAATGATTTTTGATGAGATATTCGTTCTTCCGTGTTGCTAAAGAGTGTTGTCGATCTCCCTCACACAGAGACTCTGTTGGTTACGCCTCCCAACGTCCGCTCACGCACGGCACTGCAGGGTTCCCCTACAGAAATCTTTTACCTGGGGAGATTGTAGCTGTTATTTTAAAAACAAGCTTGGTTAATCGCACTTTTAAGATACAATTAGTATTTTTTTCTGTTATATGTGTAGTATCACCAGACGTTAAAACGATTTCTAATTCACGATTTTAAGAAGAAGAAGAAGAATGATTTTTGACCAGATATTCGTTCTTCCGTGTTGCTAAAGAGTGTTGTCGATCTCCCTCACACAGAGACTCTGTTGGTGACGCCTCCCAACGTCCGCTCACGCACGGCAGCCACAGCAGAGGTGAAGGAGCGCCTGGTTTGGACTGCAGAGCGGAGAATATGCGCTCACTTTTCGGACTTATAGCTGTAGTTTTTACAGCCAGCCTCTATCTCTATTTACTCTCCCAGTATCTCCCCCCTGCACCTCGGCGACGTGCTCCTCCCGCCGCCGAAGCTGAACATGTGGCGACGGAGCAGCGTTTGCAGCAGCCAGCGGACGAGCCGATCAGGTTTGTTTATGTTAGCCGAAGCTAGCATTAGCCAAGGCTGATGTGCTTGTTGTTTATTATTATATAGTTTCACTCGTTTCACCATCAATTCTTCTGCAGGACTGCACCTAGACTAGGCGTTTGACGATTTCGAAATTTGGTGTCACGATTGTCATGCCCCAAACAATCGCGATTAACGATTATATCACAATAATTTAGCATTTTAATTTTTTATTTTAGCTGCCCCATCTGTACTAATTAATATTGTCCTATAGAATGCTAATACAAACCCAGTAATGAATAATTATAATTTTAATATTATGAATAAATTCCATGTTCCAACTTTTATATAATTGTAATCAACCAAGATCTAGATCATGATGGGTAAGTGGCTTTTTTCTATAGATTTTGCTAATAAAATGGCAAATCTTTTTGTTGCAGATTATCACGATTAAATAATAATCAATTTGGGGGCCTTTTATATAATCTTGATAATCGCCAAGAAAAATAATCTTCCTTTTATCGCCAAAATGTGTGTGAATATCTCGATTATATAAAATGTCTCATGATTGATTATTATATTGTTGTTTATTGTCCCATTCGTAACCTAGACTGCCCTGATTTTCTAAAAGCTTTGATTGATAATCAATAGATCAATCAATAAATCTATATCTTGTTATTTTGGTAAAGCTGACATACTATTTGTAACAACGATGTTTCAAGGGTAAATACTGTAAGTCGATTTTATTTTCAGTGTGATGGTAATATTTAATTTTAGTTTAACTTTATTCTGCTGTTTTCATGTCTGTAATGTAATTAGTTATGCATCAAAGAGCGTGAACTAGGCACCAACCACAGATCTATAATAAGAAATGGATCTTATTATATTCTTATTGTACCATCCAATAAGTGTTTATAGTAAATACCTAGTTCCGAACACAGTTGTTTTGTGTGTTATGCTCATATTATTATTTTTGTTTTACCCACATGCATTGAAATCAGATGTCTAGGCAAACCCTGCAGGGCTGATGATCTGTATAGGCCAATATTATTTAATACAGATGTCGTAATATAGCATGGTCTTGAGTCTAGTCAGTAACAGAAATGTTGAGGTTCCATATTTGGGAATTTACCTTTCCGTTATTTCATTTACAGTTACAGTTACAGTATAATGTAATCTGGAAGTACGACAACACATTGTGAAAGCCACCAATAGATAAGTGCCTAAACTCTGCGTGTTTTCCTCAGATTAAAGTTCCCGTCTGACCTGGAGGAGTTGAGGGAACTGGCTGAGCTGCTGCAGTTTTATAAGATGGAGCACACTGGATATGTCCTGCTACTATTCTGCAGTGCATATCTCTACAAACAGTCCTTTGCCATTCCAGGCTCCTCATTCCTGGTGAGCTAAAAATAAGTCGACTGTTTTCTTTATTGGTGCTTTATCTAAGGCTAAACTTCACACAATAACCTCCCCACTGACACCTGTGTATGTTTTATCTTATTTTTAGCTGTTATATGCAATAGAAATATTTTGTTTTGCCAGTAACAATTTCTAAGACGTCCTTCAGTCTGATCTTGCCTGTTTGGACTTTGTCTGGAAGTTGTCAGTGCAGGACTCGTACTATCTTAAACACTTATCTGTAGATAGTAAGCACCAACTTATCACGGCATGCTCCTGTCCAAGTGTGCATAAAGCTGTGATATCTGCTGTGTAGGGTTGCTCATGGCTGGATGTGTCATGTATTAACACAGTCCTTGTCCTGTCTCTTCTCCATACAGAACATTCTGGCGGGGGCTATATTTGGACTCTATGAAGGCCTGTTTCTCGCCTGCCTGCTCACTACAGTGGGCTCCACTCTGTGCTACCTCCTGTCCCAAGCTTTTGGAAAACGCTATATTGTCAACTTCTTTCCTGACAAAGTCTCCACACTGCAGAAGAAGGTTTGTAGTAGGGACGGGCATTCGATTAAATTTACTTAATCGATTGTCGGGAGAATTAACGATCGATTTTCAATTAATCATTGACATTTTATATTCAAATTATCATCACAATTATTACTGTTACTAATCTGCATAAATAAACTCAAACTTTACAACACATAAACCATAATCACTCCAGAGCCTCATCAGTGTGAGATCAGAATGTGTTTAATGCAGCTTTAAACATTTGTTTACGTCTTACAGAAACTAAACTTAAAACCACATGACTCATTTGCATAAACAGTAAGTGATAAAAAGCAGCTCTTTCCTTGTGCTGATGCTTCAGCTTCTGTTGGACTAAAGGACTCGACTCAGTGGAATATGAGTGTTCTCTCTGTGACAGAGGATGTGATGAGGCTGTGAGTCTGTTCTGTGCGTATGTCGCATTGCAGATGCTGCGTAAACATGTGAAACAGGGACACTCAAAAACCCGATCATACCCGGGACACTGATGTGCAGGTAAACGCACACTGAGGAATATAGTGATCTCCAAGGAGCCAGAGCCGAGACGTGGGACTGTGGGGCCACAGCTCCAGTGTTTGTGCTGTGAGACGCAGCCTCGACTCCTGACACTACGTTACACACAGACACCTACATTCAGTTTGTCCATTAAAATGAACGTGATCGACCAAATTCTTAATTATCGATTATCGATTATCGATTAGTCGACTAATCAGGCCCGTCCCTTGTTTGTATCCCATAGTTAAAGATGCATTGTGTAACTTTTCTGGTGGAGGATCCATCTCGCTTTTGCTTCTCCGTGGAGGTGTTATCACTTTGTCTGGAATGTTTCACAGTGCGGCATTAAACCTTTCTATCTTCATGGAGACCAAATGCTTTTCTAGGTAATTTTGAGCTATAAAACCTGTAATTTATTAAATGTAAATAGAACTAATGTCATACTGTGGAACATTCCAGGAAGAGCAATGACGTATCTGTGGAACCAAACAGCTGACGGACTCTCCACTAGAAAAGTTACACAATGCACCTTTAAAAACAGTTTGAGTATGGTTGAAGGTGTATTAATTGACAAATCACTTTATTTAGATAAGAAGGATTTCTATGGGACAACAGCAGAAAGAAGTTAGTGAGATTTAGTATTTTTTGTTATTTATATGTTAAAAAGTAATTTCAAACTTAAAAGATTTTCAAGTTTAATCTTTAGTCTTTATATAAATAGTTGTTTTGCAGAAACTCTCCTGCATGTGCAGTCTTGTAATTGCAGGTACGTACAGAGATACGTAATAGTTTTGACTACGGCCCTACAATGATGTAATGAAACTGTGCTGGTTCTTTATTGATGGATGTTTTAAGTTTGTAGATGTTTTCACAACATTTTCAAACATGTTCCTTGTTCCAAATCCGGTCAGACAGACTTGCTTTTCCCTGCCCACGTTGTCAGGTCCCGTTGTGTTTATATCTATCACACCTGTACAGGGGGTATTTCATCAAGCGAAACTAAAGCGAAAACCTGTCATATTTGTTCAGTCCAAATCCTCAGTTCCACCAAAGTGTTTAACCAGAGGTGGTGCTGAGTTGCAGCAGTAAGAGGCACAAACCTGGTCAGGACCAGCTTAACTCTCAAGATTATTTTAGCTTCGTCTCCAAGAACGTCTAAAAAGCCATTTGTCAAAAGTTTCACCACCCGCAGTCTGTGTCAGAACACTTCTGTCTGATACCGTTTAAAAAGTGACTTTTATAGCTGCATGTAGTGTCATGAGACTTTTACAGGCCGTACGCTCCTACGCACGAGACTCATGTCAATCAATCAATCACCAACTTTATTGATCCCAAAGGGAAATTCAGTTTGCACATTTCTGGTCGTGCACAATCCACAAACAATATAAAGACAAACATACAACACACACCGTACATTCGAACATCAGGGGACACAAGCAAAATTACTTTCTGGCTTCGTCACGTCTGTCTGTCTCTCTCATCGTTCACTCGTCTTTCGCTCCCCGTCAAACTGCAGACACTTGGGCCTGGATTTTATTGTTTCGTCCAGGCTACATGTGAATAGTTCTGTTACAGCTTCACTTTTATGCACAGCAGAACTTAAGCTCCACACGTATTACCACATTTCATTCCCCGGCCCACATTAACCAGGCTCCGCACTCCGCAGTCCTCCTCATCTCTACCCGTGGAGCAAACAGGAGAGGAGGGTGAGGGAACAGGAGAGGAGGGTGAGGGAACAGGAGAGGAGGGTGAGGGAACAGGAGAGGAGGGTGAGGGAACAGGAGAGGAGGGAACAGGAGAGGAGGGTGAGGGAACAGGAGAGGAGGGAACAGGAGAGGAGGGTGAGGGAACAGGAGAGGAGGGTGAGGGAACAGGAGAGGAGGGTGAGGGAACAGGAGAGGAGGGTGAGGGAACAGGAGAGGAGGGTGAGGGAACAGGAGAGGAGGGCGAGTCGTGTCTTTCCTCTCGCTCCTCATATCAGAATGAACAGAAAAGTTCTGCGTCCTAAATCAAACTGTGGTCCGTGTTCGCTGTGGCTCCTCTCGTTTAATCAGGTCGTAGTAAAAGTCTCACTTTGAGCCCGTTTTTTGTGATGTTTGTCCTGAGTCACCGTTGGCGCAGCTTAAACTTCAGGCCTGAGTGTAGCTTCGGTCAGACTCAGGCTTATTTCTGTCATGGAACGATTTGAGGCTTAAACTCGAGGTGGAGCTCGTTTCTGCTCCGGATTTCAGGATAAGCCTGGACATGTTAAGGGACTTCGATGGAACACTCCCCAGGAGAACCTTGACTTGTTTTGAGAATTTTTTCGATAGTTGCTGAAATATTGCCAAATATTATAAGTAAAGACAAGGGATTCTCTGTCTCATCAACATCTGTGCATCAAAGGTGCATTGGGTAACTTTTCTGAGCGTCCATCAAATGCTTTTCTCCATAGAGATGCTATAGCTTTGTCTGGAATGTTCCACAGTATGGTATTATTAAACCTTTCTATCTCCATGGAGACCAAACCAGACCAAATTACAGGTCAGATCTGTGGAGAGGCGACCCCGCTCACAGTCAGAACGCCTGTTTTTCTAGGCATTTTTGAGCAGTAAAACCACCTGTAATTGAATAAATGTAACATAGAGCTGTTTAATGTCACACTGTGGAACATTCCAGGCAGAGCAATGACGTATCCATAGAAACGAGCAGGTGACTGACCGCCAACAAAAAAGTTACACAGTGCATTTTTATGAAGCGTAAGGTCGTTCTATAGACGTACGATGTTCCATGAGCAGTACCAGAGTCACAGAGATGATTAATGAAGCTTCATGATCGCGTCGTTTTCTTGAATAATGACGTGACATGTTTCCCCGGCACCTGCAGGGAGGTCATGTGCTTTGAAACGCTGGACCCATTTTGCCCTCTGCTGTCAAAAGTTCTACATGCTCATATGCAGTGCAGGCTTCATCATGTACATGTATTAGGGCAGTGCCTCGAGTCTGACGATACGTATATCATATATCATGATCTGCACATCACAATATCCCGATACTCAAACACTGGATGAGTGATTACTTCTAATAACAGAGTCAACTACACCTCCACAAGAACACAAGTATATGAAGTATAATTTATATTTTTGATATAAAATGTTTTTTTTGTTTTAAGTTGAGATTATTAATTTGATTATAGCAAAAAAATTAATAGAAATTTGGGCATGTTGCAAATTTGTGACGTATAGAAACAAGTGTTTGCCAAAAGTTCCTGGGAAAGTTCTGTAGCTGCACTAACGGCACTGGGGGAAAGTCGTGTGTTAAGGGGTTAAATATCGATTCGGATCCATTTTGAATCAACTCGAGAATTGTACAATGAAGTATCGCGATATATCACTGAATCGATTTTTTCTTACACCCCTAATATATATAAACACACACTGTTTTTCACATTAAAAAACAAAACACAGTCTGTACATTGATACAGCCTCATTTCATTTTGATTTTTGTGTTTTTAGATCTGAGGCTGTGGAAAAGTCTGTTTCAGTCTTTAGTCATTTGCTTTTGATTCATATTTTATAGAATAACACAGACTTTTCCTCAGCCTCAGGTCGTTTCTCTTCACTAGTTTTGTGGAGTTTGTCGCCGTCAGCTGAGCGGAAATGACGTCCTGTAATTACCACAGAAATAATAATGAATAATTTTAGAAATAAACTCACACAAATGAAAATTGTCACAGCACAAACCAAATACAAACCTTTTCTATAATTTTCTGCCTGTTTTGAGTCTATTTCACATTCTGAGGTTCTGGACGACGTCATCGGCCGAAAAATAAAACTGCAAATATCTGAAGAACCAGAATCGCACAAACGAAACTTTTTGCGGCACAAACGAAACATAAACCACTGACATAGTTTTTGTGTAGGTTTGAGTTTAATGGGGGCGACTTCACGCTGGTCTCTCCATGGACTAAAGCAGCCACATCACCAGGCCAAGGTACGGGTCAGATCTGTGGAGAAGCGGGAGCCTGTTCACTGTCAGGATGCAGGTTTTTGTGGTAGTTTTGAGCAATAAAAAGTCAAAAATAACTGGTGCACTGAAAAAGCAGGTGTCTCTGATTTGCCAAAAACTGTTGATAAATCTGTGTATTTGGATTGAAAAGAAGAGAAACTAAGAGCACAAACTTATTTTCTGTTTTCTTTCCAGGTGGAGGACAATCAGGACTGTCTTTTCTTCTTCTTGCTCTTCCTGAGGTTCTTTCCGATGACGCCCAACTGGTTCCTGAACATGTCGGCTCCCATCGTCAACATCCCCATCACCTTCTTCTTCGGTTCTGTTCTCATCGGTGAGACCGCGTCCCCGTTAGTCACACTCGTCATATTATAGATCGTCTGTGTTACGTAACTCCACCCACACGAGTCCCTGAGAGGCGAATGTCACTGAAAACTGCCGCGGCGACTTTTTATGTGACTTAGGACCAGGCTGTGACCAGGCTTCAAAATAACAGTC
Source organism: Odontamblyopus rebecca (assembly GCA_030686955.1). Taxonomy (NCBI): domain Eukaryota; kingdom Metazoa; phylum Chordata; class Actinopteri; order Gobiiformes; family Gobiidae; genus Odontamblyopus; species Odontamblyopus rebecca. The sequence goes on from CM060665.1 coordinate 4,675,196, forward strand.
ATTTTAAATAAAAGTCCTCACAATTACCTGGACCGACACACACTGTGCGCTTCACATTCATGTCCCCGGTCTGTATTATGTGAGTGACTAAACCAGGACTAAACCAAAACAGCAAGAACTAAACCAGGACTAAACCAAGACAGCAAGAACTAAACCAGGACTAAACCAGGACTAAACCAGAGGACTAAACCAGAGGACTAAACCAGGACTAAACTAGAGGACTAAACCATAGGACTAAACCAGGACTAAACCAGGACTAAACCAGAGGACTAAACCAGGACTAAACCAGAAGACTAAACCAGGACTAAACTAGAGGACTAAACCATAGGACTAAACCAGAGGACTAAACCAGGACTAAACCAGAGGACTAAACCAGGACTAAACTAGAGGACTAAACCATAGGACTAAACCAGGACTAAACCAGGACTAAACCAAAACAGCAGGACTAAACCAGAGGACTAGACCAGGACTAAACAGAGGACTAGACCAGGACTAAACAGACGACTAGACCAGGACTAAACAGAAGACTAGACTAGGACTAAACCAAAACTAAACCAGGACTAAACCAAGACTAAACCAAGACAGCAGGACTAAACCAGGTCTAAACCAAGACAGCAGGACTAAACCAAGACTAAACTAGAGGACTAAACCAAGACACCAGGACTAAACCAGGGGACTAAACCAGAAGACTAGACCAGGACTAAACCAGGACTAAACCAGGACTAAACCAGGGGACTAAACCAAGACAGCAGGACTAAACCAGGTCTAAACCAAGACAGCAGGACTAAACCAGGACTAAACCAGGACTAAACCAGGGGACTAAACCAGAAGACTAGACCAGGACTAAAGTAAAGGACGGTAGGATCCACATAAATCCAGAATAAGAATAAAACAGTGAGTCTCTTCTCTGTCCCAGGTCTGCTGCCGTATAACTTCATCTGCGTGCAGACGGGGGTCATGCTGTCTGAACTCACCTCTCTGGATGATCTGTTCTCGTGGGAGCGGCTGCTGCAGCTCTTGGGCATCGCCTGTGTGGCTCTGCTGCCTGGCGCCCTGATCCGACACTTCAGCCAGAGGACCCTCAAACTGGACGCCCCGACGGCCCAGCACAACGGCACCGTGGACAAGAAAGCCCAGTGAAAATGCACAAACCCTCCGCGGGCTTTTGGACTTGAATGTTTTTATCGCGTCTCTCCGGGAAACCTTCGTCAGAGGTTTTTTCAGCGTTTACACTGAAGCACACGGCGGGAGCGAGGCGGAGAGGGGAGCATTTTAACGCGTATTTTTACACACAAATGTTGGCTCGTGTGTAGCCGACATTTTATTGCCAAGTGAACTGTTTGTGTTTGTTCGTGTGTACAGCGAAATATGGGAATGTGTGTGGAAATTTCCTACATTGCCAAACGTTTTTGGTGCCGTATTTTTTGGACTATAAATCGCACTTTTTTTCAGGGCTCGGGTGGTCGTTTAATCTAATTTACAGACGGATTAAATGTCCTGATATGTGGCATAAACAGGCTGTTTTCTCTTCTGTTAGCGACTGTAAAGTGACTATAGTGGCCGTATATATGTTACTGGACACGCACTGATATGGAAATGAGCTGTGAATAGAGGTGTGAATTATCGGTATTTAGCAGATCATTAATTACCGCGGCGCACACGCATTTACCGCTAAAGGCTAATAGCGGTAGTTTACTTACAGCACTTTCTTTACAGGCTAGAATATCATACAAAAACACCATTAGGCTGAATTACTGTCTTTAAATATGACGTAAAGAGGCAGAAGAACAATAAATGTCGCCTAAATAAACCCAACTGAAAATCCAATAGAGCCAAACCTAAGTTTTATAAACAACTGAAGATTTACAGTGAATTTTTACGTCATAAATATATCAGCGATTATATCTGCAGCTCCAACTCCCATTTTATCGACTGCAACAAAATCCATATCAGTCGGGCTCTAACATGAATCGTATTTATGAATCAAAAATGAAAAAACAAATCGTTATCTGTTTTTTCATTTTGGTTTTAGAGACAAATAAAGAAAAGAGTTGTTTTTGATTCTATATTGAAAAACGAACAAATGATACACGGATTCTCCTCTGTTCAGTTGTTTTTATCACTATAACTTCTATAACTTTCCTTTCAAGATGAAGAGAAATTTTCCCCAAAAAGTGCGACTTATACATGTTTTTTGTCTTCTTCGTTGTGCATTTTTTTGGCTTATACTCTGAAAAATACGGTACTTTTGGTGAAAGTGTTTCAAAGTGCCTGTCACGCAGCAATGGACTCTCGCCTTCTACCTCAGGCTCAGTCAAAGGTGCACTGTGTAACTTTTCTGGCTTGTTTCTATGGATACGTCACTGCTCTGCCCGGTATGTCCCACAGTGTGACATTAAACAGCTCTTCCTTACTTCTTGCTTTTATTCAATTACAGGTGGTTTTATAGCTCAAAAATACGTAGGAAAAACAACATTCTGACTGTGAACTCGGTCCGGTTTGGTCTACGTAAAGCCGCATTGTGAAACATTCCAGACAAATCAATAACATCTCCGTGGAGAAAAGCATTTGACGGACGCCCCAGCAGAAAAGCAGCGCAATACACATTCGTCGTGGCCCGTATTTGCGTCGAGCGTGTGGAGTTTGGGGTATTTGAGGCACCTGTTGTTGACTTGGACGGACCGGAGCTCTTCTCACTCTCATGTGAAACCAAAACAATTATCTGGACCAAAAAAAAAAGGATTTCTGAAAGTATTTGTATTTCGCTTTCAGAACTGCAGGTGTGAAGAAGCAACACGTCACAGTTAAACGGTCAAACGGTTAAAAAAGTTTCAGCAAATCGTTCTCGTCGTTGGCGCCGCCACCGGTTTCTGTTCCTCCCTTTGACTTTCAGACACTGACGGCCAAGTCCGAGGCAAAGATTCCACCACAGAGTTTATTTGGGAGGCGCGGATGATTTGTTCTTCTATTTTTTTCTTTTAAACACTTCTTTGTAAATGATCAGCTGGAGCCCATTGCTGTCTGGATCCACGACGCCATAAGGGGAAGCGTTTCGTATGTGAGTAACTTGTGAGAAAAGCTTTGTGATTCTTGTGTTTTCACGTCAGACCTGCTGGACTTGTCCTGGAAAAGTGAATGTGGTTTTACAGTGGAACATTTGAGCCGATAATTATACTCAAACCTGTGAGAAGCGTTTTCCTTTAATGAGATAAATAGTGTAAAAAGCTTTTGCTTATTTACCTGACGTGTTTCTGCATGTTTGGAAGTCCCACTGCAGAAACAGCTCAGGCAAACGAGCGTTTTAGAGCTTTTTGGACGAAAACAAAGCTGAATTTCCTAAACAGAACTTTAATTATACTCACTTAACAGTAATATTTGTCTTTTTTCTGCCTTTACATTTCGGCAAACCCTTGAGTTGCATTTTCTGTAATATATTACACTTTTGGGATGTGAAATTTGTGGTATGAAATATCACAAATGGTGTAACACCTTTTGAGGTGAAAATTTTGAAATAATAAAACGGAAAAAACAATGTGATTCTTTCAAATAGTCTTTATTGCTCAGATCCAGGTTGCTCAGCAATACAGTTCACTCACAACTCAAAACAAGAGCGTGGCCGTCGCTGGAGAAGCATCTGCGTAAAACAGATGCTTTTCCGCAGGCCACGGTAATGTCGAGGTGCTTAGGACCTTGTGACTCAAGGAAAATGTAGGAATTGAGGGCTGTAACCATAGACGCTGTACTCATTTCAGTGATAATACTTCTATGGCAGAGGAAACGGAAATGGTGAAACGCGGGTAAAAAGATGGATCCGTTTGACTGAAAATCTAGTGCTGACGTGTCTACAGTACAACAGTCTCATGCGATGCTCCGTGTTTCTCCTCACACAAAATAATCACTTAAAAACTCTGCGTTCATCTCACCAAACTTCACCAGTCCTTCAAACCCGACTTTCTCCAGCTCCGCCTCTTCAGAACTGGACACTTCCACCATTCAACTACTTTGCATCACAAGTCATTACAGCTTTCCTTTCCTCCCAAAATCCGCTAGAATATGTTCATATAGTTTCAAAACTGCTAGTTGTGGTAGTAGTGACCTAACAGGAATGAATATTCAAAGCAAAGAATCCAGACTACGGTAGATTATTAAATGAAAACCAGATTAATAAAACAAAAAAAAGAAACTAAAACTAACCAACCACCGTGCGATATGACTAAGTACAGCTTCTGTGACGTGTGAAACTGTGTGGTTTATTCTGGTACCGAATACTTGCAAATCCCTAGCAACACCCCACAAAACTAAGAAACACCAAGTCCTTGGAAAAAAAAACAAAAAAAACAAAGGTTATATCATTGACAAAGTTTCGCCTTGATAACGTTTGGCTGCTAAACTTATCCAGAAGCACGAGACAAGACTGGGAAATCCGGCTATTCCTCTAGAAGACAAGTTTTAACAAATCCAGTGCGGCCTTAAAGAAACATGCTCTAATATAGCAAAGTCATGCATCGCAGCACAAGCGTCGTATACCTACTTTTACCGCGCGTTAAATGTTAGCGATCTGATTTGGTGAGCTAGTATCAGAATGAGGTACTGTTTCGGCTGTGGAGAGGCCCAGTGACGAGGGCCTCAGGCATTGTGTGACGTTAGACCTTTTCGTAGTTTTATTTCAGCTTATTTGTGTTCATTTGGGACGAGAGAGAAGAAAGCCTCATCTGATGACTACAAAAATTTGCCCTTCAAAATAAAATAGCGCTAACTCTTTACTACGTTATTGGTTTAGTAACTAAGTCAGCGTCGGATTCACAAGAGGTAATTCTCAAATTTACAGCACGATAAGAAAAAATAATCGACGCGGGAGACGGGAGACGGAGGCCTCCCCCCCGTCCCCGGCGCTGCAGAAGTGTTTTCTAATGAGAGAGGATGGTTATCTGGCTGTGTGGCTATTGTACACATATTGTTTACAGATATACAGTTGTCTTGAACACAGTGACATTGTTAAGAGTCTACATTCTACACGGACGACGAGACGCTTTTAAGCTATTTTGCCGAAGTCCTGTCAGTGTGTTTTTGCAGCTTCTTCAAAATCAAGCCCAGAGTATGTGGTTCGGTATTATCAAATAGAGCTGGTAAGTGTAAGCACAGGGACTTATTAGAAAATAATCACGGCATTTGTACTGTTGTTGTAAAAAGTCTTGGAAAAACCTGGAGGTACAGTTGGGAAAACAGGAGGTACAGTTGTTAGGTTTAAGGTTAAAGGAGAAGCAAGTGACGCTTTGACCGGCCAATGGGTTTTGCATATAAGGTCTTTAGAAACTTTCAGAAACAAAATGGCGCTCTGCTCGTTTCTCGTCTTCCTGGTCACAAACAAAGGTTTTGCTGAAGAGATTTTTGTCACAACTTTATTTAACCATCCACCACGCTAAATGTTTATGGCTCAAATGTTGTTTGGGCTGATGATTCTTGTGCTTCCAGCCGTGAGGCGCCTTTCCTGGACGTACAGTAGAGCGGAGTGAAAAAAAAAACGTTTTATTCCAGATCATTTTTGGTGAGAAACAAACCAAAAAATTAGACATTTTGAAGCAAATTCTGAATAAACTGGGGGAATATGGACTATTCTGACCAAAATCACACAAAAAAACAGAGGTTAGTAAAACACACAAGTCATTATTTTATTTTTACCAAACTCACTCGTCCATATAAACATGATAACTAATAGAAAACATGTCTCTTAAATTAAAACACAGGCAAATTGTTTCCATCTCAAATTCATGTTGGGCACTGGAGTCATTTTCGAGCTCGATTCTGAGCAGACACAAAATTGAATGAATCTTTCCAAATGTTTATTCATGAAAAAATAGTAAAGACAGAAAGACATTTAAAAAATCAGGTTATTCCTCTTAACTGTTTCTGGACTATATATAAATGTGTGATGTTTCCATACAGATTTATCCTGCACTTCCTTTTCTTACCCGACTTATATTTTGTAAAGACACAAATTCTGAAACATTAAACACACTGAAACATAGAATCTGATCCATTCTCCTGCTGTTCTGTCCATTCCTTATACGACTAAGAGATGGTTCATCATAGTTTCCATGTTAGTCTGGACGAGTTAGTTTTGTGTGTTTTACTAACCTCTGTTTTTGTGTTTTTGTGATTTTGGTCAGAATAGTCCATATTCCCCCGTTTATTCAGGTTGTGGAGACTGAAGATTTGCTTCAAAATGTCAAATTTTTTGGTTTGTTTCTCACTGAATGTGTCGACAACTTTTTATCACTATCTAAAAATGATCTGGAAAAACAGCTTTTTTCACTCCACCCTAATGTACAGCTGCTGCTGCTGCTGCTGCTGCTGCTACGACTCTGTGGGCGACATTTATGTTTAATGAAAAGAGCTTCTCGTGGAGCAGAGAATAATGGATCTGACAGCCCTTCAAAGTCCGTCTCTTCCTTCTCCTTTAACAGCAGAGATCTGGGTGAGTTCAGTACACGACATCCACGTTCAGAACCGTGTGGGACAGGCCTGTGCCGCCGCCGCCGGCCGAGTCCAGCACTACCGTTATGAAGGTCACCAGGTATGTGGACCTGACGAGTCTGGAGATTACTGTAGATCTTTCTCTTGTTCTTTTTGTTATTTTTTTCATTAAAAAAGGAAAATTAAAAACGCTTCAAATGATTAGTTAACAAGGCATACAAAATGTGGAAAAGGGGAAATGACAGATAGGACTGAGGTACCCTGAAGCCTGAGGTAGATCACAATACTGACATGCGCACTGTTCACGTCGGACCAAAGTTCACACGCTGGTCACTTCACTGTTCTCCCATTTTTTCAGATTTTTATATTATTATTTTCATTATTCATAGTCTCATTTTCAAGAAAATAAACACTTCCCTTCAAAATAATATGGCAGTGTCCCACTGAGGAAAAGAAAAGGACTTTGTTTTCTTTTGTTTCTTATCAATAGCTCTCATCACAAAATAGGAAAAAAATAGATTCATAAATATTACTCTCTCTTTTTTATATATATACACGCACACACATATGCACACACACCGCGCACACGGGGGAAGCCGTGCGTATTGGCAATAACCTGTGTCGGAAGATGAAGCTGACAGTGATGTTTAAGATGACAAAATAAGGCAACGCGCTTTTTCCATGTCTCCACAGTAACACAGAGGGGACACTGCACCTGCCGCTCCAGCAGAGGGCGCTCCAGCAGTGGGCGCTCCAGCAGTGGGCGCTCCAGCAGTGGGCGCTCCAGCAGTGGGCGCTCCAGCAGTGGGCGCACCGCTGGGCACCGCAGGGCACTAAAAAAGGCTGCATATCGTACATTCACAGCTGTCTTGCCCGTTTGAGAAAAGCTCCCTGACAGGAGAGGGTTAAAGCCAAACGCTGTGGCCGGGTTGTGTTTGTGCCACAGGTCATACAGTGCTCCCTCCCAAAAAAACTACCACCCCCCCCGCCCCACACCCCCCTACTGCCACCCCCTCCCCCCCACCCCCACCCCCCGACTGCGACCACCCCCCGACCACCGCCCCCTCCGTGGCCCGTAAGGCTGAGCGTGCCAAGGTGCACATTCAAAGCAACAAGCAAAGTGCACCGACTCTTTAAGACGTCTTTTCTTTTACGCGATCGTCAAACACGACGCCCCCTGTGATTCTATAAACTCTGGGTTCTCATAGATTTCGCAGGAGGACAAGCATGAATGTAGATACGGTCTCCTGAACAGCATGGGAGGATGACAGGACCGGTGGAAAATAAAATCTCCGCTTTAACCTCTGTTGAGCAAAAGTGGCAGTCAGTTCGATGTTATCAAAAGGCTACAGAAAAATAAAATGTTAGCGGACAGTGAAAAGGACAATTTGGAAAGATGCAGATGAGAGCGCGCAACGAGAAATGTGATTTGGAAGATAAATAAAGGATGGTAGCATTAGCTGAGTGATGAGGGGACGTTATCTTTTGCGTTGGCACACACACAGGCTTGTTACAAAGACTCAGTCACTAGATTTATACTTCAGGGTTGTCTCAGTTTCAAAGAGAAACGCGGGAAAAGCCGCTGCAGCTCGGTCAGCGTCTGCAACAACTATGTTCAGAGGACACTACGTCCCACTGTCATCTCAGTACAAACGACAGTGTGGGCCTAGTGTGTGTCAGTATACTCATCTACTCTGCATTAATACTGCTAAGGATACTTGAACTTCACTCCAACTCCGAAGAGCGAAGGTGTCCATTGTCTTCTGCTCTCTTTCTAAACCAAAACAAATCACAAATGTTAGTACCAATGCTTTATCTGATGTTAGGCCTATGTTAGTCCAACTGAAGAGATAACGTTATGCAGGGCGACTCTATTTCTGTTTTTATGTGAAGACAACAGTTTCCACCTTTTCCACCTGTCTTGTAGATTTTTTTTGGTCTTTTTTGTGTTATTTTCGTATCAGTACGGTGTGTCCGACTCTCACAGGGCTGGCAGTGCACAGAATGCCCTCAGCCTTTGGCTCTCACTTGTTTCCCTCCAGAAGTTCTTTGGTTTGATCCCGGTGCTGGTCGGCCCTGCCAGTCCCCTTGGCCGTGGCCCGTGTGGGAGGTCAGTCCGTGGGAGGGCTACATTCATTGGCTGGTGCCCGCTGGAGCCGGGTGGGGGTCACTTGGCGTGGTGCGGTGACACTGTGCCACTCGACTGGTGCTTCTGCTCCTGCTGTTTGACCTGCTGAACGATCTCCCGGATCTTCCTCTGAGCAGTCTGAGGAAAAGCACAAAGTCACTGGAGTGTGGGGACATAGAGTGGATAAAAACGAGGGAGTGTGGACACCATAGAGTGGATAAAAAGGAGGGAGTGTGGGGACATAGAGTGGATAAAAACGAGGGAGTGTGGACACCATAGAGTGGATAAAAAGGAGGGAGTGTGGGGACATAGAGTGGATAAAAACGAGGGAGTGTGGGGACATAGAGTGGATAAAAACGAGGGAGTGTGGGGACATAGAGTGGATAAAAACGAGGGAGTGTGGGGACATAGAGTGGATAAAAACGAGGGAGTGTGGACACCATAGAGTGGATAAAAACGAGGGAGTGTGGGGACATAGAGTGGATAAAAACGAGGGAGTGTGGGGACATAGAGTGGATAAAAACGAGGGAGTGTGGACACCATAGAGTGGATAAAAACGAGGGAGTGTGGGGACATAGAGTGGATAAAAACGAGGGAGTGTGGGGACATAGAGTGGAAAAGGGACTGAGTGTGACCATAGGCTGGATAAAAAAGTGGACTGAGGGAGTGTGGGGACCTTACAGTCAATAAAGTAACAATTTAATGAAATTCTCTTGACTTTATGCTAGTTAAATTATGCTAGTTAAGATTCTAGTAACGTTAGCTATTGTAATTGTTATTTTGTCATTTTATTTCATAAATCGTAAATCAGGGCAGGAAAGCGGGAAGGGAACTTATTTAGCAACGAAACTAGCTGTCAATCAAACCTGTTGCTACGCTAGGAGGAGGGGCCTCGGGGAATTAAGGCGTCTGATTGGTCCGTTATTTATGTTCATATTTTGATTTGGGAACAAAACAGCGAAATGAAAAATTCAGGATCCTGTGTCGCGGGTTCATACGAACATTTTAAGACCAAAATGACGAGGCTCAGTGCAGCAGGTACAGAGAGAGGAGCGAGAAGATCCTAATGTGAGTCAATGGGGAAAAAGGGAGAGAAGGAGCCGGAAGAGCCTCCTGGAGCACTTCCTGTTTAGCACGCGGCGGCTAACGCTTTAGCTATGTCCACTCATATATATGGATTATGTTATAAACCTAAAAAACATGCACCAGGGACTTCAGGTGGAAATTAGCGCTGGTGCTACAACCTGCCACAGCGCATCTCATAAACTATAAATAAACTAAAACTAAACTAAACTAAATAAATACTACTTTTACTTTGTTGCTGTTCCTCTACTGACTGTCAGAGCAGCACCGTATAAATAATGTCATAATGTAATAATGTGATAATGTGATAATGTAATAATGTGATAATGTAATAATGTCATAATATAATAATGTCATAATGTAATAATATAATAATGTAATAATGTAATAATGTCATAATGTAATAATGTCATAATGTGATAATGTAATAATGTCATAATGTCATATCATAATGTCATAATGTGATAATGTGATAATGTAATAATATAATAATGTAATAATATAATAATGTAATAATGTAATAATGTATGTTTCTGTGGCGGCTGCAGTTGGGCTTTTGTCCCCGAGAGTCAAAAAGTTCATGTTTTGCCTCTTGACAAACAAACTGATGTAATCTCCAAGTGTTTAAAGACTGAAGTCTGAAGACAAAACACGAGCCTAAACACACTAACCTGTTCCCCATAAACCCGGCACAGGCTTTTCTCTATACTGTTGTTACACGAGCTGTTTGTGTGAGGTGAACCCGCGAACCGCTGCTTTCGTATTTGCAGACGGATTTAGCAGAGCGATCGCTCCAACGCTGTAAACCAGTCTTTAAAGGTGCAGTGTGTAACTTTTCTCGTTGTGGGTCCGTCAAATGCTTGTCTGGAATGTTTCGCAGTATTAACTGATCCCCGGGCCTTTCTGTTGTGTGGAGTTTGCATGTTCTGCCCGTGTCTGGATGGGTTTCCTCCTCCCGTTTCCCCCATCAACCCAAAACATGCTCCATAAATCTCCAGGGAGAACAGCCGATAACTAACTGTAGGTCAATTAAATACAATCAATCAGTTCAAATACGGTCTAATAATTACCGTATTTTCCAGACTATAAGTCGCACCAGCCAAAAAATGCACAATGAAGAAGTAAAAAACATATATAAGTCGCACTTTTGGGGGAAAATTTAGAAGAACTGACATTTCATGTTGAAAGGCGAGTTACAGAAGTTATAGTAATAAAAACAACCCAACAGAGAAGAATCTGTGTGTCATTCATTCATTAGTGTTTCAATATATTTCAAAAATAAGAAAATGAAAAAAAAAACTCTTTTCTTTATTAAAACCAAAAAACCAAAATGAAAAATCGAATAATGATTTGTTTTTTAATTTTTGATTCATATGTGCGATTCATATATTTGGTCTCTGGTCTGTCAGTGTAAAAAATGTAATAAATAAATCAAACCATGAAAAAAGTGCGACTCATAGTCTGATAAATACGGCACTAAATACTAATAAAATACAACTAAATACTAAACACAATCAATCAGTTAAATACTGTCCCACTTTAACTGTGTGTTTTAATCGTACTTAATGCGTTTATGTTGTTCTAAGTCAGGGGTGTCAAACTCATTTTGGTCCGGGGGCCGTATGCAGCCTACTTTGATCCCAAAAGGGCCGGATCAGAAAACTCAGTTCTCTCTTCAAGTTATCGTATTTTTCTCCGTGTCTCGTAGTGGTGTTTAAGATTATATTCCTCGAGCAACGCCACTTGTTCCAAACACACTGAGCACAGATTTCCCATTCACCTCTGTCAACAAATAAGAATTAGACTATTTTTCTTGGGAAATCCTGAACTCAGCATCTGCTTTTCTCATTTTTTGACATTTTGCTGATGAGGGTCACGGTCGACAGTCAAAACGATCGTCCTTTAAGAGCGTTTGGAAAGAGGAAAGTCTTCATTTGTGCTGCTCTGGTGGGAGTCGCAACGTACAGAAACGCCGGAGACGCTGCTATGCTAAACGGTGCAGAAAATTAACAGAAAAATCTGAAAATTTTAAGTATTTTAATAGAAAAATCAGCCGAGGGCCAGATTAAAGGTCTTGGAGGGCTGGATCTGGCCCCCGGGCCGCATGTTTGACACATATGTTCTAAGGCGACTCTGGCCGTCACCCAAACCTTTAGAGCTTTATGTTTTATGTTTTATTTTTTTTTCTGTCTAAACTGTAGTAAATGTGGGAGAAACACTGGGATGGGAGTTGCTGCTGTTGTTTTTAATCAGCTGACGGCGGCGACTTTAGCAAAACTCCGCAAAACGATAAACGATCTGAGGCTGCGGAAAAGTCTGTGCTATTCTATAAAATATGAATCAAAAGCAAATGACTAAAGACTGAGACAGACTTTTCCGCAGCCTCGGGTCGTTTATCGTCATGAGGATCAGAATTTGTCCTCTAGATATTTCATGTACACGTTCAGTAAATATGGTTGCAGACTGTAGTTACCTGACTGGCATAGAAATGTCCACTGATTTTCACAAACACCTCGTCGTTCTCGTCTGGAGTTTGGTCCCGTGGTACAATCACTTCTGCACTCGTGAGATTCTGCAGCTCTGTTACCTGGAAATGCACAGATCTCAGCGTTACATTTGCAAAAAAACAAAATCTAGTCGAGCTAAAATGACTTGAATGAAGGAAGTTTTAACATGATTTAGTGAAGTAAAATTATCTGCCAGTGGAATGAGACTTTTTGTACTTACAACACGGTGAGAACAAGATTCATATTTCGTCTTGTTTTAAGAAAACTTGGTAAGTGGAAATTTCTTACTGCACTGGCAGAAAATTTCACTTAAAATAGGGCATTTTTTACCTCAAAATTGTTTGTTTTTTTATTTCTGATAGACCTGTTTGCTTTTGTTCTGTTTTAATGAATGAAATAAAGAAAGAAAATAAGAAAAAAACAACCGCTTTTTGCACTTAAAATAAGAAACAAAATGAAATTTTGCTTGAATTAAGCAGGTCTAAACCAGGACTAAACCAGGACTATAACAGGACTAAACCAGGTCTAAATCAGGACTATAACAGGTCTAAACCAGGTCTATAACAGGTCTAAACCAGGACTAAACCAGGACTAAACCAGGACTAAACCAGGACTATAACAGGACTATAACAGGTCTAAACCAGGACTATATCAGGTCTAAACCAGGACTAAACTAGGACTAAACCACAACTTCATCAGGTCTATTCCAAGTCTAAACCAGGACTAAACCAGGACTATAACAGGTCTAAACCAGTACTAAACCAGGACTAAACCAGGACTAAACCAGGACTAAACCAGGACTAAACCAGGTCTAAACCAGGTCTATAACAGGACTAAACCAGGACTAAACCAGCTCTATAACAGGTCTAAACCAGGACTAAACCAGCTCTATAACAGGTCTAAACCAGGACTAAACCAGGTCTAAACCAGGACTAGACCAGGTCTAAACCAGGTCTAAACCAGGACTAAACCAGGTCTAAACCAGGAGTAAACCAGGACTAAACAAACCAGGACTAAACAAACCAGGTCTAAACCAGGTCTATAACAGGTCTAAACCAGGACTAAACCAGCTCTATAACAGGACTAAACCAGGTCTAAACCAGGTCTAAACCAGGACTAAACCAGGTCTAAACCAGGACTAAACCAGGTCTAAACCAGGTCTATAACAGGACTATAACAGGTCTAAACCAGGACTAAACCAGGTCTAAACCAGGTCTATAACAGGTCTAAACCAGGACTAAACCAGGACTAAACCAGGTCTATAACAGGTCTAAACCAGGACTATAACAGGACTAAACCAGGACACAACCAGGTCTAAACCAGGTCTATAACAGGTCTAAACCAGGACTATAACAGGTCTAAACCAGAACTAAACCAGGACTATAACAGGACTAAACCAGGACTAAACCAAGACTAAACCAGGTCTAAACCAGGTCTATAACAGGTCTAAACCAGGACTAGAACAGGACTAAACCAGGTCTATAACAGGTCTAAACCAGGACTATAACAGGACTATAACAGGACTAAACCAGGACACAACCAGGTCTAAACCAGGTCTATAACAGGTCTAAACCAGGACTATAACAGGTCTAAACCAGAACTAAACCAGGACTATAACAGGACTAAACCAGGACTAAACCAGGACTAAACCAGGTCTAAACCAGGTCTAAAACAGGTCTAAAACAGGATTAAAACAGGACTATTCCAGGTCTAAACCAGGTCTAAACCAGGACTAAAATAGGACTATAACAGGTCTAAACCAGGACTAAACCAGGTCTAAACCAGGTCTATAACAGGACTAAACCAGGACTAAACCAGGACTAAACCAGGTCTATAACAGGTCTAAACCAGGACTAAACCAGCTCTATAACAGGTCTAAACCAGGTCTATAACAGGACTAAACCAGGACTAAACCAGGTCTAAACCAGGACTAAACCAGGTCTAAACCAGGACTAAACCAGGACTAAACCAGGTCTAAACCAGGTCTATAACAGGACTAAACCAGGACTAAACAAGGTCTAAACCAGGACTAAACCAGGACTATAACAGGTGTAAACCAGGACTAAACCAGGACTATAATTTTACCTTGTGGAATCGACTCAAATAAAGTCAAATGTTCTGAATTGAAGTCATTTTAAGGGACCTACAGATAGTTTTAGTTCCAGTTTCCAGGTTAATAACCCTGTGACAAACCCCAGGGCTTCTTACCGTCTTCCCTCCTTTGCCGATGACTCTTCCCGCCGCAGACGACGGGACCTTGATGTGCGTCTCCAGTTTGACTTCCTCCTTCGGCGAGAAGAAATTCTCCTCTTTCAGTTTCCCAAATATCCGACCTTGAGCCTAAAACCCACACGGAGAGAGAGTGAGAGGAAAGAGGAGCAAAACCCACACGGAGAGAGAGTGAGAGGAAAGAGGAGCAAAACCCACACGGAGAGAGAGTGAGAGGAAAGAGGAGCCGGGGAACACACTGCACTGGATTCATTAAAGTGTTTAAGACACAAACACTTTATATTTGTTGGTTTGGTTATATTTTTCTAACGTAATTTTGTTTATGAACCTCTATTCTGTAGCAGAGACTTTCTTTTTTAAATCCAGGACTATAACAGGTCTAAACCAGGACTAAACCAGGTCTAAACCAGGACTAAACAAGGTCTAAACCAGGACTAAACAAGGTCTAAACCAGGACTAAACAAGGTCTAAACAAGGACTAAACAAGGTCCAAACCAGGACTAAACAAGGTCTAAACCAGGACTAAACCAAGACTATAACAGGTCTAAACCAGGACTAAACCAGGACTATAACAGGTCTAAACCAGAACTAAACCAGGACTATAACAGGACTAAACCAGGACTATAACAGGTGTAAACCAGGACTAAACAAAGTCTAAACAAGGACTAAACAAGGTCCAAACCAGGACTAAACAAGGTCTAAACCAGGACTAAACCAAGACTATAACAGGTCTAAACCAGGACTAAACAAGGTCTAAACAAGGACTAAACAAGGTCCAAACCAGGACTAAACAAGGTCTAAACCAGGACTAAACAAGGTCTAAACCAGGACTAAACAAGGTCTAAACCAGGACTAAACAAGGTCTAAACCAGGACTAAACCAGGACTAAACCAGGACTGATCCAGGACTAAACCAGGACTAAACCAGGACTAAACCAGGACTGATCCAGGACTGATCCAGGACTAAACTAGGACTAAACCAGGTCTAAACCAGGACTAAACCAGGACTGATCCAGGACTAAACCAGGACTAAACAAGGTCTAAACCAGGACTAAACCAAGACTATAACAGGTCTAAACCAGGACTAAACAAGGTCTAAACAAGGACTAAACAAGGTCCAAACCAGGACTAAACAAGGTCTAAACCAGGACTAAACAAGGTCTAAACCAGGACTAAACCAAGACTATAACAGGTCTAAACCAGGACTAAACAAGGTCTAAACCAGGACTAAACCAAGACTATAACAGGTCTAAACCAGGACTATAACAGGTCTAAACCAGGACTAAACCAGGACTAAACCAAGACTAAACCAAGACTATAACAAGTCTAAACCAGGATTATAACAAGTCTAAACCAGGACTATAACAGGTCTAAACCAGGTCTAAACCAGGACTATAACAAGTCTAAACCAGGACTATAACAGGTCTAAACCAGGACTAAACCTGGACAGGTCTAAACCAGGACTAAACCAGGTCTAAACCAGGACTAAACAAGGTCTAAACCAGGACTAAACCAAGACTATAACAGGTCTAAACCAGGACTATAACAGGTCTAAACCAGGACTAAACCAGGATTATAACAAGTCTAAACCAGGACTATAACAGGTCTAAACCAGGTCTAAACCAGGACTATAACAAGTCTAAACCAGGACTATAACAGGTCTAAACCAGGACTAAACCAGGACTAAACCAGGACTAAACCAGGACTAAACCAGGACTAAACCAGGACTATAACAGGTCTAAACCAGGACTAAACCAGGACTAAACCAGGACTAAACCAGGACTAAACCAGGACTATCCATTATCTTTCCATTGATTTTACACAGATAGAACAATACAAATATTTTTTTGCATTTAATCTGGCATGAAAACAAAAATCTAAACACCTAAATCTAACATATGCAGGGAAGATTACGACAATTATAGTCTGTTAAGACTTTATAATTGTAGAAAAAACAATAACTGGATTAAAGTATTAAAGTCCATGGAGAATAAATACTGCATTGTTGATATAGTTTGTTGTATTTGGACCTAAAATGGGCCGTAGAGAAGTTTTCACTGGAAAAAAACAATATGTAGGTGAGTTAAAATTACTTAAATTAAGAACATTTTACTTTATTTGAGCAGATTCATCTTGACAAGTGAAATTATCTGCCAGTGGAATAAGTGTTTTTTCCTTAATTCAAGCGACATTTGATTTTATTTCTTATTTTAAGTGCAAAAAAGTTGTTGTTTTTCTTATTTTAAGTGTAGCAAGATGTATTTTCATATTTTAAGTACAAAAATCTCACTGCACTGGTAGATCATTTTACTTGTCAAGTGAAATTTACTTGCAAAATTTGCTGCAAATCCTGTCTCTGCCCCCTACCTCCATGAAGTCGCCCCATCAAACTCAAACGTGCACAAAAACTACGTCAATTGTTTGTGCTGCAAAAAGTTTTGTTTGTGCGATTCTGGTTCTTCAGATATTTGCAGTTTTATTTTCAGCCGATGACGTCGTCCAGAACCTCAGAATGTGAAATAGACTCAAAACAGGCAGAAAATTATAGATAAATGATCTGAGGCTGTGGAAAAGTCTGTGAATCAAAAGCAAATTACTAAAGACTGAAACAGACTTTTCCGCAGCCTCAGATCGTTTATCGTCACTAGTTTTGCTAAAGTCGCCGCCATCAGATGAGCGGAAATGACGTCCTATAATTACCACAGAAATAATAATGAATAATTTTAGAAATAAACTCACACAAATGAAAATTGTCACAGCACAAAACAGCACAAACGAAGCACAAACGTTTTCTATAATTTTCTTCCTGTTTTGAGTCTATTTCACATTCTGAGGTTCTGGACGACGTCAAAATAAAACTCCAAATATCTTAAGAACCAGAATCGCACAAACGAAACTTTTTGCAACACAAACGAAGCACAAACGACTGACTTCATTTTGAGCAGTTTTAGAGCATCCTGTCTACAGCTTAATGTGTCTAACACTGTAGGTTCTTCACTAAATCTCCTAAGGCAACAGAAGACGCCGATATTATAGTGTCAGGACAAAAAGGACAAATTGTCAAAGAAAATATCTGTCTACAAATATCTTGGCATCCACGTCGACTCCAAACTAAACTTTAGGTCATGTGCATAGTCTGTATATATGAGTGGACTAAGCTAACCCTTTAGCCGCTGCGTGCCAAACAGGAAGTGCTCCAGGAGGCTCTTCCAGCTCCTTCTCTCCCTTTTTCCCATTGACTCACATTAGGATCTTCTCGCTCCTCTGTCTGTACCTGCTGCTCTGAGCCTCGTCATTTTGGTCTTAAAATGTTCGTATGAACCCGCGACACAGGATCCTGAATTTCTTTTTCGCTATTTTGTCCGTCAAAAAAATCCCTGTTCATAACATAACCCTGTAGCCGTTAGCATCACGAGCCTCATTTGAGTGGCGCTAAACGCTGTGGGACACGTCACACTCGCTTAGTCCACTTCTTTTATACAGTCTATGGCAGAGGTGTCAAACTCATTTTGGTCCGGGGGCCGTATACAACCTATTTTCATCCCAAAGGGGCCGGATTGGAAAACTCCATTCTCTGTTCAAGTTATTGTATTTTTCGCCATGTTGTGTCTCATAGTGGCGTTTATATTCCTCCTTTATATTTCTATTCCTTGAGCACCGCCACTTGTTACAAACACACCAAGCGTACAGGTTTCCCATTCACCTCCGTGAAAAAGAAGAATTAGTCAATTTTTCTTGGAAAATCCTGCACTCAGCTCCACTTTTCTTATTTTTGACACTTTGCTGATGAGGGCGTCATGGTCACAGTCAAAACGATCGTCCTTTAAGAGCGTTTGGAAAGAGGCGAGTCTTCATTTGTGCTGCTCTGGTGGGAGGCGCCACACACAGAAGCACTGGAGATGCTGCTATGCTAAGCGGCGTAGAAAATTACCAGAAAAATCTGATTTTACATATTTTAATAGAAAATCAGCCGAGGGCCAGATTAAAGGTCTTGGAGGGCCGGATCTGGCCCCCGGGCCGCATGTTTGACACCTGTGGTCTATGGTCACGTGTGAAGGAAATCTGTGAAAAAGTTAAATACAATTTAACCAATTTCCGATTAATTGGAAACTCCGCGTCCATTCAAGCTGCTAAAACCTTTACGCATTCAGTGATTTTCTCTCATTTTAATTACTGCTTAACAAGCCGGTCCCAGACGAACTCCACCACCCGGAAACATAACAGTCCCTGTGCAAACAGACGCTCAACGCACTGGACAGGAAACCAGAGCATTTCCATCTCTGCGCTATTTTATCGAAACGCAGCCTTTTAAGTTAGGGTAAAATCTTATCAAGTTTATAAATGTCTGTCAGAAATACAGAATCCCACCACCTCTCAGAACAACCGGTGAACACACATGACCTGTTTCGCACCATCTAAAACACTGGCTCATTAGTAAATTAGTAAACTTTAGTAAACTTTCTTCATCCAAGTCGTTTTAGCTTGACTAGATTTTGTTTTTTGCAGTGTACATATTTAACTACTTTTAACTTGGTTTATTTATGTATTTTTAAGTTTTCTTTGGCCAGTGGGGGTGGGGGCCATTCAGTCACTGTTATATCACTGTAATAATATAATTTAACACAATGCACTCTGTCCGTTAAAGTTCAAATGTGGCTTATTTTATGTCTGTTTTGCTTTGCTTAGGTGTGTTTTTTGTTTTTTTTTCACCATCGCGCTCTGTGTTTTGTCTTCCTCCTGTTTTGTTTAGTCTTTTTGCGCTTTTTATGTAACACAAACGTAAATGGGCTCGAGCACAGACCTTGAACTGAGCCTCCGCCGTTCCTGTAATGATGACCTTCCTTAAGTGCACGTCGGGGTTTTCGGCTGGTGCGATCTGAAAACACACAAACAAACAAACGACGTCGTTACGAAACAACGAAACACGAGCGAGATCCGGCGTCACGAGGGCCAAAACTCCGCCTCAACAAGACCACGATTTTTTGCCTTCATCGACCCGGGGAAGCTCCAGCGTAACCCAGCGTAACGGTTGGTGGCGCGACGGAGCAAAATTCAAACCAGAATCTGTCCGGGAACCTCCAAATCTCCCCGTAGGAGGCAGTTATGCACAAACAAATATCTGCCGTCTCGGGTGGAGAGCATCAAACAGGCCACAAACTCATCGCACATGACTTTTTCAGCGTTTCCTCCCACGCAAACGACGGCACACAAGACACCGTGAGAGCTGCACGGCCCGAAACGAAAAGCAGGATTATGAAATGTTATTGTTGGGACCTTGATGGAAGCTCCAGCGAAGTGGGCGAGATGTTTGATGTGCTGACCCTTCTTGCCGATGAGGGCCCCGACCGCCTGAGTTGGAATAAAGAGGTAGACGACCTCCTGTTCTGGAGCCTGTTGCTGGAAAGACACAAAACAGAGCGAAATGTGAGCGTGTGATATTTATATTCCTATTTATTTTCCCCCAGTGTTCCCACTGCCTTTTAGTGGACAGTTTAAAAGCCCTTCTGGAGCCTGGAGGTGCAAATCTGCCTCGAATATGAACTCGAATATGAACTCGAATATGAACACTGTGATCAGGGCGGAGTGAAAAAAACGTTTTTTCCAGATCATTTTTGGATAGTGATAAAAGTTGTCGACATATTCAGCGAGAAACAAACCAAAAAATTTGACATTTTGAAGCAAATCTTCAATAAATGACCTGAATAAACGGGGGAATATGGACTATTCTGACCAAAATCACAAAAACACAAAAACAGAGGTTAGTAAAACACGTTTTATTATTTTATTTTTACCAAACTCACTCGTCCATATAAACATGATAACTAATAGAAAACATGTCTCTTAAATTAAAACACAGGCAAATTGTTTCCATCTCAAATTCATGTTGGGCACTGGAGTCATTTTCGAGCTCGATTCTGAGCAGACACAAAATTGAATGAATCTTTCCAAATGTTTATTCATGAAAAAATAGTAAAGACAGAAAGACATTTAAAAAATCAGGTTATTCCTCTTAACTGTTTCTGGACTATATATAAATGTGTGATGTTTCCATACAGATTTATCCTGCACTTCCTTTTCTTACCCGACTTATATTTTGTAAAGACACAAATTCTGAAACATTAAACACACTGAAACATAGAATCTGATCCATTCTCCTGCTATTCTGTCCATTCCTTATACGACTAAGAGATGGTTCCTATTAAGTTACTGTGTTAGTCTGGACGAGTTAGTTTAGTCAAAATAAAATAATAACCTATGTTTTAGTGATTTTGGTCAGAGTAGCCCATATTTCCCCGTTTATTCAGGTTGTGGAGACTTGATTTGCTTCAAAACGTCAAATTTTTTGGTTTGTTTCTCACTGAATGTGTCGACAACTTTTTATCACTATCCAAAAATGATCTGGGAAAAAAAAAGTCTTTTTCACTCCGCCCTGACTGTGATACCTGGATCTGATTGTTGAATTGTTAATATATGTTTGTTGTATCTGTCCTTACTCAAAAAAACAAACAATAAAAAGCAATACCATGGACTAGATTTGGGCATTAGACTAGTGTAAGTGCTGTGATGTTAAGCAGACGTACAGGTTTGATTTGATAATTGTGCAGTATTATGAACCACACGAGTATGTGAAGAGCCTCTGAAGGTCCGACATGATGCAGAAGTGACTCCTGTGAGCTTTAAGCTGTGTTACGCTGCTGTTACCTCTTCAAAAACGTGTCTGGAGTTGTGTTTTGTTTCATTCACACGTGTAGGGAGTGTTTTCAGTCAAGAACTCAGCCAAAATATGCAGGATATGTGTATTAAAGGTATGAATGAAACACAACTCCAGGTCTGTTTGTGATGAGGAAACATTATAACATTAACCCCCGAAGACCTAAGGGCAATTTTAGTACATTTCTCCTCGCCTGGATTTTTTTCCTTAATTTTGCTTTTAAAACTGCCCCTTTTACCCTATAATGAAGTGTTCTACCTCCTTTTGTTCAGTCCAACCTGTTATTTCACAATCTGCTGCTGTAGTTGTGTCATGAGGCTGTGATAAAAGCTACAGGACCAGAAATAGAGATGAAAAAAGGAAACAGGAAATAAAATTCCCACTCTTTTATACAAAACACACAGCAAACATGTAGAAACAACTTTTTGGACATTAAAAATGCTTCATTTAGGGCCTTAGCTACAAAAATGCAGAATATCTCCTTATTGCTCTAAAAACAAAAAAGTGTAATTGCCCCATTACTTTTCTGGTCCAGTCCTGGAAACAGCTCGTGTCAGGTCCAGGGCCAGAGCCACAGCACTTCTGCATTTCCATGGCGTTTATTACATTTGTATTTGTTAATTTTGAGTGAAATAAACATTTCAAAAATGGATTACGCACACCGAGATGCGTAATTTGCCATTTATTTGAGAAAAAACTGCACTTAGAGCGACTTTTTCTCTCGTTCTAAACACACACAGTCAGAGGAGTCGACCATCTTGACTCACTTCACTCTTTGGCAAAGTTTGTCTTGATCAAAATGGACGGAGCGCATGAGTTTGGGGAAAACAAAGTTCCTATTGGACACTCGTTTTGCTCACGTCATCACACAGCGTGAGTGTGACGTAGGATAAAGCCGCAGAAATGTACGGAAACCTCTATGTCTGCACTTTCAGAGGGGAAAAGGAAGTTTCTGTCTTTTACCGTTAGAAAGTTCTGCGCGGTTATAGAAAACATATTCCTCAGAGTCGTATACGATGTCGTGGGTCTTCGAGGGTTAATATGGGCCTTTTAAATCTCTCTCACTCTTCAGTGAACTCTACTGGTCACAAACTCCCACCTACAGATAAACAGTTGTATAAAATAAATAAACAATTCACTTAGTCAGAAGAAATCTATAATCAAGAAAACAACACACAGCCAATTCTGTGTCTCTTTACTTCATGACCCGCTTCTTTAATGATGCACTCAAATATTCCTCATTAAAATAGCTGTGGTGAGTGACTCGTCGCAGACAGGAAGTGACACGGTCGTGTGAAGCTGCGGTCAGATCAGCACAGATATGAATGAGCGTACGAGCGGTTTCTGTGTGTGTTCAGACTCACCGAGTGCTGGTTGGAGACGGCACTTCCTGACGGGACCCCGTACATGCTGCTGAGATGTGAAGGGTGACTCTGCACATCAACACACAAGAGTCATCAGTGACGTGTCGCGCGGCGCTTCAGAACAGATGCTAGTGTTCGCCTGATGGGCCTCTGGAGATACACGCCTGGTTCATGACTCTAGCTCAAACGGCAGTAACATATTGACATGTATTTGTATTGTTGGAGGTTTCGGTTTGTCCTACGTTTGTGGATGGTAAATTGTGACTCTCCCAGGCCTCGGTCAGGATATGAGTGGGCACTTTGTTTCACACACAGTGACTCATCTCTGCAGAAACAGGGGAAATCTGCTCCTTGCAGACACTGAGTCAACCAGGGTCACATACGCAAAGAGAAACAGCTGGACAGGCACGTTTTTAGACAGATACATTGCTGTACGAGTGTCGGGGCCTGAATGTCTCATGCAGACTCACCATGAAAGGGTTGTACCCGGCGCCGGGCACAGGGGGCACTGCACCGCGGGCTCCAGCTGCAGCGGGCAGCATGGGCAGGCCGGACAATAGGCCCAGAGTGTTCAGGTTCATGCCGGGCATTAGGTGGGCATGTTGCTGAGGGGAACACAAAGGCGTTTGTTAGTGTCAAATATGGTGTATTTACATGAAGAATGATTATGTACAGCTGGAAAAATAAGAGACCAGAGCAAAATGAGTTTCCCTGATTTTACACGGCAAAAAGGCCGATCAAAAATAAGAAAAAAAAAAAAAATGTTGAGGTAAAAATTCTCTATTTTAAGTGAAATTTTCTGCCAGTGCAGTAAGAAATTTCCATTTACCAAGTTTTCTTAAAACAAGACGAAATACGAATCTTGTTCTAAGCAGAAAACACGAGTTTCAAGTATTTATGACAAGATTTTTCACCTTATTGGTTTGAGAAGGAAGTTAAAGAGGCTTAACCTGGACTGAGTTAATATAAAAAGTGCTTAGAATAAGTTGTAATATCGAGATAAGATAAATCAGGATGGAATATCTTGAAACAAGTAAAAAAATCTCATCTTATTAAGTAAAAAATCTTAAAATTGATCTTTTAAGATGAATCTGCTTAAATAAAGTCAGTTTAACTATGATAGAAAATCCTTTTTGTAGTTTACTACTTATAGGTTTGTGTTTGAGTAAAATGAACATTTTTGTTTCATTCTATAAACACTGACAACATTTCTCCCAAATTCCAAATAAAAAATATTGTCATTTAGAGCATTTTTTTTTTTTTTGCAGAAAATGACAAATGGTCAAAATAAGAAAAAAGTTTAAATGTTTTCAGACCTAAACTAATGTGAAGAAAACAAGATCATCTTCATTTTAAAACAACACAATATTAATGTTTGAACTGAGGAAGAGTTCAGAAATCAATATTTGGTGGAATAATAATAATAATAACGTTGAACACAGCAGTGGTTTTTTCGCCTTTTCCTCCTTAAATCAGGTTTGGTTCAGGTGATTTCCTGAAGCAGAATGAGGTGAGTTTGTGTTTCATGTACAGACTCTGATTTCAGAACAAAAACTGCAGTGGTCTTTTATTTTTTCCAGATCTGTATAATCTTAATGCAGTTTATGCAGTGAGCGCAAAGGCGTCAGTTGTTTTGTGGATTAGGTAAAGGTGCAAATGTTTTCACACATCCTAAATCAAGCCCTGTCAGGTTTATAATGTTATTCAGAGATCCTGGATTTGACACAAAGACAATGAGCTGCGGCCGGAGGCGACAGGGCGCGTGGCAGCGCAGGAACACACTGTAATGTGTCCGTTTGGCCGGTAGATGGCGCCACCTTCTAACGCTAAATACTCCAGCCCAGCAGGTGAGGAGACCCATTTTCTGCTGGATGTGTTCACATGTGAGGATACGGCAACTGAGAGAATTAGGCAAAAGTTGGAAAGTTTGGTACAAAAACTGAAAGCGTCGATTTAATTTGACTCCTGCCGTAAACACCGTTCTAACCGTAGCTTTTCCGCGTGTTTCTCAGCATCATGAATCCTGCTGCAGTGCCCTCCCTCCCTCCTTTCCTCCTTCCCTCCCTCCTTTCCTCCTTCCCTCCCTCCCTCCCTCCCTCCTTCCCTCCCTCCTTCCCTCGCTTCCTCTCCACTTGACCTCTCGGGCTGCAGAGCTGGTGATGTCATTGGGCCGGTGTGAAAGAGGAGCAGCCTCCACATATCAGATGGATGCTGGGAAACGCAGTGCATTTGGACAGGGCCGCAGACGGGGGGAGGGCATCTGAGTCACACGGACACGCAGGGCTGAAAGACTCTCGCCCCCCGTGAGTTTACGGACATTTGTTTACGTAAAGCGCGACGGCGAGAGTCGGTGACGCAGAGTTAAGTGCGGCTGAAGTGACGGGGTCAGAGGTTCAGGGCTTCAGCCTCACGATCACCTGAGTGTGAGAGGAGGAGGAGAGGAGGAGAGGAGGAGAGGAGGAGAGGAGAAGGAGAGGTGGAGGAGAGGAGGAGAGGAGGAGTAGTAGGAGGAGGAGAGGAGGAGGAGAGGAGGAGGAGGAGGAGAGGAGGAGAGGAGGGAAGAGGAGGAGAGGAGGAGGAGAGGAGAGAGGAGGAGGAGGAGAGGAGGAGGAGGAGAGGAGGAGGAGAGGAGAGGAGGAGGAGGAGAGGAGGAGGAGGAGAGGAGGAGGAGAGGAGGAGAGGAGGAGCAGAGGAGGAGGAGAGGAGGAGGAGAGGAGGAGAGGATGAGCAGAGGAAGAGGAGCAGGAGGAGAGGAGGCGGAGAGGAGGAGAGGAGGAGGAGAGGAGAGGAGGAGAGGAGAGGAGGAGGATGAGGAGAGGAGGAGAGGAAAAGAGGAGGAGGAGAGGAGGAGAGGAAGAGGAGGAGGAGCAGAGGAAGAGGAGGTGCAGAGGAAGAGGAGGTGCAGAGGAGGAGCAGAGGCAGAGGAGGAGGAGGAGAGGAGGAGGAGAGGAGAGGAGGAGAGGAGGAGCAGAGGAAGAGGAGCAGGAGGAGAGGAGGAGGAGAGGAGGAGAGGAGGAGGAGAGGAGAGGAGGAGAGGAGAGGAGGAGAGGAGAGGAGGAGAGGAGGAGGAGCAGAGGAAGAGGAGGTGCAGAGGAAGAGGAGGAGGAGAGGAGGAGCAGAGGAAGAGGAGGAGGAGGAGAGGAGGAGGAGAGGAGAGGAGGAGAGGAGGAGCAGAGGAAGAGGAGCAGGAGGAGAGGAGGAGGAGAGGAGGAGAGGAGGAGGAGAGGAGAGGAGGAGAGGAGAGGAGGAGGATGAGGAGAGGAGGAGAGGAGGAGGAGAGGAAGAGGAGGAGGAGCAGAGGAAGAGGAGGTGCAGAGGAAGAGGAGGAGGAGAGGAGGAGCAGAGGAAGAGGAGGAGCAGAGGGAGAAGAGAAGGAGGAGAGGAGGCGCTCACATGAATAGCAGCGACGTCGTTCTCGTAGGCCTCTCTCAGCTTCTTCATGATCTCCTTCTCGGCCTGGCAGCAGTTGTCCATAGAGCCCTTCACCATGATGGTCCGCTCCGGGTTACAGTAGGCCATCTCGAATAATCTGGAGAGGAGAGGAACAGTGAGCAGAGATTATGGTCCGCTCCGGGTTACAGTAGGCCATCTCGAATAATCTGGAGAGGAGAGGAACAGTGAGCAGAGATTATGGTCCGCTCCGGGTTACAGTAGGCCATCTCGAATAATCTGGAGAGGAGAACAGGGACAGTGAGCAGAGATTATGGTCCGCTCCGGGTTACAGTAGGCCATCTCGAATAATCTGGAGAGGAGAGGAACAGTGAGCAGAGATTATGGTCATTACTGTAATATTATTCCAACTAATTACATAAAATTATGAGAAATTTGACAAAATTGAGGAGGAGAGGAGGAGGAGAGGGTGTGATGAGGAGGAGAGGAGAGGAGGAGGAGAAGAGAGGAGAGGAGGA